>CM077644.1:172787461-173387461 GCA_039707465.1 Rhabdophis nuchalis | reverse complement strand
TTGTGCTAACATTTGCATCAGGTGGAATATAGACAGCAGTGATAACTATAACAGAAATCTCTCTAGGTAAATAAAATGGCCGGCAAATGACAGTTAAGAATTCCATGTCTGCAGAACAGTATGTGTAAGCAACTCTACTGTTAGTACACCAGTTATTATGTGTGTAAATACACAGTCCTCCACCTTTGCTTTTACTAGAGTTGTTGTTTTTGTCAAAGCGGTGCGTGGTGCGGTTAGTTAGCTCCACAGACGCATCCGGTACAAGTGGATGAAGCCAGGTCTCTGTGATGATCATCACACAACGGTCAAGGATGAGCTTATTCGCTGCCATCCAAAGCTCTAGTTCATCAGTTTTGTGGACAAAGGATCTAGAGTTGGTTAGGAAAATGCTTGGTAATGCTGGTCTGTGAGGGTGCTTCCGTAACCGAACTAGCAAACCAGCTCTGCATCCCCGCTTCTGCTTCCGCTCTCTTCGCTGCCTCCTAGACCAAACAACGATCCATGGAGAGCCTGGCAGTCTTACTATGCCACTCGGTATATTACAGTGCTTCTCAATTATTTTCTGTCAGGCCCCCCCTAGGAAGAAGAAAACATTTCCCCTTTTTTACTGTAAAAGCATTTTATTAAAATAAATTTGATAAAAATAAAAAAATCCGGTTTAAATAAAAAAAATCCAATTTAATTTTTTTTAAATCAGATTTTTAATTGTTTTTTTTAAAAATCATCGATTTTTATCCACCCTGCAAGGAAATACCTGTAACTGGGAATTTGCAGCCCAGTTTCTTATGCCATCTTAACTGGACTCTGTCCTATCTCTCAACGGCACTGAATAATCTTCCGTCTTAGTCCCATCACTGGAATCCCTTAGCTTGCCATCCTTTCGACCTCACCTTTCCACGCTGATTGGCCCGAAGCGCATCCCCTTCCTTATCCCTGCCGGCCAGCAGAGGGCGCGTCCGCTTTCTGCCTCGTCCAGCCTAGCGGTGCTCAAGAGGCACGGCTTCCGGCCGCTCCTTCTCTGACGCCTTTCTCAGTCGCCTTCGGGCTTTACCTACAGCCGCCGCCGCCGCCGCGGAGCGGGCCTGGGATGCCAAGATGGCGGCGGCGGTGGTATCGGTCTTTCCAGGTGTGAGGCTCCTATCGGCGATGCCAACGGGGAAATCCAGAGGCACCAAGAGCAGCAGGCGCAGCCGACGTCAAACGCGCCCCCCTTTACGGAGCCTCGCGCCCCCCCTGGGGGGCGCGCCCCACTATTTGAGAAACGCTGGTATATTATGAGACTGCTGGAAGTCGCTGATAATATCGAGTCGACTAGAAGATCCAATCTTTAATAACTCCCTGTGGGTATAGAGGAGGAGCTCAAAGCTGCAGCGCCTAAGCGCACCGCAATCTTGGAACACTATGAGCAACTAATGCTGGAGTTAACTCGGATGAATCACCAATCACAGAATCTGAGGCTTAATTTCAGATGTCAAAATTTCCAGAGAGTAGACCGGACTGTAGCTTCTGCCATCCCAGTTGGAAGTGATTCGCAACAATCATGATTCCCAGAACAGAGAGTCTATGCTGGCTGGAATAATGGGACTTGTTTGATGGAAGTCTTAGAAAGAGGATGGATTGCCCTCAGTGGTACGTGCTTGAAAAAGATTCGAACAGATCCTGTCGGGAGTTTGCAATGCATAAATTTGTAATCGATCTGAGAAACGGAATACTGTCTGTAACAGAATTCTGCATTCTGGCACCATAGGGTTCTTCTTCTTTTTTTCATGTGCAATAACTGAATATTTCAACTACTCCATTTGGTGTGGAAATAGTGGAACTACTAAAATTAATGGCGGGGAGGGGGGGGGCAGCAGGATTTAATTGTTAGCAAATACTTGCCACTGTTTGTATTGGAAGCATTCAGACTCAGTAGGACCCCCATTTTTATATCTCCTACATCTGTTATGCTTTTGTCTTTGTTTCTAAATGAGCTCCATATCCTGAAGCCTGGCAGTGTCTGTTGCTGCTCATAGCGGAAATTAAAGGTACAGTCTACAAAGCGGTTGTTGCGAATCCCATTCCTGATTTTCTATGGCTTAGGAAACTGCTGATTTTTAGGGAGTGATCTTCAGCAACCGAAAACAAGTTTTTCTTGCCTTGGGTTAGCATTTCCCCCTCCTCATGAATGAATATCTATATCATCCATTAATCTATAATTTGCCCATAATTCTAATAAATATTTTGAGTGGTAGCCTAACTATTCATTTAGTGCTCCCTTAATAGTTTACTCGGCGTGTTTTCAGGAACTTCCTAGAACTGCCACAGAGTGATACGATTGTGCTACTAATGACGCCATTGCTTGTCATGGATGATTACACAATTAGCACATGCTGGGCACTCTACACCATTGTCTATCACTTCTCTCACCAACTAGAATGCTAGTAGCAACTTTGTCTCGTCTCCCATGTCATTGCCTGCCCTCAGAGGCGTAGCGTGGGGGGTGCAGGGGGTGCCGGCCGCACCGGGCGCAACATCTGAGGGGGCGCACTCGCAGCTCTCTGCCCCTGCCTGGCTCACTCACTCTCTCTGCAGTGCTGGCTGTGCGAATCCGATCCAAGCCGCCGGGTCGCCGCCCACTGTGGAGGGGGTGGGTGCGTACTCAAAGCTGTAAAGGGTGTATTCAACTGTTGAATACACACCTTACAGCTTTGAGTACGCTCCTATCTAGGGGATACTATCCCGAGAATTAGCTCCTTCACCCTATATTTTGCGGCGGAGGGGAGGAATTCCCGTTAAAAAGAAGGAAAAGGGAAAGTTTCCCTTTCTCTCCTTTAAAGTTAGTTCCCGCAGATGCTGCAACCATGGACCCCAACACTTCCTTGCCACGCGGGCGCCTCATTGCTAAAACTGTAGAGATATATTGACTGTCGCCCGATGGTCCTTCTCGTGGGCAAAGCGAAGGGCACCACTGCTACAGCAGCCCTTTCCCGAAAAAGCCAAACTCGGGAGTGTCTAAAGTTGCGGCGGCGGCGGCAGCAAAGACGAAGACGAGAGCTCCGCTCGGCTTCGGTTCCACACAAGCCTCGCTTGGCTCCGGCCAGGAAACGGCTTCGCTGCTCCTCAGTGCTCCTCGAAAGGAAGGCGGCCGAGGGAAAGGCTTCGCACATGCTCAGAAGGGTCGAGTCGCCGTCCCTCCGGGCTGGGGCGGCTGGCAGCATCAGGCGATGCGGCCGCCTCGGGAGCGGAGGGTGCCCCCCTCGCGTTGTCATGCCGACTCCTCGCCGCTGCCATCCTTCAAGCCCGCGTGAGAGTGCTGGCAGCGGCGGCGGCGGCTGAGGCAAATGCCGGAGGAGCCCCCAGCCAAGTCCTCAGCCTCGGCTGCCGCCGCTCTGAACGACGCTTGGCGGCTCCAGCCTCTTTAACAAAAGGATTCGGTGGCAGAAAGGTGGGAGAAGCAGGACGCCGCGCGCGGGGCGCCCGGAGGCGGCAGCAGCAGCAGTAGGGGCGCAAATTACTTGCCTTGCCCCGGGTGCTGACAACCCACGCTACGCCACTGCCTGCCCTTACAAGGCTTAGTTTACTGAAACAAATTGTGATCAAATTTCTGTTCAATTAAAAACAATCCCAATATTTTAAGTAACCCCTTGGATACAAGTAGCAACTCTTGTCTATTTAAGATGGCAGTTCTTAGATGTTTTGCCTTGTGGCTACCGCAGAGTACCTAAGCTTAGCACAAGGCTTAGTACACTTTATAAGAAAAGGACAAGCTGGTACCATCCTTCCATTTCACATATAACAAAAACGAAACAGATTGGCAGTTTTATTGATAAGGGAAGATCCATTAAATTTGACACCAGCCGGTTAATTCAAGGATGTATATTGATTAAGAGAATATAGATATTAATTAAGGATATAGCTGCCCATGAAGTGGTAACTGCCCAGTCCTCAAGACAAAAGACTGGCTAGGATCCTCAGAAACTAGGTCTAGAGATTATTGACCTTCTGTCTTCAATATCTGCCATCTGAGGTCATTGCTAATTAATTCTTGGCCAATTCTGCGAAGCTGAATTCTACTACCCACCAAGCTCATGGGTTCATCGAAGTCTGGTAGTCCACAAGTAATTCCATCAACAGACATATTGACTTACAACCAGCCTATGAATCCTTCAGAATCCAAATCAACTGCCAGAGACAGCACAACTTTCAACTAACCTACGCAACCTCCCCATCAGTGGTTCACCTCCCAATGACCCTGACTTGACATAACCTCCCTATCACAAGACCCATCACAAGACTCCCACTGATGACTCACATCCAACCCATCACAAAACCCATCACAAGACCCTCACTTGACATACTCACACCTGAAGCCCTTACAAATAGAAGAACAGGTCTACTGAGGAATTTCTGTCTCCTTGAGTCCCAGGTAATGGGAAAGCGAGCCTGACAACGAATCAAAAGGAAATGCTGAGCTTAAGTTGAAAAGCAAGGGCCAGCTAATAAGAAGCCATACTATTCTCCCTCTAAGACTTAAAGAATTGACACAAATAAGGACATAAATAGAACAATTGCTATGGAAAATCACTGAAAGGGAGAAGTTCCAGACTGAAAGAGGGAAAGGACTTTTTAAATGCAAGATGAAGATTGTAGTTTGGGATTTTGTTTTTTGCAGGTCTCTAGCAATGATAGACATATCATATATCTCAGTGTGAAGTTTCTTTTGTTTTATGCTGTTATTCTCCCATTTTTCATTTGGTTGTGCAACTACACCATACATCAAATATTTCTGTTCTGGGTTTTCTTTCAAAGAAACATTTTGAGACTAGTAGGCAGCTCACAATGGGACATATTTGGTTTTATATATGCTCATTTCATCAACTGCACCCTTTTGTCTCTGTCCATTGTCTGCAACACAATGGCCACTTGTGTGCATGTGTGTGTATGTGTGTGTGTGTGTGTGTGTGTGTGCAATTGTTTTATGCAGAACGCTTTCATAACAGTCAAAACCATAAAAGTGCCTGCAAAATCATTTACGCTATCAGCTACTAAAAGCATGCAGGAATTTATTTTTGAATGCATACATATACATACACATAGACTAACAACTTTTGCAACACATTAGTCATTTGTTTTCAAGGGAAGGTTATAAATAGTGAGGGGGGATTGGCGGGCCAGTATGTATTTAGTAAATGAGCACAGATGGAAAACCAACAGATGGTCCTCTACTTTATTTTGTATGCTCAGCCCTACATTTAAATTTAAAAAATGTTCATAATTAAGATGAAGGCCTCTTGCAACACTAGCTAGTGTTCCTAGGCTGGCATCATATATCACAGGCATCATTAAACATTCTCTTATCATGGCTTATAAATTATACAAATTTTGCTAGTTGTTTGTTACAAACAGCAGAAAAAGGAAGATGATGGGGTTCAAGGAAAGCAGTGGTGCAGGGAGATATGCAAGACAATTTATTGGATAAACTAAAGACACCCCACACCATCTGGTCCTTACCTCTGTATAATGCAATATTCCACCATTTTCATTTAAAAGAAGAAACACGTTTAATGTACTTTGAATAGGCAATTCATAAACTCTTCTTATTCTATCACTTTATTTATTTAGCATCTCGTATTTCTGTTGTGACAAGCTATTAAGGAAATTAACCTGTATAAAATTGCCCTTCATTATAAAAGAGTATGTGTATGTATCCATGGAAATATGTATGTACTAAAGGTGTAGTACAGGAATGCAGAACCTATACACCCCAAAACCTTGGGTGTGTCCCAGAAAATCCACCAATATTTCTATCAGATTGGAATATGTAACAATGGGAAATCGTTAAACACGTGGAAATAATTTACAATATTTGGTTCAGCTTTAGCTGTAATTACAACTAATATAAGTTTAATCAAGTTAAATCTGGGATTTGTCCCATCTATTTTTGGGAAGTGTGGTTCTTGTTATGAGAGGGAAAGGCCAACTATAGTGTTGAGCCTCCCTGAAGCAGTGAAAGTTTAATATTGAAAAGAGCCCAGTCGAATGAAGTGAGTTTCATGGTCAGCTGCATGTTAGATTTTTTGTGAGACCTCTGTCAAGGATTGTTTCCAGAATTTTTTGGACCATTTTAACCTGACATTTAGTGTAGCATTTGTCGGGCATGTACAACCAGATTTGCAGAGCTCAAGCTATTTACTTTATTTTGTTCTGCCTATAGTACAGGAATCTTCCCAGTCTGGCAGCCTTCTTTTTAGAACAATTAGATAAAGCTCCAATGAAAGTGGGGCAGGATTGGTCCTAGTCCTTTTGCAGTTGCGCAATGACTCCAAGCTTATTCTGCACTTGATCCCTCTTCCCTGCCAGAATGGGTGCTTCCCAAAACTTGGAGGCCCCCTCCTAATTTTCCAGCAGGTTCATACCTCTTCCCCTTTTCCCATTACCCAAGAGGATGCAAGGGAAAACACGGAGAGAAAGGAGACCATATCTATACCTACTGATAGCATACTGCTCTTGATGCCTTCTACTAAGACTGTCCAGGGGTGGGCTGCTACGGATTCACCCGGGTTCAGAATTAACTCTTAGCTAACATTATGGCTGGTTCAGAGAACCTCCAAATCCCACTCCTTGCTGGCCCAGTCTACCCCACCCGCCCCTATATAGTGTTTGAAAACTCCTTATTGTTCTACTTCACAAACCCTAATCTCCTCTCTCATGGCAGAATGAAATATCTGTATTTATAATAACTTTCTTTTTGTCCGGTTCTAACATTGAGTTATTATTTTAGTCTTTTGGGATTTTGTCAACTTCGGTGTCTAATCTAGGCTTAGAATTTTTCTAAACTTTTGATCTGGGATAGCTTTGTTGTAATTATATTCTGTGCACATGGGGGGAAAATAATCTTGCAAAAGTATTAAACAATGAAGGATGGTTAATTCTTTTGTGATTTGGGGCAAAACTTAATAAAGTTTTAAAGTTTTAAAATATATTAAATTGAAATTGGGTTTTTTTCCTAGTGATCATTATTGTTATTTTTTTTTAAAGTACATTTATATGTTCTTGAAATGTACTGTGGAAGTTCACCTGGAAAAAAATCATATCTCTGAATTAATAAGTTATTTTATTGACAATAACACGGAATTGAATAGGAGAATGTCTAATCTGCACTAATTTCTATGTGAGCATAATAAAGGGAATCCTATTAAAGCACATAAAAAGTAGAAACCAGTTCTAATAATATAGGATTAAACTTGTGCAGGGTAAAATATCAAAAGCAAATTCAGATTCCATTATATTCATATGCTCCTATTTTCAATTAACTATGATTTATTGTATATGTGGAGAATGTAGTCTTGATTCCCAGGAGGAAGGGGCTGCATTCAAGAGGATCAAGAGACTACAAAATTTAGACAGCTTTTGTGAGAGGAAAAGTGTTAAAACAGTTCCTAGAAGCAAACTGTTTAGAAGAAACTCAGTGTATCTCTCTTGGTTTTTGTAGCCTGGCAATAGAGGTGGTATTCAGCTGGTTCGGGCCAGTTCACCTGAACTGGTAGCGGAAATCGCCGGTGGGCCCCAGCTCTATGTTGTCCTATTTAGGGGCATTTTTTGAGCAAAGCGCATGCGCGGAAGGCCAGGTGCATGTGCACACATTTGCGAACTGGTAGGAAAAACCATCCCTGCCTGGCAATAGTGAAGCACAATTCTAGGGAAGATAAATTATAGATTAGAATCAGAGGTGTTCATGGTGTGGTTTTAAAAAAAGGAAGATTGTGGCCATGACAATCTGATTGAAGATCTACCTGGGTTTTATAGGCATTACACTATTTAAACCAGGATATGGTTTTAAAAAGATACAATCCTGTCTTCTTTAAACCATATCCTATGGAGTTCCCTGATTAGGATATTGTTGCGATCCTGAAAGATGCAGCTTCTTTGGATTGCAATTTTCTTATCCCAGGTTTAAGAAAATATATCGTTGCAGTTTGATGTCTTTCAGGGACTATACAATCTCTCTGCTTCTTTTTATTCACATCAAACACAGGTTCCCTTTAAAAAGAGCATGGAACTGGATGGACATCTCCCTTTGGTTTAGCATTATAAAAGAATGAGTGATCAGTGACTTCAAGTTACGTCTGGCAGTATACATCCAACCCAATTCTGGATTCTTAGGCTCATTAAAATAAGATCAAGTTATTATATGCCCTTTTACCAGGTCTTAAAAGTCTTTGCTACTAGACTTGTTTTAAAAGTTCAAGATAAGGTCTTTAGGCAGTTCCGCATAATTTCCATTGAACAGGTGATCCAAATTCATGTCTTCTTTTTTTGTAAAACAGGACCAGCTTGATAGTCAAACACATTCTCCACGCTGAGCTTTCAAGGCAGGCAGATTTGACTATAAATCATGCTTCTGTCCAGAGGTTTGTATTTTCTGTTCTTAATTACATCTGTGCAAATCAACATTTGTTTATAGATGCCGAAAATGCTGTGTAGGTTATTTGCATTCCCAGATGGCACATTTCCATGGGGATCCAATTTTATAGTGTAGGAAATGGTTCTGGTATTCAGACAAATGAACTGAAACAACTAGTAAGCTAGTAATGAACTAAACCTAGTAAACGTGACCTGATTTATTCGTCATTAGCAATATAATATGATATTCAAACAAACGACGTGCAATATTTCTACAACCCCACAACAGTCAAAGCAACGTGAGACTGAGGAAGGTAAGGTTGTCTACTGCAGAGGTGACTAAGTTGTATGAAAAATATTGACCTACGATTATCATTTCGGATAACATCAATTCCTTTATTTAAAAACCAAATTAAGCCTTAATTTTGTTTTGGGTTTTTTTGCAACCTTGCATTTATCTCCTCACATAATGTTTCTGTAACTAGCTTCATCCCCTGAAGTTTTATTTGTACTCGGATGGTCAAACTATAATAATATTTGTATAATAAAGAAATTGGGAGGAAGTCAGTACAGTAGTTAGGCTGCCGTGCTGTGTTTTAATATCAGGGTTAATGACAGATTTATAAGTCATTGCTGTGTTGATTTATTGCTGAGAAGTGGGAGGTAACTGCATTATAAATATTGCAATGATTTTTTTAAGGCAATTAAACTCTCTACACACCCACACACATGTGCATTTGTGCACACACACTGTATTCAGGTTATTATCAGGAAATCTAAAAATGTTACTCATCCTTATCTGTACAGAGAAGGGGAGAGCATAGCTTGCCTGCCACAGAATTGGAAGAACAATCAATCAGAATTCAAGGTGTTTTAAAAAAAAATTGTTGGAAAAGCTTTAAAGGGCTTCCTTCCAGTCTGTGAAATGGCACAAAGAAATGCCACCCTTCTTGGAAATGATCTGGTTTCTGTCCCCTTTTTTGCATCAGGTGCAAAACCAGTGAATTTGCCACTTAATTTGGGATATGATAGGAAAAGTATCCTTATAATGTGAGGTAATTTGAAAGTAAAATCCACCACTGATCACTTTTCTTAAGGGGGGAAACCTGGAGAGGACCCAGTATTGACAAACCATTGATTTTATTTATTATATATATTTTAATACCAGTACCACCTGTATTACTTTAAAAGTAGTTCAAAGTAGTAAACATGCATAATATTTCTTTCTTCTCCTATTTTCCCCACAATTACAATCTCATGAGATAGGCTGGGCTAAGGGAGACTGGTGCAAATCACCCAGCTGGCTTTTATGTTTGAGAATTCACACTTTCCTGGTTTCTAGCATGGAGCCTTAGCCACTCTATCAAACTTCTTTTTAAAGATTTTTATCCTAAAAGGCAGCTTATGTGGTTAATCAGCATTGTCTAAAATTGCTGCTCCAGAGAGTGCAGCTCTGCCACAGAAAATGTCCTTCACCCAAGGATCTTTTTGCATATAAGAAAAATGTGGGTTAGACAGCATTACCACCATATGAATTCCTAACTGGCTGACCAATTGCACTTAACATGTAGCCCTCAACGGAACTGCATCTACATGGAGGGAAGTATGCAGTGGGATACTCCAAGGCTCTCTTTTAGGCCCAGTACTCTTCAACAACCTCATCAATGACTTGGATGAGGGGATACTTGGGGAACTCAATTTGCAGATGACACCAAGCTGGAAGGAATAGCCAACACTCCAGAACAGGGTTCTGCAAAGTTGGCTCTTTTAAGACTGGTGGACTTCAACTCCCAGGTTCCCCAGCCAGCCATGCTGGCTGGGGAATTCTGGGAGTTGAAGTCCACCAGTCTTAAAAGAGCCAACTTTGCAGAACCCTGCTCCAGAAGATAGGCTTAAGATACAGAAGGATCTTGGCAGACTTGAACATTGGGTGCTATCTAACAAAATGAAATTCAATGGTGAAAAAAGTAAGGTTCTACATTTAGGCAAGAAAAACAAAATGCACAGGTACAGTATAGGTGGTACGTTCCTCAACAGTAGTAACCATGATAAGGATCTTTTAATCCTAGTGGACAATCATTTAAATATGAGCCAGCAGTGTGCTGCAGCTGCCAAAAAATCCAATACAGCTCTAGGCTGCATAAACAGAGAGATAGAATCAAGATCACTTGAAGTGTTAATACCACTTTATAATGCCTTGGTAAGGTCACACTTTGAAGACTACATCCAGTTTTGGTCGCCACAATGTAAAAAATATGTTGAGATGCTAGAAAGATTGCAGAGAAGAGCAACAAAGGTGATTAGGGGACTGGAGACTAAAACATATGAAGAATGGTTGCTGGAATTGGGTATGTCTAGTTTGATGAAAAGAAGGATGAGGGGTGACATGATAACAGTGTTCCAATATCTAAGGCGCTGCCTCAAAGAAGAGGGGGATTGACCTAGTACCCATAGCATCTGAAGGCAAGACAAGAAGCAATGGATGGAAGATAATCAAGGAGAGAACCAGTCTAGAACTAAGGAGAAATTTCCTGACCAAACAATTAATCAATGGAACAACTTGCCTCCAGAAGTTGTGAATGCTCCAACATTGGAGGTTTTTCTAGAAGAGATTGGACAACCATTTGTCTGAAATGCTATATAGGGTTTCCTGTCTAAGAGGAGGTTGGATTAGACTAGAAGCCCTACAAGGTCCCTTCTAACTCTGTTATTCTGTTCTATTCCAGTCCAGTCCAGTCCAGTCCAGTCTAGTGTATTCTATTCCCCAAGTTATAAAATCCAATACTTTGCAAAGCTACTACTTAGGCATTACATAGAGTGATTATTGGTGCAGATCACTCCTGCTGGTCTGGTCAAATGACATAAGCAGAAGTTACAGCATTTTAGAGAGGATGTGTGTCATGAAACAGAAACCAAGATGATAAGAGGTGGGAAAATGTATTAGGAACAGTTGGAGATGTCTCTGAAAATCCACAATAGCAATAGCACTAGACTTACATACTGCCTCACAGTGCTATACAGCCCTCTCTAAGCACTTTGTAGAGTCAGCCTATTGCCCCCAGCAATCTGGGTCTTCGTTTTACTGCCTCGGAAGGATGGAAGGCTAAGTCAACCTTGAGCTTGGTGAGATTCAAACTGCGAACTGCTGGCAGCTGGCAGTCAGCAGAAGTAGCTTGCAGTACTGCATTCTAACCACTGAGCCACCACAGCTCACAAGCGGATATAATAACTGTTTCAAGTATTTGAAAGGACTGAAATGTAGAACTTTTAGAAGGTCTGCTGAGTTGAGAAGATCAAAATTCTGCTAATGTGAATGGTTGCCAGCTAAGTTTTAACTAAAGTCCATGATTATCATTTGGGGTATGTAATAATAACTGCATACTTTAACAATAGCTTTAGGTAGGCATCCTGACCTACTAGTAATAGCTTCGTTCCTGCAAGGGAGATAGCTAATTCTAAATGCAATTAGGCTATAAGTCAAGTTGTCAGATTCCACTTTTTTCTGAAGTCAGAAGCAAGGGGGATTGGCTTGTAGGCTTTTTGCATGGCTGAAAGAGAAACTAAACTTCTTTTGATGTTTAAAATGTTACGCAGGCAAATTGTGCATTGAATAAGTCTCCATCCATGCCAAGATTTGAAATGTTGTGAGTAAGGAGGAAACATTTTGAGCAGGTTCAAAAGTTGTTCATCAGTGCTGAGTTCTGTCTCGTCAATGTATAGACCCTGTTCGTAATGCCCCCTATAGGTTTCCTTCAGCAGTTGCAACTGGGAGATTTAACATGGGATCTTTTAGGATAGTTGGTGTTCCCTTTCTTTTTCCTACAGCCTTTTTCTAATGCTGGTGTTTCTACAAGTGCCCAACTACAGCAGGGGTCTCCAACCTTTGCAACTTTTAAGTCTGAAGGACTTCAGCTCCCAGAGTTCTCCAGCCAGCTTTGCTTTGCTGGCTGGAGAAGTCTGGGAGCTGAAGTCCTTCAGACTTAAAGTTGCAAAGGTTGGAGACCCCTGAACTACAGGACTGTCGCCAGTAACTCCTCAGAAGGCCGCAGCATGTTGCCTCTGGGCAGCTAAGCTTTGTTGCCTTTGAAAGTGGAGGAAGATGTTTTTTTACTGTGTCACCTTTCAGGGAGCTGCTGTATTCTAATTTCAGCAGATCTAAGTCTAAACCAATAAAAGAGGATGTTTATAGCTCAGAGTTGAAATGAGGGGTCTTTCATTACCCAAACATAGGTAACACCATTAGTGCTAATAATGAAATGTCTGCAAGAAAACAACCAAGTTCAGAGGGCACCAAAGACCCCTTAAGTCTAAACTCTTAAATATTATCTCTTAGAGTGGGGAGATAACTCTCTATTTGGAATGGAAGCACATCCCAAAATACAGATGTCAAACTTGTGGCATCATGTTGCCATCACGTGGCATTTCAGGATATTTTTCCCATTTGCTGAGCTGGGCTGTGGGGGGGGGTGCCCTAAGTGTGGCATATCTGGCCCGCAGGTTGTCAATTTGCCACCTAAAACATGTGGGCTTTTTTCTTCTTCTCATTATTCTGGGCTCTGCTTAAGAACATTTTTGCTATTACGGAAGGTATGAGATTTCCCAGTTTCCTGGAGGATATTCGTTCATTCTTCAACATGCCCTTTTGTCTTTCCAGAAAGTGTTAGTAATAATAAATGTAATCACCTTGCCTGGCATTTGTTCAGCCTTTGGTTCCCAAAAAGGTACACAAAGGGTAAATAACTTACAGATCTCTTGAGCAAATCCAACTCTTTCAAGATTTACAAGCACTGAGGCTTGTGGATGATTTGTAATGTGTATTCAAAACATCTATTGTACTATTGCACACTTGCCGTGCTCCCTCACCCGCCAAAAAAGTTAGCATGAATTTTTTTTTAAATAATTCTTTATTAGTATAAAATTAAACACTCAACAGGTATAGGGTAAGGGTAACTGGATGAACATACAACAGGAAGGGGAGGGAGAATGACATACCGGGGATTCGGCTGCTCCCCTGATTTAAGAATTACGTTTTTCCCAGTCTAACTTAACAGTTATAATTTACAGTTATACTTAGATATCTACATATATATATCTATATATTTCCCTCAAGTTCACTGTTACTATTCCTCACATTTCTTTCACATTTATTCTATCTAATTAGTTTCCTTGGTACCTATTATTCTCCTGCTATACCATGCATACCATTGCGCAACATTGGAAAGATGTCAATCCACCAACAGAGCACCTAATCATATCCAAAATCTTTAACTGCGCAGAATCAGATAAGTTAACTCATATTTTAAAAGATAAGCCAAATTCATCCTATGCCCAAAGCTGGAATAGATGGTAAGCATGAATTTTTCCCCATCACCTCCTCATCAGTCAGTCAGTATGTTCATATTATAACCACACAGGCATAGAACAAAACAAAAAGTATCATCCGTGCTGCGATTGATAGATCGGTAATTTGTATAGATTTTATCTCTCCATAGTTCCAGGGTATTCCTCCCCTTTCTTCCTCTCCCTCCAAAAGATGATCAGATAACTCTGGGACATTGCAACCATCATAAATGCATGACAGTTGCCAAGCATCTGAATTTTGCTCACATGATCCCAACGGGAGCTCACTCAGTTATGCGGCGCTAGGGATTCGAACCGCTGAACTGCCAACCTTTCTGATCGACAAGCTCAGCATCTTAGCCACTGAGCCACCACGTCCCTATGAATGTGAATAGCATATGTATATTTGTGTGGCATCTGTGTATATATTTATTTCTATGTTTAAAAAATGGTCATAAGTCACTTTTTAGTGCCATTGTAACTTTGAACCGTCACTAAATGAATAGTTGTAAGTTGAGGACTTGTACAAGCAAACATCTGCCTTCAATTCACCAGCTACTTTTGTTGGTAATGACTTTGTGCTTCTTATAGCCAACGCTGCTATTGGTACTACAATTTAAAGAAGTCCAAAAAGAGATTTTCTTACCTAGGACTATCAAAGCTAAGTTGCAAAGATCTGTATGATCCCTTAGATCAGATGTCTGGACTTCAATTCCCAGAATTCCCCAGCCAGCATTCGCTGGCTGGGGAATTCTGGGAGTTGAAGTCCAGACATCTTCAAGTTGCCAAGGTTGAGAAACACTGCCTTAGATGGCAGCAAAGAAGGTTTCTGATTTGATTTGCTTCCGTCTTTTGATCATCTGGAAGTTCCCAGATATATTTTCCTTGTTGCCATTGTTTCCTCAAAATTGCCTTTCATATCACTGTTTCTCTGTGCTAGAGAAAATGCATAAGTATTACTTCTGCAGAAAGTTAAAAAGAGATGAGGGGAGAGAGAGCCTTCAACCAGCAGCCTTCATAGCAATACTGTGTAAAAAAAAACCAAGTCTCTAAAACAGTTGTGGATAACATGCAGTCCTGTTCTTAAGTGGCCGTGTTGTGCAATGTCATTTCTCCATGATACAATTCACTGTTCACTTCTTGCAGAAATTATTTCTCCCTTTGCAGGACAGAACAAGGCATTTGAGGAGAGAGATAAGGAAGGAAAAATGGGGGGGAAATGCCACAATTTCTCTTACCATTTCTATCTTCAGAAGCACACTGGCTTCTTTTGCTGTACAGGAGAAATGTAGGTTACTTTATGAAGGAGGCTGTGTGATGGATGTGCACCTCTCACTAAGTTCCCAGTCTCACTATGGGCCACTGGCCCACAGGCTCCATCGCCCAGCTCCCTCTATCAAATGATACGTTGGCCTTGGGAAAAGATAACATAGTGCCAGAAGAGCAAAGTAGAATTCATTCAGCGTTGCTCCCCAGATTGTATAAGAAATAACGGTGAACTGGGATTTTATCAAAGTTTGTGTCTCTTCTTAGAATGTTCTGCCTTTTCATGTCTCTTCTTTTGCCTTTTTAACTGGCTCCCCTTCACAATGTCTCTACACCAGCGAATATGTTTCTTGCTGCACCAACTGGGAATGAGAGATATTAAGTAGAAACAAGAAGAATAAAAATAGAACACAGGCCAGAATTCTGCCTATTGCAACCCACCCCTGAAAATGCACGGCTATGTGTATGACCTATGCAATTCTGACTGAGATGAAGAAAATTACTTAGGGACAGAAGCTGTACGTGGCAAACTTTGCAGTCGTTATAAAAGTGGTTTCCATGGATATTTTGAAGCTGACGGTGAGAAAAATCTGGGTTGCTAGAGGTGACTTGGAGCATCTTTTACCGTCATGAAACTCCATATTAGTTTTAATGTGAAGGATTAGCCAATCTTATTCAGCAGATGTTTGTTCAGTGGTGTCCCTTCTTTTCCTGAAACATAATAGACCCAATCCATTATACGTACTGCATCTCCACCAGCAGCGTATCAAAAAGAACATATGACCAATAACCAATATGGGATCATCCACCAGGCAAGTGGAGACAAAGTGGCACCAAATAGAAAAAAGGAATCACAAGGAGGAAATGAAAATGGATTGTGGCATGCCACAATTTAACACAGCAGGTCATGGAAATTGTGCTGCTCATAGAAGACCATAGGAGGCCTCCTACCCATTGATCTGGTGTCCTTCAAATGCCCTCTAGTGGCTGAAATTCTACATAAAAGCTCCAGCCTTGCACTCCCCCACCAGGCCCCCAAAGGGGACTAAACACTTACACAACTGAGACATCTAAGTGGATGAGCAAATCATTCCTTGAAAAGTTGTTTCAGAAAATTGTCCATGCATGCTGAACCCCACCCCCCCACCTGCCTCCTCTTAGCTGTGATTTACTTAATGTAAGAGACAACAGTGCAGCTTTCTGCTTCACAGAGCAGAACACAGAGGAATGCCTGCATACCAATGGAAGCAGATGCAAAGTTGGCACCTTACTGGGTTCCCCTAATAGAAATTCTCCTGCTAAAAATATCAATCCTTCCTTCCTTCCTTCCTTCCTTCCTTCCTTCCTTCCTTCCTTCCTTCCTTCCACATTTAACCAGAACTTGGTATATTTACAAAGAGATTTAATTAGAGTTTGGTAAGTTGAAAAATATTGCTGTACTATGAAGCAGAAGACTAGAAAATTGTAGACAAATTATATTATGTAGACTGCTACCTTACCATATGAAATTGACATCAAAACTGGGATAATATAAATCATTGAGATCCAGAAGGGAATTGTAGATAATTTATCAATAAAGAATTTAATATTATTTATCAAATTAGCCCATGTCGTTATGTTGCTAGCTATGTGCTATCGATATTTGCTTAACAAGGTGCCGAAAGGCAAATATTTTGTATAGCATGCATGACTTAAGTGCAGAATGGAACAGCTTGCCGCTGCCAACTCGCCGTGGCCAACTTGCCATAGGACAGTGCTTCTCAATTATTTTCTGTCATGCCCCCCCTAGGAAGAAGAAAACATTTCGCCCCCCCCCCCCGCGCGACTGTAAATAGTATCATTTGTCTATAAAATTGTTATAAGTACACCTCTGCATAACACTGTATCCTTATTAACGTATAAGAGAATAAAAAAAGAAAGAAATGTGGATCAATTTACAACAAAGGATAGCTTTATTAACTGTAGCAGAAAAGATTTAAAGTGCATTAGAAATTTTAAAAAAATTAAATCCTTAATTAAACTAAACTGCCGAGGTCAAACGTGCCCCCCTTTACGGAGCCTCGCGCCCCCCCTGGGGGCCCCGCCCCACTATTTGAGAAGCACTGCCATAGGACAACTCGACACAGTATAATTCGATAATTCAATTTCATTATTTAAAATGATTTTTTAAATAGTTTAATTTTTGTCATTCCCATTTCATTTTGCCCATCCTTTGTTCCTTTCAGTGATTCTATTCTGCCATTTCTTCGATATTAGGATAACTCCTGTCTTGCAATGGGTTGTCCAGTAGCAAGTTGCCATGGCAAGTTGTCTCTAAGTTGGCCGGGGGTGAGTTTGTGCAGTGATTTGCCCTAGATCCATTTAAGTGAGGCACTTTGCCATATTAGTAGATTCTGATCAGGTTCTCTATTTAAATGACATGGTAGGAGATTAAAATAAGGGGGGGGGGGTTATACATCCCAGCTAAACTGTCGGAAGAAATGACCATCTGAGTTGAGTTATAAGTGGGAAGAAAGACACTGGAAACATGGAGAGTTCTTGGATAGATGGTTTAATGGTACACAGGATCACATGGTTTGAGGTCCTGGGCAAAAAGAGGAAGAGATGCTTAGAATGCCTGGGCTTTATGCCCTCTCTGGGCTTTTGAATTTGAGCTTGTATTCTGATTGGTTGTCAGACTCCCATGTTGTCATGCAAGGGCAAGTTTTTAGGTTGTCTGTGTCCTAGGCTTGGTTGAGCCTTACTGGGTGATGATGTAATGAAAGGGCATTGGGCAATTCCTACTATGGCTCTGCCTGAAGGAGGTAGATCTTTGTTATGTAGAATAGACTAGGCCAGGCCTTAATGGCCCATTGACAAAGGTGGAAGGCTGAGTTTAGCCTCCGTTTTAGGGGAAATGTTCTGCCCTTTTAATATTTCCTAGAATATCTCATTTTCCTAGGAGAGGTGTCGGTGCTAACTTCCTACACCCCTATGGATGATAAATGCACAATGATAACGATGATTATATTTGCAAGAGATGTAAACAGTTAACTATGCAGGAAAGATCTCCCGAGACTTCACTTTTTCTGTGCTTCCCATTGTCTGTGAATTCAAAATGCTTTTTTAAGCATGGTGGTATGAATCTTCCTCTCACCTTACTTAGTCTCAGACATAAATGGCTTCAAATAGTTCAGTAAATTATAGTCCAAACTCTTCATGTACAAATTGATGTACCCACTGGAAGATCAGGTTGACTAAGAATGGTTTTTTCCTTAAGTATGGCAATATTCAAATCTACTAAGCGAAGATAAGACTAGATAACTGGTTGGTTTCTGTCCTGCCCCAGAGGTGGTATTCAGTTGGTTCTGATTGGTTCTGGCGAACCGGTAGTGGAAATTTTTAGTTAGGAGAACTGCCAAATACCACCTTTGGCTAGCCTCGCCCCCATCTATTCACTGCCTCATGAGTACCAGCTGATTGGCTGGGTCTTCTTTTGTTGTCCTGCACAGGAGAAAAGAGCTGGAAAGCAGGTTGGTGGGGTGGGGAGGGAATGGAGATTTTACAGTATCCTTCCCCTGGAGTAGGGTGGGAATGGAGATTTTACAGTATCCTTCCCCTGGAGTGGGGTGGGAATGGAGATTTTACAGTATCCTTCCCCTGGAGTGTGGTGGGAATGGAGATTTTACAATATCCTTCCCCTGGAGTGGGGTGGGAGTGGAGATTTTACAGTATCCTTCCCCCAGGTGTAAGGAGAGAATGGAGATTTTGCAGTATCCTTTCCCCAGGAGTGAGGAGGGAATGGAGATTTTATTATTTCCCCAGTAGTGGGGAGGGAAAGGGGATTTTGCAGTATCCTTCCCCTGCTACACCCACCAAGCCATGCCTACCAAGCCACAACACACCCACCAAGCCCACGGAACAGATAGTAAAAAAATTTGAATCCCACCACTGTTGGGCTGTACATAATTTTTGCTGTCTTTCGGTGTGACCATAACCTACACAATTTCATCACTACACATCAGTCAAATTGGGAATGAAACGGTTGAGATATAGGTTCGTTTATGTACAAAGTCAAAATATAAACTTATTCACACTCAGATAATATTGTCTGTGACACCAGCATGTGTTTTAATGATCAAGATGACATAAATCAATCATAACAAGTAACCTTTTTTCTCTCTGGAGCAACACTTAGGAGGAAAGATGTCTGCATTTAAGAGAATCATCTTAATTTTCCAGTTAATGTACAGTAACACGCATTATCTGAATTTCCCCCAAACTGTTTGCCTCAGGCTGCAATACAAGTGACTAAGTATTTTCACATATATATGCTTTATCATTCTTACCACTAAGAAGGCAAAACTACTGTGATATGTTAGGATATCTTTCAGACGCTGAATGAGACTGTATAAATTATGTCTAGCTACGCCCTTCTAGTTAAGTTACTGGTATTTATAAATAGGAATGTCAACTTCTAGATTGCTACTATGGATCTTCATTCTCATGGAATGTGTTACAGCAAGTGTGCTACAAAAGGAAATTAGTTATTAAAAATCTACAACAGACATCTATTTTTATCAGCAACAAATAAAGAAGATACTTTTCCCCCTCCGCCCACTATAAGTTATTGTCAAATGCTCTTAGGAAACACAGTTAATGAGAAAGTCGTGTCATTTAACATTGCTGCAAAGAACAAAAGCCTAGAAAGACCTGTTTCTGATGCAGGATCTCAGAAATGCTGAAGGAGGGGAGAAAAGAAGGCTTTGAATTATGCTGTTGAGGAAAATAATTGAGAATACAGTGGTACCTCGCTTCACGAACGCCTCTCTTCACGACCAATTCGGTGTACGACCAGAAATTTTCCAAAAAATGTGCTCCGCTGCACGAGCTCCGCCTCGCTTCACGAACTCCGCGTGGCGGCCGGTCCATTGAGGGCGCAGGCGAATTGTGAGTTCGCACTGCGCCTTTTCCGGGTTGCACCCTGCCGCGGTTGTTGTGAGTGAGGGGAACGGGTGTGTGTGTGGAAGCGAAGGCGGGGGGGGGGGGCGGAGCTGCCTTCCCGGCCGGGCTCCGCAGCCGGGCTCCGCAGCTTTCGCCCGTCTCTTTCTGGGCTCGGCGCTTCTGCTTGTCGGGACGCTTCCCGAAGCCAGCAGCCCCGCGGCCAGCCACTCCGTTTCTCCGTCTTATTCGTCGGTCGCCTCTCGGGGTCCGGACCCGCCGCCGCCGCTGCGCTCCCCGCCGTTCCACCCTCACCAGCCCGGCGGGGAGCGCGGCGGCGGGTCCGGACCCCGAGAGGCGACCGACGAATAAGACGGAGAAACGGAGTGGCTGGCCGCGGGGCTGCTGGCTTCGGGAAGCGTCCCGACAAGCAGAAGGGCCGAGCCCAGAAAGAGACGGGCGAAAGTCATACTGGCTTGCTCCATCGCCCCTCAGCTGCTTTACATTGAACCCTATGGGAAACTGTGCCTCTGTTCACGACCAATTCTGTTCGCGAACAGAGTCAGTTCAAGAATCACGACCAAAAAACAAGGTCAGAACGGATTAACCGGATTTACATTGAACCCTATGGGAAATTGTGCCTCACTTCACGACCAATTCGGATCGCGACCAGAGTCATTTCACCAATTAAGTTCGTGAACCGAGGTACCACTGTACGTTAGACCAGAGGTGGGCAAACTTTGCAACTTTAAGTCTGAAGGACTTCAGCTCCCAGACTTCTCCAGCCAGCTTTGCTTTAAGTCCTTCAGACTTAAAGCTGCAAAGTTTGCCCACCACTGCGTTAGACCCACAGGAAAAATAAACAATGTTAAATATCTTGCACACCTAATGTGGATTCCAAACACTCTGAGGGTTGAAAAAATGGAAAGCAATCAAAAAAGTTGACAGAAGATAAGACAAATATATGCTTTTATAGATGACAAATGCATGACCTTAAGAATGCTCAGGAGAATATAGACAGTCAGTCTGAGTAAAGTCAAATATATCGGGTCACAAAGCGCTAGAAGTGACCAACCACTCACAATACATTCTACTGACATAAGCTTTCTTATCTAAAGCTTGTGCAATCAAAAGTACTTTTGGGCTAATGAAAAAACTGGTCTCAAAATGTCTTTGCAGTTCTGTTGGAGCAACATGAGATTTCAGCAAGAGCATTGGAGGAACAGGTGGAAGAGGAGAAAGGGCATCTTGGCGACTGCCTCTTCAAATCTGTCAGTGCCTTCCTTTGCCGTGTTGGAAGAAATGTCCATCTGGGTTCAGTTCCAAGTGGGGAAAAAGACACTGGAAACATGGAGGCTGTTTGGAAAGATGGTTTAATGGCGGACAGGAGAACATGTCTTGGAGCTCCTGGGTGAAAAGGGGGATCACATGCTTCAAGATGTTGGGTGAAGAAGAAAAAAGGGCTGGCTTGCTGAGAGTCCCTGGGTTTTATGCCCCCTGTTGGGCCCCGCCCTGGGGCCTCCTGCTCCTGTGCAAGAAATGTACTCTGATTGGCTGTCAGACTCCCATAGGGTCATGCAAGGGCAACTCTGTAGGCTGTGCTTTGAGTCCAAGTTTGGTTGAGCCTGTTGGGAGGGGGGTGATGCAATGAAAGGGCTTTGGGATTCCTATTATAGCTCTGCCTTTAGATCTTTGTTATGTAGAATAGACTGGCTCAGGCCTTAGTGGCCCATTGACAAAGGTGGGGGCGATGAGTTTTTTCCCCCCTTTTAGGGGGAAATATTCTGTCCTTTAATATTTCCTAAAATATTTCATTTTCTGGGAGAGAGGTGGGTTTTAACTTCCAACAGCCGAGAACAAAAAGATCTCTACACCTCCCCGTGAAGTTTACTATATGTGAATAAGTTAAGGCAGACGTCCCCAACCCTTGGGCACCAGCACACTACCGGGCTATGGCCAGTTCAGAGCAGGATCACATGAGCAGCCGCCCAGTGCATAAATGCACAGCTTGACTTGCACAAGCAGGCCAGTTTCCTTCTCTCTTCTACCACCACCACCACCCCGGGCCACCAAGCCATAAAGGGGACTTATGAGTTAAGGTGTGAGATAAATGAAAGAGGAGACAGACAGACAGACAGACAGACAGACAGACGGACAGACAGACAGACAGACAGACAGACAGCAGTGTACACTGAATGGCACAATCAAGTAGCTGGCTTTGTGTATAGGAACATCTGCACAGAATATGGGCTAGCCCAGTGCTGGCGAACCTATGGCACGCGTGCCACAGGTGGCACACAGAGCCATTTGGCAGGGCATGCGAGGCGTTGCCCTGTCAGCTGGCCAGCACCCATGTGTGCGCTGGCCAGCTGATTCAGTCATTTTTCAAGCCATTTTTCGCCCTCCTCAGGCTTTATAGGAGGAGGGCAAAAACAGCCTCCCTGCCCCCTCCGGAAGCCCTCCAGAGGCTTCAGGGCAGCTCCTGATGCCTCCGGGGGGTCTCCGGGGGGCTGTTTTAGCCCTCCCCAGGCTCCTATAAAGCCTCTGGAGCCTAGGGATTATCAAAAAAGTATGTAAAAAATGGAGGGTGTGCCTGTCATGCACGCATGCACACTGGGGGGCAGTGCATTATGGGTATGGCATGCCAGCGCACAACTCCCCTGTGCTCTGCTCCTTATGGTACACGAGTCTAAAAAGGTTCACCATCGCTGGGCTAGCCCCTCCTAAGTCCAGGTGGGAGATAATCACAGCAGATGGTGGAGAATAAGCAAGCTAAGATACTGTGGGACTTCCAGATCCAAACAGATGGGCAGGCAGTCAATCAGACATTGTGGCAGTAGACAAGGACCAGAAGATAGAGGTGGTGATTAGATACCTTTAGTGTTGCCAAGTGACAGCACTATCAGGAAGAACCAGTATGAGAAACTGTAGAAGTACCAGGATTTGAAAGAGGAAGTGGAGAAGAAGTGGAAAGTAAAGGCCAAAGGGGCCCCAGTGCATAAGGTTTGCATCAACACATATATGCATGCATTCAAGGAGATAATCTACTGGGAGAACAAATTTGAGTATAACTACATATGGGAAGAACGAAGTTCAGATTCACACTATATCTGCGGGTAAGGACAAAGAAGGTTCTGGACTATAAGGAAAAACTGACCAGCAAAAGCTCATGCAGGCTCATAATCTTGGGAAAAGGTATGTAGCCCCAAACGTTCATTACTCTGAGACAAAAATAATTCAGTACCTGTTCAGTAATTAAATATTGCTCTACCAAATACTCTTACCAAATACTGGAAGATGTTTTTAACTCCTGAACAAAAATGGCATTAAGTACACTACGCTAGAAAAGCTCTAGAAGACTAAGCTGCATGAACAGCTGTCCCATTAATCCAGAAAGAAAAGACAAGTTGGTAGAAATTTCTTCAAAGGCCATAGGAACAATTTAATCATGCAATGTTGAAACAATGGGTGAGGTAAAAAAAATGTAAAGCTTATTTAAGACATTTCAAGTATCCAGAATGCATTGATAGTTCCACTATCAAAAAGAAAAGCATCCAAGTATGCATAAATGATTAGACCAAACATAATGTAAACATTTATACATATCCACCTAGGGCAGAAGTGAGCAACTACGTGCTGACTCAGGAATTTGGGGAGTTGAAGTCCACAGGCCGTAAAGGGCCCATATTTGTCCACCCCGATCTAGGGCTACACTGATGGACTAACCAATGACCTTGATACCAAATAAACCCCACAGAAGCACAAAAGATAACATGTGCATTAAATTTGCACATAGCTTTTGGCAAAGTAATGGTGCATGTAAGCTCAAGTCTCAGTCCATTCTTTTAAATAGACATTGAAAGAGGGAAAGGAGAACAGGGAAGAGCTGCCTGCAAATCTCTTTTCTTCCCTAATGCACTCCCTTTCTTGTCCTTGAATGCAAAGTACATTGTGCACTGTACTGAGCGGTAACCACTGTGAATGGTCCGTGAATTAAAATTGTCTCAGCGAGCCCCATGCTGCTATCCTTTTGCTGCCTCAGCCTCGACAAGCTTTCTGTGGAGAGAAATAATAGACCATCAGAGGAGAAAAATCCAGCACCCCGGCATCCTGCGTGAAAGTTGTTTTAACGCACTACGCCACCATCATCATGGACAAACCTATTTGCAGATTTGAACTTGCTTTACCTGGACTCATTAGCATAACTCTGTAGGTTCATACCGCAGTCAGACTAACACGGATCGCCCCATATTCTTATCAGGTATGTCTTTTTACATACAGAGTTGAATATGATGTTGCATTCAAGAAATCCACAATCGCTACTGTAGGCGAATTGCTTGCTTTAGATCATGTCTCCTTTGTTCATGTATACAACACGGCAAATGTACATTTGTTGATATAAAATGCTTGGAACAAAACAAAAAAGCCCTTTCAATAATCCTTTAAAAAAAGAGTATCTGTAGAGACATATTTATGTTATATAGTTCCTGAGTAGTTATATCCTAGTATTCCTATATTCTCTTTAGTTCAATAACACTGTAAAAGGCAGTTTCCCTGTATTTTGAAGAAATGCTTTTATTACTGTTCTAACTTATTACTGAGTTATTTACAAATCATTGCTATGAGGTAGGTGTACTGCTTGATTAGAACAACCAACTTATAATTATCAAAGATTGTGAGAATGTCTAGATCCGTGATAGCGAACCTATGGCACGCGTGCAAGAAGTGGCACGTAGAGCCATCCCTCTGGGCACGCAAGCTGTTGCCCATTGCTCTTCTGGCGCGCCAGCCAGCTGGTCTTCACATGCACAGGAGTGAGTGCCAGAAAGCAGAAGAGCAGCTGCCTGGTGTGCATGCACACGCTGGAAAAATGATCTTCTGGTTTCCAGTGCCCGCATGCACACCAGCAAGCTGATCTTTGCGCAGGCATGCACATCAGAAGCCAGAAGACCAGGTGGCCGGTGTACATGCACACACCGGGAAGATGATCTTCCGATTTCCGGTACTGGTCTAGAGTATTCTTTTACTTCCAATATTTCTAGACATTAATAATAATAATAATAATAATAATAATAATAATAATAATAATAATAATAATAATAATAATAATAATAATAATAATAATAATAATAATAATAATAATAATAATAATCTTTATTGTCATTGTACAAAAATTACAATGAAATTGGTATTGCACTGCATTATTCACAGAGTTTTACATATTATCTTTAGTGTAGAACTTGCCTGTCTCTTCTTCCCATTCTTCCTTTCTTCAGCTGCTAAATGTTTTCAGATATGTAGAAGCATTCTTATTAATTACAATAAGCAACTTACGAATATAATTCATTTGAAATGCAATTGCTAAAAGTCCTCTTAAACTGTTTAGTAAAGTTAAACTCAACTGAGAAAATCGGTCCTTTAAGCGTGAGGACCTATCTTAAGGGGTGGTGTAAATTGGTGGGTTTACTTCTTTGTAGTTCTTTGGTCAAAAAAGAAGAAGAATGATAATTAACCTAGAATAAAAAAGACAGCACTTTTCAGGATTCTTAAGCAACAATTTGCAGGAGAGCCAGATGTTGCAAAATACCGTATTTTTCAGAATAGAATAGAATAGAATAGAATAGAATAGAATTTATTGGCCAAGTGTTATTGAAGTTACAAGGAATTTGTCTTTGGTGCATATGCTCTCAGTGTACATAAAAAGACAAGATACATTCATCAAGAATCATAACGTACAGCACTTAATGATAGTTATAGGATACAAATAAGCAATCAGGAAACAATCAATATCAATATAAATCGTAAGTATACAGGCAACAAAGTTACAATCTTGCAGTCATAAGTGTGATGAGATGGGTGATAGGAACGATCAGATGCACCGGACCATAAGATGCACATTAGCTTTATAGGAGAAATACAAGGGGGAGGGGGGGGAATCTGCTTTTGCCTCCCAGCATCCATCTGGTATTCATCTGGCTAGCATCCTTGCAACAAACAGCAAACAGCCTAGTCAGCTTCAGCATGTTATCGCAGACCCAGCATGTAGCTTGTCAGAACTCCACTCCATTGCACTCACCATTGGTCAACTGAGCTGAGCTGCTGCAGCCATCAGGGAACAGTGGAGTCTTTGCTGCCAAGCAGCTGATTGACAGTAGAATTAGGCTCCTGGAATACTGCGATTAGCTATTCTAGGCAGTGGGAATCGCCACTGCTGCCTATCACCACCTACCACCATTGATTGCCTCCACCGTGATCGCTGGTGCTAGCAATCGCCAGTGCCGGCAATCACCACTGCCAGTAATCACTGAGTTTGAGTTTGAGTTTATTGGTTTTTTTATACTGCCCTACTCCCGAAGGACTCAGGACTACAGCCAGAATAAAAACAAATATATAATAGTTAAAAAAGTTTTTAAAAGGCATATTAAACTTTGGCCTAAAAGTGAAAAAAGAACCAACCAACCCTGATTAAAATTAATAAAAAATTGAATTTAAAAATCATGTTTTATGCCAGCCCGGCTTGTTGGAAGAAACCAATTGCCCGGCTTGTTAGAAGAAACCGATTGCTGCCACTGCTGTCATTCACCCTTGGTTGGCAGCAAATGGAGATGGCAGCGAATGATGGCAGCGATCGGCAAATGGCAGCAAATGGCGGTGGCAAATGGGGCAGTGACAATTGCCAGCAGTGGCGATCACAGCTGCATTGATCAGTGGCGACTGGTGGGGATAGCAGCAACAGATTGGCGGCAAGCAATGGCGGTGAGCAGCAAACGAATTGCCACCACCTAGAACAGGAATACTGCTGATCAGCTGTTCTAGGTGGTGGCAGCAAATGCCATGGCAATAGGTGGTGGCGGTGAACCTAGAACAGCTGATCGGCGGTATTCCAAGAGGCTGATCCAACCGCCAATCAGCTGCTCAGTGGTGAAGGCTCCAGCGTTCCCTGGCAGTGGTGAATGGCAGCAGCGATGACAGGTGGCAGTAGTGGTGACAACAATCCCCTTCCCCCCTGCCGCAATATTTGCTCTATAAGAAGCACAGACATTTCCACCCACTTTGGGGGTGGGGGGGAGTGTGTCTTATAGTGTGAAAAATACAGTAAGTTTTCATAGAGCAAGAATAAGTAAAAGCTTATTTATACCTGTAGTTTGCTTGGTTAAATCTAATCAACATTTTGTTGCTGTAACTCTAACGTTCATTGTTGTACAGTGCTGAGACCAGGTTTTTTTTACTGTAATTGTCTTTTAAAGAAAAACATCTCTGAAATCAGGAATGATACTGGTTTGCTGTAACAATGGAGCAGCTGACATCACCTTATTTGATGTTAAATTATTTATTATTTTTTGTACAAGCCAAATTTGAAATAGATAGATGTCACTGGATGTTTTTTACTCCTATTGAAATCTGTGGATGAGAGTAAGTTCGGTGTAGCTCCTGTATTGGTCAAACTTGCCCAATTACTTGTTTGTCTCCCTGTTTTCACTCTGTCAGCTGACCAAAAGAAAAGTTTGCAAAACAAGCACTGGTAATTGCCATTACACACTAAGAAAATTAAACAGGCCAACCAATATTGCGCAGAAAAACTTTCATGATGATCAAAATCTGGATGTTTCAATTGTTTATATTGCCAGCGTTAGACAAACCAAATTCTACTTGCAATAACTCAAATCTATTACAATTTATTAAGTAATATGTTTATCTAAAGTATTAATACTTTTGTTGGGTTATGAATTTTACAAAAGTACTTGCAATTTTCAGGAGAACTATCTGCCAATGTAAGTTTATCTTCTGAAATAGAATTAAAATGTTTTTTTTTAATCTTAATAACTTTCTTAATAACGCCCACAGAGATTTTTGAACTAGTTCACTTTAATTTTATAAAGACTTCAGAAAATAAGCCTGATAATAAAACTAAAAATTGTGTGATCATCCTAACATCCTGAGGTTCACCTATAAAAGTTTTGAGGTATTTCTATGTTGTTAAGAAAGCTATGGGTCTTAAAGCAATATTCATATTTACAGTATCTCTTGATTGCCTAATAAGACAGGCCAATGATCAAGTTATGTGTAAGAGGAGATAACAGCCACTTTTGTTTAATTCCATGGAACATCTTAAGAGGCAAAGAGATAATCCATTTATACTTAATAGAGCTGAAGAATTAGGGAGCCAGTTTGGAACGGTGATTAAAGCATCAGGCTAGAAACCAGGAGACTGTGAATTCTAGTCCTGCCATGGGCATGAACCAGCTGGGTGACCTTGGGCTGGTCATTTTCTTTCACCCCTAGAAAAGAGGCTACAGTAAACCACTTTTGAAAAACTCGCCAAGAAAACTGCAGGAACTAATCCAGGCAATCTCGCCAAGATTGGACACGATTGAACAGAATAAAAGAAAAAAGCTGAAGCGTTACAGGCGGGATACCAGTAGATTTTAGGAATGATCTAAACAGATTGCTCATTATCCAGCATGAAACACAGTCCCCACTGCCTAATAGTATTAATAATAGATATGAATTGTGTGCATGGTATTTTTTTCCCTAAGTAATTATTCTACAATTTAGGGCCTGGTTCCTCCTGCTTCATGGAATGGCAGAAAAGAAATAGCTATTACTGGTTTATAAGATCTGTCTCTGATCTGGGCAAAACATTAAAAGCGAAATCTTTTATTATTTTTTATTTCACTGGGGAAGGAGGAGAATATGAGAGAGAGGAAAAAGAGAAGCGAGTATCATGCTTGTACTGTAATTAAGGCCAGATGTGCTAAATTTATCATTTGTTTGTTTAAAAATGATCCTTATAAAAGCCATGTTTCAGAATGTTGCCCGTATGTATGACTGATCTGATGCTATTCAGTGGAGACATTCTTTTGTGCACATATAGGAAGAAAACAGGTAGGCAAAGTGATTTCTGAAATATGGCTTGTGTGTCATTCATCCTTGCTCTGCATGACTGACAACAGATTTCAGTTCTTTCCCAGCTGTCATGCCAGGCAAAGGAGTTGCTTTTATCTTTCCTTCCTTTTCTTCAAAGATCCCAGGAGTGCCTTTGGGCTTCTAAAAACTGAGGATGCACTTTCATCACTGTTCCCCACTCATAGGAAAATGGGGGAACCAAGGAAGGACCCCCTACATTTTGTGAGAATATTTAAAGGTAAAGGTTCCCTTCGCACATGTGTACTAGTCATTCCCAACTCTAGGGGGCAGTACTCATCTCTGTTTCAAAGCAAAAAAGCCGGCATTGTCCAAAGATGTTTCTGTGGTCATGTGGCCGGCATGACTAAATGGCGAAGGTGCATGGAATGCTGTTACCTTCCCACCGAAGGTGGTTCCTATTTTTTCTACTTGCATTTTTACGTGCTTTCGAACTTCTAGGTTGACAGGGGCTGGGACAAGTAATGGGAGCTCACTCCATTACGCAGTGCTAGGGATTCAAACTGCCGAACTGCCAACCTTTCTGATCGACAAGCTCAGTGACTAAGCCACTGAGCCACTTGAGAATATTTAGGAGAACTGCAGTGATTTATTTAGCTGTTGCCCAACCCACAGTAGAAAGCTTAGACTGTCTAAACCAGAGGTAGTCAACCTTTGTATACTTACCACCCACTTTTGTATCTCTGTTAGTAGTAAAATTTTCTAACCACCAACCGGTTCCACAGTAATGGTGATTTATAAAGTAGGAAAGTCAATTAAATTTAAAAAAGGAAACTGCTTCAGTATCAGACAAAACCCCTGTCGCCCACCATGAAAGCTGGAACGCCCACTAATGGGCGGTAGGGACGAGGTTGACTACCACTGCTCTAAAACTATTCTGGGCAACCTTGAGAAGAACCCAGGAATGGCTGCAGCAAACACATTATTGTTCAAATACAATACAATACTTGCCCATCCTTACATGTTTTACACTAAGCCACTTTAGAACAAACTAATAATAATAATAAAGTGGCCATTTATCTCAACAGGCTTAACTTTACCTCAAATGCAGCCTTACTGCTCAATCATGGCCCTAGACTGCACAAATGGTTACAGTGCAACATTTAAACTCAGCTACCCTGTTTCCCCCAAAATAAGACCTCCCCAGATAATAAGCCAAATTGGGCTTTTGAGCACATCTGCTAAAATAAGCCCTGGAAATAAGCCGTCCCCCAAAATATTGCAAAACAGCAGCAGCCATGAGATGACCATTCTCACACACACCCGCACCTCAAAAATAATAAAACCTCCCTGAAAATAAGGCCAAGCGCTTATTTCAGGGGGGGGGGGGTCAAAAGAAAATAAGACCCTGTCTTATTTTCAGGGAAACATGGTAGTTAGTTGTCTTGCTAATTAGCTGAAATCAATAACAACTATCTCAAAATACAAAGAAAGCAAACAAACCAGAGGTGGTATTCAGCAGGTTCTGACCAGTTCTGGAGAACCAATAGCAGAAATGTTTTGTAGTTCGGAGAACTGGTAAATACCACCTCTGGCTGGCCCCGCCCCCATCTATTCTCTGCCTCACAAGTTCCAGCTGATTTTGCAGTAACTTTCCCCTGGAGTTGGGTGGGAATGGAGATTTTACCATATCCTTCTCCTGCCACACCCACTAAACCACACCCCCAGAACCGGTAGTAAAAAATTTTGAATCCCATCACTGAAAGAAACCAGGGTGTGGAGGGGGATCATATTATTTTGGAAATTTAAAAGAAATCTTTAGGAACGTTGGAAGGGCATGTATTTATCAAAGAGCTTAGCTCTTTAAAAGCTGTCTCTTTGACAGGCCAAGATAGCTACCGAGAATGTTCAAAACTCATAACTCGCTAAATTCATTTTATTGTTTGCTCTACAAATCTCCAGGAGAGGAGAGAGAATGAGGCCAAAACTCAAGCAAGAAAAAAAAGGCATCCAAGATGGATTGTTTGTTGCATTTTGATTACTCATTAATGTCCACCAAGGTGTGATTCATTATCAGGTTTATTTAACACAGCTATATTTAGCTTTCTGGCAGGTCTCTGAACATTACACTGCAGTTAGATGCCTCTGAATCCAAGGGAAGAAAAAGATGGAAAATATGGAGACTGGATAGTACTTAAGGGGATTCATGCAAACTCTCCCAAGGGACTCTTACATGGGAATAATAGGGTCCATTGAACACTGTAAATATGCAAAGACAACATTATCATTGTGCTTGTATATATCTTACAAAGGTGCTATAATATTACTAATAGCATAAGGTTGTGGAATGCACTTGACAGAAATGTTTGTCCTTGCCTCTACATTCGGCTTTAGAAGAGCAGCTAAGGCAGATTTTTTTTTTTTTTTTGGCAAGAGTATAAATCTGAACATTCATTTCAATATTTTTTTTCTACATGTAACTGTTTTAGCCACTTTGGGTGCTCAGTTGAGTAGAAAGGCTAGATATACATGAAATAAACAAAATGAATACAAAATGAATACTAGAGATCCACACAAATCCTATGCAGAGTCACTGAGAATTTGGCACCATTCCAGTTTAATGAATTATTATTATTATTATTATTATTATTATTATTATTATTATTATTACTACTACTACTACTACTACTACTACTATTATGTGGTTAATCTTTGGTGAGATTCACAGCCTTTGGGGCGGCTCAACAGCTTGAGTCCTAATCAAGGACCTAGGAACCATTAAAGTAGCATCTGAGGATATAAGTTGTTCCAAGTAGGGTGGTTTTTTGTAGAGTCAGAATGTTCCAAGTCCGATAAATTTAGAATTTCCAAATAGTGAGGGTAGCCCTTTAGGTATTGTTCCAAGGGCTCCAATTACAATCAGGACAACACACGATTTCTTTTTCCACAGTTGCTCAACTTCAATTTGGAAGTCCCGGTATTTTGTGATTTTTTTTTTCTTGCTGCTTATCTTCAATTTGCATGTCACCAGGTATTGCAATGTCAATGAACCAAACTTTTTTCTTTTCAACTATTGTTCTGTCAGGTGTGTTGTAGGCCAAGTGCCTGTCAGTCTGAATTCTGAAATCCCACAAGATCTTGACTTTTTCATTCTCTAGAACCTTATTAGTAGTAGTAGTAGTAGTATTGTTGTTGTTATTATTATTATTATTATTATTATTTACTTTATTCATAAAACATGAAACTCAGCCAACTGAACATTTAAAAATGCATATTACAAATACTATTGACTGGTGCTAATTGTTGATACAGTTTGCTGCCAGCATCCTAGGTATCAACCAAGTATCTACGTAGAATATAACATGTGCCAAGTAGCGCCGTTTTTTGCAGTTCCGCTGGTGTTATTGCAGGAAGCTGCAATTTGCTGAGATATTTATTAAAATTCTTGGACATGGTGCCAAGTGCCCCGATGACAATGGGTGTCACTGTGACATGCTTCATCCATAGCCGTGTGGTTTCGATGGCCAGGTCGCGATATTTCATGATTTTTTTCTAGTTCATTTTCATTTTCATTACTATTATTATTATATTTTTAACAGTTCTGAATTTTATTTGAATACAAATAAAGTAAGTACAGGAAATATGTACTTTCACCTTTTCTTTTTGTTTGCCTTTATGAGTTTTCCCTTTTCTTCTTTCCTTCTTCTTCCCTCCCTTGGTCCCTTTGTATACAAGCAGTCCTAGTCTTACGACTAGTTTAACCCAAAATTTCCATTAGTAATCGAGGCAGTTGCTAACTTAATCTTACGCCATTTTACAACTTTTCTTGCCCAAATAGTTAAGGGAATCACTGCAGCTGTTACTTTAGTACCGTGTTTTCCCAAACATAAGGGTCTTATTTTCTTTTGACCCCCCCGAAATAAGCGCTTGGCCTTATTTTCGTGGAGGTCTTATTATTTTTGAGATGCAGGAGGCGGCGAGCGTGGTCAGCTCAGGGCTACTGTTGTGTTGCAATATTTTGGGAGAGGGATTATTTTCAGGGGAGGGCTTATTTTAGTGCATGCGTTCAAAAGCCCTAGCACCACGTAGCGGAGTGAGCTCCTCTTACTTGTCCCAGCTTCTGCCAACCTAGCAGTTTGAAAGGTCATAAAAAATGCAAGTAGAAAACTAGGGACCACCTTTGGTGGGAAGATAACAGTGTTCCATATGCCTTCGATGTTTAGTCATGCCAGCCACATGGCCATGGAGATGTCTTCAGACAGCACTGGCTCTTCAGCTTTGAAACAGAGATAAGCACTACCCCATAGAGTTGGGAACAACTAGCCCATATGTGTGAGGGGAACCTTTACCTTTATCTTATAAGTTCAAATGGTCACTTAACGAATAGTGCTAAGTTGAAGACTACGTGCATTTGGACCCAGAGGTAAGTTGCTACCGGTTCGGCTGAATAGGTAGTAACTTGGCCTGCCACACCCCCAAACCAGTTCTCTCAGCGGTGCTATCTTGTTTTATGCTTCTATGCATGTGCAGAAGCAATTTTTTAGTAGTGTGCATGTGCGCATCGCACGCATCAAGGACTCGTGCAAAGCGTCCCTGAGCAAACCAGCAGTAGCAGCAGCCAGAACCCATCCCTGTTTGGACCTATCTTTAAAATCACCGTGAGAGACTTCTAAAGGATGCTGTTATTTTAATCCTGTAAGGAGAGATCCTTTTCTCAGCTTAATACCTTTTCTTAAGGGCCCTGTTTTAGATACTTTGCACAGCCGTTCTGCAAATTTGTCCCCCAAAGTCTCTAATTCCTTCTTAAGAAAGTAATGAGACTTGATATTGGTTTAATCAATCTCATAATCAAGGATTTTTTTTAAAAAAAAATATAGGATTGGTAATTTGCGACCTTGTAGATACTGTTGCACTACAATCCCCTATAATCAGAATCAGCAAAATCAATGGTAGGAATTGATGGTAGGAATTGCAATTTGGCATCACCTGTGTGGTCTAATACCCCCTGACTTTGTTTTTTGTAGTCTGCTTAGGCCAGGGATGTCCAAACTTGGGAACTTTAAGACTTGTGGACTTCAACTCCCAGAATTCCCCAGCCAGCTATGCTGGCTGGGGAATTCTGGGAGTTGAAGTCCACAAGTCTTAAAGTTCCCAAGTTTGGACATCCCTGGCTTAGGCTAAAGATGCCACTTTCCATTTTCACTTACCATTACTGGTCAGTTGTTTTCCTACAATAAAAGTTTGTTTGTTTGTTTGTTTGTTTGTTTATTCGGATTTTTATACCGCCCTATCTCCCAAAAGGGACTCAGGGCGGTGCACAGAAAGGATAAGAAGTAATAAACACAATAATAATATAAAAGTTAAAAATACATTAAATACAATGGGTCTGTGCTAAAACCTATACGTAAAAACAGTTAAAATTATTATAATTGGGACTATCATAAAAGCTATGCTAAGCCAGCGACATGGAATAGGTATGTTTTTAAAGTTTGATGGAAGAGAAGAAGGTCCGTGATAGTGCGGAGGTCGGGGGGCAGGTCGTTCCAGAGGGCAGGGCCTGCCACAGAGAAGGCTCTCCCCCTGGGGGTCGCCAGCCGGCATTGTCCGCCAGACAGTACCCTGAGGAGGCCCTCTCTGTGGGAGCGGGCAGGTCGAAGGGAGGTATGTGATAGGAGGCGGTCCCGCAGATAACCAGGTCCCGAGCCATGGAGCGCTTTGAAGATAGTTACTAGCACCTTGAAGCTATCAAAAAGTGAGAGATCACAAAAATTTGAGGAGTTCTGGGTAAGAGGGATCGAGGAATCGCTATTATTATTGTTTGGGGTGAACAGGAGCCATTATAGAAGAATCTTGTCTATGAAGAACGGCATTCAAGGATTCTAGGACACAATATACTTACATTAAATCATGTGCATAGCTAGTAAATTGTTTCAGAGAAGCCACCGACTATTTTTACAGAAATGCCTTGCAGAACATTAGATGCCTATTAATTCCAAGGAATTGTGCGTAAATTCTGACCCACATGTTACATCTTGCAGGGAGACACAATGGTAGACAAAAAGAGTTACTTAGACTATCATTTCTTAAATGGCAGTGGAAGAGGAAGAGACCCTGTTGTGACAAAAATGAGGCTGGAAGATTAGTCTGCATTTGTGCTATGCAGCATTTGAAAAGATTATAGACTTCGAGGCACTCACGTTTTTCCAAATCTAAAATCAAGGACAGCACTAATTGACATAATTATTTTTCTGGCTTGTGTGAATAAATCATAAAAATATGATCTAATCTCAGTGCTGGAAGCAGATGGCAAGCCCTGCTGATGGTGACTGTAACAGTAAGTGTAAATAGGCAGCAACACAGGGGATAGTAAAGAAATGTTGGCATCTACAAGGACCACTGAGTCTGTAAAGAGCAGATTTCATGAGGGAAGTGCAGGAGAATAAAATAAGATAAAGGCTTTGTGGTGGCCAAAAATCAACTGAAATCGAATTTTGGAGCTTGCATCTCTACAGAAGAAATATATTAATCAACAGAACATTAAGGAAACCCAAGAGAAAAATGTTTTCTATGACTCTGATTTAGGAATCAGGCAAACACTAGATATTCTAAACTGTAGATGCATAACACATATACCATACACAAATACACACTCAAATAAGAAATCCCTCAGAATGTGTGTATTCCATTGAAACTAGGCATAAACTGAACCTACCTTTCACAACCACAATGTCTGCTATTAAGCAAAACAGTTAAGAGACCTTCGCCCCATTTTACTACCTATCTTGCCACAATTGTTACGTGAATCACCGATGTTGTTAAGTTAGTAACATGATTGTAAAGTGAATCTGGCTTCCCCATTGACTTTTCTGGTCAGAAGGTCGCAAAAGTGGACCCCAGGATGCTACAACTGTCATAGATAGGAGCCACTTGCCAAATGTCCAGATTTTGATTATGTGACTATAGTGATGCTGCGATGGTCATTAACTATGAAAAACACATATAAACCACTTTTTTCAATGCTGATATAAGTTTTGACAGTCACTAAATGAAAGGTTGTAAGTTGAGGACTACGTGTATTCTAGCCTGTCCTTTTTTTATCAAGCTCCAATACAATCTCCAGGGGTCTTGTCCAGGCAAAGGGCACCATAAGAATAACAAGCCATCCTTTTCTACTGGCTGGAAGTTGTAACATCTGCATTATGGCATCACTTGGCTTCTCAAGACATCATACGAGACCTTTTAAAAAAAAACTCCTTTTAGAAGCTTCCTTCTTCTATGCGTCTTCCCACCACGAAAGAGTTAAGTGCCAGCACCAAAATCACAAAAGGCTTGCTACATCTTTTTTCCTTTTCCTTCTAAAAAAAAACCACACCACCATACATCAAAGTAAAATACTGACATGCAGTGCCCTGAAGCACTCTCCTGCATGCTTTTAGGTTTGGGAAATTTCATTTTCTACCTTATGATGATTACATGAGAGGATGAAATGCTTGCTTTGAGATTCATTTTAGACAGGGATGTAATAAATGGTGTGGCTTTCCTTTCTACTGCAATGGCGCTCTCTCTCTCTCTCTCTCTCTCTCTCTCTCTCTCTCTCTCTCTGAGAGAGAGAGAGAGAAGGAGAGTGGGGGGGAGAGAGCTTAGTTTATATTCAAGTGATATGATACAGGTGAGGATCTAGCTGCAATATTGGGAGGGGGCAGGAAGACAGCTAAGCAAAGCAGACCCTGGTGTATAAATGTGGTGTCTCCCAGAGTGAAAATGAGTTTCCTGGTCTCCGTCCCTGCTGAATGGCAGTCCACCACCACAAACATAGAAAAAAAAATCCTCAAATCTCATCATAAATAATTCACTTAAGGTTGACACAGTTTACAGCTTCTCCTCCACCAAGACCCAGGAGCAAGCCAGCACAGAGAGTGAATTATCTCTTGCCCCAACAAGAAGTCAATTCCTCCAGAGGGGCAAGACACACGATAGAGTTCATTTTAATCATGCCACACTGTGCAGAATTACATGGCTGCTTTTTTTTAAATCCCTTTTGTCTTTCAGACCCTATCCTAGATTCTCTTTGGTTTGTGGGAAAGCTGCAAAGCGTATATGGCTCTTTGCAGCTGTGATTAAGAAAAAAGGAATGCATAACTTCTTGGGTTCATAAAAATAATAATAAATTGGGGGGGACGGGACCCACCAGCATATGAATCCCATTATACAAAGAAGAGGAAGATTTTGTGGGAAACACTTGTCTCATTTTTGTTTTGCAAAGGATACATTGTATTTGCTAGACATATTTCTAGCTCTTTCTTCAAAACACAAGTGAAGCTTAATAGTAATATGCATCAAACACATCGCAGAATCCAGTGTGGTGTTTTTAAAAAAAAAGTATGCATCAAGACAAAGCATTGCACGTGAGACAGAAGCAGGAGATACTACATAAAATTTACATGGACTGATTTACAACCTACAATCATCTATTCCAGTTGCTATGTTGTTTATTTCATGTTTGTAAAACAGTTTGCTACTTTCTCTGAAAGTTAAGTCCTGACTTTAATAAAAATAGCAATAGCACTTAGACTTATATAGCACTTCATAGTGCTTCACTCTCTAAGCGGTATACAGAGCCAGCATATTGTTCCCAGCAATCTGAGTCCTCATATTACCAACTTTAGAAAGATGGACAGCTGAGTCAACCTTGAGCTAATCAGGATCAAACTGCTGACAGTGGGCAGATTTAGCCTGAAATACTACACTCTAAGCCAGGGGTCTCCAACCTTTGCAACTTTAAGTCTGAAGGACTTCAGGTCCCAGAATTCTCCAGCCAGCTTTGCTTAAAGTTGCAAAGGTTGGAGACCCCTGCTCTAAGCACTATGTCACCAAGGCTCTTAATCATGCTGGAAATATTGTGGTGGCAATGGAATTTTTTGAAACAGAGAGACAAATGGAAACTTCCGTTTGGGAGGATCGGACCATTTCATCAGCCCAGATGATGTCATCTTTCCTGTCATCACATTCCAGTCTCCATCTGGAACACTTTTAGGTAGATATGTCTTCTTGTGCCCTACTAGATTTTTTTTTTTAACTCTGTAGCCTTTAGAAACTGCCACAATCAAAAATATCAGAAATGCCTTCTCCCAAAAACCTGGGCTAGGGATGGAAAGAGCACTAAAAGCACAGATATGGGCACGCATCACATAAATAATTGTTGAACCAGATGCCACAGCAATGGCATAAAATGCTCATTGCATTTCAGTGATTAATTGTTGCTTTGCCCTCAGCAGGCACCTCCCCCCCCCCAAAGCTTAGATTGTAAAATCCAGTGTTCTTCTGTAGTAGAAACTGAAAGAAGGCCCAGTTAACTGTTACTGCTGCAACTGCTGAATGAACAATTTCACGTGTTCTTTTCCAAAGTCTTAGCTGATGATGGGATGACAGCTAGAAGCAAACCTATAACCACTGGATGGCTTGCTCAGGATGATTCCTGGTCTCTTCTGAATGTTCATTAAAACCAGTGCTTTCATTACTGTAAATAAGGTGTTCCATTGTGCCCCATACATCCCTTAGACCGATACGCTCCCACAGAGAGGGCCTTCTCAGGGTGCCGTCTGCCGGACAATGCCGACTGGCGACACCCAGGGGAAGGGCCTCCTCTGCGGCGGGCCCTGCCCTGTGGAACGACCTACCCCCAGAACTCCGTACCATCACCGACCTCCGCCTCTTCCGCCAGTGTTTAAAAACACACCTCTTCCATCAAGCCGGCCTAACATAGCCTCCGCTGGGACTACCCATAGATAGTTTTAATTCGGGGATTTTAATTGGTTTTAGCGCAGGATGGGGATCTAATAGGTTTTTACATTTTGTATTGTGTTTTTGTATGTATTTTAATTTCCTGTGCGCCACCCTGGGTCCTCTTGGAGAAGGGCGGGATATAAATTTAATAAAATAAAATAAATAAAATAAATAAATAAAATATATAAATATAAGTATAGTATGAAGATAGCCTCTTTCATAACCATGAAAGAAAAGAGGGAAAAGGGGGAAATAGGGCAATTACATTCTCTTTTCAGAATACCTCAGGCAAACCAAGGAGGCACAAATATTGCCAAAGCAAATATCTCTCTTCTCTTCTGTACTTTCATTTGTTAGACCAAAGGAGTTTATTCTGTTCTGCTCTGCTCCGTTCCGTCCCATTCCATTTTATTCTATGCTAGCGAATAACCCGGCATTGCCCAGGTATTTATTTATAGGAAGAAAATGTCCAGACCAAACATAATTTCTAATGTTGGATTTTCCCCTTTACCAGAGGGAGCCCCCTTGTAGAGTACTGTGAGGCCATTACCATGGCAACTCCACTGCACTGTACAGTAGAAGCCATTTTATGGCAGTACAGTAGAAGTCATTTTAAGCACAACAGAACACACAGCGGTTTTAGGGGTGTCTTATCCCCACAATATTTTTTCCACAGAGTAATATTTTTTCTTACAGAGTAAGTCATCTGTGTACCAAGTTTGGTTGACATTGCTCGAGGCGTTCCAGAGTTATGCCAGAACGAACACACAAACACTCACACACCCACACAAAACCATTTTTATAGATATAAATCCCATTCCATTCCATTTTTTATCAAATTGATGTGCTCCCACAACTCACTATCCAAAGCAATTCTGTGCTATTCTATTAAGTTTAGTTTCTAAAAAGTAAATTAGATTTTTTTTTTAAAAAAGCAACAGGACCTTATTTTAGAATTTTTTTGCAATTAAATCACTGAACATCCATTTGACAAAGAAATAATGGAACTAAAAAAATAAGGAGATTAGATTCTAAAGTTCTGCTTATTATGTAGGAATTGTCTTCCTATATGGTTGCATCCCACTTTTCCAATATCAGAGCATTTCTGGTTAGAAGGCAGTACAACCCATGGAATAACAGGTATGGCTGGCTGTTGTAATTCTTTGCTGGATGTCTGCCATTTCCCAAGTGGTATTTATAACATGTCTCCTGACAAGACAGTGTAAAAAGATGCACAATTCAATTCGCATGCAACTCTTCCACAAGGCTAATATCCCAGGTTACCTTATAGTGCATAAATGATCCCTACACCTGTGCAGTTATAATGAGGAGAGAAAGGGATATAGAAAAGGTGATGGCTCCCATTTGTTTGGTCTATTGGATTCCACCAAGAAAACTGTATCTCTATGCAAGTCATTTTCTAAACTTGATTAATACAAGTGTACATAAGTTTGCGGGCATAATTAGGAAATCAAGCTACAAAACAAGAGTTAAGAGAGGACTGTACCTTTCAGCAAGCAATCACTATTTCTATGATTCTGACATCTTGCATATGTTCAGCAGTCAGAAGAAGAAAGAAGAAAGACTTCAGCAACTGTCAAGTAACAAGCTATATTTTTTCACATTAGTTATTATCAGGTGTCTCAGGACATGCCACCTATTCTTTTCTTAACTTTCTCTTTTAGTTGCATCTGACATAAAACAGATGTTATTTCATTTACTCAATGCAATGTCTTTTTTTTCCAGAAGTTTCATTGGATTCAATGGGTCAGTGGCAGCTGGAATGGGATAGCTCACCGTGCTGGAGCCAATTCACCATGGGACAACTGGCACTGGGATAATTCAACAAATACAAAAGTTACATTGATTAATTTCAATGAACACATCAAAGGTGGCATTCAGTCCATTCTCTCCGGTTTGGCTGAACCGGTAGTGGCAGCTGTGGGAGGCTCCACCCACCCGCCCCGATGTAATGCGTGAGCATTGCACATGCGCAGGAGTCGGTGCGCATGCACAGATGTGGTGCTTGTGAGTGAAGCAAGATGACTTTTTACTGTGATGACTTTCTTGTGGATTGCTGGACCCAGATCCCATTCCTGGCATAAATGGATGGAAGGTCTCCTCTGGAGGCAGCATCTGGATCAGTATGATCTGCTTCCACAGGTTGTAGAGTCATCTGTGCAGGGCTGAAAGACATGAGAACAACCCCCCGCCCTCCTCCTTCTCAGGAAAGGCATTGTCAGAGAATAAGAGATGGAGAGATAGAGTTGGGGGGGGGGGGGGTAGATAGCTTGCAGGCAGGACTTGAGGAAGGGAAAAAATCAGTACTGCAGTTATTAAACAGACCAGTTATAACAAAATGGGGACATCACAGATAAGGAAAAAAAATAGCTGGATTCATATGCTTCAGGAAAAGGATGGACATATATTTCCATCTGAGCAGAGAATTGGCATCTTTTAAACATCACAAAAGAGCAATATTAAAAAAGCTGTTTGCATTTACGTACAGTACATGTAAGAACTTTTTCTGTAAATTAACTTAAAACATTCCCTCGTAACCTTGGGCTGTACAGAGAGAAAGAAAGAAAAAATTGAACACGTTTTCTCTTCACTCTGTTTTGTGGGCCAGACAAAACCAGGATGAAGACATTTTCTTTCTTTTAAATTGCTTTAACTCTTTTTCCCTAAGAATTTAAAATTCTAGGGATTAGATACATTTAATAGTTGCAATTATCTTGAGTGCACACAAAGGCAAAGACACACATAGACAAGAGAAACAAAACAGAAAAGGAAAACAGAACTCTCAGGTTTACACCCTGGTCGTTCCCACCATAAATGTGTTAACTTCAGAGGAGGGAAGGCACAAATCCTAACCAACATGTGTCTGCATGAAAGACACAGAGGAAGAGAGAAACAAATAAACAAACAAATAAAACAAACAAACAAATAAAAACCCCAACGTTCCTACATATGATCTGATTTCTTTCAGTGTTTTAAAATCAAAAGTACCATCTTCTGGCCAAATTTGCCTCCCTGTCTTGCCCTTAATCTGAGTCCATTCCTTGCATGTTACCTTTGCTCGATCCCTTTTCATACCATCTAGGACAGGCATTTGCCTCTCATCCTATGCTAACAGCAAAATCACCTACTGGGGATCCAAGTCTGTCCCTTGAGCTACTGTTCCCTATGTCCCCTTCAGATGTGGGGTTCATTTTGACCTAGCTGGGCTCTACCTGCTGCAGCTGCTGGTGCCTCGGCCTACCAATTTTCAGGCAACTCCATCCCGGGAGGACTCTGCCTTCCTTAGCAAAGAAAGGGCACCTCCTTCTCTTGCCCTACCAGTTTTCAGATTCTTCAGTCCGGGAAGACACTGCTTTTCCCTTTGAAGTGTAAGGGCACCCCCTTAAATGGGCTTTGGCTAATCATAGTTTCACCAAGGATTCCTTTCTCTCTCACGCCATTCTGCCATTACCCACTCATCTCTCTCTTCTTGCAGAAGGTCCTACACTTTGGTTCTCCCCTCTTGCTTTCCCAGGTCCTGCTGGCAAACAGCGGGCTGTGGTAGTGGTGGTGGCTAGAGAGTACATGAAGGGAGTGGGATCCAGCTGTTGTCAGAGGAGGAAGCCTCATGCACTCATACACTCACACACTCTTTTTCATTCTTTAGGTTACTAAATTTAAAGAGACGGTACTTACCCTCTTTCTGATAGCTGTTGAGCATAAGACTCAGAATCTCCCTTTATTACCCGTTAGCTCTAGGCAGGGTCCATGGGCTTCCACCCTCAGAGAAATAGTCTGTGCCAGCTGGGTAGTGGTCCTCCAGGCCCTATCTGGTAGCTGGGTTGACTGGGAGTCTCTTCATTGGTCACCAAATGGTTGGAAGAAATTTCATGTGTTTGTCTCTCAGCTGGGAAACGAACACAGGAAATTTCTTCCAACAAGGGTCAATGATATTCAACGTGTGTGTGTGTGTGTGTGTGTGTGTGTGTGTGTGTGTGTGTGTGTTAGACTGGAGTCTTTTGTCGCATTGCAAGGATTCTAAACTGATGATGCATTAACTCCCCACCCCCACCCCAGCTCTGCCTTTTCTTCTATACATTGGCTTTTATATGTGACGTGGAATCTTACATGCCTTATGCACTGCCTCAGGAAGCTAAATATTTTTGGCTGCCCCTAGCAATGTGCTACTTTCTTCTTTGAGCATCATAGGAGAAAAAAGAACAAACATCTGTATTTTTTTCCTCCAGTGGGCTAAAAGCAATAGTGGGGAATTTATCTGGAAGTGAAAAATTAGCAAAATGAATAGGCTCCTCGATCACCAAAGAATTTCTTTGGAGACTGTCATTTGGGCAGCTGATTTAGATTAAAGCGGAAAACATTAGGGGAAAGGGAAACTATACATAACATCAAATGTGTCATTTGAGTCACAGTTGCAATGATTACCAAAATCAAGTGAAAGGTACATAAGTTATAATATTCATCCCAGGAATGAAGTAGCAATGTAATAAGAAGTCTGTATACAGGGGAAATGAGCAAAATGAAGTGGCTATTATTATTTTTTAATATAATATATTATTTTTAATATAATATACATTTTCCCATATACAGGGAGAATGAGCAAAATTAAGTGGCTATTATTATTTGTTAATATAATATATTATTTTTTAATATAATATACATTTTCCCATATACAAGGAAAATGAGCAAAATTAAGCGGTTAGCATGGGATCAACCTGTATATTCTAATTTCTGGTTAAAATGGTACTTGATAACCAATAACAGTAAACCAGCAGATAAGTGAGAAATGTTCACAGATGGAATACAGCCTTCAGCTCCCCTGGGTTTTTCAAGTCAGTATAAAAGGATGTTAAAAATATTTTTTACATGGAAGATAAGAGTAATGTATTTTGAAATCTTAAAAACTATGAAATGTTTCAACAAGGTGTTCAGTGTTTGCAGATTGTGTTCACTCAAAAACAGGTGCTGAGTATTTCTTCAAAATCAGCCATTTTCTCTCTTCAGGGCTTAGCAGTGAATGCTAAAGATTTGTTTGTAAGAATTAGTTTATTTATTGCTCAGCTATGCTGGCATATTTAACACATAAAATGAAATTTGTTAGATTTTCTTCCCAGGAGGGAATATATAGAAAAGTTTTGTTTAGATGACTCCTTTTCAAGCATCTTGGCAGCTATGTCTGCAGCATAATTATAGGTTATGAAACAAAAAAAGAGAAACAAGAAATGTCTCTGGGACTGTATTACCATTTTTCAGTTTTCTTCACTCTACTTATCACACATAAATCGATTCAGATTCAAATGCCTTGGGACTGTTTAGCCACAATACAGAATCGTAGAGATGAAATGACGCCAAAGATTTTATTTATTTATTTATTTTTCATATTTATAACCCGCTCCCATCTCACAACAAGGGACTCGGGGCGGCGATGAGATATCTATCAAAGATGAGATATCTATCAGCTCAAAAGACTTTGAAGAAGTATCAGGTGAAATGTAAAATGCCAGAAGGTCCTAATGGGAATAAGATGTAGTAGTAAATAACTACGATGGTAGCTCTGCTGACATAACACTTTGTAAACATTTGTACAGTGTTTTTCCAGTCTGGTGCTTTTCATTCCAAGCTGTGAACTTCAACTTACTGAATCCCCAGCCTGATGCGCCAATTGCGCCCCTTACTGGACCGGGCTGCCCTCCGCACAGTCACTCAAGCTCTCGTGACGTCCCGACTCGACTACTGTAATGCTCTCTACATGGGGCTTCCCTTGAGGTGCACCCGAAAGCTACAGTTAGTCCAAAACACAGCCGCGCGGGTGATTATGGGAGCCACTAGATGCCCCCACATAACACCGATCCTGCGCGAGATGCATTGGCTTCCTGTGGCCTTTCGGGTGCGCTTCAAGGTTTTGACTACCATCTTTAAAGCGCTTCATGGCTCGGGGCCTAGTTATATGCGAGACCGCCTCCTGCCCCATACATCCCTTAGATGCTCCCACAGAGAGGGCCTTCTCAGGGTGCCGTCGGCCGGACAATGTCGACTGGCGACACCCAGGGGAAGAGCCTTCTCTGTGGTGGGCCCAGCCCTCTGGAATGACCTACCCCCTGAATTACGCACCATCACCGACCTCCGCCTCTTCCGCCAATGTCTAAAGACATATTTGTTCCAACAAGCCGGCCTAGCCTAACCTCCCATGGGGACTTTTTAGGAAGTTTTAAATTGGGTATTTTTAAAATTCGGTTTTAGCATAGGATAGGATTGTTTAATTGTTATTTTAACTTATATTTATTTTTTGTATTTTGTATGTTTTTAAATTTCCTGTGCGCTGCCCTGGGTCCTCTGTGGAGAAGGGCGGGATATAAATTTAAATAAATAAAAATAAATAAATAAAAATTTACTAGCTGCAGATATCTAAGATTCCAGAGATGTGGAGGGCCTCTAGTTGAGGAAGGCTGGTAAAATACTGCTTTCCAAGCATGTCATATGTATTATCTCATGCCCTGTTTATAATCTATATAAATAAAAACGTAACTATGAGTTTGTTCAAAACAGGTAATCTCCGAAAGTACTGCACCGATCGGTTCCAAATTTTCACACAACGTTCCTTTCAAATATGGCACCAATGATATATATAGATTGTGTAGATGTCACACCTGTGCCAGGTACATGCAATGGAAATGTAAAAAATTGTAAAAAAGGTAGGTAGATGGATACAGAGAGAGCAGTGGGCCACAGGTATTATGTCATCCTTTATGACATAAAATACTCTGTCCATAAGATTCAAGGAGAAATACAGTAGATAGGTAGCTAGGCAGCTATAGGGATAGAGAGAGGGAGGGAGAAATACAGTAGGTAGGCAGGTAGGTAGAGGGAGAGAGGGAGAAATACAGTAGGTAGGTAGGTTGGGGATTATACAGTGGTTGTATGTACGTGCTTGTGTGTGCAGGTGTAGATCTACACACAGATTGGTTGGCCATTTAACCAGCCTGGGCCACAGCAATGCGTGGCCGGGAACTGCTAGTAAATCATAAGGATACCGTCATGCAGTCATAAGTGGGAGGAGATGGGTGGTAGGATATCTTGAATAATTGGGGCCTTAAAAAAGTTACTAGAATGAAAGGAAATAATGACAATGTTTCAAATGAATGTGTTGTGATGAAATATTTTATAGACATTTAAGAATCTGGAAATGCTAGTACTACATAAGGTATCAAAAGCCAGTTTAGGGTAGTGGTCAAAGTTAGTAACCAAGAGCCCATGAATTCTAGTCTTGCCTTAGGCACAAAGCCAGGTGGATGACTTTGGGTCAGTCATTTTCACTCAGCACTAGGAAACAAGAATTTTTTTTTTGGTTTAATCTGATTAACTTTGGGGGAAAGGATGTGTCCAAAATTTGAATCATCTTCTTTTCAGGTAAATATAGTATTTGTTTATTGATTTAAAGCATTTATATAGCCACCCATCTTTCAGCCAACTGTAAGCGGCTCTCAATCAAAGGTTTTTTAAAAAAATGAAAACATTTTTTAAAACTATAAAACACAATAAGGAAAACATAAAACATTAAAAACAACAAAAATCTGGCACCAAGCCATGCTAACATGCCATCATCTACACCCACAAAGGCTTTGTGCCTCTTTCTCAAGCTATAATTCCATCCATATTTCATGTCTCTTACGTAAACCAATTCAGAGAAAAGGTTTGCTGGATCATATTGTCCCCATGCAAACATTTCTTTTTTGGCCGGAAAAAGTCCTTGATTGAAATAATTGGAAGTTGCTACTAGAGCATATTAGCTAACAGAGAGAGAAATAGCAATTAAACTTATATACCTCTTCACATTGCTTTACAGTCCTCTCTAAGCAATTTACAGAGTCAGCATATTGGCCCCAACAATCTGAGTCCTCATTTTACCCACCTCGGAAGGATGGAAGGCTGAGTCAATCTTGAGCCTGTGAAAATCGAATTGCAGTACTGCATTCTAACCACTGCATCGCCACAGCTCAGTTAGATCAACTACCGTAACTACCATGATCTAAAGTAGGCAGAGCCCAAGGTTCTTACAAGGAGAGTTTAAAAGCAACATTCATTCAGCATATAGTATATCATTTTCCTCACGGTCATCCTCCAAAGAGTTATGGACCCAAGGCCACCTACTAGGCTCTTGGCTAAGTATTGATTTGAACTACAACATAATAGTCCTGATGATGAGCTCCAGGGAAAGTACATCAGCAGAGGGCCATTACCTTGTGTTTGGTTGCCAACCTCCCAGGAGGCATCCGACGGGCTATTGTGATACAATTTAATCCTCTCACCTTCTGGTAGCTCTGATTAATAACCCACTTTCCTGGGCTCAGGGGTCTGAATTATTATCAAAAGAAGCGAGCTGGGCTTTCGGATACATTACTCCATAAGAAAGCCTTTAGCTAACAATTATGTTACTCTTAAATAACTTTCTGGAGGAGGACTCTTACACTGAAAAACATAATAAATCTTCAGCCCAGAGCCTTGTTTATTTAGCCAGCTTTGGTCTCTAAATACATGCTGTTACAGTATGAATAAATATGCAGGCAGCAAATAGTCAGCAATATGCAAAAGGAATTAAAATCAGAATTAGAAGAAACGCATGAGACAAGAAAACGAGAGCTACAGATTATGATATATTAAATTATCTTAACATAGTGAAGAAATTACCTGATGCCTTATGAATAATGTAAACCAGTCTCTAACTTCTCCATACCTTCTCATTTGGTAGGTAAAATCAACGTACGAGTACGTTTTCACTGATTGTAACATACTTGCTTGACTGTTTTGCTTAAGGATGGGACCCCCTTATAGTCATAGATTTGCTTAGGTTTTTTTTATCTTTAGGTCAAACTAGCTTACCTAACCCTGTTTGAACCGCAGTTTGCCAGTTTGTTCATGAGCCCAAGTGTTTTACTTGACAGGTGCTTTTTCTGTTCTTCATTACTAAGATTTCATTCCTGTACTATGGCCAGTGTTTGGTCCATTATATACAACAGACCTATTACCTTTCAAATGCTGTTGTATTGAAACTAAAATACTAGTGGGGTATTCAGCTCAGGTTTTGGTTACTATCTGTGAAATCAAGTCAGCAGATACTAAATTACAAAGAATAGTGCCAAAGAATGATGTCTACGTAGTTCATAGAGCATACAACAATTCCAGAGACTGTTCAATTTGCACCGACTTTATAAATAAACTCTTCTTTTCCACTTTTTTCCTAGCACAACCTATACATTTGTTTGCTCCTTTTAAAAGAATGTTGGCATAGTCAGAGAGCACAGCAGAAATAAAGGGATTTACTATCGAACAGAGTTTGGGAATAACTAAGACCATCTGATGAATAGTAATGAATAGTAATTGCCCAGACAGTGAAAGTTTCTGATTTACAAAACTGAAGGGAAAAGTCTTACTTCACATATTTTGAAGTCTGCCACCTTGCAAATTATATAAATTATGTTGTAAAATGTAATAAACAACAAACCAATTGCAGAAGTTGCAATAAACTATTAGTGTAGAAATAATAATTGGGTTTCTGGGCTAAGACAAAATTGAAATAGAAAAGAAAAAGAAAAGAAAATAGAAAATAGAAAAAGAAAATTCTCCTTTCCCTGAAGCTTTCTTTGGTTCACATTTGTTTAATCTTTCTTAAAACTATCGCCATATCCCTATATTTGGGGGGGGGGCAGGATATTTGGTTTCATTATACTTGTCTGCATAGAGCAAAAATATCTCTAACATCTTCAACATTTAAAATGCATCAAAATAGCTTCTTCATCCTCCATTTCTTGATTTCACGATATTTTTACCTTTACCCCGCCCCCCCCCACTCATGTGTTACTCTCATTGCTTTTTTGCTGAATTGTTCATTACCTATATTCCTTTCTGAAGAGGCTTCAATTTATTACAGTCTTCTGAAAGATATTGATGCTTTCGGTACCAGACTGAACTTAGTGAGATCATAGAATTGCACAGCACCTCTGCTTTTCAAGAAAGGCAATTGCCAAAATGCATAATTCCCTGGTTTTGAATACTAATTTGCTTCCCTTGTAATATAGAAGGATATAAATTGGGCGTCATTTCTCCCATGAATCTTCTGATTTTTTAGAATGTAAAATGAGTTTTCAAATACATGCATATGTTTTAACACATTAGAATTCTGGTCAGCTGTTTCTAGAAGCAGAGAGAAAGAAGACCCTTGCCTTTTAGCCTCTTACTCTCATTAAAACACTTGTTGATTGCTTCATACTGTAGACACTGAAATTCTTTAGCATTGAATCCTTACTCAAGATTAAATGCAAAGTAACCTGATAAAGTAATCTTTTGCTTTGTGAACCTCTCATTTGATCCTATTTTGTAGAGTCACATTTCAAGATGAAATGGCTGACTTCACACGACCCTTTCAATCAAGGCAAGCTAGATGAGTGTGACCCCAGACACTGTGAATGTATAAATGACTTAGCCCTACTGTATGCATGAATGCAAATATCTGGCATTAAAATATAGCTTAGTGCATGGATGAATGAGTCTGTAATTTTGTTCATATGCAGCACTGTCCATATACATGTGCTAATTTTAGGAGTTTTTTACCCCCCAAAAAGCTCAATTTTAAATCAAGCCTGGGAGTGGGATTTCTATTTCTCTTGTGCAGAGATTTGTAAACTCTATGCATGCACGCCTGTATTTCTCTTCTGAATATAGCATCTCAGCCACACACATACATCTTCAGTCAGACAACAGCACGACTGAAAGACATTATTTCCTTTTCTACTGTCGCATCTTTTCTTCTGACAAACCCCCCTGATTCAGGTGAAAGATGATCAGCTAAGTAATCAAGGTACATGCATTTCCATAAAGATAAATTATGCTTTGATGCCTTCTTATGATAACCTTCTAGAACTGATTACTCTAAACAGGCGCCAGGTAGGTAAGGTGTGTAAAATGGTGCTTTAAGGTCATTAAAATATACGGCTCCCACTCCATGGTTGTTACAGCCGACACCCTTCGTGCCACTGTTTTGTATGCAGCTGCCCTTCACCCCCATCTCTCCACTCCTATTCTCAGATTTCATTCTGGAAAACAGCTCTAACAAACAAGAGCCCCCTGGAACAATTGCTTCTGTGCTGAAACATGCTGGTCATTGTCACTTCTATCATTATGTTTCTGGTTTACTGGCTTTATGAAACACTCCACACAATCCTGGTTGCCTGCATTTGTTGGCATTTTCAGTTGTTTAAAGCTGTTGTCTAGCCTTGATCAGTCCTGTCTTCTTGATGCCATATCAGAATGCCAGCATACTAATACAGCTTTCATGCCTCCCACTTGCATAACTCTGTCCTTTCAGATAGATGCATGCTGAAACATGTGTAAAATCATGGATATAATTCAGAAGATCCATAAAAGTGTTAAGCCGAATTTTTCATCACCCTGTATTTATTTTCCCGTCTACTGCGAATTTCTGAAAATGCACTTACTTCATTTATGAGTCTACAGTTCATTTGAGATACCTGATTTCTAACATGAGCTTTAATCCAGTCTTCGTGCTTGTTTCCTAGATCTATCATTACATATGATTGGTCATTTTAGCTGCTTTTTTTTTCTGATAGGAATTCATCTCCTCTTTCTTATGGGCATCTTCACCTAGCAACTCTTCTGTCTCTTGAAAATTACTTTATTTATGAAGCCTCCATTCTTCCAATGCTTGCTGAAACCAAAGCTGTATATTTGTTGCAAAGGCTTATTATTGTAAGCCAGAGCAATGATTTTCAATTATAATTTTGCACTGAGTAAAACACATGCATTATATTATCCACAAGGGTACAAGCTTTAGATAACAATTCAAGCATTGAATATTTGTTGGAAATGGAAGGGGGGGAAAAGAACATATTAAGGGGTTGATAATGCAAGTTGGCTATGCCATACATTTATTTGTTTGATGTCAAGGTTTTTAAAACTGCTCATCTCAAATAACGTTAGTTGTACTCTCAATGGCATACAACAGAAATGAAATAATAATAACAGTCTAAACATCTGGCTGATTGTGTGACAAACAATAATAACATCTCTAATACCATCAAACAACTTTTGCCTATCTCAGGTTCTTGGGGAGGAACTTGATAAACATTCAAATTTAAAGAGACATCCCTTGTTTTTCATAATATTATGTCAATATTAGCTTATTGCTAAGTTTTAAAATTTCCACCTGAAAATGGTAGGAAACAGCCTCAGTATTTTCTGAGAACTACAAGGCATTTTCTAGATATAGCCTGATTTAATTATAAGAATAATTGAAAATGTTATTTTTAAATTTTAGTATGTTTTTAAATATATTGTAATTCAAATCAGCTAGTAAATAGGAATATTTACTGTACCCTTATTTCAATTATTTTATTAGCTCAATAAATCAGTGTACAAAGTTTTGGATTTTTGAGAATTCTTTACCAAATAAGATGGTAAAGAAGAAACCACCAAAAATATATATTTTTTAACAGAGAGAGAGAGATTTCAGGGGAAGAAAAACATAGGCAAACATATGCATTTTTGAATTGGTTTTTTGTTTGGGCTTTATTTGCTTGTTTTCTATAGTCTGATGAAGAATATAAAAACTATTTGGGGTACTGTAATATATGAAATAAATGCATTTTATTCTGAAGGTCAGACTCATATGCTGTAGCAAATTGTAGGCAAAGCTTGCCTCGAATTGAGGCAGACCTGCATTCAGAACATTGCAGTTTCAGCTATAATAGAAAATGTTGCCAGGGAAAAAAAATGTATCCAGGAGTGAAATGACATACTGTATCTCTAGATTGGGAGTCCTACAGTGAGCCAGATAGCTGACAGCTGATGTGCCTAATATAATTTCATCTGAATCTGCCTACTAGAGACCACTAAAATAAGTATTCTGCAGAAGTCCAAATTCTGAGTCATTCTTGGATTAGGAGATGGAAAACAAAAAAAGATATGGAAACAGGTTCTGATCATTCGCATATTTTCATGTGGACTCAATGGTGCAATGTCACTTGAGCTGTTTGGGAAGTTTATGGATACAAATAAGGAAGAGAAAATGCAAAATCATAGGTCAGTAGTGTCATGATAGACTTTTATAAGGTTCATACTAAGGAATTTGCAACCTGCTACTTTCCAAAGTCACTGCAAATATCCCACTCCACTCTCAACATCCCTCTTTATTCTCATGAGTAAGAAATGGGGACTGTTCTTTAAAATGCATTTAGGAACTCAGATGGATTCATGAGAACTGAATAGGATTCATGGAGAGATGTACGTATGAAATATAGAGTTCTTTATAATTTATCATTCCAAATGAAGGTTAAACAGTAATCTTTTCATAGTTTTTCTCCCCCCCCCCCCAAAAAAATTGCCTGGTGTAATTCCATGAATTAACTTGAGATTTATACTATATTAATTATTGCGTATTTTATAACTGTAATGCCTGCACTGCTGTTATTATTGAATAAATCTGTTTCTACTATATGCTCCAATATTTCTGGATTCCACAAATTCAGGAATAAACAGCTGTGTATATTTTGCAAAGAGCCTAGGCTGGGGGAGAAAATATAAAGATAATGAATTTAAATGGGAAGAGAATAGACTGGATTATTCTAGAAAGTAAATTCATACATAAGATGAAATAAGGGAAGTTTTCTGTTTTAAGAACCAAGATAAATACCATAGTTCATATCTAGTCCACATAATCTTCATTTTACAACCATTTGTTTAGTGACCCTTTGAAGTTATAATAGCACTGAAAAAAATTACAGTAGGGAATAGAAAATAGAAGAGAGAGAAATAAGAACAAGAGCATAGACGATGCTATTGAAAGACTCTTCAGAAAAGCTCAGTTTTTAATAACTTTCTAAAAATTACCAAGCAGGGGCCAACCTGATCTCAGTGAGAAGCCTATTTCATAGCAATGGCACTTCTATACAGGGGCAGCACCTTCTGGCTTTGCGCCTCTCCCCCGAGCCATCTGGAAATATTGGTCAGCTACATAATCTAACATGCCACGCTGAATCTAACTGTAGCTGCCAAGCCAAGTAGGGCACCAGCCCTTCAAATGTACTCAAAATGGTAAGTCTGTTGAATATGGATGACGCATAAATTCAAATAAACAAATAAAGGTATATTATTGTATGGCTGATCGTAATTTCCAGATAGTCTCTAAACAGAGCCCCATGTAAAACATGCTGCAGAGGTTTATAGAGATGAGCTACTGTTACTAATTTATCCTGCACCTGGTAAAGATATAATCACTGCATCTACTGAGGACCAGCAAAGCCCACCATCTTGTCATGGCATCATTTAGTGTTCAGGAAGGAGTCACCAGAAGTTCAGAAAGATAGTACCAAAGAAGAACCCCAATGCATAAATAGCATCTCCGTCTTTAACAGAAGGGACAGCAGATTTGGAAGGGACCTTGGAGATCTTCTAATCCATCCCCCCATTTGAACAGGAGACCCTATACCAATAATGGTGAACCTTTTCAGCACCAAGTGCCAAAAAGAATGTGTGAAAATCACTCGCTTGTCAAGGCTACGCTCCGGAAAAACTGAACTTCCAGGTTCTAGCATGTATTTGTGCCTGAGGATCAACTAGCTGGTGTTCATGCACAGGCTGGTTTTCGGCACTGCCATGCACGTGAAGGATCACGCTCTGGAAAAACTAAACTTCTGGATTCTGGCATGCATGACCTGGCAAACAGCTGGCCGGTGCACATGCGCAGAGCTGTTTTCGACACCGCCACGCACAGGAAGGACAGCTGATTGCCGTGTGCGCATGTACACCAGAAACCCAGAAGATAAAAAGGCAAGGTTGTATGTGCCGGGCAACATGGCTTCACGTGCCACTTAGGGGGCGCATGCCATAGGTTCACCATCCCGGCCCTATACTGCTTCAGACAAATGGCTGTCCAATCTCTCCAATCTCTTCTAAAAACCTCCACAATTTCTGAAGTCAAGTCATTTCACTGATTAAAGGTTCTAACGGTCAGGATTTTCCCCCCCTTTTTCTTTTCTTGGTTCTTCTCTTCATTAGTTTCCATCCACTGCTTCGTGCCTTTCTTGTGTTCAGACCTGTACTGCTTCCTGGCACTGGAATAAAACATTAACACCATCTCCCCCAGAAGAGTGCCGTGCTAGGAACACTTACAATTTTGCACTGAGAACCTCAAGCTCACAGGCCTCTGGTAGAGGATCCAAGACTGAGGAAGACAAAGACCACCCAGAGAGATAAGTAAGGGAATTTTTCTTTCTGAGAAACAAAGAGAGAGATGGGATTGCAATTGTTTTCTCTGTCAAAATGTATGCCTTATCAGAACATCAGATTTTGGAGCCTCGGGACTGAAAGCAAGACACCACTACTTTAGGCTGCTCTATCCTACGCAATTAAGGACTAGGAATGACATGATAGCAGTATTCCAGTATTTGAGGGGCTGCCACAAAAAAGAGGAGGTCAACTTATTTTCCAAAGCACCAGAAGGCAAGACAAGAAACAATGGAAGGAAACCAATCAAGGAGAGAAGCAATCTGAAATTAAGGATAAACTTCCTAACAGTGAGGACAATTAACTGGTGGAGTAGCTTACTTTCAGAAGCTTCATCACTGGAGGTTTTTAAGAAAAAACTGGACAGCCACCTTTCTGAAATGGTATTGACTCTCCTGCTGAGCAGGGAGTTGGACTGGGGCTTCTTCTTCTGACTAACCAATAGATGGGAGCACAGAAAGCAACTATTATCAGGCATCCCAATTCAGAAATTGGAGCAAATTACAGGCAGTAATCTTCGTTACCCCAGCTCCATTCTGATTGATTGGGGGGGGAAATACTAGAATCAATGTCTGATTTTGTACTAAACCCAAGAACCCTAAAAATTTCTATGATCTGACCCTTGTTCTTGCACCTTTGCTGTAAGAAGATGAATTGATTTCTTCCAAAATCAGCCTTGTGACTCCAGGCAACTGACTATACAAAACACATAAAAACATGTGATAACTGCTGTGTTACAAAAGCAACATTTTAAGTGTAGCCAATGGCCTTAAAAAAACCTGTCTCACAATCAAAATCCCCGACATGTTGGACTCCATTAACATCTTAGTCTCAACGCCTGAGGGCAAAGCTCAAGGCTTTCCACAAAGCTAACAGGATCAGGATCTCAGATGGGGTACTGAAGGAAGGACTTGCCCTAAGAATTAGCTGCAGCAATTGTCAGTGAAGCAATCGCTTCCACAGAGCCAGCAATTTTGCCCTCCACATCTTCTAAAAATCAAATCCCATCCACCTGTGATAGGATTCACCACCATCCTTCATGCTGCCGCCTTGCATTTCTTTAGTAAATTGCAATAATTGACTCTCAATGAACTGGGACTTTTTCTGGCTAACCAATAGAGAGGAGCACAAAAAGTAACCATTACCAGGCATCCCAATGCAGAAACTGGAGCAAATTACAAAATTACAGGCATCCCAATGCAGAAATTGGAGCAAATTGGGGTAATGAAGAAGTCCCCTTCTTCATTACCCCAATTGGGATTAGAATCTTGGTCGCTGAGTGAAGTGGTCAGTAATTGAGATGTCACGTGACTCCCATGTAACTGCTTCACTCAACAACCTCCATCCCGACTGTTAAGAAGATATTTACATTCAGCAGCCTGAACAAAGGGATTGTACAATGAGCCAGAACCAGTGGTGGGTTCCTACTGGTTCGGCTGAACCGGTAGTGGTTTGGTGGCCTGGGTCGCGGAAACTGGCATTGACCCAGGCCTGCCACGCCCCTGAACTGTTTCTCCAAGCCGGTTCTCGTAGGCACGGCCATCTTGTTTTTCAGTTTTAATTGCACTGCACATGCATGCACAGCGTGCATCATCAAGCACGTACAGCGCGCATCAAGCACGCACACGCACAGGGCGCGCACACAAGTGAACCAGCAGTAGTGCCTGCCAGAACTCACCTTTGGCCACAACACAATTATAGTTGATTGATTGGAAAGTGCTGGCTCACTGCATGAGGCAATCTGCGCTGGGATTGGCTGTGGTGGGTGTGGAGGCGGAGTTTCCCTTTTTCCCTGCCTTTTTCTTCCATGCGCTCTGTGATTTACCTCATGATGCTCCTGTTTGTCTGGCTAGCTATTATATATAATTGTTGTATATATTGATGTAAAATCGAATAAAATAAATAAATAAAATCTATCTATATAAACAAAAATGTAACAAGAGTTTGTTCAAAACCGCTAATCTCCAAAAGTACTGCACCGATCGCTTCCAAATTTTCACACAACGCTCCTTGCAAGTACGGCACCAATGATATAGATTGTGTAGATGTCACACCTGTGCCAAGTACACGCAATGGAAATGTAAAAAATGGAGGTAGATGGATACAGAGAGAGCAGTGGGCCACAGGTATTATGTCATCCTTTATGACATAAAATACTCTGTCCATAGGTAGGTAAGTAGGTAGGTAGGTAGGTAGGTAGGCAGGCAGCTATAGGGATAAAGAGAGGGAGGGAGAAATGCAGTAGGTAGGTAGGTAGAGGGACAGAGAGAGAGAGGGAGACATACAGTAGGTAGGAAGGTAGGTAGGTATGTAGGTAGGTAGGTGGATAGAGAGGGAGAAACTCCACCCTCAAGTTGATGAGGGTTGTGTCCCTCCTGACTGGGCCACAGCAACGCGTGGCTGGGAAGGCTGGTTTATTTATATAAAGCTACAAGTTCATGTCAGCATCTCTGACTACATTTGGACACCTTCGGCGCAATTCCCTGACACCAACACTCCCAGTTGCAGTTGTTAAGCAGTTGTATGGGTCATTAAGCACATGGAATCTGAGTTACAGAGTGGACTGAGTGGGGGAAAGAGCCTGGATGGCGTCATTTAGATACTGAAAATCCTCCATGCCGAAAATAAGCAGGATTTTCAGCCCCTGAAGGAGAGACACCCTCACAGGCTGCCTGTGTCAGACCTCACCCCCACAATCCTGAGGCACACACACTCCTCTTACCATACTCCTTCTCTGCTCAGGAGTTAGAAATCTTCCCTCCCAAAATCCTAAGAAGGATTTTCAGCCCCTGAGTAAAGAGACATGTGCGTGTTGGCCTGTGCCAGGCTCCCCAGGGTCTCTTCGCTGTCTGAGAGCTGTCTTACCTTACCAAGCTGCCTCTGTCTTTGAATTTCCACTCACTCTCCCCTCTAGGGACTGGCTGAAAGAGAGGCATGCCGAAGGATGTCAGCGTAGAAGGGAACTCCTTCAGCAGGGTGCAGGAATGGAGCTCAGATCTTCAGTGTCACCTCCAGGCAAGGGAGAACCTCTCATAAGTGTGACATATGGAGTGATCTGAATTCTGTGCTTTCGATTATGCAGAAGGAAAGAAAAGATTGGAAAGTAAAGTGTTTTCCTTTGTAGCAGGTCTCTGGGCCATTTAGAGAGCTATAACCTTTGGATGTCAGATACTGAAAGTCATATCCCTTGATGCCAAAAGATGTATCCTTAGATACCAGAAGTAATAAAAGGGACAGGTTCTATTTCTTTAAGATAGATAATAGATTCTGCAATTGAAAAAGAGCCAAGGGAGTGGTAGTGACTCACCCTCAGATTTAAAATGCAACTTGGGACTCCTGTCACTCATTTCCCTGTTATATTTTATGATTAATTATCACCCACTTATAAACTGACCAGCTTTGGGTCTATAGCCATTAAAAAAAGAAGATGATTGACAGATTGCAGATGTGTGGCTTTTTAGCCAATGAGCCTTGTGTGACTATTAAATTACTAGTATTTCCTTTCCGGATCTGTTTTCAATACATACTGGTCTCTGACTGAATAATATAAGCCATGCAGATCTTGTGCATCGAACTGCCAAGTTACATCTCAACCTTGTACACTGCTCTGAAGTTCTCAAATCTATTACTGAAATTTTCAAATACATGACAACTGTTTCTTTCCCCCAACAGTTCTGGCTTGCCATATGAAAGCAATTGCAAACATTTACAAAGCAAGCTCTGCCTCTCTGAAGACATACAGTATTTCCCATAATGTTTGTTTTGTGGGCCAACCTTTTCTAACTTGATGTTCTTCAATTGTGTTCAGACCCAAACTCCCCGAATTCTCAACTAACATGCATTTTGGTTGTGTTAGCTAGGGATCTATAATCCTAATTCACATACAGAATGCTCAATTAGAAATAGTAAGGTTATTGTAGGAATAGTAAGCTATTACATTTTGTTGTTTAATGATATATATTTATTGTACTTATTTCAGATAATAGCTTCATTAAGATGGCAATTTGAATACAGTATATTCATCCATCCAGGAAAAAAATTCATCTTGGATTTTATTTTCCTTTCCCAAATAAATAGTTACTGTACATGATGGTGTTTTTGCTGATATAGGACATTGACCCATACATGCATTAATGGTTAACACCTTCTTAACACTAATGAAAGCAATTACTGAGAATAGTTTTTTATACAGTACTAGCAAAATTGTGTTCTATGTAAAACTTGGCTTTCCACCATAAATAGAAAAAATAGAAGTGAATGTCAGAATCTGATCGATCAGCAGTATGTCTTAACTAAATCAGAGCTAAAATAAATCTGATCTCTGGATCAACTGTACTAGAAGTTAAGTCCTACTGAACTCAGAAAGGCGTTACATACAATTATTTTGTCTATCCCCCATGTAGGTCCATGGTCTGCTTTTAGGGTTAAGTAGAGATTAAGCCCTGGCATTTTTACTTGCTTTTCAGTTGATTTCATTGGATTCCAACATTTCTCTGTGTGGGAATCAGGGGAAAGAAAGAGTGTTTTACTTGCAGAACATTATGCTTGCAGAAGGTAGTTCTTTTACTACAATAGGTGCCCCAAGGAATGCTAAGGCTTAATCAGAATTAGGAAAGAAGCATCCCATTGATCTCAGGAGCACCTATATCATCTTCGTAAAGACTCAACAGCCCTATTTGTTGGTTGCAGGCCTGCCAGAGGAGTTCAACATTGGATAGGGATAACCTTAATTCTCAATTTAGTCTGTGGAATGTGCCAAGGCTACATCTGGATTGAAGGGGGTCCCTGTGTAAGGTGAAACTATGCCAGTAAGACAAGGTGTCATCCAAAGTGACATTATAGCCAACCTGCTTAGTATCCAGTATTCTTTCCAATCTTACAATAGATGGAAACACTTCTCATGAGGATTCACTTCCAAGAGGTTCATTGCTAAAGTACCAGAGAGAAGGCAACATTAACGCAGTTCCACTACACTTGTGGAACCCACCACACTTGGAAAGATATTACTGGCTTGCACACCACAGAAATTAGAAGCCTCCAAGGAGAACACATGGTGAGACTTTGATTTGCACTTGAGGGTAGCAATAAGACCAGGAATGTCAAACTCAATTTCATTGAGGACTACATCAGGGTTGTGTTTGACTTTGGCGTCTGTGGTGGGCATGCTCAGGATGGGCATGGCTAGCTCGACATCACTCATATTGGGGACCCCTGTGGGGGCCCAAGATCTCTGCAAGCAAAAACGGGCTTCCAAGCTCCGTTTCTGGGTGCAACAACCTCCTGCAACCCTCTGCCAGAGAAAACAGAGCCTGGGAGGATCATGCGTTTCTGGCTCTGATGGCTTTCTGCAACTCTATGCCAATGAAAACAGAGCCTGGGAGGACTGCACACAACCCTCCCAAGCTCTGTTTTTGGTTGCGACAGCCTCCTGCAACCCTCTGCCAGCGAAAATGGAGCAAGGGAGAACCTTCACTGTTTCCAGGGCATGCCTGTGGGCCAGATCTAAGTACCCCATACATTGTATCTGGCCTGCAGCCTTGAGTTTGACACCCCTGAATAAGCTCCTTCCTGCACAATATCTATGACTACCTGTGATCTCCCCCAGTTTCAGTAGCAGTTTGACACATACTAGAACTTTGGCTACTCATAGAAGTTGGGAATGTTTGTAGAAAGGTGATTATGGAATGGAAAGGGGTTGAAATGGATATAAGTAGTTCCATTGATAAATAGATTCACTCTACTTTTTCTATAAGAACCTGTGGTATCCCTGATACTGTAGAACAGTATCTACAGCTACCATATTCATACTCTTCTAAACACACTGAACTCATAATAGAACACATGATATTGGAGGAGGAGGAGGAGGACAACAACTGTTTGTTTTATATTTTATTACTAAAGGAGAAATAACATTAGCTGCTGTGCAGATATCTTGATCTCAAATTGCTAGCCACAAATGGCTGTTTTAGGTTCTTGGATCTCTTTTGAGACCAGAACTGATTTATCTTCAAACAGAAAATATATTGGAGCACCATGAAACTGCAGACAGCTCCAATAAATATTATTTTACTTTTTCTGGTATTTTCTGTCTCTCAACTGCCTATTTAGCTGGTAACTGTGTTTTCTAACCTGAAATTATTAGGTTTCTTAGGAAAATAATGAAACTGGATTAAAATTCATATATAACAACATTGAAGGACAAATACTGAGGCATTTATTGTATCTGTTAAGCTACAATAAATTTATCTCCTGCCCCACCAGTTTGGGTTATTACAATACCATTAGAAAGGCATATATATTTGTAAATACAGAATCAGGATTTGTTATCTTTGGCTAATTAATCTTAAGCATTTTTCTTTGTTTTTACAAAAGAACTGCTGGGTTTCATGGTATCTCTGTTAGCCACTAGAGGCCACTGCCACACGTGGCAAAGTGGCTTGGCTTTCCATTTCGCTATTTAAATCTGGAGTAGAAGTATGGAGTATTACATGGAATGATGTGGGCCACCACAGTAAACTATTGTGTAAACAAAGAAATTCTGGAAGAAAAACACATTCTGCAGAATGAAAAATGGAACATTTAGCTAAATTCCCTTTTCAGAGCATGTTTTATAAGTAAATGAGCCCTTTCTCTTGGAGAAACCTACCTCTGGCACTTACCAAGGTGACTACATTGCACAAAGAGGTTATTGTCTTATCTAAGATTGAGGAATTGGGTTAGGTTAAGTTAGGTTAGGTTAGGTTAGGTTAGGTTTATTGGATTTATATGCCGGTCTTCTCCCAAAGGACTCAGGGCAGCACTACATGGAGTCTTCAGGTTACAAGGGCAACTGGGATTGGAATTTTTTTCACTAAACAACGCAGTCGTAAAGCATGACATCACATGACCACATTGCTTGGCAATTGCAATTCCGGTAGTCACCGTTGCCATTGTTAAATGAGGACTGCATGAGTCATTAAGTGACAGAGTCATGTGATTGTGACTTCTGATTTCCTACCAGGTTCCCCACTGACATAAGTTTATGGGAAGGTGGTATGGAACATTGGATATTGCCATCACATGACTGTGGGGACACTGCAAACTAGAACTCAATAAAGTAAGAAATGCTTCTCAATAGCATATGAAATGAACATTTTTAAAAACCAAAGGCCGTTTTGGCTTTTATCCTTCATCCCAGCAAAGCTTTGGAGAAGCCGGAAGAGGCAGGAATTGCACTCAAACTAATCACAATATTTGGTTAACAGATTAACAAGAACTGGAAGGGACCTTGCAGTTCATCTAGTCCAACCCCCTGCCAAAAGCAGGAGATCTTACATCTGCCTCTACCTAGGATTGAACTCACAACCTCCTGATTGTGAGGCGAGAGATCCACCTCTAGGCCACAGCAGCATTTGTGTTTCCTTAATCACTAATCACTTAATCACTTTTTTGTTAGATATCCAAAAATTTCAACATACAGATATCTTGAAATGACCTCAGTGAGATCTTGGCATAGAAAAATTCATTTAATTCTTATAAAATAAGCACTTATAACCATGTACATGCTGGTTTTCCACATAACCATGGGGCTCCCCTTGAGGTGCACCCGAAAGCTGCAGCTAGTCCAGAATGCAGCCGCGCGGGTGATTACGGGAGCGCCTAGACACTCCCACATAACACCTATCCTGCGCGAGCTGCACTGGCTTCCTGTGGTCTTTCGGGTGCGCTTCAAGGTTTTAACGACCATCTTTAAAGCGTTCCATGGCTCGGGGCCTAGTTACATGCGAGACCGCCTCCTGCCCCATACATCCCTCAGACCGATACGCTCCCACAGAGAGGGCCTCCTCAGGGTGCCGTCGGCTGGACAATGCCGACTGGCGACACCCAGGGGAAGAGCCTTCTCTGTGGCGGGCCCAGCCCTTTGGAACGACTTACCCCCTGAACTCCGCACCATCTCCGACCTCCGCCTCTTCCGCAAGTGTCTGAAGACACATCTATTCCACTTAGCCGGCCTAGCGTAACCTCCATACTGACTATTAGTTAGTTTTAAACTTGGGATTTTTAATTCGGTTTTTAGCGCAGGGTTTATTAGAATAAGTATTTTAAATTTTATATATTTTATATATTTTGTATGTATTTTAACATCCCTGTGCGCCGCCCTGGGTCCATTTGGAGAAGGGCGGGGTATAAATTTAATAAATAAATAAATAATTCTTTACCATAAACTATGATTCAGACACCATAGTAACTGGGTTCAAATACCAGGCTGAGCAAGACCAAATAAATCACATTGTAACTTAGTATGGCATGCGAACCTAGTCGTAATGAAATAGGAATTGAAACTCAAGTCTTCTGATGCTATTTTCAACATGGTATATTACTCTGGTTTTCTTTTATATGTGAATGTATGTTTCAAGTGAGAATAATTCAATTATTAATACATATATGCGAGAATGCAATATAAGCAATTATTTAAACTTTACTATTTACTTTGCACTTAACTTTGCACTTCTTAAAATAAATATAAGCCAATGTTCAAGTAATAGCTAGGTAAAAAATACAGGATGTTTCATGGGCTGCCTCATTGCATACAAACTATTCCAAGTATGACTGTAAGTCACTGCTCCATCTATATTAAAGTCAAGAAAATGATAGGGCCTTGTGTGTTATGGAAACCTTACTTTAGGAATTGCATTCAAAGGGAATCTCACCTGGCTCCATCTCTATTGTTTCTCTGTCATTTTAGATATTTAAAAAAATCACTCATGGTTGTTTTTTTTTTAATGGCTAGTTCTGATTGGTGCCTTGAGGTGCTCATTACTACCTTGTTTATTTGTCTTTTTCTACACTGTGAGTGTGCCTTGAATTAGTCTTGACTTTTGATGACTAGTTCCCTCTGATTTTCAGAAGTGATTTGTCATTGCCTTCTTCCTAAGGCTGAGAGAGAGTGACTGGCCCAAAACCCCGAGCCAGCTTCATACCTAAGATCAGGGGTCTGCAAAGTTGGCTCTTTTAAGACTGGTGGACTTCACCTCCCAGAATTCCGCAGCCAGCAAAGCTGGCTGGGGAATTCTGGGAATTGAAGTCCACCAGTCTTAAAAGAGCCAACTTTGCAGACCCCTGCCTAAGATGAGACTAGATATTAAGCTCTATGGTTTCTAACTGGTGTCTTAGTTACAACACCAAACTGGTTCTCTACAACTTTGAGTCATTTTTAAAAAGGCTTCTCACCACTATTTTGCAAAGCAGAAACAAAGGAAATGCCAGGGAAGGAAAAGAGAAGCTGCTCTGTTCTAACTAAGAATATTTGGGCCTTTAAAAAAAAAAGATCCACCCATTGATATATGCAATTGTATTTTAAAAAATATCACCCGGCAATCACCACCATGTAATCTCTATTTGGTGTTCACTTCAACCCCACTTTCTATCACGGTTTGCTTGTTAGTCTTCAGCCTGACTGAAAATCAGAAGTTAGCTGAAAGAATTATAGATGGCAGACTTCCTAGGCTATTTACTGGGTAAAGAGCCTAGCAAAATGTGGAATAGAGATGAGAGACCTTTAGCAATGTCTCCAGCCTTGATCTCATTCCTCTGTGTAAACAAGGCTACATTCCTACAGTGGTCTGGCACTAGTTATTATCACTTTGACAGACTAATGATAATATATGGCCAAAAAAGGAAGAAGAAGAAGATATTCACTGATTGCCCTTAGTGTGCTTAGCCGTCTTTTTAAAGTGAAACTCTTTTTGAAATTGTTTGTGCCTCATTAGGTTGCCTCAGTCTCAGCAAAGGAGAAATTTGCTTTAATGGCATTGTTTTGAATTGCTGAGGGAAGAATCTATCAACTGCAAGGTGCCCTGCTGCTGAACTCAGCCAAAAGGCGGTTAATAACTCCAGCAGATGTTTCAGCTTTTTAGGCCAACCCAAGTTCTCCCCCCACCCCCCTCAATCATTTGCCAATAAGATACAAATCCACAACTTCTAGATTTTGTATCTAAAGGAATTGTATCTAAAGGAGTTGCTAAAGGAAAAAGAAAAACCTTTACTCCATTATTGGCAATTATTTCCCAATAAATAATTATTTGCCAAGAGAACAAAAAGGGAATCCTCAAAGTACTGTTTACACTTTCAGGATTAACCCTTTAAGGGTAAAAGCAATAGAAAAAAAGGGGGGAAACCACTTTTCTCAGTGATCTTTAGTTTGTAATGAGGTGTTACTGAAAGGGGAAATGGCATTCTTTTAAATCATATTTCTCCTTTATCTTTTATATCACCGAACAACCCTCCCCCCATCACTACTTTGATTGTGTTTTGAACTAAAATGTTTTGAACTAGCCCTAGCAATGGTCCAGATCCATGTTAGTTTGTCATGTGGCTCTTGCTTCTTTAGCAAATTGCTCTGTATTCAACTGAAAGATTGATTAAGTGCATGTCAGTCAGCCTTATATTTATTTCAGAGGGTCTTAAGCACATCTCTATTTGTCAGTGTTGCGATGTCTTTGGATTAAGGGATTACCTGTGAGGGCTGACTAGCAAATTTTCAACTCTCTTGCAAAGTACTGTTGGTTTTTTTGCAGCAAACCAAGTAGAAAATTAAAAAGCGAAGTTGCTTTCCTAAAGTAGTACTGAACTGATCAGCAGTTGGCTATTCTGTCATCCAGTTTAGCATAGACTCGCTTTGATTCTCCACATTAAGCTGCTGTTTTCCTATAGTACTGTTTGGTTTTAAGTGCTCTGACCTTCAGTTTTGCAATATTAGATATGTGCTTTATAAATACTTCAATATTATTGTGTTGTGCATAAAGTACAAAAGCCATGACTGTATAGCGTCAGCACTTTCATGCCGACTCAAAAGTCTTGATCATATTTATATTCCAAGTATTTATTTAACTTTAAGCTCTGTCGTGACTTTGGGTAGAATACAATATAAGGCAAACAGTACACTATCAAACAATACAAAAAAACTGGAGAAACTCAACAGAGTCTAACAAGCAATCATCCTTCAAGGGATCCACCACCCGCTCCAGCCAAAGTCTGGGGGAAGAGCCAGGTTTAAAATAAGGTCAAGGTAGATGTCATACAAAGGTCTGGAAGAATACTGTTCCAGAAGCCAATATTAAGTTCTTAGTGACAGAAATAAATATTAAAAGCAAGAGCTTAAGTAATAGGAATGATGATAAAAGTTCAGTGCATCAAATTTATTATAACTGCATGAAGTACAAATTATCGCAAAATTCAAATTTCAGAGGCAAGTGTATGAAAAATGTATTAGAAAACACTCTGTGGCATATAAACCCTTGTCCCTTGGGTTGATTTTTGTGGCAAGAGATCAACTTTTCCACACAAAAAAAAAAGCCACCATGATAAATTCTCATAGAAAAACTAAGAAAAGAGATTTCTAGATCCTATATCAAAGGTCAACTGAAAAGACCAAGTTGTTTCTTGTGAGATTGCTATATTATTGTCACACACCAGGACTTGTTAATAATAATAATTTTTTTAAAATAATAATAATAATTTTATTTCTAACCCGCTCTCTCCCCCCGAGGGGACTCCGCCCTGCATTCATTTTATTTCATATCACTTAAGTACATACTGAAACCAACCAAGATCTGCTCAACTCACTTGGGTTCTATGAACAGGCTGATTGCTTTGCAGGATTCTAGTTGAAACTCTCTTTTATATGTGGATCGGAGTCTTTATATAAACATTGAATTATCAAATAAAACTGCTCATTCCCAGATAATGTGAGAAAGAAGTGGTGAGGATGATAAATGCCTCAAACTCCCTTTGCTGTCCTATAAGATCAAGATGACAAAAATACTAATTAAATGCTTCCATATGAGGGTTTTCAATAATAAACGTTAACTCTGACTACATATGGAGAACACTTGAAATGGTACATGCCAAACACTTAATAAATATATTCCAAGATAGACAACTGTGAATTACCATCTGCTGAAATCAGCCTTTATTCTATTGTCTACATGCGAGAGGTCTTTTTTTAATGTAATGGAACAGCCAGTAATGTGCTTTATAAGGGGGGGAAACCATATATTCATTCGTTTTCATTCATTTGCCTTCTTCAAATGTTGAAACTTACTGATGCACTAATAGATGAGAAACAAATGCAGATAAAATGTAACCTCCTTAAAATATGAAAGGGGAAAAGCACAGACAGGTGCTTTATTAACAAAATAGCACTCACAGCACAGCCATTCGTTCTTCTGCTTCAGGAATTTCTGAAATGTAAATAAAAAGAAATATTTCTCTAAATCCTGGAGAACTGCTTTCTTATTCTGTTCAGCTATTAATTGTACTAGTCAATTGGTATCATTTATTCTGAAGAAACCATTAGTCATTGCAAATAATGAAAACATGTAAACAAAGAGAGCAAGCAATATTCAATGTCCAGACAGAAACAAAGTGAAAATTGAGTTTACAAATTAAATAAGCAGCTAATAATTCCATCTTTAGATGTTTGAGTATCTGCCATTAGCTTTATTGCCAAGCCAAAATTTCATTAGACACCTTGTTTATGATACCTTGGGTTGTACAAAACAACTACCATAAAGCCCATAAAGAGCAACAGAAGAAGGAAGAAAAGGCTTGGCCAATATGTCCTTGTTGATCACCAATCGCACACTCAAAAGACCGGGGAAATGCTTTGCTGTGGTCAATGAGCTAGAAAATTACATGTTCAATGTAAATGGACGTAAAAGGTGAAAGATTTACCCGATCTGAAGAGAAACCAAAGTATTTGGCTATGCTATAGAATTAGATACTGTATTTTTCAGAGTATAAGACGTACCTTTTCCACCCCCAAAAAGAGGGTGAAAATCTGGGTATGTCTTATACACTGAATAAAGCATTTTTGGCCGTCCAAAACCCCACCCCGCACATCCTGTTTTTCACAAAAATTGACATGCAGAGGGTTTGGGAGGTCTGCAAAATGCTCCTGGGGACTGAGGAGGGCAAAAATGAGTGAAAAATGGGCCTGTTTTTTGCGAAAACAGGACTGTTTTTAACAAATAAAAAACAAGGCATGCAGAGGGTTTGGGATGCCTGTAGAGTGCTCCTGGGGGCTGGGGAGGGCAAAAACAAGTGAAAGTGGGCCCATTTTTCACAAAAATGATGGTGTTTTTGCCCTCCCAAGCCCTCTACAGGCCTCCCAAACCCTCTGCATGTCCCATTTTTCCAAAAAATGGGCCCATTTTTCACCTCCCAAACCCCCACGTGTCACATTTTTGCTCTCCCCAGCCCCCAGGAGCACTTTGCAAACCTCCCCCCATTCACAAAAAATGGGGGGAGGCTTGGGAGCCCTGCAGAGTGCTCCAGGGAGCCGGTGGGGGCAAACACTTAAAAAAAAAAATTACCTCTTCAAAATCTTGGTGTGTTTTATTACTCCGGTTTGTCTTTTAGTCCAAAAAATATGTTAAACGGAAAAAGCTTTGGGATAGAAATTATAAGCTGACAATGGCCACCGCATATAAGGAAAACTTCTATAAAATGTGGCATCTGCCATCGAAAAGATTAGCAAAGATGTCTAGAAATACATGTCTGCCAAATGTTGGAAATGCAATCAGATAACAGATATTTATTATCATATGTGGTGGACATGTATGAAGGCAAGAAAATATTGTACAAAAATACATATGTAGTTGGAAAAGAGCATTTCAAGCCCGAAATATTTTTGTTAGACATAATACCAGAAAGTTATGATAAAGGGACTACATAAATACTTCATGCATTGTCAGCAGTGAGAATTGGATTAGCACAATATTGGAAAAATGAGGACACCCCACCAGAAGAAAACATAATTTGGAAAATATTGGACTGTGTACCGATGGATAGACTGACATTAAAAATAAAAGATAAAGGAGATACAGAGTATTACTCAACATGGGATAGGTTTTATCAGTGGTTAGATATGAGAGGTAGAAGTTAGAAGAATAAAGAGTATTGTTGCGTGTATGTAAAAGATAAATGTTATGTATGACTGTAATATGTCAGTATAATTAATAGAAGCATAAATAATTTTACGCAACTATAATTATTGTTATAATTACTACATATATTATTGTTGTTGTTACTGTTACTGTATTTGTTGTTTTTTCACTAAAATGAAATACCTGGATAATACAGTTTTCCCTTCGGGGAGAGGGTGCGGTTTATAAATTAAAATAATAAATAATAAATTAATAAATAAAATACTTATATATAAATAAAAATATATTATTAAAAAACTGTAAATGGATGTAGTTTGGCCTAGCTAATTACTTTGATGCTTCTCTAACTAGTATTTTTAATTTTGATTCCTGTTTGAGAATCAGCAGTTCCGTATTTAGACATTTTTTACTCAGGCTATTCTCTGGTTCAGTAAGATGTAGCATGGATTTCATTTTACTAGAAGGTGCAGGAAAGGGTAAAGCTGCTTTGGACAACGTCCCTTTTTTTTACTGCCAGAGGTACATGGTAAGAAGTTAAAATAGAGAATAATTGAAGGAGATTGTGTTTGCTTGGTAGAGAATGATGTTCTTAACTGCGAAGAGTAAATTTGCAACAGAGGTGAGGGATACCTTTTATTTATTGAAAGTGAAATGCAAATACAAAAAAGGGATGGGAAAAAACACAGACAGTCTTCCTTTAGGGCAGCGTTTCTCAAATAGTGGGGCGCGCCCCCCTGGGGGGGCACGAGGCTCTGTAAAGGGGGGGCGCGTTTGACCTCGGCAAATCGGCTCTGCCGATTCCCTTTCTCCCTCCTCCTCCCTCCCTCTACAGCCGGCATGCTGGCCACTCGTCGTCTTCCAGGGACTGCCGTTCCTCACACACACACACACACGCACGCACGCACGCACGACACACACACACACACACACACGGAGGCTTCTCAGCTCCTGGAAGGAGCGGAACGAGCGATCAAGCACGGGTGGCCGGGGCAGGCTAAGGCGGGTGAGCCAGGCTGAGGAGACTCCGCGGGGAGTGGGGGCGGGGCGGGGACGACGACACACAGACAGAGAGAGGCACAGACACAGAGAGAGACAGGGAGGGGGGGAGGAATCAGAGAGTGACAGACACACACAGAGAGACAGAGAGAGACAGGGAGAGAAAGAGAGAGACACAGGAAGTGCGTGAATGCAAGATACACACACACACACACACACACAGTGATAGATGGGCAGACGAAGGAGAGACAGACAGAGATAGAGAGAAAGAAAAAGAAAGAAAAAAAAGTGGGAGAGAGAAAGAAAGACAGATAGAGAGAGAAAGAGAGAGACAGAAAGGAAAGAGAAAAAAGAGAGAGAAAGAAAAAAGAGAAAAAGAGAGAGAGAGAAAGAGAAAGAAATTTCTTTCTTTTTTTATTCTCTTATACTTAATAAGGATACAGTGTTATGCAGAGGTGTACTTATAACAATTTTATAGACAAATGATACTATTTACAGTCGCGCGGGGGGGGGGGCGCGAAATGTTTTCTTCTTCCTAGGGGGGGCCTGACAGAAAATAATTGAGAAACACTGCTTTAGGGTCTTATCCTTTGTGCTTTATGAGAAGATAAAATTGACCAAGTATACCCAGCAAAAACAAAGGACATAGAATTAGATCCTTTCTGAATAGAAAATAATAGGATTTCAGAACAAAAATTAACTTCCTAGCTTAGTGATTTTCTTCCAAAAGAGGCCTTTCCTTATATTTACTTATATCATCCAACTTTCATTGGGCCACTTAAAATAACAGAGGGAACAGGTTTCGTATCATCATGGCAATGGATGTGGAACTAGAAAATGTTATTATTCTGTAGTAACAGAATGACCTAATGGTGTTTCCGTTTGTTTTTTTCCGACAAAGTAAGGATTCCATAGATATAGGGAAATGGATGAACATTATCTTTTATCATTTTTAAATTTTCAGTTTCCTTCTTATGGTAACAGGTGCTATCTCTCCTCTCTGACTGAGACCTAGAAACTCTTTCCCTCTGAAGTTGGTGTGGCTTGGGCTTTCACACAGAAATGAAGTAAAGATCAGGAAGCAATCATTCAGTGTATACATCAACATCAAGAAGGAGTATAATGAATCCTCATGCCAGAAGACCAAGAAGAGAATTAGTCATCCACTTGCTCAGGAGATGGTACCTATGAGTGGGACGAGGAGGCTCGCCTCGCATCAGAATATATGTTTTTGATGCAGCCCTAATTTTAATCAAAATACTCTACAACCTAGCTTTTCACAATGGCCTAATTAGAAGACAGGGAGGGCTAAAAATAATGATTAAAAAAACTCATTTCCCCCTAACAGAGAATCCTTAACAGAGAATCTAACAGAGAATTCAGAATACAATTATTCTGAATAATTATAATTATAAAATTATTGAAACAAAGTGGTGATTTGTCTTGGGTAGCTTAAATAATGTTATTGCTACACTTGATAATTATTGGTGTTGCTAGGTAAGACATTGGGAATACAATTGGAGGACGAGTCCGTTATCATTGGCCATGAATTCTTGGCTGTATGACTTCCAATGGCATCAGCCATTACAGCAAGGCTGTCAAACTCCCGACCCAGGGACTGAATGCGCCACACACTGGCCACACCCACGCCCGGTTTCGCAAAAGGGGGGGGGGGAGTCCCGATATATCACGTGACACCACTGTGATGAGAGTTTGACACCCCTGCACTAACAGGCTAATGCTTTTATGTTAAATACAAATAAATGTTATAATTTTCATTTAAAAAGTAACTTTTGTATTTAGCTGAAGGATATTACAAAAAATGAAGGTTAACTTGCCACATATATTTTCCTATTTTTATTTTGAATGTCAAACCTCTGTGAAAGAAGTAATTATTATGTAAGTAGTGAAAAACCTTATGGATTTTAACACTAATCAAAATAGTCTACAATATGCCATTCACATTACGTATAGACATACTGAAATTGTAAAGTGGTGGGGAACAGTTGATATACTATGTTTTTTTTAAAAATGACCTTGGTAGTGCATTCTGTTTCTTAAGAATAGAAGAATGAATCTATTCTTAAAGCTACATAGTCCTTCATTTCCAAAGAAATAACCAACAATAGTCTATTCCTTCTCTGGCAGAACTCTTATTCTGTGGTTAAGAAGCATAGACTATTCCTTGTCATTGTGTGGTAACAAAATAATTTCATCATCCTTATTGTCCACAATGCTTGGAAAAGAAAAACTACAAATTGCAAGATGATACAAATGATCAGATTTGTTGTGAATATTAATCCAAATACCAAAGCACACTATATATTGCACAAGTCTCAAAATTCTGTTATGGCTGAATCCTGCAAATTATTTATGCTTTTCAAACACACAAAGTTGATGCAGGAATCCTTGAGACTTTTAGTAAGAATTGTTCAATATATAAGCAATCTGTAACAGAATTAAGTAAGAGTCTTTCTGGTAAATTGCAAGTGTGCGTGTATGTATGTATGAGCAGTGGTTTTGTTATAAAATAGATTGTTGACCTTACCATTATGTGCTAATGTAATTACAAATATTTCCCCATTTATTTGGGAGATGTATTTCAGGAGTTGTATTTAGGAGATGTATTTGAGGATCCCACATGGTTCACAGCCCAGTGAATGGTAGGGTTCATCATTGAAGATATATGCTTCATCTCTCCTATAAATTCAAGTGGTTAGGGGAGTAAGACCTCTCCTGAGAGATAACTAACAAAACCACCTCTGGATTAAGTTAAAAGAGCCAATCAAGAGCAACAAGATATCGCAAAAGGGAAGTGGGGATGGAGAAATGACAAATTCATTTTGTCTTTATTTCGAGGGGTTTTTTTGTTTTTTGTTTTTTTGGGGGGAGGGGATGATTCTCTTAGCTCAGGGGTCCCCAACCTTTTTGGCACCAGGGACCGGTTTCAATGTAAAAAATATTCCACGGACCGGTGGGAGCCTCCAGCGGGTGAGTCGAGTCACGTGGGCCACGTCACGCGTTCGGCAGTCACGTGCAACCGGGCGGGAAAGCTGCCAGGGGTCCTGGGCGAAGGATCCTCAGCTGGGGCAGGGAAGGATGCGCTGCATCCCGGGCAGGAGGGCCTGGCAGCCCCTTCCCCCCCCCGCAGGGCTGGGTGGTGCCCTGAACCCCCCCAATGCAGGCTGTTGCCCCCATCCTGCCCCCGGGAAGCGCCCCGGCCAGCCGCCAGGATAGCAAAGCGTTTGCTACAGTTTCCTAAGAGTTGCGCTACTCTCTCCGCCGCTCACTCCGGCTCGGTTACTATCAAGCCACGGACCGGGACCGGTCCACGGACCGGGGGTTGGGGACCCGTCTTAGCTGACTCCAAGCCAAGTAGTGTTAAATTTTTCTATGAAGTCTGGGTTTTAGAGATTCAGAATGCTTGGTAAGTATGAATTAAAATCTTAATTTTGTTTTATACAAAAATTGTGAGTTGTAATGCCTTTCTAGAGCAGTCACTGAAATGAATTCTGCAAATATGTATGACTTCTTCATAGAGTCTGCTCTATGGCTTTCAGCTCTTATTAATCCCTTACCTTAATATCCATAATAAATATTTGCATTTCTTAGTAAATCAACTTCAGTCTTCAAGGATTAACAGTAATTCCTCTATTCAGTTCATCTACAGAGAAAAAAAAGTATAGAGTTAGGAATACATGTAATAAAATATATAGAGGCAGCAATAGCCAAGCAAACTATCTCCCAGGACTTAAAGGAAAGGTATATAAATGAGGATCCAGCGTTGTTGTTTTTAGATTGACAGCCACATACATCTTTTAAATTAATTACAAAATTGGTCATTATTCTCAGTATTTGGAACAGAATGGATAGGAGGCTTGTAATGTAGCAAGAAATAAAGGGAGCTACAGATGAAGTAGAAAGACACAGTAAATGGGACACTGATGTATAAGTATTTATATTATATTTATGGAAGCTTAATTACAGAATGACTGGAGTTAGGGGCCTGCAGCCATCCAGTACAGGTAGCCCTTGACTTATGACTACAATTGAGCCCCAAATTTATGTTACTGAGACATTTGTTAAGCGAGTTTTGCCCCACGTTATGACTTTTCTTGCTACTGTTGTTAAATAATTCATTGCAGTTGTTAAGTTAGTAACCCGTTTATTAAGTGAATCTGACTTCCCCATTGACTTTACTTGTGAGAGGATTGCAAAAGGTGATCACAAGACCTTGGGATATTGCAACCATCATAAATACGAACCAGTTGCCAAGCATCCAAATGTTGATCACATGACCATGGAGATATTGCAATGGTCATGTGAAAAACAATTGTCACTTTTTTCAGTGCCGTTGTAACTTTGAACTGTTACTAATTGACTGTAGTAAGTCGAGGACTATCTAATATGTAAGACAGCACCAGGTAAGAACTACTACTGAGCTGATGAACCCCAGAAGCAAGACTGCCTCTATGTTTTGAGGTCATCAATAACCTTAGAAAAGGAGAGTTCCATATATTTTGGAATAATAAATGACCAGGCCATGGAAACTAACACAAAGAAACTTTTGAATGAATAGGATTTAGTGAGATAATGTATGAGAACCTTCTGTATTTTCACAAAGTCCAATATGGCCTCTTTCACTTGTCACCAGGTTATCAGGATTCAGCCCTAAAAACAAGCACATGCTAGTAATTATGTAATTTCATATAGATACCCTGTCAAGCTTTCCAGTGGAGAAGAGAGTAAACTGTGAAGAATGCTACTGTCCAGAAAAGTCATTCCTTGGACGACGTGAAAGAACATTTATTTATATCCCACTTTATTATGTTTACAAGATGAACACACACAATACTCCTTCCTCCTCCTGTTTTCCTCACATCAACAACTCTTTGAGGTGGGCTGGGCTGAGAGTGAATGACTGACCCAAAGTCACTCAGCTGGTCTTCATGCTTGAGGCTGGACTAAAGTTCACCATCTCTGGGTTTCCAGCCTAGTACCTTGACCACTAGACCAAATCACCATGAATAAAATTAGTAATGAAATGCTATCTAGGTGCTGGCATATTTAATGTCACCTAGGCCGAAAAGTTAAAAATACAGTAATACAATACAATAGCAGAGTTGGAGGTCTTCTAGTCCAACCCCCTGCTTAGGCAGGAAACCCTACACCACTTCAGACAAATGGTTATCCAACATCTTCTTAAATACTTCCAGTGTTGGGGCATTCACAACTTCTAGAGGGAAGCTGTTCCACTGATTAATTGTTCTGTCAGGAAATTTCCCCTCAGTTCTAAGTTGCTTCTCTCCTTGATTAGTTTCCACCCATTGCTTCTTGTTCTACCCTCAGGTGCCTTGAAGAATTGTTTGACTCCGTCTTCTTTGTGGCAACCCCACAAAGGGGGGATATTGGAACACTGCTATCATGTCTCCCCTGGTCCTTCTCTTCATCAAACTAGACATACCCAGTTCCTGCAACTGTTCTTCATATGTTTTAGTCTCCAGTCCCCTAAGCATCCTTGTTGCTCTTCTCTGCACTCTTTCTAGAATCTCCACATCTTTTCTACATCATGGCGACCAACACTGAATGCAGAATTCCAAGTGTGGCCTTACCAAGGCCTTATAAAGTGGCATTAACACTTCACGTGATCTTGATTCTATCCCTCTGTTTATGCTTCCTAGAACTGTGTTGCCTTTTTTGGCAGCTGCTGCACACTGCTGGCTCATATTTAAATGGTTGTCCACTAGGACTCCAAGAAAAGAAAGCCATCTTTTTTAGAAAAAGATCCCAGGACAGAATGTTAACAGGCATTATATGAATGGGCGGCATGTTAATTTAATTAATAAATACATAAACACAAAAATATGTCGCTCACACACACAAAAAGAAAAATCTCTTCAGATGCGTGCAAGAGAAGGCAGGAGAGGCCCACACCACGCTCTGTGCCGCCATTTCTTTTAAAAAACCAACTGGCCTCTTCCCAGTCACCTCCAGGATCGGGTAAGCCCCGCCCCTCCAGGAAGAACCCAATTTGGCAAGGGGGCGGAGCGAGGAGGGCTGGGGCGGAAACCGGAAGGAGCTGCCGCAGCTGCTTCTGGGCTGCAAAAAGGGGTCGCAAGTCGCCGAGGCCGTTTCTTGTCTTCTCTGGTGCGCCTAGACTGCTCTGCAGGGGTGTAGCGGAAGAGCCGCCGCCGTCGCTGTTCGGAGTCCGCTGGGAAAGGAGCGAGGAGGGAGCAGACGAGAGAGGTGGGAGCGGCGCTCAAAATCTTGGTCGCCGCTTTTCTGCATCTCGGGACTTTCCTCTCCTTTCTGCCTGCCTTCGATGGGGAGAGGAACCAATCATTTCCAAAGGGTTGAATAGAGGCCCGCAGCTTTCAGGGAGAAATAGAAGGCAGGATTTACCAAAGCGAAATAAAGGGTCTATTTGGGAGAGGAGACTCCCTGGAACATATGAACGCCGTTTGCTCTCCTTTTAGAATGGAATAGATGGGTCGCTGTGATATAATAAAATCAATACATTTATTATATATTTAGTATAATGAAATTATTGCCTAAGGCAGGGATCTGCAAAGATGGCTCTTTTAAGACTGGTGGACTTCAACTCCCAGAATTCCCCAGCCAACTTTGCAGACCCCTGCTCCGAAACAAAAACAGAAAATGCAGTTGTTTGACTTAGAGTAATTTTGCTTGACAAACCTGTTATTACAATACTCGGCTGAGAATGACAACTTAAAGCAGGAAAAGGCTATTTAAATCTGTAAAGAAAGACAAATATTTTCTTGCCTGGTAGAGTACTCCACGGAGAGCTTGCTTGCATAAAATGGGCATGAGCTATTAGTGCTGCAAGTTAGAGGGATGATTTTTATACTTTCTGACAATAAATTAGCTGGAGAGCTCATTTGTATTTTTCTAACTAGAACAAAGCTTACTCCCCGATAGAATGTGCTCAGAGAAAAAAAGGCAGCAATTAATTACTTGGTACACTTGATAGTGCACTTAAATAAATATCTATTAATGGGTGGAGAAATCCTGCAAAGCCAGTGGGAAGCCTACCCTTCCACCTTCTTATCACTTGAGCTTTGCACTTGTTTTCTGTGTCTTTAACTTGCCTATTTTTTTCCTGAAACCTCTTTGTTTAATGATGGACATTAAATAATAACATGACATTTGGGGCAAATTATTAAAATATGATATTTTCAGAAAGGAACAGCAATAACCCCCTCCCAAACAAAAACATAACCCCACCCTAAATTTGCAACCCTACTATGATGTTTGCTAATGGAGTTCTTTTTTTTAACTAACAGCTGTTTAACTTTATCTGCATTTCAGTTAATCTTACTGTAACAACTTTATGTAATATAGAAAGCAAATGAGCTTTTGAAATAAGCTATGACATTTACATATGTATTAATAATCAGCCCCACAAACCTTTTATAACTTGCAGCTGTGTATGCTATGGTAAAAGCCTTATTCTGTGACTGCCCATCTCATATATCATAATCCTGGGCAGTTCACAAAACAATAAAAAATAAACAAGTAATAAAAAGCTGTAAAAGAACTGTGGAAAGTTATCACCCATCCCTTTCCCAGAAAAATGAAACATTTTAGGAAATAATGGAAAGGCAGAATATTATATTTCCCTGGATGTGTACGGGGAGAAAACATGTTTTAATTCCTGCAGTTTCCTGCCTACCCCCCTTTTTGTCAATGGGCCATTAAGATGCCAAGCCAGTCTATTTACATAACAAAGACCCCCCCCCCCCCCCATCAGCTCCAGGGTGATGGAATCAAGGCATGCTAGTATTAGCCCTTTACCCAACTGACCACATGGCATCTGGGAACTCAACCAAACCTGGACTCAGCCTAGGGAGTTGCCCCTGCATGGCCCTATGGGAGTCTGACAACCAATCAGAATACATTTCTTACACAGGAACAGGAGAAAGATAGGTGGGGCCAAACAGTTTATAAAAAAAAACCTGCAAGTCCCTCCCTTGGCCCTTCTCTTCTCCACCAACATTGAAGCATGTGATCACCTTTTCTGTTCAGGACTCAAGCCATGTGGTCCTTTCCATTAAACCATCTTTCCAAGTAGCCTCCATGTCTCCAGTGTCTTCTACCCCACTTGGAGCCAAATCCAGAAGGACATTTCTTTAATCAGAACCTTACAAAAAGAGAATAATACCAATTAAATAAATAAATCTACTTGGATATGACATTAATAGGAGTTACTTGGTGAAGTATGGAGAAACACTGCATAAAATATACCGTATTTTTCCTCATTGACTTTGCTTGTCAGAAGATTGAAATAGGAGATCACATGACTAGGGGATATTGCAATCATCATGTCAGTTGTCAAGCAGCCAAATGTAAATCACGTGACCATGGGGATGCTGCAGTGGTCATAAGTGTGAAAAATGGTCATAAATGTGAAAATGGTCATAAGTCACTTTTTGCAATACCATTCAGTAACTTTGAGCGGTCACTGAATGAACTGTTATAAGTCGAGGACTACCTGTATCTGCTCTGGTCTAGACATTGCAGAAAAAGCTAAAACAGGAGGGAATACATTTTGCAGCCAGAAGCTTCTACTGCTCAGATTTTCTTTTTTGGGAAATAGCTTCAAAATGCTTATAAAACAAGTTAAAAATGGAGAGGAGGTTATAGTTTATTTTCTTACTCGTGTGAGAAGTAGGATAAGAGAATTATATATTACTATGACCAAAACCATAGATGCTATTGTACTAGAAAATCCCTCCCTCTCTATGGAATAGAAGTAAACATTGCACCAACACATACATCCAATCTACATCCCTCATGTTCCCTCGTGTTATTTGCACCTGTAGACAAAAATCCAGCTGTTCTTAACAGAATATGTTGAAAAAGTATAAAATCACCTTTTTTTTCCTTTGAAAGACCTAAAACCCATCATCAAAGCATAATAAGGAGGATGGGACTCTTCACAAATTTTTCAAGGAAAAAAATACTGTGTTTCAAATGCATCACACCTAAGTCAAAATAAATGGATTCAACTCTCCCACCTCTGCAATAGGATCACAGAAATGGAATTGCTTCCACGCTGGTTCTGTCCTTCTGTGGAAGCACCTGTTGTGATCTTAGAAAATGCTGAGTGCTGATCCATCGAGATGAGAAGAACATAAGCTTCAAATAGTTTTGGAAGGATTGGGGGAATGAAAACAGTGCTGAAATTCTTTACATGCTGACATATTTTACTTCTTTTCACTTTTAGGTACTACATTGTCCACTAGTTGTGATTCAGAGGATTGATTTGAACCTTCAAAATATTGCCCACTTGATTAAAACTGCTCATTTCAACTTGGAATCTAATTTGAAGAAGTAAGATTTGTGCTTACTATTCAATTGCATGGAAAAAACATAAATAACTAACTTTTTAATCTTTCAACAACATGAAATAACATTAGTAGATTTTTTTATTTACTTACCACATTTTTTGAACTATAAGAGGCACCAGAGTATAAGACGCACCATAATTTTGAAGAGGTAATTTTTTTTAAAGTTTTTGTACTCTGCAGGCCTCCCAAACCTTTTGCATGCCTTGGTTTTTGCACAAAAAAATGGGGGGGGGGATGCTGAGCTTTGGGGGGCTTTTAGAGTACTCCTGGGGACTGGGGGGGCAAAAACAGGCCGTTTTCTGCAAAAGAAAAGGGGGGGGGAAACATGCAGAGGCTTTGGGAGGCTTGTAGTGTGCTCCTGGAGGTAGGGTGGGGTGAAAGCAGCCCACCTTTTCCTCATTTTTGCCCTCCCCAGCACCCAGGAGTACTTTGCAAGCCCCCCAAACCCTCTGCATATCCATTTTTGCAAAGGAGGCGGGGTTTCATTAGGCCAAAAATGCTGTATTCAGTGTATGATGCACTCAGATTTTCACCCTCTTTTTTTTGGAGGGGGGGGGAAGGTGTGTCTTATATTCTGAAAAATACGGTACTTATCATGAAATGAGGACCATACACATGGCAAATCTATAATTTGGATTTTCAAAAATCATAATTCAGTTAAAACCATAGCCCCAAGTGTTGATAACCACAGATACTAACATCAGATGCTTTATTTTAAATTTAAAATAATCACTTGGCAGATAGTTGTAGCAACTTTGCCCCTGTTGAAATAGCCCAGCCTTCACAAACTTTCTAATTAGGAGAGAAGGAAGCTTCTGAATGTCTGGAGATGGTATTCCAGAGGAGGAGGGCGCTAATTTAAAACATGCTTCCCTGGTCTCTGCTGTTGGTTCTCTCCAATAGAGGGAATGTGTACTCTGCTAGATATTGCTAGTTGGACAGATGTTATCAGGAGAAACTACTCTCACAGATAATCTAGGCCCTGATACATTAAGGTCTTTAAAATTGACAGCATCTTGAATTCCACCTAAAATCAATTGGCAATCAATGCACCTTTCAGTAGTTACAGTATATGAGTTCTGTGAACAAGTAAATTCCATTTTACTGTGTCCTCCATAGTTATAGACAAAGGTCTCTTGTAAAGTACTGTAACTAAAACACTCTTCGTGAACATTACTTATAAATAAGAAGATAAGGAGGTTATTGTTTGACTCCATATTTCTTCATATTCTTTCCATTCTAATCTTTTAAACCAAATTGGAAAGTGTAGCAGTTTCTGTAGGGCGTCAAGCAATAAAATACTTCATTCAGTCACACAGTTCAATTTTAGTCATGTAGACAAGCCACTTTTGTGGTTTGAGATCTGTCTGCCCCTTTCCAATTATACCAGTAGAGGAGAATATTTGTAGATCAGTTGAAATGAGGGGTCCTTGGTGTTCTCTGAGCTTGGTTGTTTTCTTGCAGCTGTCCCAAAGGCGTTTTTTCAAGAGGCACCTGAAATTTCTTGTTTTTCTTTGCTTCTCATCCAATAAGTTTCTTCAGACCAACTAGCAGTCAAAAAACATGATGAAAACTCTTTAATCTCACAACACATGAAGAGACTTGATCATAGTTTCAGCTGGGGAACTATGACCACTCTAGACTAAGCCAGGTCCAAAAATATTAAAGAATTCTTGGAAGTCTGGCACTCTGACAAAGAAGCCATCAATAAGCCCACAGACATAAACAACATTTACATACTGCAAAAGAGACAATCAACAACTCAAAAAGGGAACAAAAATGACCGAAACACCTTCCCACCAGCAATCGACATCCAGATGAGTATAGACTAGCACCAACATTAACATCAGACCAACAATCAAGTAAACAATATCCCAATCAAGGAACTACTAAACAAGCTAACAATAAACAGCCCAACCAAAGAACATCCATGATCCATGATTACTCCTACCAACACTGACAGGGCAAGCCACTAGAATGTAAATTGAGAGCAAACCACATTCCTTACAAGCACTGATGATCTTACATAGTTTGGGTAATGAGATGGTTGCAAGAAAATAAGCTCAGAGAGCACCAAGAACTCCCCCCCCCCCTTTCCCTTTCTGCTTAGCTGAATCCAATATAAATTGTAGGCCTATTCTTTTCAAACCGAAAACTTCTAAACCAATATGTAAAAGTTTATATCAGAGACTAGACTATACTATCAATATTTCTTTTTCTCATATGCCACTTTGCCAGTTTGGACAAATTTTGAATTCAACATATATCAGGAATTGTTATTATTCTTGAAAATAATAATAATAACAACAACAACAACAACAATAATAATTTTAATTTATAAAACCGCTCTCTCTCCCCGAAGGGACTTGAGGCGGTGCACAGGGAATTTAAATTGTCATCTTTGAAAAGCATTTGGCTGGCATTTGGTAACTGCTTGTTTTTTGTTTGTGCTTTTAAGTCAAGTGTTGACTCCTGGTTACTATCTGGACAAGTCTTTGCAGTTTTCTTGGCAAGATTTCAGAAATGGTTTGTCATTGTCTGCTTCTTAGGGCTGAGAAAAAGGGACTGGCCCTAAGAGAAAAGGCATGACTGTGCTTAAGGCAGGTCTAGAGCTCACAGGCTCCTGTTTTCTAACCTAGTGTTTTAACTATAACTATACCAAGCTGACACTCAACTGCTTGAGGTCATTTAATGTAATTTTACTTATAAATAAATGCTTGTTTTGTTTCCCTAATTGAAATGTTTGAAAATTAACTTGTATAATCATTTAAGATATTAAATAAATGCAAATCGTATGCCATAAAAGTACTAATGCCACATTTTAAACTCAATCAGATAACAAAAACAAAAAATCCAAACAAGTTAGAGGTTCTGCAAGTTGCAGCTTCTGTTCAGAATTCTAGCCGTTTTTGCTTCTCTTCTGTCTCCATGTCCATTTTTAATAATTGCAGATCTTGGGATTACCGGAGCATGCCAGTACCTTTCTTTTGTGCATCAGTAGTGTGACTTTGGTTAAAATTGCATGGGCATGAAAAAGATATTAGTAGAAATACAGAATTTTAGGTCTGAACTTTCATTTCACAAAATAGGAACTCCAGTAGAGTATAGGAACGAAGATAAACCCAAGGCCTCTTGGGAGGGAGATGGAGAGGGTATAGAAGTAGGCTATATGATCATCTGATGCTTGAAGTGCCTTAATATTTAATTTGCCATAGATATTATAAGCCTGGAAGCTTTAGGCCTCCATTGGGAGGCTATTAATTTTGCATTTTTCTCTGAATAGTCATTAAGTCTATAGTTGGAACATGATTAATTATTTCTCTTCTCTCATCGTTGACATTTTTGCTTAAAAATTGTTTTCACCTTCTAATCTGACTTGTCTCTTTTCTTCCTTTTCTCTCATCCAGCAATCTTCAGCCCAGATCTTCTAGGCATCATACTGGCACTTCGCTAAGAAGCTGGCTAGGTGTCATCACTCTTTCTTCTGGCCTGGTCATCCGTCTCACCTTTTAAACCTGTTTTTGTTGTAACTTCCAGAGGATTTTTACTTTTAGATAATCCCTGACTGTAGCCCAGTCACCTATTGTTGGATAAAACCCTTTGGTAATATCATATTGAAAATTAAGGGGGTTACTAATAATCAACATTAGGAGGATTATATCATGTTAAGACTTGCTTTGATCATTTGAAGACAATGGACAGCAGTGAAAAGGGTAGGATGACAAATGCAGTAAAAAACAGAAAAATGTGTATTTTCAGCAATGCAGTTTGTGTGCCAAATGGGCTTGAGCTGTTACTGCAGTCACAGCTTGCTTGGAGAAAAGCCCACTAGAACTTTTTAAATGCAAAAATAAGCACAGCGGGAGTGGTTTGCAGCAGAAATTGGCCTAGCAGTTGGCTTGTTTTTACATTTGCTATTGTACTTGACAAATAAGGAATTTGTTTTTGACCTAGTCTCATACCCAAATTCTGTGTTAAAAGAATGGTATTTATATAGTCATTGAAATTGGGGGCTAGCAAATGTATTTTCAGAAATTGCCTTTTCATTTAAAGGTGTTCGATGAGCTAATTTATGCATGGCATGAGCTTCCTTGAAAATGTTGCCCTGACTGGATGTAAAAAAAAATACGAATTGTTTTAAAAGTTTGCTGCTAGGAGTATTTAAGTCACAAAAATGGAAAATGTTTTTAATATATCAGGCCTAGCATTATTTGTTCACGGATGTAGTCAGTGGTATAAAGTTGTTACTCAGGCTGCTGGTGCTTTAATGACTCGTGGGATTCTATCGATTGTTATTGAAAAAAAACTTCACAAAGAAGGAGTGATTCAGAATTATTCTCGTAGAGTTGCTATTGCCAGTTTGAGCATCATTGGATCCCATCTTCACATTGCCCCACAATCTCGTTTCAGTGATTTGAAATTGGAAATATTGGTTAGATCGATATTTGCTGAGCCACTTGACCCAGCCATCTTAAGAAACGATACTCAGCTTGAACAAAATTCATTCGCATTTGGTCCAGATGCAGCCCTGATTGTGCCTAACGCTCAGGGCAATTTTGTTTTCGATGCTGAACGATTTGATGCTTGGATGGGACAAGTTTTTGATGCCAACAATCCTGTGCGCTCCCAAAGCAATTGCCCTCAGGATGCACCTGCGGCGGCTAAACCTGCACCTGTAGCTGGGGAAATCCATCCTTGGTTGTTCGGAGGGCTTCTTAATGTGAACCTTGCTGATGGAACTGACAATACAGCTGTTCTTCAAGATAATCCTCTCTGGTCTTTTGAACTACTGGCTCGTGTTATGGTAATGTCACCCCAGGGAAAGCAATTTAGAGAAAAAATCTTAGCAAATTTGACCACAGCTGTATTAATAGTAACGTGTGCGGGGAGTATTACTCCAGCTAAACTGAACAAAACTCTTAGACAAATCCGTCAAGAGACAGAATCTCAGGATATTGAAGTAGATCGAGATGCTGTGATTAACGGTTTCTATTGTCTTCGTGCCATTTGGGATCGGCAGACCACCGGACAAAACTTTGAAGAGATGTTTACTAATCTTAAAGCAGAAGTTACTAAAATCTCATTGATACTTGGGACTATGGTTGAACAAACAAGAAACAAAATGTTGACTGGAATAGTAACTGTTAATCAAGCAATTAGAACATATGAAGATTTTCCCTGGACAGAGCTAAATGAACATATAAAAAGAGTTACTGGAAAAGATGAGATGGCCGCGGCAGTTGCATTTGGAGATACTGTTACCAATTCCCATTGGATTGGATGGACTTATGTTTTTAATACTGCACAGCCAGGACGTAATGCAAATGCACAATTTCCAAACATTCTTTACACTGCCATTCAACTTCAAATTTTGGCAGGAGGAGTTCAGTCTCTTAAACAATACCAGGGATTGAAAAATTTGATGATATCAGAAAGGTATACTATTGATACCTGGGTTGGTCAATATGCCCAAATTCGCCAGACTGGTGTTAATGATTTTGTTCAACAAGGTGCAGCATCCAGTGTGGTTGATCATATGAGGCAACTTGACTTGAACATGATCTCATATGCAATTCTGTTTACAGAGGGATAACCTGTTGCATGTATATCCTGAAAAACTTTGTTCCTAAGGTGGCACTAGAATTCACCATCTCCTTGTTTTTAGCCTGCTGCCTTTAGCCACTAAGCCAATTGATTCTTGTTACAATTACTAGCATCTTGGATCTAAATGTTAAGAGTAAAAATAGTCATTTTTCAGGCAAGCTGGACTCTTCGGGATTTCTATGGGATATCCATAAAAAGCCCACTTTTTAATGGGCCGAGAATAGAAGTGGTTTGCTATGGCCTTCTTAGAAAATTCTTCAGTCCCAGATGGTCTACCATCCAGCTGCTAATCCTGACTCTGTTTGGCTTTCTAGATGACTCAAGACAAAAACATTGAACATATATTTAGAGATATGATATCCAGGAGTTGTCAGAAATGTACTTAATTATTAAATTTGTATGCCACACATCTCCCTTTCTATAGTAACTTTGAGTGGCTTACAATATCATAAATGCAGAATATAATAGGACATAGATAAGAAACTCTATAGCAAGAGTACAACAGTATGGTGATGGAATCACCTCTATCCTGCCAGCAGCCTTCTCCAGCATGGAGCGCCTCCATTGGAGCCCCAAGCCAACTGGCAGAGGCAAGTTTTAACCTTGAGTAAGGTCAAGGAGTAGGGGCAGTTCTCACTGCTTGAGCAAAGTCCTCCAAAGTATTGGGGCCACAGCTGAAAAGGTTCTACTAGACCCCACCAGCTGAAATTCCTTTACCGAGTATACAATACTGAAACCTATGCTTTTAGAGAAATGTAATTGCTCAAACTGCTTTCACTATCTTGAAATGAGCTTACCTGCTAGAATAACAAGCACCTGAAATTTATAATGACAAATTATAATAATCCTTTGGAAAATCAAAATTTTCTATAAAATATAAGAGTCTCTGAAATAGCGTCTGTTTAAAAGCAAATCTAAAACTGTCTGATGTTGAAGTTAGACAATGCCATTTAATTTTTAAATATTAAGCTCAAGACATTTAAAATTCCGCAACCACAATTTATGTTCTAATAAACAGTTGTACAATCTCAAGATGATATACAAAAACAGGAAACAGTTGGACTCAATTTGCAGTCTGAGGAATTGAAATCTGATCTGTTGCCATTAGTTATGAAGAAGAAACTGTATGGTTTGAAAAATGTAGATCTGCCAGAAACAATTGAAAGGAATATGAATATAAGAAATTCTGAGACAATGGATATAATGAAGGATGGACTGGAGTCTGGCAAGATGAATGTTGTGTTCACAAAAAGAATTATTCAACAATATACATTGCAAAGATACTTACAATAGAGTCTTACAAACTTTGGAAATAAGATGCAATTGTTGGGAAAATTCCCAATTAAAAACCTAAGGAAAGGTTTCATTATTAAGAACCAAATGAGGGCATTTGACCAAATACTCTGGTATTTGATTCAGATAATGGTCGGGGTGATTCTGTTCTACAAGTAAATTATAATAACAGACTGTTAACATAATGCTTTGAGCTTCAACTTTGCTTTTTTTGACCTGTTAACTAGTTTTTCCTTCATATGCATCAGGGTGTCAAACTCAATTTTATTGAGGGCCGCATCAGGGCTGTGGGGGGAGGTAGGCATGGCCAGGGTGGGCGTGGCCAGCTCAACATCATTTATGTCAGGGGCACCTGTGGTGATCCCAAGCTCCATTTTCGGCTGTGACAGTCTCCTGTAACCCTCTGCCAGTAAAATCAGCTTGGGAGGGCCGCCCGCGACCCTCAGGAGCTCCATTTTCAGCTGTGATGGCCTTCTACAACTCTCTGCCAGCAAAACCAGAGCTTCATTTTCACTGGCAGAGGCACTGCGGGCTGGTCCTTCGCTGTTTCCAGAACAGCCCCGCAGGCCGTATCTAAGCACCTCGCAGGCCAGATCCGGCCCCCAGGCCTTGGGTTTAACACCCCTGATACATGTAATGTGTGACAGGTCATTTGGGTTGCAAATAGATGTACAAGCTTATAAATTTTAAACCGCCTTTTCAATAGGAGGAAGGTATTAGTGTTACACAATACATTTGACAATGTTCAGCTGGGGAGATAATTATTGTTTTTGTCCTTTTTATTCACGTTTTTATCTTTTTGTCTAAATTTGTGTTTATTTTTTTTCTTGTACATTTTGTGTTTTAATCTTTTGAATAAAGTAAAATTGAATAATAAAAAGAGAGGTCCTTGGCATTCTGAACATATTTGTTTTCTTGCAGGCATTTCGTTACCCAAGCTAGGTAACATCATCAGTGCTAGTTTGACCCCTCATTTCAACCTCAGCCTAAAATATTCTCTATTGGTACAATAAAAAGACATTTAAAATTCGAGATCAAAATGCGTTTTCGGGGATTGCACACAACTCTTAAGTTGTTGATCAATAATACAGAGATAACTTTAATTGTAGTTTATGTATTTGTAATTCATTATTGAAAAAGATTGATTTGAAAAAGAGCATGATATTCCAACCACAGTTTTCCAAAGAACTATAAATGTAGTATTCCAACCACATTTATAGTTCTTTGGAGGAAAAAAAGCTTGACAATGAATATACTATATACTAGATGGTATTTCCTCTCTCCCATGTATTGAGGCAATTGCAGCTAACATTAAATCAAGCAATTAAAACTATTTCAATGTGTCCAGCTTTCTATTCAATAACATTGATTCTTCACTTAAATTAATTTGATTCAAATCATGAATAAAGTCTTCAATTCCTTCTTTTCATGCTTTGGCACCAGGTGAATTTTAATTCTGTAATTCCATATAAGCATGTTTACAGAGAAGAGGATTGACTTGAGCAATGAGTAGGACTGCACTGTTCTTCCATGAAGAAAACCATCTGCTAATCTCCCTAGACTTAATGTTATGTTTCAGTGAAAAACAATATTAATTAAATAATGCACACACATTTCAAACTTGCTGCAACATTATTAAAAGAGCTATGTTGGGAGTTTATTGGTTTATATTTTTCATTGAGTCAGTGCTTTCTAAACATTTGAATAATCAGTATTAAGGATTGGAAAAACATGCCCTCTTGTTTCTCTACTGATAGAAACTTATATTTAAGATCACCCCATTTGTCACAAATGATTACCAGGAGTCAGGTTGTATCTGCTGTCTCCTCTTTAACTGTCCACTGAGGAATTCTAAGCTTTTCTTTTAAGAGTCTTCCAATCCACACAAATTCTAGGCAAAAAAAGTGAAAAGAAAGCTCTTAGATACAATACAATACAATAGCAGAGTTGGAAGGGACCTTGTAGGTCTTCTAGTCCAACCCCCTGCATGGGCAGGAACGTTATACCATTTCAGACAAATGGCTGTCTAACATCTTTTTAAAGACTTCCAGGGTTGGGGCATTCACAACTGCTGGAGGCAAGCTGTTCCAGAGGTTAATTGTTCTTACTGTTAGGAAATTTCTCCTTAGTTCTAAGTTGCTTCTCTCCTTGGTTAGTTTCCACCCATTGCTCCTTGTCCTGCCCCCAGGTGCCTTGGAGAAAAGTTTGACTCCCTCTTCTTTGTGGCACCCTCTGAGATATCGGAACACTGCTATCATGTCTCCCCTGGTCCTTCTCTTCATCAAACTAGACATACCCAGCTCCTGCAGCCGTTCTTCATATGTCTTAGTCTCCAGTCCTCTAATCATCTTGGTTGCTCTTCTTTGCACTCTTTCCAGAGTCTCCACGTCTTTTCTACATCGTGGCGACCAAAACTGTATGCAGTATTCCAAGTGTGGCCTTACCAAGGCACTATACAGTGGCATTAACACTTCACGCGATCTAGATTCTATCCCTCTGTTGATGCAGCCTAGAACTGTGTTGGCTTTTTTGGCAGCTGCTGCACACTGCTGGCTCATATTTAAATGGTTGTCCACTAGGATTCCGAGATCCCTCTCACAGTTGCTACTATTGAGCAAGGTACCACCTATACTGTACTTGTGCATTTGGTTTTTCTTGCCTATATGTAGGACCTTACTTTTTTCACAATTGAATTTCATTTTATTAGACAGTGCCCAATGTTCAAGTTTGTCTAGATCCTTCTGTATCTTAAGCCTATCTTCTGGAGTGTTGGCTATTCCTGCCAGCTTGGTGTCGTCTGCGAATTTGATGAGTTCCCCATTTATCCCCTCATCCAAATCGTTGATGAAGATGTTAAAGAGTACTGGGCCTAAAACAGAGCCTTGGGGGACTCCACTGCATACTTCCTTCCATGTAGATGCAGTTCCATTGAGGACTACACGTTGAGTGCGGTTGGTCAGCCAGTTGCGAATCCATTTGGTGGTGCTGCTGTCTAACCCACAATTTTCTACTTTATCTAATAGTAGGTTATGGTCTACTTTATCAAATGCCTTACTGAAGTCCAGGTAAATTATATCAACAGCATTCCTCTGGTCCACTGATTTTGTTACTTTGTCAAAGAATGCAATTAGATTCGTCTGGCATGATCTGTTTTTGACAAACCCATGTTGGCTTTTGGCTATTACTTTGTTTGCTTCTAGGTGTTCACTTATTTGTTGTTTAATTATCTTTTCCAGAATCTTTCCTGGTATTGAGGTCAGGCTGATGGGTCTATAGTTTCCTGGATCTGTTTTTTTTCCTTTTTTGAAGATGGGAACCACATCTGCTCTTTTCCAGTCTTCTGGCAGTTCCCCGGTGCTCCAGGATCTCTGAAAGATATAGTTCAGTGGTTCTGAGATCTCGTCTGCCAGTTCCTTCAGAACCCTGGGGTGTAATCCATCCGGTCCTGGTGATTTGAACTCGTCCAGGGCAGACAGGTGCTCACTTACCATTTTCTTCCCTATTTCAACTTGTGTTCCTAATCTGATATTTGTGGTGCTGTTTTTGATTGATTGGACTGTTTTATCCCTTTGTGTAAAGACAGATGCAAAAAAAGAGTTAAATAGTTCTGCTTTCTCCCTGTTGCTTATCATCTTCTTGCCATTTTCTCCCAGCAGTGGACCAATTGTTTCCTTAACTTTTTTCTTATTTTTAACATGTTGGAAGAAGCTTTTTTTGTTATTTTTTACTTTTTTGGCAAGCCTTTCTTCATTGTGAGCCTTAGCTTTCCTCACTTCATCTTTACAGGCTCGGGCTATTTGCTGATATTTTGCCTTGGTTATGTCCCCCTTTTTCCACTTTTTATATTTATCCTTTTTGTCTTTCAATTTGTCAGAGAGTTCTTTATGCAGCCATGCTGGTTTCTTTTGGGAACTGTTATTTTTCTTCTTCATTGGTATTGCGCTGGACTGGGCTTTTATAATCTCATTTTTCAAAATTTCCCAAGCTTCTTGAGTTGTTTTCCCTTTGAGGATTCTCATCCATGGAATCCTTCCCAAGCTCTCTCTGAATTTATTGAAATTAGCTCTCTTGAAGTCTAAGACTCTAGTTTGACTTTGTTCAACTACTTTTGTTTGCATAATGTTGAATTCCAGTATTTCATGATCGCTTGCCCCCAAAGTTCCTGTAGCTTCTACACCTTCTATCATTTCCTCTCTGTTAGTGAGAATTAAGTCCAATATTGCTGATCCCCTTGTTCCCTTCTCTACCTTTTGGGAAACAAAGTTGTCTGCTAGGTTTGTTAGGAACCTGTTGGATCTTCCACTTGGTGCAGAGTTTGTTTCCCAATTGATGTCAGGGTAGTTAAAATCTCCCATTACTATTGCAGTGTGCTTCCTACATACCTTAGTTAACTGGTTAGCAAAAAGTACATCCACTTCCTCTGCTTGGTTGGGTGGCCTGTAGTATAGACCTATGACAATATCATTCCCCCCCCAACCTTTAATATTGACCCAAATACATTCAAGATAGTTCTCATCATTGTTGTGCTCTATTTCTGTAGAGATGTTCTTGTCCAAGTAATTTGGAACTTAAGGCATAAAAACCTTATCATTATTCTAAAAGCATGAGAGGTAAGGGTTCAACACAAAAATTGTGGCAAATTCTCTTTTAAAACAAAACAAGCACGTATTGAGATACAAAACATTTATTTAGAAGAAGAAAAGAACACGGGCAAGCAACAATTATGCAGGCTAATTGTTACCTGCTTAAATAGATTTGGGGGCTTCAGACCATTTGCAAAATAGTCTGCAGAGGATACCTGAGGGAATGTGTTGGCCTCTTCTGATTAGATGTTGTACAAAGGATCCCCAATTGAAAGTTCAGTTCACATTTTTATGAACATCTGAGTGAAAGAAATCCTCTTAATGGAACTGAAATGCAGAATATTGTATCTTAACTGAATAGCCTGTTTCTGATGTGTAGGAACTAGGATAGCAGGAAATTCATAATTAATCTCAGTTTCTTAACATTATAGAAATATGTCATTTACAAAAAGGGCTAGCCAATTCTCAAATGTAGAAATGATTGTGCAGAAGAATTGAAATACTAAATACTTAAGGCAAGGCTTAAACTACTCAATGTTTTAGGCTTGGAGTCAATGTACTTATGGGTTTTGGTTATTTTGGGTAGTCCTCAATAATATACTGGTAGTACTCGACTTAACAGTTTGTTTAGTGACTGTTTGAAGTTACAAACAGGCATTGAAAAAAGTGATGGCTGTTTTTCACACAACTATTCCAGCATCCCCATAGTCAACATTATTAAAGTTCAGGTCCTTGACAACTGACTCATTTATGATGGTTGTAGTAGCCCAGAGTTTTGTGTTCACCTTTTGCAACCTTCTAACAAGCAAAGTCAATGAGGAAGCCAGATTCACTTAATAACACTGTTACCAAATTAACAATTGCATTGATTCACTTAACAATTGTGCTAAGAAAGATCATAAAATGGGGTAACATTTTCTTAATTGTCTCACTTAGCAAGAGAAATTTGAGGCTCAATTGTGGTTGTAAGTAAAGAACTACGTACAATGATGCCAGATGATGTCCACAGGATTCCACCAATAAAACTTGATTTTATTTGATTCTCAATTCCTATAAAACAATAGCTTTTGAGAATCTTGTTAAGGTCGTTTTTAGAAACTACCATTAAGCTTCATCAGGATATAAATTATCCTGCAAAAAAGAGAAATCAATGTTGAAATTTGTTATATTTCAATATGAATTCAGTGTGGGATTATGTATTGTTATTCAGTATAGTTATTATTAAAATATTGGGATAAGAACCAAAAGACTTCCCATACCTATTTTAGCACTGACTTGAGAAAGTGGCTAACGTTGTATTTATCAACTACAAGAAAAAATGCTTTTCTTAGTTTCTGTCATTGCTTTGCATGAAGGTTTCTCAAAATGATAAGGGTGCACATTGTTTTTCCATCTGATTAGAAGTTAGATCCGGAGTTAGATCCGGAGTTAGATCCGGAGTTAGAAGACAATAGTGGCCTGAAGTGATTTTGTACCTGTACCTAAGGTGGAGATAAGCAAAAGTCAAGCAGCTGAATGATATAAGATTTTTTTTTTAAAAAAAATCCCTCCTTAGAAAAGGACATTATCTGGCCCTTCAAGCAGTAAATAATTTATGGTTGGCATTTGCTGTACTTTATTTTCTTTTGAATAATTGTTTCCAACAGCAATGTGAAATAATTATTAAATACTGCTGTTAACAATGCTAATACCATTCCTAATTGTGCTATGAAAGTTCTTTGTCCAGGGCTATTTTTGACATTAGCATTATATTTGGCAGCTACCAGCATTCCAGCTTCCTCATAACACATGGCTACAAATGGCCATTCAAAGTTCTTGTACATTTTAGAGCTTGATTTAATAGCTGCTTGGTGGCTTCATATGGTTGCCTTTTCAATTTCCCTTAGTCTCCTAGCATTAATAGGCAATGCTGCTCTTCTAACTTGCAGTCCTTCCCTCACCCAAAGTTATGCTACATGAACTCAAAGCTTAGCCATGTTAATAGTTGGGTATATAATGCCCTCCCTCCTTTTATGTGAGGCATATAAAATAGTGAAATTTTGGATATCTTTTTATGATATACACTTCTCCCAAATATGTGATGAACACACACAATATTCCTTCTTTTTCCTATTTTCCCCCACAACAACCCTGTGAGGTGAGTTGGATTGAGAGAGATTGACTGGCCCAAAGTCACCCAGCTGGCTTTTATGGCTAAAATGGAATTAAAACGCAGAATCTCCTGGTTTCTAACCTGGTGCCTTAACCACTAGATCAAACTAACTGATATCTGCCATTGTTAGTAAAAATCTAAGCATGGTTTACCTGTTTGGGCTGATCTGTAAGCTTACAAATATATGATAAAGATTTGTTGAAATGCTACTCTGCTTTGTTAAGGAACTGGGCAGCAGTGGTAGGTTCTGGATCCTGTCGCAACCGGTACACTGCAACAGGGCTGGGCGTCCACTTCGGGCATGCATGCTATGCAGCTGCTTGGCAGAGGTCGCACAGGCACCATACTCTGCGCGTGCATGCATAAATGGTCCAGTTGGCTTAAAAGCAGGTAAGGAATGCGGGCAGGCCGGTAGGCCCACCAAAACACTTCTGGTACGGTGGCTGCTACTTCCAGCTCCAATCTGTACGCCCTTATGGGGGCATACCAGCCGTAACTCACCACTGCTGGGCAGTTCCTTAATGCATATCATTAGACAGACAAAAGCTCAACAAATTCACCACTAATCATTGGCTGTATCACCCCTCAACATCTTTGATACACGTAATAAGGAATACCCAATATTCATAATTTATACATGCATTTCTGTTGATATTTACCCATAAACATAAGAAATCTGACAGCGTAGGCAAGTCTCCAGGCTGAAACCAGATGATATGCATAATTGCACTTAACAATCCCCCTGATGGGTTATTGTTGTTTATTAAATGAAAAACAGCCTTGGGAAGCTATAATCAGAAATGAGTCAGTAGCAAAGGGAAAAGGTTGTTAATTCTCTTTACCTCCAGCCACTCAAAATGATCTTTCCCAAGCTGTTTTGTTTCTAAGCAGAAAAGTGACAGTATTTTTTTTCCACTTGGGAAGAAAAACAGTTGATGAAAGGCACTTTCAAAGGCAAAAATAAATAAATAAATAAACAGCCGGTAGGAAAAAGCTCCAGCCCTACCTGAGCTCTGTTCTTCCTACTGCAGTCTCTGAAACCTGCTACCTTTTAATAAAATAAAACATTAGCAAAATGGTACAAATAACCCTCCAGATAACGATAACACAAATGTTGATTTTCAGCATTTTCAACATCAAAACTAGTGGAAACAGTATGTAGAATCCTGTCTTGTTTATTGATCTCAGCACTGTTGCAGCCATTACATATTTCATTTTTAGTAGGACTATTTTGTATTAGATAGAAGCTTAGTAATCTGTGTGATTTCTCTAATCATCCTAACTTCACAAAATAAAAGGTTGCCATTCAAACATATCTGTACCATTTAGTTTCAAAATATAACGGTAGTCCTTCCCTTACAACCATTCATTTAGTGACTATTTCAAGTTACGGTGGCACTGGAAAAAGTGATTTATGGCCAGTCCACCCACTTATAACCAACCTAACATCCCCACAGTCACATGCGCAAAATTTGGAAAAGTTATTTACTACCATTGAGTGGGTATGTGATCTCCATTTGTGACCTTCCCACTGGCTTGCGACAAACAATGTACAGTGTTAAGCAGATTTGCTTAACAATCGCAAAGAGTCATTTAACAGCTGCAGTGAATTGCATAAAAACCAATGCAAAATAGGTTGTAAAATCAGACATGCCTCACTGAACAAGTGACTTGCTTAGTGACAGAAATTCTGGTCCCAATGGTGGTTGTAAATCAAAGACCACCTGTAAATGTCAGGCCTAAACACTCATAAAACGTTAATTAGAATCTTATGAAGATTTAACCACAAAGACTTGCAGTAGACAGTGCCTAAAATATAGGACCACTACCTCAGAATGGTAACCGGAAATGTTCCCGATTCTAGTAGAATAAAGACTCACCTATAGAAGAATGCATTTTTCTATTCTTTGTGAATATTTTAGACTTTTGTAAGGTCATACAATATCTACTAGAACAGTGATGGCTAACCTTTTTGACATTGGCTCCTGCCACATACCTCCACCCGACCTGTCTGCTCCCACACGGTGGGCCTCCTTAGGGTGCCGTCCGCTGGACAATGCCGGCTGGCGACTCCCAGGGGAAGAGCCTTCTCTGTAGCAGGCCCAGCCCTCTGGAACGACTTGCCCCCCGACCTCCGCACAATCACGGATCTTCGCCTCTTCCGTCGAGCACTAAAAACATACTTCTTCCATGCTGCCGGCCTGACATAGTTGTGTATATTATTGAATTTTTAGTTGGGTTTTAAATTAAGTTTTAGCACGGGCTAAATTTATTTCATCTAATTTTAAACTTACTTGATGTCTGTATATTTATATTTTTATTTTCTTATTCCTGTGCACCGCCCTGAGTCCCATTTGGGAGAGAGGGCGGTATAAAAGTACGAACAAATAAATAGATAAATAAATAGCGTGCCAAAAGCAGGGGGAGTGCAGGGGGGTCGTGCACAGTGTGCCCACACCCATAATTCTATGTTCATGACCCCCCTTGTGCACATGCGCATGCCCCACACACATGCCCGTGTGACCCCTGCAGTCCCCCTGCGATGAACCTGTTTTTCGCTCTCCTCAGGCTCCAGAGGCTTTCTAGGAGCCAGGGGAGAGCACGGCCTCCCCTGCTCTCCTGGAGGCCCTCCGGAGGCTTCAGGAGGCTTCCCTAAAGCCTCTGAGGGCAAAAAACGGCCCAATGTGCAAACCGGAAGTCCTTTCCCCAACTTCCCTTAGCCTCCAGACAGAGAAAAACAGCCCAACAGGCAAACAAGAAGTTCAGGAATGAACTTCCAGTTTGCGCGTTGGGCCGTTTTTGGTCCTTTGGAGACTTCAGGAGGCTTCCCTGAAGCCGCTGGAGGGAGAAAAATAGCCCAACGCGCAAACTGGAAGTCTGTTCCCAAACTTTTACTTTGCGTGTTGGTTTGTTTTTCGCCCGAAAAAGTTGAAAATGAAGACCGAATTCAGCTGACCAGTACACGCATACATCCTGGAGTTGACAGGGCAATGCCTCGCGTTCTCTAACAAATGGGTCTGCACTAGAAGGTATATTATAGTTATGCATCTGAGCCCCATGCCCCATGCCAAATCTGGAAGGAAGATTTCTGAGTTAGTATAGAAGTCTGACTTGCAGGTTCAGTATTTTAGTCTACCGAGGCAGAGGAATAATAGAGAAATGTAAAATTGTTTAGAATTCAAGGAATCAAGGAATTGAAAAGTGCAAATTCAAGGTTGAGACAATGCTTCTAAAATCAAGAGATTAAAATTGATGGAGGCCACAGTCCAGGGGATCTGTCCAGTCTTAGTTGTGACAATCAAGCCCGAAATACTTTGAAGCAGTCTTTCTTCTATATTTGGGGGGTTTTCATCTGTAGATATGTATGCTTTTTTACAATATGGTAGGATTTCAGTCTAATAATAATAATAATAATAATAATAATAATAATAATAATAATAATAATAATAATAATAATAATAATAATAATAATAATAATAATAATAATAATCTTTATTGTCATTGTAATAAAATAAAATAAAATTGCAATGAAATTATCACCTGAAACTCTAAGTTCTGCAACAGGAACTGATTAAATCTTAAGATCCCTAAAGTTTTCTACTGCTTACGTTCTAATGTTTTTCCCACATGAATGGAGATTTGTCAGGAAGCATTGACACTTTCAAAGAGATTTGGCAAAGCATAAGAGGAGGTAACATACAAACAAATGGAGGTGACCTTCATTTTCTATTTGTGCCTTCTGAGAGAAATATAACAGACCAAAATGTTGGAGAAATCTGAATCTCTCATGCCTCCTCTTGATTATACTTCAATCAAAAGTTGCTATGGGACCTTATGTGTGATCTATAACCAAAACTTGATATTGTATTCCAGGTCAGGATTCCAGCTAGCCAACTCCACCCTTTTCCAAATACTAAAATTACTTTATTGTATTTCCTCTCAATAGACATTTGATGTTTCAGATTCAGTTCTCATTGGGCACTTTTGAGTGTTTTTTTAAAAATCATTTCATATTTAATGCTCCTGTTGTGCTTTCTCAAATACTTCATGCTGTGCATAATAATATATTATAATTAGATTTGGCATTTGTGAAGTGACTTAGTTCATTATTGGTCTATATGATTCTTATAGGGGTTCAGATTCTGTGTCAATACAATTTGATTGATCTTTCATATTCATATAGCTTGTTTTTAATAATCTGAACATCTTGTTCAATTCCTTCACAACACTAGCATTTCTCATGCTAATTTTTGGTAGTTACAAGCATTTATGAAATAAGCATGAGGCAATCAGTCTGGAATGGAATTGCTATGAGAAAATCAAGAGTGAATATAGATAATAACTTGCATTAACAACACATTTGGGCATGTTCATTATGTCGCTAAAATTCAGAAACCACAAATTTGACTTAAAATTGAAAGTCGTCCCATTAACATAATGGGTCAGGGTTTGAAAATCCATCAAAAGTATTAGATCATATGTGTCCCTACACAAATTTCAGGTCAAATCTTTGCTTTTAAAAATCGTCTCGTGCAGAAGCTTATAGTTTCCTTCCTTTTATTTAATCAAGAAATACATTTTGACATTGCATTACTTAAAAAATAAGGAGTGTAAGACCTGCTGGAGTCTCTTTTATTTGCATATAGTATGTATCAGAGACTCCATTTTGTTTGGGGAAGTCTACATATGTACATACGTATGTACATACATGCATACATACATAATTGTACATACAATTCTGTTCTCTGCATTTCCTTTTAGTACTTAGCAGATGCATGGAGCACGATTAGAGCTATGCTAACATTCCCTCTTTGCTGATTTTAAACCCTAAATTTATTGGACACTAAGAAAAATATCCCCCTCATGGTGTCTAGAAGAAGAAGAAGAAGTGAATCTTTATTAACTTTTGGCTCACCATGTACAATTTAGTTCTAGGTAGCAGATGACAATGTGAACTATTCCTTCTGCTATACAAGTATGTGACCTTACTTTCTACTTTGTACACAAAATCAATAATACAGACATATTCTTTTTGCATTTTACATATTACATTTATGTCTTCAGATAGTTTTTACTGTTTATGCTCCTTTTGTGAGCAGAACACTGATCACTTTTGTCCCATTCTGGTGCAATATTTTTTATTCAAGTGGATTGTTCCTCTACAGATATGGAACCAGTTTCCTGACCAATGAAGGGATTGAAATACCATATACCACACTGGGATCCACCCGTGAACTAATAACGCTACCTATGGCAAATACATTTTCAGATCCCACTGGCCTAAATCCTAAAACAAAATCTGCTGGGTGATTTATACTGAAGAAAGTTTAATTTGTGCATTGACTCTTGCGTGGTTTTTTTTGCTACAGAGATTAATATGTTTCCTATATCTTTCTGTTTGAAAAAAAAAGTGACATTTGGCTTATCTCTTGCATGGAAATTTGTTTCTTAGCTATGTTTCCCTTACAGCAAAGTTAAAAGTCAAAAGGACCACAGGTCACTTACATACAAAAAAGGGTAATGGTATATAGATCTGCCCACTTGTTAAACTTCCATGGTGCTTAAAAAAACAAAATATGTCCCCTCTACTTACACTATGCACTATGACCACATTGGAGCCCAGAATTCTGACTATAAGTTGTTACAGTCATAAGTTGAGTAACCATGTAACCGGATCAAATTTTAACCATTTTTACATTGGTTGTTAAGCAAATCAAATAGTTGCTAATTAAATCACGTTGTTACCCAAATCCAACTTCCCCAATGCAAAACATGCTTACATGACTGCAGGCTGCTGCAATCAGTCTCAAATGCCAGCTGGTTGCCAAGCATCCAAAATGTGATGACAGGGAGGGGAAGCAGTTATAAATTTGAGGATAGGTTGTAAATATTTTTGAAGGTTGTCATAGCTTTGAGTGGTCGTTAAATGATTGGTCATAAATAGATGTCTACATTTACCCCCTCTCCTCAGATGGTTTGTGTATTGAGAGCTTTATTTATTCTGTTTCCTCCACCATCATTTTTCCCCTAATCAAATCCTGTCTGCCAACCAAAGGAAAATTGCCCACCCTTGTTTTAAGTTATAGCAGCAGGTCTGTGGATATTAGGAAACTTCCAAAGTAATCTACCTCCCAAATTATATTAGCTGTTATCTTTGCATAAAACAATACTATAAAAGATAAAAACCCTTAGTTGGTGCCTGGAGGTTATTGAAGTCATGGGATTAAACTTTCTGTTGCCTCATATATACTTGGCCTATGCCTTGCTATAATGACAGGACCTTGCAATGATCAAACTCAAAAATCTAAGCAGAGTTGGATCCAGTGATATAGATTTTATTTTTTATGTTTTAATCTATGTATATACCTGAACCCATGCATGTTTAGCAAAGGAAAATAAGACTTAAAAAAATACAAAAGTAGCCACCCAGTTAGGTAGCCTTAAATTATGAAAGGGTTGAAGAGGATCACATGCATGTTGTAAAAATAATTTTGGGTTTTCTGTTTTCAATGCTAACAATTCTTAGAATCATCAATTCTGCTGCCAGTGATTGTCTGAAAGTGAATGAGTTATTTGATGGGTCCCCCTCTGTCTTTTTCACCTTTTGCCCTTTTATAAGTGTTCTGCCATACTCCAAAGATGCAGGCAATCATCAGGAAAATTTGACCTCTGGGCAAATAAAGCCTCCAATCCAGACTGTGTGTCATACTTCATCTGTTGGTGCATTATAGTTTCCCCCACAACCCTAAAACATTCTCCCAAATATAAGTGTTTGTTATCTAAATCCTTGTGCAACATGACTTGGGAGAATATCAAAAGGTGTTCTAGCCAAAAGGGAATGACCAGCTTTGAGTTGAATGACAGAGGTTTCTGAGTCACACAAGCCTCTCAGGATTAGTATAGATATGCCTGTTGATGTGAAGTATCTTCTATTAATGATCCTGAACTGAAGAGGATTCCCTGGTAAGTATTGTTTAACTTTCAGAGAATTTGCTAACTTTTATCTTTGCCTTGAGGCTTGCATTACTTAGGGACACAGGTAGAGTCAGATGTAGCTCTCCTATTGTCCAACTGCTTTGCTATGCCAAGGAGACATATTGGGAATAACAATGAGAGCAACACAGAAGACATTTACTAAATTATAATCCTTACTTATGCTAGCCCTAAGCATTGGATGCTCCCCCCCAACTGTGCTAATAGCTATTTTAGCAAGGATTTTGGTTATGCCTTATCTTTCCATGATAGCTTTATAAACTTCTACAAGATAGTATGTTTTTGAAGGTCTGTTTGGTAAAATGTTACTCTCTGGCTGAAGTTGAAAGATGACAGAGGAGGCTGGCAGACAAATTGACCTGAAGTGTTGTCTGTACTTTACTCATTCTCAGCATAATGGAACATACCAGGTTTGCAGATAAAAGTTTTATTGATTGTTGCAATTCTCTTCTCTTCCAATAAAAGAAAATATATGCAGCTCAGGATTGAAGTGTGGAGTCATTGGTGCTGAGCTAGGCTGTTTGCTTATTTTTCCTTATCTGACTAGGTAACTTCATCTAGGTAAGTGTGACTACAATTTGGGTTGCAAAGTGTGGCATCTACAACTCATCTACAACAGACAGGACAGAAAGAAGATTACTACAGCACACCCATGAATATCAACTAGCAATCAGAAGACACAATAAAAACTTCTTAATCTCACAACAGATTAACAGATTTAACCATAGCTTTAATGGGGAAACTGAACATCCTAGACCAGGGGTCTGCAAAGTTGGCTCTTTTAAGACGGGTGGACTTCAACTCCCAGAATTCCCACAGCCAGCTATGCTGGCTGTGGGTTTCTGGGAGTTGAAGTCCACCCGTCTTAAAAGAGCCAACTTTGCAGACCCCTGTCCTAGACCAAGCTAAATCCAGAAACACTAATTCCTGGAAGCCTGGTATTCACCCTCAATAGACACACGAGGATAAACCACATTTACAAACCATTCAAGAGGCAATAAAAAAAAATCTAAGAAGGGTGGGGAGAGGAGAACAGAATACATCTTCTCCAACAACGAAATAATCAGGGATTCATTTTATTATGTATTCAATTTGTTTAGCCACCCATCTCAAATCATTAACTCTGTATGGCAAGCAATCCTAAAAACATTAAAACACAGTAGAATGCAGAAAATAAATTAAAGACAACTAGCAGCCAAGAGATCCATTGGTGCTAATAATACCAGACAAGCAAAAAACAATACCCTAATCAAGAGACTACCAAGGAAAAAACCCACTAATACTGGCTGGGCATTCTACTACAGGTAGTCCTCAATTTACAACAGTTCATTTAATGACGATTCAAAGTTACAATGGCACTGGAAAAAGTGACTTATGACCTTTTTTTATACTCAATTGTGGTTGCAAATCAAGGATTAGCTGTATATATAAACAGGCAGCAAAATCCATACTCACTAGCAATGACGATGTTACCTACCGTGATAATGAAAACCAAGCACATAGCCAAGCTCAGCAGCAAGGATTCCACAGTTCAACCCTCAGCTGCTTCTTTGGAAGAGAACTGTAATGGAAGAGAATTAAAACTTCCCGCCCCCTCATTTTATTTGCAAACCTGGTATTTTTCCTTATGCCAAGAGCCAGTACAGAGAACATTCAGGGACCTAACTCCACACTCACTAGCACCGATGATTTTACCTTATCAGGTGATGTCTATGGAGATTCTCAGTCATCCAGGTCAGGGTTGCCCCCAAGGTGCTTTTCCAACTGGCAACTGGACTTTCTGCTTTTTCTTTGAAGACCTTTCGCCTGTCATCCAAGACGCTTCTTCAGCTCTGATGGAATGGTGCCTTCCATTCCCCACCATCCTGTCAGAGCTGAAGGAAGCCTCTTGGATGAGAAGCAAAACGTCTTCAGAGAAAAACCAGAAAGTCCAGTTGCCTCTTGAAAAAGCCACCTTGGGGACTTATCAGAAAAGTCTGCAAGCAAAACCCCCAAGCTCAAGAGAGCATCCAGGACTCCACGACGACCATCCCTATTAACCTTGCCCCTGTTCAAGGAGCCACAGGTAAACAACTGCTACAAAACCAGCACTGGGGTGAAGTCAGTTTGTTTCCCACCCTTCCTTCTTCCCCGACACGCTTGCACCGGCAGGCATGGTTAAATTCCAGCACCTTCTTCACCCGACCCCTCCCTTAACTCTCTCTTTTCTCTTTCGAAAAGCACCGACACGTTCCAAAGATTCCGCTCTGGATCCAAATAGCTGAACCGAGAAAGAGAGGGGTGGGGGAACCCCAGAAGCGTTCACACGCATGCACGCGTCTGCCCTGAGGGGAGAGGGGGTGTTGGAAAGTGTGTGCGCACTCCGACCTCTCTCGCTCTCTCCACATTTTTGAGCAGCGGTAAGCTCCGCCTTCCTCCAAAGCTGCAGCTTGAGTGACAGCACGCAGCAGCGAATCCGCCTTTCCGTTTCCTCTTCCGGACGGCAGCCCGAGACTCGGTTCGTCCAATCCGGAGCTCTCCTCTTCTCTAGTACGGAGCGTCGGAATGGGAGAAAGCGGCCGAGAACGAGCCGAGAGGCGGGGCGGGAGTTTAGGAAGAGGAGGGAATGGCTGTCATCAATGAAGTCATATTCATAATCTAGTTCCCCGGGCTGGCTGGATCTGGTACTCTGAGTGACTCATAGAGAGGGAGAGATCTAGCCCGCCACTCTCCCCCAGCAAGGTAAAAAAAAATCGCTTGCAACTCCTCCCTCCCTTTCCTAATCATTATCCGTCGTTTTGATTTGCCTGCCATGTAGTTGTTGATATGGGGGGGGGGGGGGTTTAAGGAAGGAAGGGGAAGAGAATTTAGCCTGTGCATCCTCCGTTCTCTCCCCCCCTCCAAAATAATATCCAAACAGACTTCCCCCCCTCCCCATTTCATTTCCTCCGGCCACAAACAAGTCTCGATCTCCTCTGCGAAATCAGATCGAAAAAGCGAACGGCAGAAAGTTTTCCTGATCCTTCTTAATAATCCTAATAATCCTCATTTGAAAAAGCGGCTGGGCGAAGAAGATTTCCTGGGGGAGGGGAGGGGAGGAGAGGAGGAGGGAGGGGAGAGAGGATGCTAGGCGCTGACTTTGTGAGTCAGCTGAACCTGGGGAGAAAGTCGGGCGAGGGAGGAGGGCTGGCTTGCCCGTTGTAAACCCGGGCTCTGGCGACGGCAGGCAGCAGGAGAAGCCAGAAGCCTCCGGCGTGGAATCAGCTGCTCACGGGGAGGGGAGGAAGAGAAAGAGACGAAGATAGAAAAAGCCACAAACGGATTGCCAGCAGGTATATGCGGGTCCGGCGCGATGGAGCCGGTAGGTTGCCTCCTCTCCTCTTGAGCCCGTCTCTTGGATGCGCTGCGCTGCCTTTGGGGAGTAGAAGCAAGGCTGGAGGGGGAAAGTCCGTCTTTACTTCCCGCTACCCTCCTCCAGAAACTGCATGAAAGGCTCTGCTGGGAGAAATCGGGGCATGTGGCCGGCTGGCAGCGCTGGAAGTTCGCGCCGCGTCCTGCCCCGGGCAAGGGAAAAGGCGGAGGCGCTTTTGCCCGGGTCGCCTCGCTGCAGAAGATCCCGGCCGCCTCTTCTTCGCCCAGCTCCGCCGCAGAGTTTCCCCACTGCGGTCGAGAGCCCAGGAGAAGGGCTGGTAGGAAAGGCGATTGGTTCGGCCAAAAGGGAAGCGGCAGAAGCCTCAAAGCCGGGCAGGCCCAGCTCCGGACCGTCTCGCTTGCCTTAACTGGCCGCCGAGAGTGCCCACGCGAGATCGGAGAGAGCCTCCGGAAAAGACGGGGAGGATTGGGGGGGGGGGGGGGGGGAGAGAGGTTGAGAAGCCGCGATGAAACCAGAGATCGGTGCGCTTTTCTCCTCACAGTTCGGGCCTCGTTAAAATATCCGGGGTTTATTAGCGTCTTAAAAAGTCCACGGCCCCCTTTGCTTCCTTCTGCACCGTAGCCGTGGTGCGTGTGTTTCCCCCACCCCATCCCGAAAGTGGCTGGCATTTGCCCGTGTTTGCGTCGTCCTTTCGCTCTTGCCCGAAAGCGGGTCTCTCTCTCTCTCTCTCGCCTGTTGTGCGACGCGGATTCTTCCCTTATTTCCTCCGAGGGGTGAGGAAAAAAAACACCGAGCATTTATTGATTTCGAAAGTTGCTGAGTGCCAGGCTCAACCTTTGGGGCTGGGGGTGAAGGGGGGGGGGAAGCAGGCGTCGTCCCGCACCCCGCGATTGGTGCGGGGGGGGGAGTCTTTTAACCCTCGAGCATGAATTGGGTTAAGATTCGGCGGAGAAAAAGGGAAAAAGTTGTGGGGTCTAGGGGGAGGAGGGTAGATGATGAAGTGCCTAGAAGAGGAGGGGGAGGAGGATTCCGCCCGACTGGTGCCGCTCGCTACTGGTGGCTGAGCAGGCGAGCCAGGCTGGAGAAGTAGGAGGGTAGCTGGAGCCAGCCTCTCTCGCTGCTGGGAGAGAGGAAGAGGCGAGGTTTCGCGCTGGTTGGGGTGGATTGTTTTTTTTTTTTTTTCCTGTCTGTGCTCAGCAATGCAGAGAATCAGGAAGTCACCGCAGCCAAGTAGGACTCACACAGACATGTTTGATCGTGGTGACACGATGACGGGGGAGAGATAGGCCCCGATCTGCCATGAAAGCTCGCGACCGGTGCATCTGGCGTCTCACCCACGGCGGGCGTGCCTAGATCTTCTCCGGGTGTCACTCCAGAAAGGTAAAGGTCTCTTGCAGCCGTTGCTGTGGGAACCGGGTGTGGGAGGAAGGGAAAGAGAGAGAAAGAGACGGCGTGGGGGAGGCTTTTTTCAACATGGACTCGGGATCGCCCACCGGGGAGGGTCGCAAACTTTCAAATCGGCTTGGCTAGATGGGCGCCCCGCCAGTCGTGACTCTCCTCTCGGGCGGGTGCGGGTGGAGGCGGGCGGGTTGGCAAACGGAAACTTGAGGCCTATCGAGTCTGATCAAACTCCAGCAAAAGAGTCTCTTCTCTTTGCCTTCACGCAAAGCCGCGTTTAGTTAGCTGCGGTCGGGTTTTGTATATCAACGTGTGTGTGTGTGTGGGAGGAAGGGGGGGAGATCGGGGGCGACAGGCTTCTCCGTTCAGATGTTTTAAACCCGAAGTTACAGAACACATGGCGCCTTTTGCCTGCTATCTGCCTCCTCGCAGTACGGAGCGGGCCAGCCAGAAGGCCCGAATCCTGCATTTGTTCCGGCCGCGATTCAGAGCGTCGGTTGCAAAACTGTTTCAGCTCCCTGAGATTATCGGCAATTTGCAACAGACAAGAGGAACTGATTAACTCCGCTGGGTAGTTTTTTTTTTTTAAAGCCAAACTGATTTCCGTACTTGCATTTTAATGTGATTGGGGCGATTGTGTATTCTTCTTTAAAAAGGGGGGGGGGAGGAAACACCCCGCAACTATTTGAAAGTTGGGAAATGTTGCAGATTTGAAATGTGGGCCATTTGCATCAGTAATTGCAGCCGCCGAAGTTTGTGAGCCATTTTTTTCCTCTGGGGTGTGTGTGTGTGTGTGTTGTGTGTGTGTAGACGGCGCTCTGCGGTTAACATGGCATTTGACATTTGCAGTCTTGTTCTCTGGCCTTTTTTCTTTTGTGTACTGTGTGCTTTAGTTCCTTCCCTTCAGTCCCCTTTAGTTCCAGCCACTAACTCCTGAGGTCTGCAAATGAATGGAAAGCCAGCCTTCCATTCCTTTAGTACTATAACCGCTACATGTTTGGAGGTGGGGCAGCCTTTGCTTTAGGAGTCCACCTATTGTCATGCTAATTTAGGCACACTTTCTTTTTGTGAATCTAATTGCCCTATTATTCCCATTTCCCTATCCCCCCCTTTCCCCCTACCTCTAGAATCCCTTTGTTACTGCAGAGAGAGAAAAAATAATGTAACAGAAGGACTGAATTGGATACAGATTTTTATGTCCATCTGCAATTCATCAAATTCTGAAACCTAATAATATTAATAACAACAATCAGTTATGGGCATTTTAAAGCAAATTTGTAGTTAAGTGTATCAGTTGACAAAGAAAGGTAAGCTTAACAGAGTTGAAGATAATGCTTCCTTAAATAAGAGTGTTCTCTGAGTTTTGATTGAGTTTCAGGACTGGTTATTTTATAGGCTTCATAGAAAGCTTGCACCACAACAGCATTTTCAAAATGTCCTCAAATCTTTTCTTCTGTTAACTTTTGAAATGGTTGCTGAGTATTCCCTGTTAGTCGGTGCTTTGACCAACGGTTGATGCTGGCAACTGAGAAGAAAATAAATATTGTAGCTAACATTTTTACATGGTAAGGAGTTGGAAATATACAGTATTTTCCTTCCAAAAATGGAATGAAAATTAATACTCCCTGGACACAAAACAGACTCCTTTGGTTGATGTTGATAAAACAACAAATAGGTGTGGGTGGATGTTTTGTCTGCACTTTTAATTGTTCTCTTGAACTATGTTTCTGAACATTGCTGCTGTAATCTCAGTGATCCAAGGACACTTTGCAGACTGGGATTTTTTAATTTTATTTTTGTGTACGCTGACATTCAGTAAAGCAGCTTTTCCCAGCTTGATAATGACTCCCAATTGGGTTGCGATTCCTCACATTCCCAGCCTATATAGCCTTCACAAACAAGAATTAGAGGAAGGAATCCAGACAGGAGAAGATCTCACAGTAGTATATTTACTATATTCCTGTGGGATTATTTATTGTGTTAGGCAAACATCAGGTTTATATTTTAAAAAAAATTAATAGACTGTAAATACTGTAAGGCCTTCTAATATTATGGGCCACTTCTAATATAATGTGAGCAGACTGTTTGTCTCCCCAAATCCCCCTGCACCTCTCCCTTATGCCTCCCAGGTGACTCCTAAGGGATTTGATAGACCTGGGGATATAGGCAACAGACGGGTTTATGTGATAATAACTGGTTAAGTCTTTAAGGTGCCAAAATATTCTTTGTTGTTTTGCTGCAGGACACTGGAAACTATAGAGTGTAAATGTCCTAGAAACTGTAGATTATAAATATTGCCTATGTATTTCTGAATAAAAGTAGAAGGGAGCAGATTTTTAATTCCTTAATGAGGCATTGAGCATTATTCAGATGCACCCGTCTTTTAAAGTTATTTTTCCCTTCTCTGACCATCTTAACAACCAAAAACCTTTATTAACCATATTTACCAGATACTGGTGCTGTTTCGTGCTGTTTCTTCTGCACCTGTCCATACTGTGTTTTGCAGATACACATGAGCCATAATATAGTGCTTAAGTAATTGGCCTTATAGTTGAGCAGAAAAGTGTACTGTAATTCATTCCTTTTGGCAATTCCCAAGGTAGATTATAGCCCACATATGCTGGAAATTTGAATCTTGTCTACTGCCAATAACACGTGCAAAATTTTGTACCTTAGTTCATGGTGTTTCATGCTCCCCCTAGGGGCCTTCTCTACAATTTGAAAAAAAATACATGGATTGCTTTCAAAAACAATGATTATTTTATCCCTTTTGTGACTTAAGATTGGCAGTAATTAGTGTTCTCTTAGTGGATATTCAACCAGTTTGCTGTTAAAATGGAGACAGATGTACTAGGCATGCCTTTAAATTCAGAATTAAAGATGTGTAGGAACAGTTAATATAGCTTCCTGTGTGTTTTAATATTTGTTCTTGGTTTTTCACATAATTTTACTAGAAAGTTTTGGGACTGTGGGCATAGTTTTGCAGCAAGATGTTCTGTCTTGGGCAAGATACTGCTTTGTTTCCTGAGATTGCTTGTACAGTGGATCTTGCCAACTATTCACTTGGAAAGGTTTATTCCAATGAGTACCGTAGTTTTTGGAGTATAAGATGTATTGGTGTATAAGACACACTAAGATTTCGAAGAGGTAAGTAAGAAAAAAAAGTTTTCCTCAATATAGCCTGAAGCCTGCAGTGCCCCAGGAGCACTGCAGGCTTCAGGCTGGGGGAAGGCAAAAACACCTTCCTTATTCACCAATTTTTTGCAAAAACTGGGACATTTTTCCCTTCCCCCATCTGAGTGCTTCTGGGGGCTGGGAAAAGGGAAAAATGCCTCTGTTTTTGCAAAAAATGGCCCATTTTTCACCCATATTTTGCAAAAATTGGATGTGGGGGCGGGGCTTTGGGAGGCCAAAAATGGCTATATTCAGTGTATAAGACACATCAACATTTCCACGCTCTTTTGGGGGGGGAGGTGCATCTTATACTCTGAAAAATATGGTAGTTAACTTCTCGTAGCAGAAGTTTACTCCTAGTGACTGGTCTTTATGCAGCTAGGGAAATGAACAAACTTTTGAATACAATTAACTATTTCTCTGGACTATATTGAGAGCACCGTCACCCATGTTCTTCAGCGAAATACTGTAACAACTCACATATTCAGTGTTGACGCAGGTCTCTTCAAAGTCCTGTGTCAGACTACACAAAAGTATCAGTATTGGTTAGATTGTTTGATGTGTTCACTGAAGAATAAGAAGACAAGGACTGTTAGAAGTCTGCTATTCAATTTAAGTGCAAACAATCCCGGTCTTTTGAAAAAGAACATTTCAAGTAAGAAAATGGAAAACTCTTTCTGATGTCAACCCCCTGTATTTCAATATGTATTGATATCAGGATGTAGATGAAGGGGCAGCTGAAAGGGAAATACTTGGAGAAACTTTGATTTACAGCTTCAAGTGATCCTTTTTAGAGCAGTTTTCAAAAGTGAATGAACATCTGAAACATTAATGACAGAAATCAGTGACACAAATTGCTATCACATCCTAATTGGCTGGAAGTGCCTTTTGTTATCTAAAGAATACAGGTCTTAGATTTAAGGCTAATTCTTGACTAGTGGAGATTTACAGTAAACCACCAACTTTCTAGGTTTGGCAGGGAAATAATGTACAATAATTGCAATTCTCCTGGCATACTTGCAGTGGCATTCTACATGGAATGGAATCTATATTATAAATGACCTACCTTGTTATGAATATACATCCGCTGCAGTAGCATGCCTTAGATTTGTGTGTTGTCCCCTCTTCCATTCCTTCAAGCAGCAGTAATAACAACGTTAATCCCCCATCCCTTCTTCCATACTCCATTTTTTAATTACAACCCAGTCCTTAATTAGGTTTTAAACTTATAAACCAGTATTTCCCAATTGTGTCACTTTCCATATTATGTTAGGTTTTAACTCTCAGGCCGTAGAGTTTACCTCCCTGAACATTGTAGATTTCCCAGAACTAGGCCTGTAAAGAGCCTGCTTCTCCCCCTTGTATTGCTGAACTGTAATTCAGTAAAAAGTCACAAGCACCTGTCTCCTGCCTTAGAGCTAATTCATCTTGAATCCTTTACAGTTACACTTCTTATTTTTCCTCGATAGAGGATGTCACGAGGACTTTATTTTGGGAAGTGGCAAAGGGATGATTTTGTACAACAAGAAGAAAAAGTGGAATTGCATCTGGACTCTATTGTTAGATCCTAGCATGGAAACAGCTTCTCTTGACCATATCATGTAACAAAGGATTATTTAAAGAAAGTGGGGAAAAGCTATTTTACTTGCAATTTCTACAAAAGTACTTGGCTAGAATTGTACATAGGAGAAAGGGAGAGAATGAGATTGGGCTATCAATAAGAAAGACGAATACAAGTAGTCCTTGACCTACGACCATAATTGGGCCAAAATTTTCTGTTGCTAAGCGAGGCAGTTGTTAAGTGAGTTTTGCCCCATTTTATGACCGTTCTTGCTGTAGTTAAGTTAGTAACCTGGTTGTACCGTGAATCTGGCTTCCCCATTGAGTTTGCATGTCAGAAGGTCACAAAAGGTGATCACATGACCCCAGGGCGCTGCATACATACATGTCATAAATACATGTCAGTTGCCAAGCATTTGAATTTTGATCACGTAACCATGGGGATGCTGCAACAGTTGTAAGTGTGAAGAACAGTCCAGACCATTGTAACTTCAAACTGTCACTAAACAAATGGTTGTAAATCAAGAAGTAACCGTACAGTAAGCTAATAAGTCATATCGTGTCTCTGGCTTTCTAGATTTGTTTTGTGTGTGTGCGCGCGCGCGCAGGAGTGAGAGAGAAAGAATGAAAAAGAAAGAAGGAACACCATTTTTATTACATTGCTATCTCTATTCTCATTACAATTTTCCTCCTTACAACAGTGGTAGTCAACCTGGTCCCTACCATCTACTAGTGGGTGTTCCAGCTTTCATGGTGGGCGGTAGGGATTTTGTCTGATACTGAAACACTTTCCTTTTTTTAATTTAATTGACTTCCCTAATTTATAAATCACCATTGCTGTGAAACCAGTGGACGGTTAGAAAATTTTACTACTAACAGAGATAAAAAAGTCGGTGGTAGGTATAAAAAGGTTGACTACCCCTGTCCTAGAGTATCTCCGTTTTTAGAAATCTGATGGATGAGATTTTTAGAATAGGCTCAAATATACTGAATATGGTTAATAATGGGGAACAGCCCTTACACAAAGGGCAAAATCTAATACATGTTTTTTCAGTCTTCTCCTAGGATACAACTTCTACATGCAATTTAAAAAGTCAGCCTGAAAGTTGTACTAATGTGGCATTGTTAAATGCCAATTTATGAATGTAGGACTCCATGTTATGTAGTATAGTACAGATAGTCTTTGGTTAACTATAGCAATTTCCATTTCTAAGTAATGCAGTTGTGAAGTGTGATGACATTGACCGTGTTGCTTTGTGATAGCGCTTCCCAGTTGTAATTGTTAAACAAATCACTTGTTGTTAAACAAGGACTTCACATCATTCCCATTTGCAACTTCCTGCTGATTTCCCTGTTGACTTTTCTTGTAAGAAGCCAACAAAGAAGGTCACAGAGGGTGACCGTGTGACTACAGGGGTGCTGCGATGGTTGGAACTTTGATAGTAAGTCCCCGACTGTAACACTGGAGGAAGTTCAGCGCTGAATGATTTGTCATCAAATAAGGACCACATGTAAATGCTTAATTGTGACTCTTTGGTTAGTATACCTAAACATCATGGATATAGGTAGCTCTCGACTTAAAACAATTTGTCAAAGTTACAGCAGCACTGAAAAAAGTGACATGATCATTTTTCTCACTTATGACCGTTGCGGAATCACCATGATCACATGATCAAAAGTTGGACGCTTGGCAACTGGCATGTATTTATTATTTATTTATTTATTTATTGAATTGATACCCCGCCCTTCTCCAAACGGACCCAGGGCGGCGCACAGGAATATTAAAAAACATATAAACATATAAAACTTTTTAAAAACTTATTCAATTAAAGACCTGTGCTAAAACCGAATTAAAATCCCCATTTAAAACTATCTATGAGTCAGTATTGGAGGCTACGCTAGGCCGGCTAGTTGGAATAGGTGTGTCTTCAGACACTTGCGGAAGAGGCGGAGGTCGGAGATGGTGCGGAGTTCAGGAGGTAAGTCGTTCCAAAGGGCTGGTCCCGCCACAGAGAACTGGGTGTCGCCAGTCGGCATTGTCCGGCCGACGGCACCCTGAGGAGGCCCTCTCTGTGGGAGCGTATCGGTCTGAGGGATGTATGGGGCAGGAGGCGGTCTCACATATAACTAGGCCCCGAGCCATGGAGCGCTTTAAAGATGGTCGTCAGAACCTTGAAGCGCACCCGAAAGACCACAGGAAGCCAGTGCAGCTCGTGCAGTGGGAGTGTCTAGGCGCTCCCGTAATCACCCGCGCGGCTGCATTCTGGACTAGCTATAGCTTTCGGGTGCACCTCAAGGGAAGCCCCATGTAGAGAGCATTACAGTAGTCAAGTCGGGACGTGACGAGTGCTTGAGTGACTGTGCGTAAGGCACCCCGGTGCAGTAAGTGGCGCAATTGGCGCATCAGGCGTACCTGATGGAATGCCCACCTGGCCACGGCTGCCACATGGTCCTCCATAGACAGCTGGGAGTCCAGGAGGACACCCAAATTGCGCGCCCTCTCCACGGGGGCCGGTGTTTCGCCCCCAATGGCCAGAGTTGGAATAATCTGGCTGAATCGGGGTGCCGGAAGCCACAGCCACTAAGTCTTGGATGGGTTGAGCTTGAGTTTGTTACTACCCATCCAGATCCGTACGGCCTCCAAGCACCAGGACATAACCTCGACAGCATCGTTGGGGTGGTCTGGGATGGATATGTACAACTGAGTATCATCAGCGTACAGATGATATCCCACCCCAAAACCACGGATGATCTCACCCAGCGGCTTCATATATATGTTGAACAGTAGGGGCGAGAGGACCGACCCTTGAGGTACCCCACATATGAGGGGCCTCGAGGCCAACCTCTGCCCCCCTGCCAACACACATTGCGACCGAACAGATTCAATGGGGAAGCTAGAGTCAGTGTACCATCAATGTTACCAACTTAACAACTGCAGCAATTCCCTTAACAACTGTGACAAGAAAGATGGTAAAAGAGGGCAAAAATCAACAAATGTTTCAGCAATAGAAATGTTAGGCTCAATTGTGGTTGTATGTTGAATACTGATATATGTATATGTCTCTTGTTTTAGATAGCCCTTTTGGTCTTTTGCCGTTAAGTGGATCGGTTTTCTTTTATAATTCTGGCAACATATCAGTAATACAAGTTATGCTGGCATTTTGGCATTGACAGGCCTCCTCACGTGTACCAGACCTTTCTCATGAATTGTTCATAGTGTGAGACATTCTGTTTTGCAGTCTCTGTTTCAAAGAGAGACATGCCATTGTAGGCTAAATGTGTGCAAAAAAAAAAAGAATCTTAATTTAAAATGTGTTTAAAGGAAAAGCCACAAAGTGATTCTGGCCATTACATTTATCTCTTAATTTTCATTTGACTTCTTTTTTATCTGGCTTCCTTCCCCCCCCCCCCCCCCCCCCAATCTGCACTTGCAATAATAACCTGTCTGATGAAACATGGGAGATTTTCATAAGTGGGAGCAATTGCTATATTTATATAGGTATTTTTTTACTAGTCCACTATATCTGTTTTAGGAGGATTTCTGGAACATAATGAAAACCATCCAAATCTCGCTATCCCTGAGAGATGGGCCAATTTCCCCAGAATAATCTAACAGATGTGGTTATAACATGTGCTGGGAACACTAGAAAGAGCACATGGTGAGACGTAAGTGCTGGGAGCAATGCCGGCTGGCACTGCATGAAAGTAATGCAACTTATATTGTAGGCATGGTTTGCGGAAAGAGACTGAAGCTCAGAATTCAGTCACTCCATTAAAAGGATTATAGCAGCTCTGACTGCAGTGGTGCCATTTTGTGTAAATGCAGGCAGATTTTGCACTTTCTGATACTAAATCAGTGTGTTGTTGGTGCCCGTTTTCACAAGAAAAACGCCTTTCATTTAAGATTTATGTACAACTCAGACCTGTCTCCAAGCATGACACTGGATCAACAGATCTAATTTGAGAAGAAGAACAAAACTGTGGGTAAAACACAAAACAGTATTATGTCTCCAAGCTTGCAGTCGATGGTCCCCAATATTTTTTATGGATAAATGTGCATGTGGTGGTGAATGGTTAGAATGCAATATTACAGGCTAACTCTGCTCACAGTCAAGAGTTCACTCCTAACCAGCTCAAGGTTGACTCATCCTTTCGAGGACCCAGATTGTTGGGTCAAGGTCAATATGCTGACCTTGTAAACTGCTCAGAGAGTGTGGTAAAGTACTATGGAGTGATATATAAACCTAAGTGTTACTGCTTTTGTTGTAGTCCAAATGACAGAAGCACTGTTGTGTGTTTGTTGTACAAACATCTTCACTGCTCTATATTGTGTGCAATAGCATTGTGTCTGTACAAATAGGAAGAAACTTGTGCCGCAATAATATGACCCCGTTTCGGTGATTTGCCCTTACCTGCTCCCCTCCCCCGAGATCCCTTTGAAGATGCCTCTGGAATATGGAGTAGTTCTTCAAATAAAGTAAGAGTAGGTTGTGTACTTCACAGAAATAATGTTATCCTATGAGGATGGACAAAAAAAATATTGAAACAATTGTACAAGGAATTCTACTCAAGGTGCTTATGTGACGGGACAGATTGAAGGGTTTCCCCCAGAATACAATTCTAGCACAATTCTAACAGTTGGAAAGATGTTCACACTTTTTGGCCATCTAATGTGGTAGTTTTAGCTGTTATGCTGAAGCAGTTTTGAACTTAGTGCTGAAGCAATTTTCAACTGTGGTTAACATTTACCAAAACAATAGAGTAAGTTTGCAGTAGCATATTGTTTGCCAAGAATGCAAAGCCGATTGCAGCTTTAGTTCAAACACTGCATGCTGCTTCTCAGGATAGTACTATGAAAGGGGTTGTTTAAATTTAAACTGATAGCAGTGCCATTTTTTGCTTTACTCCCCCCCCCCCACCCGAGAATGTGATACCCAGAAAAAGAAACCTGGTGGCCTTCCAGAAGTTACTGTACAATAACTTCCAGCAACCCCCACCACTGCCCAGGCTGGGTGGGATTGCTAGAAAGTGTACCTTTGTGAGCCCTCCAAAATTTCCCTGTAGGTATCATGTAAATGGCCTAGTAGCTACAGATATGTACATATAAAGCTGACCCCTTTATGACAGTGGTTAATATTGGATGGCACAGATTAGTCCCTGGGGTGCTCTGTGTCTTTGTTTAAACTTTAAAGCTTCAGAGGTATTTCCATATCTTGCCCTGCAAGGAATGAGCTCCCAAGGCCATTTATTGCAAGCGAGTTTCTCTTGAATGTGAAGTGAATGACCACTCTTTTCTGCCTTATCAGAGAAAAGCATAGTGTTAAGGCATAAGAATATGAACTTTTAGGACAATTTAATAAAAATGTTGAGTATTGTTGCATATTCAGGCGCTCTCTTAAGGCACTAATCCTGATTTTTAAAAATCAGATAGTTGGTTCATGTCTTGTCAACTTTGGGGGAATTAGTTCCCAAATAGTGAAGACCCTGTAACTAGGTCAGAGGTCACTTCTGAAAATAACAGTGGGATGGCTTGGTCTGAAAGGTGCTTGCTAAGAACTTGCTATTGCTAGATTGGGCTTTATTAAATAGCCTTAGACTTGAAACTTTGCAAAAATAACTCTTTTTTTTCCTTTCCATAACTTGTATGCCATGTTATTAATTTGTTTGCCTCTCACTTCAGGGTTAGAGCAGAGGGGGCAATCTTTAGGCTGTGCGCAGCCTCTGAAAATGTCATTTTCCATTTCCTGCCATAAAAGCTTTGAAATATAATCACCTTTCAGTGATGCCACCTGCAGCTTTTAGGCTGCGAATATTGCCTACTTGGCTTAGTATATTACCTCATCTTAGTATATAAGATGAGGTAATATACGGATATATTGGATTTCAACTCCCATTGCCTCTTAATTTGCATGACTTTTGATTTTTTACATATTTATTTTGTTTTATCAACAACAAAAAATGCAAAAGAGAAACATACATCTAACACTAACAACTGCAAAAAACAGGGAAAATGTACAAAAAAGAAAAACCAACAACCGAAATATGAAATAAATTTTAACATTAAATATATAGAATTCACCCCGACTGGATGGTGTGAAAGGAAAAAAAAAACCCAAGAAAACTAATAATTCACCTCCTTACATAATGGGTCTACAATTCTTTGATTTATGATTATTTTGATTGATTTAACAAAAATACTACATTAAATAAACACATGTCCCAAGTGAGGGGATCTCTGATAATCAAATCGACTCACATCTAATCATAATATATGTAAAAAATCCTAGTCAACAGGTTAACTCAAACATTACATAATCTTCAAATCCTTCTGTTAACCATCTGTTATTGTATTTGACATGTCCACAAATGGCTTCCAGGCTCTTATAAAGCTATCTAGTCCCTTGTCTCTAATCAAAGCATCTCTGTTAATTCAGTCATGAACTTGCATGGCTTTTGAAAGTCAACACATGGGGGGTGGGGGAGGCTCCATAATGGGGAATGCTAATTTTACATGATGGACATACTTATAAGAAGCAGAATATTTGTAAGATGAGTTATTCTGAGCAAAAAGATGTCCCATTGAGAGAAGAGAGGGTCTGCTTATCTTTTAGAAGAGTTTGCTCTCAACTGAAATTCAGTTTGGTAGGAGAAGGAAGGCATATTAGGTATGTTCACCGCCTTGAATTATTTATAAAAACAATAAAGATGGGATCAAACTCTAAATAAAGAAATAAAGAAATGGTATACAATTGCAGTCTTTGGGAATGCATAACACAAGGCGTATCAAATATTCATTAAGTTTGTAGCAAGTCTTTATATTGCTTGACATAAAAAGGCAATAGCACATGCTTTGGCATTAATTGTTTTTGTCTAGACAATCACTTTTTCTGACACACACAGACATACACTCTGAATGACATTGTTATTGTTTGTTTATCCTTGTATTTATTATCCTGTATAGTTAATTGTTAATAGGGAGATGGGGAATTTGAGAATCATGGTATTTATAATAGCTACCTTAAATAAAAAGGAATTTAGTGACTTCATTTTGAAAACCTGATAATTCTTATTTATTTGGGTATATTTTCTTTATATAATCTTCCTTTCGGTGCAAGACTCCCGATACTTAATTTAAAAAGCAAACAAACCATGTATAATTTTCTTCCAAAAGATTCAATTTATTTTAGCCATGTTTCATAGTGGACTCCCGATACAAATGAGTAACTTCACTTTGACATCTATTTTATTTTGATATAGAAGCACTTGAAGTTCTTATGCTTAAAGATGAAATCGTGTACAAATTATTAAATATCGTATATCTTTCTTTCCTAATGACGAACCACTTAAATTTAGAAATGTTATTCTTTTTTTCCTTCACTACAGCTCAATCACTGATTCCAAGAGAGACAGAGTAGATGTCTACACCAACTGATCCTACTACAATGCCTCATCCAGGCCCTTCACCAGGGCCAGGGCCATCTCCAGGACCGATCCTAGGTCCCAGCCCAGGACCTGGGCCATCGCCAAGCTCAGTACATAGTATGATGGGACCAAGTCCTGGACCTCCAAGTGTACCACATTCAATGCCATCTATGGGACCAGGTGATTATTCACAGGAAGGCATGCATCAAATGCACAAAGTAAGTATTACTATTAAACGTTTTCTACCAAATGTTTTCTATGCGCAGAAGAATTATGATGGAAAACTAAAGCGATTATTTTGTCATCCTAAATATTGCTATCAGTTTTATATATGCAAGTCATTCATTAAGACTGTGATCTTGAGGTGTGAATTCCAGAGCATAAAGTAAGACTTGCTTGTGGCAGTTGTGGTTAGTGATCCTCAGTGAGATAATTTAGCATACGTTGGAGTACATATGTCTAAATTCAGTAGAGCATTCTTTGAAGTGCACATGTGTATGATTCAGCATAATTTCCTTTTGGAAGAAGAAGAATATTTTTGAAGATGAAAACTGAATATTTCATTTTAAAGACTTACCTCATTCAAATAAGCACTAGCTTCTTAGTACCCTATGGGATTTTAGAGTAACAATACCCAGGAATTAGAATAGTGCAGTATTCTGCTCATAATATAGCTTTATGAATGCTGTAGTGCCTTAGGAAAATAAGACCGCATCCAATAATATAGAATGGTATCATAATTAAATTGGAGATTTTCTTCTTTTTTTCCATTCTTTATTTGGGGTTTTCTCTTGTTCCAGTATACATTTCTACTATATAATATTTATTTGATTTATTTGTTTAAAACATTTATATAGCCATCCATCTTTCAACTAACTCTTGGTGGTTTCCAGTCAAAAATTAAAAGACATATCAAATTATATTAAAGCAGGGATGTCAAACATTATCACAGCAGCTTCACGACCTCCCCCCCCCCCCCTTTGTTAAACTGGGCATGGCCAGTGTGTGTCGCATCTGGCCCACGGGCCTTGAGTTTGACAGCCCTGTATTAAAGCTATAAAGCTCAAAAGACCAGATAGGCTTAACTATAACTAAATGTTCAGGTGGTCAAGATCAAACAAAAATTAGCTTTCTGTAATACTAAATTGTCACTAAGATTTTCTGAGATGTTCAAAATCATTCATATAGCAGGCTTAACTGCCAATAGGTAAACTAAGAGTATATTTAGGATTGTATATCCTATCTGAAAGTTAGAATTTGTAGAGGCCTATAGCCAGCATCATAATCAATGGAACTAAGACTACAATCATTACATGTAGACAGCCTTGAAAACTTTATATCGTAAGTTACCATCAAGGAAAAAGAGACCATGATAGATACTATGGATCTTGATTAAGGTATAAACTTTGAGTTAGAATTGAGCTGCCAGGGAAGCTGTATCTGGAGCAAAGTCTGGAGTGGAGTACAATGGCCTTGGAAGAAAATGGTCTTTAGTCTGATTTTTGTTCTGTACTATGGATAGGAATCTTTTAATAAATAGCCACTTGTGACAAGCAAAGTTCCTCTTTCTTGAGAAGTAATGTAATAAAAATGTAATGAAACAATTGTTGTAATGTAAAGAATAACTTATAATTCCAGCACAGTAGTAGACAATTTATTTATTTTACGAACTATATATTTTTTCTTCTTACTTGCTGAGGTGTTGCACAAGTGTCATAGTTATTGATGGAATATCAATTAGTGGGCTGAACTAAAATTTTCAAATACACTTTTTCCCATAGAGGAGCTTGGGGTGACCATTAAAGAATAAAATTGCCTTTCCAAAGCAGAAGAGTACTTGATATGGTATACAGTTGGAGTGTTAAATGGCATTCATTTGCTTCTCAAAATCATCATTCCCAAATTTAAAATAAAGTCTGCGAGCTTGGCTTGTCAGCCTGGACTGCAAATAGAGTATATCTGGTGGGGGTATCTGCTCTGTATGGACCACCCATGCCTATTCAAGTGCATTTTCTTCTTCAATAGCCAGAGAGTATGCTTGCAAACTATAGTTAGCAGGCATCTTTCACTGGCTCATCCCTCTTGCCTGGAGGACCATTTTTTGTGTGTTAAGAATCAACAAGACATTAATTAGCAAACTCAGTGGCTCATTATGGTGACAAGAAAAGCAACAGAAAATGCTATATGGGAGTCATCCTTAGATTCCTTTTCTTGTTCTAAGAAAAACAACAGTAGCAATAAAAACTGTTTACCCCCAAAGCCTTACTGGTCCTTTCAGTCCACGTTCAGTCTCTTCCCTTTCCTACCTCCAAATTTGTAGAATCGTTGATGACTGGAGATCTAAACACCCATACTTTTCTTGGTATGGAGTCACTTAATAATAAGGTACTACCAGATGACAGGAGCATTGAATCAATAATTACTGTCTCAGCAACAGAAATACTCTAATAAAGGGCATAAGCAGTGTTCTGGTCACCCAGATGTCCTATTAATTTGGTTATGGTCAGGATACTCCTTGTGCATCCTTTCTTTTGCTGAAACAATAACAGTTGATTCTGTTCCATTTTCTCACTGTCTCCATGAAGGATGTGGCATTCTTTTAGGACTGATATTCGACAGGCGGGTGCCTACTTCATCAACACTCAACAGCCTCAAGGGACGTGTCTGCATTCAAGAACAGATCAATGTGGAAATGTTTCCTTTTTTTCCCCCCTTTGATAAGTTTATAAAGATAAACAGGCAGCTCTCCTGAAAGACCAGTAAAGCATAAGTGTTGCTCAGAAGTTTTGTTTCTCAACACAGCAGGATATGGAAGATTTAATAGTGTAGATGCCTTGTAGATGCCCTATTTTGTAGATTCATTGTCCCAAATGAATGGCAGCATAGTAGCATTGAAGTCTTTTTTGTCTATTCAGCTTTTGCCAACCCATCTCTTCTGGCTTGAAGGGACTTAAACCTTTTTTAATGGCTCTTGGAGCCTCTTCTGACCATGATTGCTGAACCCTTGACAGCACAATTTCTTGCTGATTTGAATGGGGAAAAACACAAAAACTCTAGCATAAAAGCTGAAACCAGCATTATAAAAATAGTAATGTTTAAATGACTTTATTCTGGTTGCAACTCTTTTCTTACTTCTCCCAGAAGCATTAAATACAGCCTACCGTATATGATTCTGGAAAAGACTTAAGGACAAAAATAATCTTTCAAAATTCTTATAAGCACCTTAATTGTTTTAGGATTTAACTATATCTTGGAAACTGTCTGTTAACTTTATCATTTGCATTTAGCGACAGTTCATTTATCATTTCTAAAGGTGTATTTGCTGTGCCTCAAACTGCTTTTATAATCTGTGATTTGGTATTTTTTCCGTTCCATTAGAAGGACAGGATGGATAAAATATGACCTTGATTGGGGATAGAATTTTTCTTCCTTAATACTTCTATCAACTGTGCAGATAATTAATCATGTTTTGCAGACATGATCCAATAAGAATGAAGTATAAAAAAAATCAATGATATTTTAATTTAAAAAACCACCTCTTGTTGAAATCAATGGAATTTTAATTTGCTTAATTTTAGATGGATTATCCCTAATACAATGTTCATGATCTTGTAAACTTTCTGAAGCACTGTTTAAAAAAAAATAAAAATCCTTTACATTAACTGTTTCCCGGGATGGTTTTTGAATTAAATTATTTTGAGATGTCTCATGCGCAACAGGCATCCATTATGATCTAGAAAACAATAGAAAATATTGATTGGGCAACACTGATTATTGGTGACAGCCTTTTGTTCCCAGTTGTTGAAGTTGATTAAACCCGAAATATTAAATAAGTAGGAATTAATGTTTTCTATTTCTATGCTGTGCAGCGCCATGTGCTCAAATATACTGTGGTTTTAATTCATTAATTTAGCACAAGGGGATTGGATTAAGTAACAGCCAGCTTGTCTCTTGATTTTTTGATATATTAATCCTGTTTTTGTAATTGCTGAAGACTATTAAGAGATGATTAATATGCATCAGTTTCTCTCCTGTAATTAATCTCCCAGGGCTTCCTCATCCCACCTTCTGGCTTCTTTTCAGTTCTTAACTGATCTACTTAACTGTCACGGAACTTTCTGAATCTTTAAGAGCCCATATTAAACAAGGGAATCAAACTCCTTGCACCAGAGAATAATATACGGTTGAGTGTTTTATGCCCTTCAGATACAGCCATTCAATTTTCTTTGTATCTCAGCTCAACTTTGAAACCGGAAATAGACATTTGGTGCTTGTAACTTTAGAATATCTTGTCCCAGATTCACCTTTGATAGATCTCCATTGTAACTAGCTAAGTGGACTTCCTGACAGAGTCCCTCTGTTATTTTCTTGATAACTAGGAATACTTTCCTCAGTCTGTTTTAAGGATCAACGCTTATCCAGTTTTTGTACATTGCTAGCTCTGGAGCTTTAGCTACATGTGGGGAGGGGTTTTTTTTTGGGGGGGGGGAGAATACTCTGCCATTCTAAGTGGAAAAAAGGGTATTGAATAAAACCCACTGTTAGAGGAACGGATGCATTTGTTAAACAGCAATTTTTTTGTGAAGAGTGTTTGTGGCAGAGCAAAAGTGACCCAATTCTGAGTTGCACCCCAGAAATCTGGAATTCTTGTGGTTTTTCTCCTTTTAATTTTCTTCAATTTTTATTCCTTTAAATCTCTCTCTATCTTTTCCCCTCCTTTCCTTTTCCACTTCCCAGTTTCTTCCCTAGCAGTCAGGCTTGTTCTCTCTCTCTCTCTCTCTCTTTCTCTCTCTCTCTCTCTCACACACACACACACACACAAAGAGAGAGAGAGACATTTTGGGATCTAAAACCTGCTAATGATGTGGGCTTGACTGAGAGTTGTTGTGAGAAACCTGAGCCCTTCAGCTTTGCATGTGTGGAGTGGAGACAGTCTTTAGAGAGCTGCACATAATGTTTGTTGAGACACTCTCAGAGCAACTATTAAATGTTTCTTCCCCTTTAAATAGCTTTTCCCCTGGGCTCTCCCCTCACAAGTGAGGAAAATCTTTTTATTTTACCCTCTGTTGATGATTCAATTCAGAAGCCTTCAGGTTTCTTTCCTGGCTCCCTCCTCCTCTTCCTTTTCTCTCTCTGAATGCAGGGTGGGCTTCACCTTGTCCTCACATGGCAGCCTCTCCTACTACCTCTTGCAGCTGACCTTTCATTTTTTCCTTTGATGGCTCAGCTTGTTCCTCCTCTTTCCCTTCACTGATAATGGATTCTTGAACAGAGCCTTGCTTTGCTAGTAAAGAATGGCTTTTGCTGGAGTTCGGTGACAACTGAAAAGTGCTTTTTGAAGTTAACTGCAGGTAGTCCTTGACTTACGACCACAATTGGGCCCAACATGTCCATTGCTAAGCAAGACAGTTATCAAGTGAGCTTCCCCCCATTTTATGACCTCTCTTGTTAAGTGAATTCTTAGGTTAGTCACACGGTTGTTCAATGAATCCAGTTTCCCCATTGACTTGGCTTGTCAGAAGATTGTGAAAGGCGATCACATAACCCTGGGATAATACAACTGGCATAAATACATGCCAGTTGCCAAGCATCTGAATTTTGATCAGATGACCATAGGGATGCTGCAATGGTCGTAAGCGTGAAAAATGGTCATAAGTCACTTTTTCAGTGCTGCCATTACTAAATAAATGGTTATAAGTCAAGCACTACCTGTAACGTCTTTTGGTCCCTTGGGTACCTGAAAAAAGATTGACTGTTGTAACAATAGAAAACACAATTTTTCCAGCATGGCAGTGATTATTACATATGAAAATTAAACCTAAGGGAGACCTTCATTCCCAGATTCATCCAGACAACACAATACAACCATTGCTGTAAATTCTGGAAACTGGACTATTCACATGGAGGAGGATAGTAAGATTGGGGAAGGGTAACTTAAAAAAAAAATTATAGTTAGTAATGCTTGCCTCTGGAGTCCTCTGTAGTTCAAAACACAGATTATTGTTGATATTGCTGCCAAAATATAGCTCACTACAAGTGTCTACATATAATAAATGATTGGGGAAGAGAAACAGAAGAATGTTAGGGCATGCATTTAAAATATCAATAACTCAGCCTTCCCTTGTCACTTCCAGAAGTGTGAGGGTTATAACTCTCATAGGTCCCAGTCAGCATTAAAAAAAAAGATAAAATTATGTAATTTCAGAAAATATTGCTGTATTGGCATATTAAGGTCTATTTCATTTCCTACTAATGCTGACTTGGTTTTTTGTTTTCTTTGATGTTTTCATGCACATTTTGGTCTGATTTTAATACTATTTTGTGCTTGCTTATTTGTATGAGTGTGTTTTAAGTATTGTAATTTACTATAAATCTTCATGATGGAGCAAGCCAAAGCAGCAGATTGCTTAAGCATTATTTGAGTCAGGAATGAGACTGGAGGAAGGCAGGATGCAAATCCAAGAAACAATAAGATTAATTTTTAAAAAATTGTTTTCCTCTTACAGCCTATTGATGGTTTGCATGAAAAAGGGATAGTTGAAGACCTACACAACAGTTCCATGAAGGCTGCAAACATGCGACCACCTCTTCCTGGCATGGGACCACCTCAGAGTCCAATGGATCAACACAGTCAAGGTTTATAGTTTTGTCCTATTTTAGATTATTCTAAAAATTGTGAAATTGTATACGGATCTGGATGGGAAGTAACGGACTCAGGCTCAACCCGACCAAGACCGAGTGGCTGTGGTTTCCGGCTGCCCGATTCAACCAGCTTACTCCATCGCTGGCCATAGGGGGCGAACATCTTGCCCCTGTGGATGGGGCGCGCAATTTGGGTGTCCTCCTGGATGCCCGGCTGTCCATGGAAAATCAGGTGACAGCCGTGGCCAGGAGGGCGTTTTACCAGGTTCGCCTGGTTCGCCAATTGCGCCCCCTATTGGATCGGGACGCCCTTCGCACAGTCACTCATGCTCTCGTGACATCCCGACTGGACTATTGTAACTCTCTCTACATGGGGCTGCCCCTGAGGTGCACCCGGAGGCTTCAGCTAGTCCAGAATGCAGCCGCGCGAGCAATTATGGGGACCGCAAGGTCTACCCATGTAACACCGCTCTTGCGCGAGCTGCACTGGCTGCCTGTCGTCTTCCGGGTGCGCTTCAAGGTGCTAGTCATCATCTTTAAAGCGCTCCATGGCTCGGGACCTAGCTATCTGCAGGATCGGATTCTGCCTCACACGTCCTCACGGCCGATTCGCTCCCACAGAGAGGGGCTTCTCCGGGTGCCGTCCACTAGACTATGTCAGCGGGCGACACCCAGGGGAAGGGCGCTCTCTGTGGCGGGCCCGGCCCTCTGGAACGACCTTCCCCCCGACATTAGGACAACTACGGACCTCCGCTCCTTCCGTCTTAAATTGAAAACTTACTTTTTCCGTCTGGCCGGCCTGGGATAGCCTCCTTGCCTTGGGATTTTATAGAATAGGTTTTAGTTAATTGGGATTTTAGCACAGGGTTTATTTAATTGGCTTTTAAATTTTGTTGTTTATTTATTGTTGTTATATATTGCTTTTATGCTACCTGTGCACCGCCCCGAGTCCCCGTGGGGAGAGGGGGCGGTATAGAAACAATAAAATTATTATTATATTATTATTATTATATCTTTTTTGACATGAGAACTGATGGCTTTAAAGCCTTGTTGCGTTTGTATTACACATAAACCTTTAAAGGTATAAATAATATCTGGTAGAGGATGTTTGTTTGAAGTGATAGGTTCAAAGTGATGCAGAAAATGAAAAACTGAGACTTGTTTTTCTTAGGTATTCATCAATGTCAAGTAGTTTGTGATTCGCTCATTGCTTTGAATAAGAAAAGCCATAAGCTTAATGTTGGAGTAAGTTTGGCTATGGCTGCCAGCTTGACTGGAAAATTGAAAAATACTGTATATTATAGCACTAGCATTTAGGCTGATATACTGCCCCAAATTGTTTTACAGAAGCTGTCCCCAACCTTTGTGGCTGGGTAGCCCAGCGGGGGAAGAGGGGAACTTGGCCACGTGAGCAGCTCAATTTGTGCAAGTTGAGTTGTGCATACATGTGCATGCGCTGGCCCACCATTTGTGCAAATTGAGCTGCATGGTGACCCGCCACGTTCCAGTTCCAAATAGGCCACCACCCGGTAGTGGGCTGCAACCCAGGAGTTGGGGACCTCTGCTTTACAGCCCTCTAAAGCGGTTTACAATGTCAGCATATGGTCCCCAACAATCTGAATACTCATTTTATTGACCTCAGAAGGATGGAAGGTTAAGTCAATCTTGAGTCCCATCAGGATCAAATTACAGCGTGTGGACTGAGTTTGCCTGCAATACTGCACTAACCACTGTGCCAGCAGGGCTCCTTATATCTGACAAGACAGTGGCTTTTGGGAGTTTTGCTTTGTTTTGTTATTGTTTGGTTTTCTGCTAAAAACTGCATGTGATTGAGTTTGACTTGAAGGACACTATCTTTTATCAAAATACTACTATCCACCAATACTTGTATCTAATAATAACAAGAAAAAGGCAAAGATAGTAGATGCCTTGGATGGAATGCCAAAGCAATGTTACTTGAACACTATGTTTGACAAATTTATTTTCAGTCAATTGCAAAAGGCAGCTTTCCTCAGAGCAGCTTACATTCTGCAAGCATACCTCATAACACCATCAAACAACATTTGCCTATTCCAGGTTGCGGGAAGGACTCAGTAGGTGGATAAAAATGCCAAATCTAGTCAACATCTCGCCGAATTTGCAGCCAATCATAATAAAACCAACCATTGTAGCTGAACATGTACACTTTTCCACTTTGACAGAGGTGAATACGATACCAACAATATTAAAAGAAAAAATGAATTAAATACAAATGAATTTTTAAAAGGAAATTCAAAAGACAATTACACGTATAAGCCAAATTCAGTTGCTAAGATGGAAAGATAACAATATACAGCTTCCTTGAGGGAGGGGAAATATGAAACATAAGAATTAGAAATATGATTTCAGTTATTATATGCTCTAGGTCTGCAGTGTATATTTTTTCTTTTATCCTCATCCATGTCCTTCAGCATAACTGTCTTCTTTGGCATCTCTCAGTCCCAGCAGCAAAAGCTTTTTGACTTTGAGATCAATCCTGCATATCGGAGGAAAATTCACCTCCTTTCCACAGTCCCTTCATAAAGAAGCTGAAACACGTGCGCGCGCACGCACGTACACACCTCTCCTGAGACTTATGGATCAGGACAGAAGTTCTTCCCGGTCCTGGGCTTCTCTCAAATTAGTGCTGAAAGGGATTGAAGCAAGGCCTGAGCTGTAGCTCCCTGTGCTCACCTTCTCAACTTACCAAGGGTGATTTTGGAGTCATATTTATAGTTAACAGTCTGAACTCTGCCAAAAGTATATTATAAGACTGCCATGGGCTCTTTCCAGTTTGGATTTAGTATAAATACTACATCATATCACCTGGGTAATCCTTAGAGATGAAGTTTTGGAGACTGACTTTACTGTGAGATTCAGCTGGGTTAGGATGCATTTTTTTAATGGCAGCTGGGAAATGAAACTTGGCCAATTTAAAAATGCTAAAATTATCAGTAATAATAAAACACTTTGAAAGTTGATTTCCAGACTAAAGGTTATTTGTCTCCCTACACCCCACTCTCCATTTCTGGAGATTAAAAAAAGTAAAGAAGTTGCTTTGAAATTTTTCATATTCCAGCATCAAAGTGAAAAATATAGAGGAACAAAACTTACCTTTGTTTTTATCCTTGCTGACTTTCTAAAAACACAATACTATTGATGGTCAGGCTTAGGTGTGACCCCATCTAAAGTTCAAATCTAAGCTTTCAGTATATATTCATTACTCACGTGCCTTGGTTTTTAAGGAGGATAATTTTCATCTATTTCCCACTTCTAGCATTTTTATTTTTATAATTTTTTAAAATTTATTTAAATGTCATGTGGCTGCCAATCTCACAAGACTGACCCCGGGTGGTGTACAATGCTTAAAATCTAACAGTGAAACCAATATCCAATAACCTGTGGCGCTTGGAGTAAATAACATCTTCCAATCATAAAATAAATCCACAACAGAATTCCAGTGCCTCATTAAGGCTCATGTATTTGGCTGATTTCAGTCATACAGATGGACTTTGAACAGATCTGGGCCCCAAAATAAAATTTTTTTAGCTTGGTAGAAGCTGATTCTTATTTACTTCATAATCTGCATTCCTGTGGGTAGTGGGAGGACATTTTTCTTATTTCAGTGAATAACTTCCAAACTTTGTCATTCCTTCTTTGTTCTGAATCAAATGGTAGAATGTAATACTAAAAATTCAGGGATGTTTACGCTGCGTTGATGATTTGGAAATAAAATTAACACCAAGATGAATAGATTTTAGCAATTGACACACATAACCATCCTTAGATTCTTCAGGGATGTAGTTAATCATGACCTGGTATATTGATGGTGCCAAGGGAAGGACAAAGACAGTAAACATCTCAGCTCAAATGAACAGGGAGAAGAAGTGCACTTCCTAAGGAAAACGTGATCTCCACAGTCAAATAATGATGGTGTAATTAAATACCATTACTGTTATTTGGTCTTGAATGCTAATTAAGTGTTGTTATTTCTGGCAAGTTGAAACTATGGTTGAGTCTGTTCATGTGTTGTCCATGTGTTTTGAGGTTAAGGATGTTTCATCATGTCTTCATAAAAGCACTCTGTTACATAGTTTCAAAGTAGTGCAAGATCAGAAGATATGGAGAGACCTGGCCCATAGAACCACTATGAGTTCGACACAACTGAATGCATAACATCATCAATATCATCGCCTAGTTTCAACTTGGATACTGGGCATCCAGACCAAGCTAAATCTAACCAAACTAAATTCAAATGTGCTAGGGAATTCCTGGAAACTTCAGATAAATCAGCCATCATAGAGGTAAATTATGCCATTCAAAAGAGACAATTAAAAAACTAAGAAGGAAATAAAAAAGGGTTAGAACACATCCTCTCCACCAAACAACACCCAGGTAGCAAGAATTAATACCAAACAAACAAGCAGAAAGCAATTCATTCATTCATTCATTCATTCATTCATTCATTCATTCATTCATTCATTCATTCATTCATTCATTCATTCAGTTAGTTTATGTGCCCTAAACAAGCAAGTACCAAGGAGAAAACCACATCCTTATCCATACTGGCAGGGCACGTTGCTGTATATGAACAGGAAGAAAATTCCACAATCATTAGCATTGATGATTTTACCTACTGTAGTTAGGTAAAGAAATGTCTGCAAGCAAACAACCAAATTCAGAGTGTACCAAGGACTCCCCAGTTCAACCCTAAGCTACTTATATTTCTTTCTATTATAATTTTATTGTTTTTTTAACTAAAATTTATTTTCCCAGCTCTATTTGTCATTTATTTAGGAAATGGTGAGTAATTTGATTATTGTTTAGTGGTGCTGCAGTAGTGAAATACTTTCCATAATTGGGTATGTCCAAATTATAGTTCACCAAATATAATATAAATAATATAAACCATTTATGGCTTATTCAAGTGTCTGGTTTTGTGTTTGGCTCTTCAGTAACTTAGATGGGGATATATCAGGCATCTGGCAGTTTGAAGGGCGTAGTTAGGGGCCTTTGTTTTCCCTGCTCAAAGCAATGATGCAGGTGTTAACTTATCTAAAAGCGCTGTGGCTTTGGCAGACTTAAAAATGCATTTCAAGCTAGATATGCAACCTTTTCCACAGTTCCTTTCTTTGGGCCATATGTTAATAATGCTGCCTGCCTTTTCCAAAGCTTCATGTCGCAATCCCCCCAGTCAGTGCCTCTGCAGATGTTTGTTTTCAGATGCTGATGGAAGACAAGGAAGGCCTCTGAAAGGTCAATTTTTCTTGTAGCACCATATGCTGCCTGGTTAAGCTTTCAGAACAGAAGGTTAATATAAAATAATCTCTGGCAATTTTAAAAAACAAATGAGCACTTACAGGAGCACATCCTTCATGGCCCTTTCCCCAAGGAATTCATAGTTGAAACCATTCATTTGCAATGCACTTTGGATATTTATATAATATTCACAAATGTTCCATGATTTAAACAGCTGTCTAGCATTCCAGAAGCTCCACAGAACAGGGTGACAGACATTTATTTTAAAATATGACAATGTTGCTGGGCTCCATAAGGAGATTTCTATGACTTGCTGTTTGTTTTACTTCTGCCCCCCCCTCTCTTCCCCCCCCCCCAATTATTTATCTGACTGTTGTAATGCTCCTTTTTGTTCTTCTCAAGAAAAACAACAACAAATGGGAGTGACTTTGAGAATGGTAGATTAGTTGCAGTCACATATATAGTCACAGCAAACAAAAATCCCATAGCATTTTACATATAGTTATCCCGGGTTGCACATTGATTGTTTGGAGTTGTGCAAACTGGAATGGTATCACAGTTCTAATAATTGTGCAGTAAAATTGCCATAGTACAAGCAACACAAGACAGTTTGGTCCAGAAACAGAAAATCCAAATGACTCGTTAATATGGGATACAATTCATCAGGAATTTCTCCTCTTCACAGCTCGTGATAAGTTATCTCACTCTTCCCACAATCTGAAAAAAGCTCAGCTTGTTTTTAGAGTGATTCAAATGTATTTTACTTTCATCTTTCGTAGTAGAGCTATTTTTGGTGGTGTGCTGGATGTGCGAAAGATGGAGGAGAATAGACCGAATTTGACGTACTTGCTATCTGCATGCCCCCCCCCCCCCCTTTTCCAAAGTGAAAGGATTTGGGGAATTAAGTCTGGTGATTGAAGAGGAGTTTTGGATTAATCTTCAGGAATTTAGAATAAAGTACTTCACTTACTTTTGGAACTTTGAGCAATGCTTTGCTTAGACTCTGATTTGCTTTTGGATACTATTTGGACCGCTGACATAGGCATCATAACCACCTATCTCCCCATCCAAAAACATGAGCTGAGCAAGATCGCCAGTTGTTATCAATGGGGATTATGTAAAAGCAAACTGGTTTTGCGATATTTAGACTGTTTCAAAGGCCTGGGTGGCAGACCTTTTCCAATAGATTGCAATGACTGGTGTGGCGTTATCTAATTCTACTGCTTTTAATGGCTTGAAACGCACTATGGCAGACTCTTTTGCATGAGTGATGGTGGCACGATGGTGGCGCCCTGAGTCCCTTTGGGGAGACAGGTGCGGGATAAAAGTCTAATAAATTGAAATTAAATTGAATTGACAATGTTAGAATGGAATATTTCAGGCTAATTCTATTGACTGCCAGCAGTTCGATTCTAGCCGGCTCAAGGTTGACTCAGCCTTCCATCCTTCTGAGGTTGGTAAAATGAAGAGCTAGATTGTTGCGGGCAATATGCTGATTCTATAAACTGTTTACAGAGGGCTACAATGTACTACGAAGTGTTATATAAGTCTTAAGTACTATTGCCTTTCTAAAATAGAAGATAATTATACTATTTAGACAACTTAAAGTATGAGTGTTTCTTGCAGTTATTATGAAAAGATATTCATATCAAAATCTTTGTTGCCTTCAGTTATGTAATAGAGCATTTTAAGTACAGGAGTATTGTGATGATTCTTTGAAGGTGTGACATTATTAGAGTAAGTTGCAGAATAGAAGTTGCAGGATTTTTGGTCAGCTGTTTTTCAATCTTCCTCCCTTCTGTTCTGTCTGAATTAATTATTTCTTAAAAGATTAAATACATATGGTACATGAATAGGCCTGATTAAACTTATAGTGATTTCTCAGAAGCCTTGAATAGTTAAAAATGTAAAATGAGGGCAATTGAACATATATTTTTTACTAATTAACCATTGTTATTTTATATATTTAATGTTACTTTTGCACTGCTCTAGCAATAATGTTTTTCATACATTAAAACATTGCTGGTTTAGTACTGTATTAATTCCAGCTTGTGCTCAGAGGATTGCTGTTTAGAAGCAATTACTGGTAAGCTGTAAGGAATTTTGGCAACTTATTCTGCTTAGGAAGGAAAGGAGTAACAGAGGGATCTGAATTACAGTCAGCGTTGGTTCTGAATGGAAATAAATGTGGAAGAGACTTTATAAAAATGTCAGGCAATAACTGGTTTAATACCAGGTCTTAAGATTCCAGGACAAAAGTGAACATTTAAGATCAGCATTGCCCAATTCGATGTCCTCTGAATTGGCTGGGTATTTATAGACTTGAAGTCCATTGCCCATAGAAGGTTAAAAGAAAGCTAATGGAGATTACCTGCATTTGTAGAAGTAGAACTTGTATCCATTGTAGAATAGATGTATGGATGGATTATTGTGCTTTCTGGAAGTTCAGAACGGAATCTATAAAGGGATTGGGTTAAATGTTTGCGGATTAAATGTTAAAATATTGTATTTTGTTGTGATGTCTATGTTGCTATAATTACTCTGCTCAGTAGAAAGAATTACATTTATACAATCTGCGTATTGTAGATAATTGCTTCCATGGCTGAAGAACTAAACAGTTTGTCACAGTTTGCACATTGAAAACAACTTTGTGGCTCTGCATAACACTGGTGCATGTAAAAGTTCTGTTCATTGTGTGCCTGATTAAAGGATTGTGCATTTTGTGATCATAATTTCCAAGGCATAGAATGTCTCTTCACTTTGCAACAACCATAGGAGACAAACATAGCAATTGTTTTTCAAGTTCTTATTTGGAATTCTAGAATAAAATGGCTTAAGTGGAAATTTTCTTGATGAACATTATGCACTGGCTGATTGGAAAGTTCTACAATATGGGAAAGTTGAGGTAGAACAGGAATTATTGGAAACTGAGGCAGATACATGCAGAGGAAGTGAGAACCTTTGCCCACATTGTTCTGCCGTTGGATACGCACAGCTGAGCCTGCCATTTTCTATAATGCACTTTTTTTTGTTCTTGCACCTGTTTGATCAAGGCTAGAAACCGGGAGACTATGAGTTCTAGTTTCGCTTTAGACGTGAAAACCAGTTAGGTTTCACATCTAAAAGCGAAAGAGAGCAACTTGGGCTAGTTGCTCTCTCCTCAGCCCAACTCACCTCATCAGGGTGGTTGTTGTGGGAAAAATAGGAGGAGGAAGGAGCATTGAGTTTATCTGTTGAGTTATTTATTTTATAACGAAGTAACAAAGTTGGGATAATAATAAATTTTAAAAAATGCATCTTGCAGTAACATTTCAAGCAGTGACCGAGAGGTGAAGCTGAAGCCTAGCAGAATAAACAGACTGCTGGATGTTTTTTTGGAAGCAAGGCAGGGTTCGGCAATTATGGGCCCTTTATGACCTGTGGACTCCAACATGGCTGATTTGGGAATTCTGGGAGTTGAAGTCCACGGGTCATAAAAGGGCCATAGTTGGCTGCTCTGGGATAAGGTATGTTATATCATTTCAGTTACACTGTAAACATTCACTGTTTGAGTGGAGATAATCAGTTCTCATCAAACACTGTTGTGCAAGGCCTGTGAATGGCCAGGAACGGGTGCCTGGAGGTTTATTTTATTAGTCCGGGGCAGCAGTCTGGCATTTTATCTGGGGACCAGACTCGCATATCATTTGGCGAGATAATAATCTCAGATTGAAGTAAGTTAGCAAATGGCAGGCCTGTTTGCAAAGAATCCCAGTTGTATTGAGCACCATGTATCTAGGTTTTGCTTAAGTACATTCATGCAGATCCATTTTCACTCGCAGACCCACTGAATCCTCGCCAAACTGATCAAGGAGTTAGATATGTGTACATGGGTTGTTTTCCTCCAGTCAGCTTCCTGTGTGCTCCTGCTTTTTATAGCAGTGCCTTATTTTTCCACCTCAGCTGTGTCTCATGAGTTGCTGCTGTTATTACTGAGATCCCTAAGTCTTGCATCATGTGCAGTTTTCACGCAGTGACCAGCTTCCAGACAGCTCCGGTTTCAAATTGGGTCATTCACTGGTCTTCACACGTCCAAGGCTCCATTTCTTAGAGGGCTTTATACAGTCTGTTTGTTGGGGGTTTTGCTCCCCTCCCCTCAAGCTCAGATACAGTCCATAATATTTACAACATGTATTTGTCGGTTTCCATACCTAGAGCATTTTTGACTATCACTCACTGTCAAGAATCCCCTTATTTTAAGATTTATGTTCTGGTTATTTCCCTTATTTCCTTGTTTTTGAGCTTTGGTTTTCTCAGAGACAAAATTCTCTAAATCACCTGCAGCTTCAAATTTTTGTGTAATCAATCATTTCCAAACTTGGTGGTTTGTGAATCTCCCTTTGTCCATTCTGTTTGCACCATATTTTAAGCTCCTAGTTCGCATGCTATAGCTATGTTATGGAAGACATTGCTATTTTTGCTCTTCTGAAAGGGTCTTTGATGCCCTGTCTGTACTTTGTGTGACTCCAGCTTCTGTTCTTCAGTAGTAAATGCTTAGTGTGCGTGAGAGAAAAGTGTGTGTGTGCGCGTGCGTGCGTGCGCGTGTGTGTTGTACGTTTAGTTTGACATTTCAGTTACCTACATTTATAATTGGTAAGTTTCACAGGACATCAAAACCTCTTCCCAATTTATTATTCACTTGATGAATAGTAGAAGAGTGATCACTACTAACTAACTACATATTAAAGTGTGCACATATGTGATATGCTTGAATATGTTATGTTCCTCAGATGGGCAATAAGACCTTAATGTAAGCAGCATTAAAAGTGTTTTTATTTGATTCGGTAGGTTTTTCATTTGGTTTTATTTAGTAATTAGTCTTAAAACGTCACATAAAAAAGGCAGGATATACTGTACATCCTGAAACAAAATCAAACTAGTTATATCTGTAAGGGTGACATTTCCAACTGAATCTCAATGGGAGGAAATAACGTGGCACTCTTCTTTCTATTGTTTTGACCACTGTTTGGTTTAATAGGAGGTTTTTTTTTAATGTGGACAACAAAGTTATTTGTGAAAAGAGCTCAGTTGAAATGTGCCTAAAGGAAATGTGCCTAATAACTTCTTTTTTCCCTTGACAATTAGGAGTCTTTTGGAAGAATAGATTTGCATACAAAAGTATGATTATTGCAGTACTCAGTTGTTAGGGTTTATTAGTTGGAAACCAAACAATCATGAATTTTCTGATTCTTTTGTTTTTGTCTTCAGGCTATATGTCTCCACATCCATCTCCCCTGGGAGCACCTGAGCACGTGTCTAGTCCAATGTCTGGAGGGGGTCCAACTCCACCCCAAATGCAGCCGAGTCAGCCGGGACCCATGATGCCTGGAGACCCACAAGTGATGAGCCAACCCAGTAGAGGCCCTTCACCTTTCAGTCCTGTCCAGTTGCATCAGCTCCGAGCTCAGATTTTAGCATACAAAATGCTGGCTAGAGGACAGCAAATCCCTGAAAACATTCAGCTTGCTGTACAAGGAAAAAGGTCACTGCCTGGGATTCAGCAGCAACAGGCTCTTTACAAATCGTCTGGTAAAACGGCTACCTTCAGTATTCTAATACCTATGCAAGGCTGAGGACAAAACTGTGTCCTTTCCTCGGTTATGTGTAAATCAGAATTCAAAGAGCGATTTGTGAGGAAAGGAATAAAGGAAAGGAATAAAAGAGAGTCCTGTTTTGTTTTGTTTTTTGCTTCAGGGCATAAGTGCATGCAGAAGCAATGTGGCTGAGTAGTATAGACCAGGGGTCCCCAACCTTTGCAACTTTAAGTCTGAAGGACTTCAGCTCCCAGAATTCTCCAGCCAGCAAAGCTGGCTGGAGAATTCTGGGAGCTGAAGTCCTTCAGACTTAAAGTTGCAATGGTTGGGGACCCCGGGTATAGAGAACAGAGGCGTTATGGGATCCCGAGTAATTTGAACCCTAGAAAAGCCAAGTTCTATGTGGGGTGGTGGAATATGCATTTCCTGTACCTCAGAGCAGAGAAAGAAGGAAAGAGAGCTGTTTCCTCGTATGTGTTTAATTTTAGTATGAACTACTAGATAAATGGAGCCCAGAAAAGAGGAAGGGGCATCACTCCGTTTTGATTTCAAAACATCTTCTGAAATGTAAACTTTAAATGTTTAATTAACAACACGCTCCTCCACCCCCACCCCCACATACACACTATTCATATGAAGGAATTTCCCAAAAGTCACCCCTAAGGCACAGAAACTATTTTGCATAAAAGTTCTTGGTACCTTCTGATAAGAGATCATGTGCATTCTTCCTTGCAGGAGTTGTTCCCATGCCTGGACACGGAGTTGCTTCAGGAATGCCAGGACATACAGCTGCCATGGCTCCAAAAACTTGGCCAGAAGGTAAAACTGCCGTACCATAAATCAAAACTACTAGCAGTTCATGTGCAGTTAACCATGATAGTTGTGATCTGAGAAGAGGAGTGGAAAGAAAAAGCAAACAAAGATCTTTTCAAATCCTTTCCTTTCTAAATTGTCTTAATGGCACATCTTCACAATAGTAGGTAGTTTTCTCCCCAGATATAAGAGAAGATATAAGAGAACAGAGATAACCATGATATGTTTTGGTGCTCTTTCCCCCTTTTTTTCTCCTCCCAAAGTTCCTTTTGTGAAGTGTCTCCAACAGATAAAAGTTTAATGGGTGATGATTAAAGAGGGATCCAAGGTAGAACTAAGGAGTAATGTTCTGACATGGGAATAATTAATCAGTGAGATGGTTTACCTCCAGAGGTTGTGGGTGCTCCATCACTGGAGGTTATCAAGAAGAGACTGGACAGGTATTTGTTCGGAATAGCTGGTTGAGCAGGGACTTGGACTAGGAAAACTCCAATCCTATTATTCAATGTTTTATGCTATGCCCACATGGGAAAGTGAGCTTTAATGATAGTTCTAGTGGAAAAGAACAAGCTTTCATTTCAATGAGTTATCACAATATTCTGCTTCTGAGAATTCTGATCTAAGATCTTGACAAGACTTTAAGGTGGCAATAATATCTGAAAAATATTTTTCTTATATTTTTTTCTTCCTAGCTTGGTTTTAGTTAGCTTCCAGTTATCTATTCTACTGTTGCCTTTCTTTTTGGAACATGAAAGAGTCTTCATTGCTTTCTAGCTGAATAACATTTAGAAAATCACACTTGCTTGGCTTCTGGAATCCCAGGCAAAAATATTTGCATTGTCTATCAGATGTGTGAATAACAGATAGAAAGTTTCAAACCCTGTTCACCTTTTTTAATGCATTCCCAGGTTCTTGACTGAAAAATAATTTAATTGTCTGCTGCTCCCCCACCCCCGCTTTTGTTGTTTTGCATCTGAAATCCCTTTAACATGGTTCCTTTGACCCCCCCTCCCCCTCCTATAATGCAGTTTTACAAACATCATTACAGGGATAATTAAGAAACCAAAACCATAACTTGAGAATTAGAGCAAATTGAAAGTAATTAATGTGATCACAGATCAGGGCAGAGATGTTACTTTCATGCGGGATGTTTATTTTAGGCATAAAACTAAACATTAAAAAACCTAAACATCGTGTTGTTCATGCTTCTGTTAGTATGTACCTGTGAATGCCTGTAAATACTGTAGAAGTTTCAAAGTTGATATCATTTGATCTAGATCAGGGGTGTCAAATTCAATTGCATCATGGGCCATATTGTGATATATCAAGATTGTTTTTGCCCTTGCGGAGCCAGGGTGGGTGTGGCCTACCAGTATTTCTTCTATCTCACTTTCTATTTTCCAGGGCAAGGAGTAGATATGAATGTCTCAAGTACACCCCAAAAGTTGGCTGTTCCTCCTCCAAGTGGAAGACCATCACCTGCCCCTGCTGCTACCCAGCCCACAGCTGTAATGCCAGGTCCTTCTGTACCACAGCCTGCAGCTTGTCAGCCTTCGCCTATTGTTCAGCTGCAGCAAAAACAGAACCGTATCAGCCCCATCCAAAAGCCTCAGGGGCTGGATCCTGTCGAAATTCTTCAGGAACGGGAGTATAGGTAATAGCCAAAGTGGAGTGTTTCAGATTAGCTTGCTTTGTGAGTTATGATTCTTATTGTCATTTCAAAATTTTAAAACAAACTTCATAGCAATTATTTTACTTTTTTGGGAAAAGGACTGAAAATCAGCTGGGAAGTAGGGCTGGGAAATTAAGGGCATGGGAAAGCTGAATCAAATTTTTAATACCTAACCTTTGGCATCCTATTGTAAACATTTCAGAACTAGAGTAAATTTTATGGGCATAACCACAAATGATTGCTACAGGAAATTCTTCCAATCCTGGAAGAAAATAGGCTAGACCTAACAATTATCAATCAATTTGGGACTGGAATTTGGATTTAAACAGAAAGCTTCAAATTTAAATGAGTTTTTTAACCAGGTTTAAGTAAAATCAATTTCTTAAATTTTATTAAAACATGTATGCGGAAATCATAAAATTGTGCTATTCTATTTTTTTCTATTGTAGTCAGTTGTATCCAGGAAAATTTTTTTTCATGAGTTGGGCATACTATAATGCCAGAATGAAGCATGAAAAAAGTATTTATATGTGTATTTGGAAGGATTAATAGACAAAAAAATAGATCTCCTCTCTACATGAGAGTACTCGTTTTCCTTTTATATAAAGCGACTTCTATCCATTCAGTAGTCTGATAGAGGAGATTCTTCATCCGTTTTTCAAGATCAAAATTCATTTGCCATCCAGTTTATGTAATTTATAATTTTCCTAAATGATATATAGTCCATTGATTTGGGCAGCTCTTTCCTTTTTTTTTCTTTAGTTCAAGCCAGCTTTTTTGGCTTGGATGGCTCAAGGGTTGTGCATATTTTATTTACGTGCATGTTGTATAAATATTTACAATTCCCTCTATCTTTTCATTTCCTTTCCTTAAATGAGTATGTAAACAGTATGTGTGTGTTCGTGATTCAGTAGAGGGCCTTTTTTATTTGCCAAGCTTTATACTGAAAAGAATTTTACCCTAAAGCAAAAAAATAATAATAATTCTGGAACTTCAGTAATAGCAGAAAGGAACAACATTTAAGTCAGATTAAAATTGGAATAAGTCCCAATAAGAAGTATCTCTAGTTAATCCATTTGATTTTGTTTGGGCAAGCTTTAATTTTTTAGGAATGTCTTAAAATCATATAGGCGAAAGGAGCCATTTGTCCTATTGAATCCAACTCCTTATTCAGTGGGGGAATCCAAACTAAAGTATCCCAGATACCTTCTAGTAACAGATGAACTAGAATGAAGGCAAGGCTATTGCTTCTCTGGATACAGTAATTGGTTCCACTGTGAAAGTACTCCTATTGTCAAAAAGTTTTCTTTCTAACCCACCATTAGAATCCTCTTTCCTGTAACTTTAAATCCATTATTCCCTATCCTGCACTTCTGAACAAGAGAGAAAAGGTCTTGACCTTCTTCAAGTGTGATATTCTTTCAGGCGTTTGAAGAATGCTATCATATCGCCCCGAACTCAGATTTTGCCCCAGAGCTAAATATACCCAGCTCCTTCAGTCTCTTTTCACAGAATTTAATTTCTAGTCCCTGATCATCCTTGCTGCCATTCTCTATGTCTAATTCGAATAATTGTATTCTAATTTCTGTTCATCCTTCTTAAGTCTGATGAAAACAGAAAAATGAAGAAAAATAAGTTCTCGTGTTCTAAAAGTTATCCTGTGTATTTGATGTTGCTTAATATTTCAAATGCTTTTTTTGCAGCCATTTCCCGCAGGTCAAAGTGCAGTATGATGAGTCTGTCAAATTCATTAGGCTTAACATACAGTGTCTTAAGTGTTATCCCTTTATGGGAACAGCAACAGATATAGTGAAAAAATACCTATAAAGCTTTCATATATTAACATGTTGATAACAACTCGATTTACTTTGTGGTTTAAAGCTGGGTCAGTTTAATAAATTTATGCACAAATTCTTAAACAGCCCTCCTAACACTTAACAAAACAAAGTACTTGTTCTTCTCTAATCTTAATGAATTCCTGTGAAATGAATAATGTACAGTGTAATTTAATGTCATTCCACTATGAGCAAAGCTTCTTTTCTTCTTACTACTCATTAAAAAATTGCATATGTTATTGTCCTGAAATGATGAGCAGAGTGGATTATATCAAATGGGTCTCTTTAATTGCCTCTCCTTGCTCCTTGGGCTATCATTCTGCAGTTGTGGCAGCTACTCCAGAATCCAATAACATCTGTAGTTGCACTCAGTTGGTTCAAGGGGATGTTGCCCTTTTGCAAGAAGATCTTTATCATCCCTTTAAGAATTCTCATTCTGCTTAGAAAAAGACAAATAACTACACTGTGGAGATTAATTAAACAAATTTTGGACAGGGTTAGCTTAAATCCCCAAAGCCCCTTAACTGGCGGCTTCAGAAAACTGCTTTCCTCTTTGTGTCTTGATTTTAGGACTTAATGGCTTTTAATATTTCCCCCATAAGATAAAAATAGCCTCCCCCCTCCCCCCAATCTGTTTTAAAGATTAGGCAGTGAAGATGATTTAAGTATTTGATACCTACATTTTTGGACAAAGTAGATTGCCATAAAGTATTCCAAGATGCCACATAAATTATAATTCTGTGTCTGATACAATGCCATAGTAATTAAATAAAAGCAACACTGAGCCTCTTCCTTTTAAATGTCATAATTTATAATAATGATAATTTCACTTCTGGTTGTTTTTTTTTTTTTTTTTGGGAAATGCTAAATAAGGATTACAGATTTTAAACTTGGTTTCAAATTTATGTCAATGGTGATAATTCGGTATTGTTGGTAGCTTCTTCCAATGCGCATGCTTCATCTTAAATATATTCTTTATATTGATAGCAGTTATTAAGACAAATGAGCCATTGTGGCTGTAACACCATTTTAATGGCCTAGAAATTACCCTGAAGGATGTGTACTTCTTCATTATAACTGCTTGTCAATTTTGCTTCTTTGCTGCTAATACAGTTAAAGAATCTTTTAGCAAGGATCTTAACCACAGTTGAGGGTTAGTTGTACCCCATTTAATTAGAATCTCTGCACCATTTGAAACAGCTTTCAAATTGTAGGCTGAACATTACATTTAGCCAAGGATGATGGTCTTGGACTGCTTAACTGTTGCCAAGGAGAGCTGAAAAAAAGGACTCTGAATAGGGAAAACTTTTTCAGGAGACTGTATGCTTGGTTTGTCAATGCTAGATAACAGATAAATGTCACTTCATCTGCAGTAGCTCGGTGTGTTAGAAGTATGTGTCAACTCTGAAGCAAACCTGGCTGAAGCTGTCTTGTACTGCCTCATAGTTGCCACAAAGCCTGAAAGGGGAATGGAGGGGGGAAGTAGATAGCCCGGATACAATCAAAATAAAGTTTTTCTGTGGGAACTGAGGTCATTGAAACAGGTAGTTGTTGAAGGAAGAGAAGAGCCTTCCACCCATCTTCATTGGACAATGTGACCGGTCACACCTGGTGGGGGGTGGGTGGGGATTTTTTTACTCTTTTAATTAGTTGAAGACCACAGGAACGGTTAGATTTAGTTTTCACCGGCTGTGCCACAAAATCTGTTCTACCTGCCTCGGAGTTATACTTTCCATGGGTGCCTTACTCAGAACACTGTCATTAAACCAACTCTCCCAACTGTCTGCTCCAGCCAAAGCCACTCTCTGGGGTCCTGAGCCCTAGCTGCTCACCTGATCTTTTGAGAAGAGCAGAGAAGAATCGGGGAAGACATCAGAAATGGAGAATCAGGGAGAAAGAGTCCTTGCACTGGCGTGACTCCCACAAAGAGCCTGCAGACCCCTACAGAGGTCCTGCGGATCACAGTGACGCTGACAGAAGTTGCCCTCCTGGCAGTGACCCAGCCCAAGGTCCGAGCAGAGGAGGCAACAATGGGGACTTGTACCGGGCTGACGAAGACCTCAGATGCCAGGGCTCCATTCAGTGGGATGTGACCAGTGACACCTGGGAGGGGGGATTTTTACTCTTTTAATTAAGTGAAAACCGCAGGAAGTGTTAGCGTTGGTTTTCACCCGCTGTGTCAATATGATATATCCAATAATCTGTTCTTTGAGGAATCGACCTGCCTTGGAGTTCTGCTTTCAATGGATGCATTATTTGGAACGCTGTCAGTGTGATCATATAGACCAGCTGTTCTAACATTTCTTAATATAAGGTCTTTTTGCAGCAACAAAGGCCAGGAAACCCAGTTTTGAATATCTTCATGTTTACATCAAACTATGGGTTCCTGCATTTTCATTCTTTGATTATATACAGTATATCAATATTACATGCTGCATGGTCCAGTAGCCTTAAAATAGTCATTATGGTACTTCAAATTGTTTTTACATTTCACATATAGGTTAAAAAGAGAGCTTTTACAACTGCTCCAGCTACCACTGTTATAGATATGATATCGCTGTTTCCAGGAATTCTGGCCATTGATAGTGGCCTTGGCTGCATGCCTTGATACTAAAGTAGAGAGGGGGGCAGGGTTATTAGGATAGAGGCATGGGTTTGAAAGAGACACCACCTTAAGTAGTTTGTTAAAGTCTACCCTGTACAGTTTTTAACCAGCAAGGGAAGTTTTTTTAAAAACTCTTGAATTGGCCAGCTTTGTGGGGCTTGACAACAGCAGCATTTAAAAACTCCAGATTCCTTTGCACAAAATGTTTGCCTACCTGTTTGTGTGTGTGTGAGGTATTTGACAGTTAAAAAAAACCTAATGTTCAGTTCACTTTATTTGTCTTAAAACACAGGCTCTGCTGAGTTCAAAAAAATATGCAATCATAAAGCAAACTAGAGAGGCCAAGAGATAGTGAAAGAGATTTGCAATTGACAAGTTCATTTATTTATTTCTTTTAAATTTTCTGTCTTGTGCCCTTCCCTATCTAGGCTTCAGGCTCGAATTGCACACAGAATTCAAGAATTAGAAAATTTGCCTGGTTCTTTACCTCCAGATCTGAGGACTAAAGCCACAGTGGAGTTGAAAGCGCTTAGGCTACTAAATTTCCAGCGCCAGGTAATGCATTATACTGGGGGGAAAGATATATTTATTTGTGATTGGACACTTAGGGCCTTTATATGTCAGTCATTCTATTTTAAAGCTAACGAGTAATTGGTGTACCAATGAATTTCATGCGTGTCATGTGAGCTCAAGCTATAGAAGAGAAGCACAGCTGCTGCAGTTGAGCCATGGTGGTGCAATGGTTAGAATACACTATTGCAAGTAACTCTGCCCACAGCCAGGAATTCGATCCTGACAAGCTCAAGGTTGACTCAGCCTTCTGTCCTTCCAAGGTTGGTAAAATGAGACCCCAAATCGTTGGGGTCAAAATGCTGACACTGTAAATCATTCAGAGAATGCTGTAAACCACTCTGGAGCGAATATAAATCTGAGTGCTAAGTTTAAGTGTTTATTGCAGTTCTTACATAATTCCTTCTCCTGCAAGGTTATAGAAGCAAATGAGTTTTCATTTCCATGGAAGAAAAACATTGTCCTAAACTTTGCTGATGATCTTGAGGTGGGCTTTCCTTGCAATTCGCATGGAACAGAATATGACACCAAAGTATCTCAGTGTACAAAATGCATTACCACACGTAAAAGGATGAAAAAACCAATTCATTAGGGTAAAAGGGAATATAACATCATGTATTAGGAAATGTACATGATTGTTTGTTAATGTTTGTTAGTGTGTGTGTATCTATCAAACAAAACTTACACTTTTTTAAAAAGTTGCAAACTGATAATGAAACAAGAAGGAACAATTTGTGGATTGGATACCAAGTGACAGATTTATCACCAGAAGTTACAGAATCTCCCTTGGCCAGAAGTTTTATTTTGTCTTTGTGTATATTTCTGTCCATGCCATGTCCATATTTCTAACATCAGCAGCACTTTCTGTAACATTTGGCACAATTTATTTTACTGTCTAAAACCTTTCATAAAACAGGTTAGGCTTAAGGAGAATGTTCTTTTCAAGTTCATTATTTTTATTTTATTTTTTTATTTATTTTAATCATTATATTTTAATGACTTTGCATTTCACCTGCTGTACAATATGGGCCTCAAGCTGAGAATTATTTTATTCACTTTTCTTTTTTTCTTTTTACAAAGCAACCCAATCACAACAAACAACGGTGCAACCAAAACAAAGCAAAAACAAAAAAAAATGGAACAATAAATACAGACCTAGTTTATGAAACTAAAATCAGGAAAGAAATTAATTTGACACTGCTGCTCCACTTTTCATTTAAATGCCAGGACTGAATTGATAAAATCTGTTTCCTTTTAAAGCTAAGCACTGCCTGGTTAGATTTTCTCAAATTCAAATTAACTCGCTTTATTTGATCAACAAACTTGTTTTAGAAACTGGAAGTCCTGTCACATTTATATTAGACATCCAGAACAAAATGGAAAGAACACTTTGAAATGCTTTTTTTCTCCTTTCTTTCTGTTTTTTATCAGTGCAATTTCTCTGCTGAGACCCAATTTCCTTTTAAAATGCTATCTCTTCTGGTTCACAGCTGCGACAAGAAGTAGTGGCGTGCATGCGTCGGGACACAACTTTGGAGACTGCTCTGAATTCTAAGGCATACAAACGCAGCAAGCGGCAAACCCTGAGGGAAGCCCGAATGACCGAGAAACTTGAGAAACAACAGAAAATAGAGCAGGAGAGAAAACGTAGACAGAAGCACCAGGTATTTTACCATCCAGTGACTTTGGGACTGTTTGGTTTATATGTTTTTTTCCCCTCTACAAGCGGATGGAATAATCTGTCAACGACCCACTCATTTCTTTTATATCCTGCTAGATATGCTGGCTTGACTTTCATTACTCTGCCGTCCACTTGTCAGTGAAATGCCCATGCAGAGCTTGGAGGAAGCTGCTTCTTTTGTGGCTTGCGTATTAGCATGATGAGAAGGAGCCACAATGAATCGGCAGCTCAATACATAAGTTGGAAAAAATCTGAAAGAGTTGGAATTTGCTGATGCAGAGGTGTCCACAGGATCCAGTGCTTTCATCAAAATGAAACTGTTGTGCCATTGTGAGGCGAGCTCCGTCCCATTCACCCATGCGTGTGAGAGCACAATGCACGTACGAAAGGGGCGGAGCTTGTGTAGCATTGGCACACCACAGTTTTTGTCGTTTTGCCAGAGTCGCCCGCATATACTGCTGCGTGGAAACTCATTCCTGGTTGTCAAAAAAAAAAATCTGTCAGCTTTTTTTTGTGAAAGTTCACATTTGTTCCTGCCATCACACTTTACTGACATAAATCTTATTTTAAAAAAATACTCTTCCTTGGATCCAAATGACAGAGTGGGTCATTCTGTGTTTTTGGTTATTGATATGTAACAAACTGATAGATGCAGACGCTCAGTACTTCCGAACCTGGCAGGAAGTGAATATCTAGGCTTTTAGTCTCTCCCAAATCTACTAGTAAGTATCAGATATTGGATTGGAAATGTTCTTCAGCACCAAGTTGAGCTTGTCCTGATATACATTTCAGGAAATGAGGCCACTTTATGCTTCTGGTTCTTTTTGGTGGATTGGAGTCTTTTAATGAGAAATTATGATATAGGAATACATCTAATGGAATTAATACTATTTCCATTGATTGGCATGTTAGCAGACATTACTTGCTAACTTTTTATGACTTTTTAAAAAATGGAAATATTAGGAACTGAACTTTGTTTTTTGTTTTTTTTTACACAAGCTATATCCTCTTTCTGAAATAATTAATGTATAGTTAATTTCACAAATGCTAAATATCTTGTGTCCATTAGAAGGTTTTAACAGGGAGATTTCCTCTAATGCATTTTAGATATATCTGAACTGAACTTTGAGATTCTTATTGAGAATTATAATTCCAGAAACAATGACTAAAAATAGTTCTTAACAATGTTTTTAGCTGGATTAGAAACCACTTCCTTGGATGCAGCCCTTAGAGCAGGGGTGCCCAACCCCCGGGCCGTGGACCGGTGCCGGTCCGTGGCTTGATAGGAACTGGGCCGCAGGGCGGGAGAGGAGGAGGAGGGAGCAGCCCCCTGGGAAGAGGGCGCGCTGGGGACGGGAAAGCACAGGCGTGGCCGCTTGCACCGTTGGGGGCCCTAGAGGGGCGAGTGAGCCGACTCTTCCCCCCCCCCCCCGCGTGCACATGCGCTACCTGTTCCCCCTTCCCCCCCCCGCTCCCCCTCTACGCTGGCCGGTCCGCAGAATTTTCTTTAAAATGAAACCGGTCCCTGGTGCAAAAAAGGTTGGGGACCCCTGCCTTAGAGAATGGAGGTTCAGATAGTCATCAGGCTGGATAAGCTTTGAGCCGAACAGTCGCAGGAACTGTTGAATGGTAGATCTGAGCCTCATATGCAGATATGTTCAGATCCACCTAGAGCCTCTTCCTTGTCAAAGACCAAAGAGAACATCTCTTCTCATCATGGTTACAGCCTATTAACTACTATCTAGGAAACACCTAATCCAATTTCAGAATATCATAGCTTATAACTTTTGTATTGAAAAAGGTTCAAAAGCCACTGGCCCTTGAAGAAAGAGAGCTTTTTTCTTTTTGAAAAGCCTTGTTTCTCACAAGAAATCGTTACCACAGAATCTGCTCAGTACAGAAGCCAGAGGGTCAGATACTTTAGCTTCTGCACTAAGAAAAATCTGTAGTGTCTCTGCTTTCAAGAAATTGCCTTTCAAGAAAGTGGCAGCTGCTGAAATAACTATAAATCAAGAGAGGCAGGAAAATAGGGAGGAAAGGTTGCATTCAGGCTGCCATAACCCAGGCTTCATAAATCCCAATGACTACTAAATGCCAGCAAAGAATTTGAATTTTCTGCATCTCTGTGCTGGCATGTGATGATTATCTGAACTTTTGCTAACTCATTATGGTAATCTTAAAAGCCTGCATCAAAACCCTAAAAATTGCCAGGTTTCACCTTCCAATATGTATGTACATATATGCCTATACATGCATCAAGTCTTTCAAATTGTCTTGACTTGTGGCAACTGGTTGGATGAGTCACTGGAGTTTAAAATCTTCTTCGCAAGACTTTTGGAAGTGATTTGCCATTTCTCTGTCTCTTAGGCACTAAGAGACAGAGATTGGCTCAGAAATAATCTAGCAGGCTTTGCATCAGTTTTCCAATCTTTAGCCCACTGCTTTTAGCCACTAAAACGAACTGGCTTTCTGCAACATATTGAATAGCAGACTTTTGTCTTTGACAGTTCTGTTAAAATATAAACTACAGTGAGCTTTTAGTAAGCAATTATAGGCAATTCAGCAGTTATTCTAGATTTACTTAAACTGCAAAAAGGAGGACTTTTTAAAATAGGCATGTAATTTAGCCTTCATATCTTTGAGTATCCATCCTAACTTCATCCATCTACCTACCTAAACTTGCCTTTTTTTTTTTTTTGCAGTATGCATTCTCAAGATAATATGCACAACCCCAAATCTTCAAATCCAAATTATGTTGCTAAAACTGAAAGGGGAATATTATTACATGAGTTATAATCCTATTAATTGAGCTTAGTTAAGATAAATTTAGTTTTATTCCACCTACTTTTTATTAGTTGTATGTTCAGTAATGTTTGGGGTGCAACCAGAAGCATACTTCTGAGAAACCATATGTAGCCATTTGTCTTTTCAGTTCTCAAGATAGAAACAGCATAGTACTTCAAATCCCATCAGACGTAAGCAGTATTGCTGATATTGAAGACTGTTAAAGAGTTTCAGTTCATCCTCATATAGAATACTGCTTGCTATATAGCTGTTTCTGCATTGAATAAAAAATACTGCTTTCATATACTTAAGTGATTTTGCTAAGTTTGTTGGTTTCCTGCCCTCAGTTGACAGTTTTTACTATTATTTCAACAGGAATATCTCAATAGCATTTTACAGCATGCTAAAGATTTTAAAGAATACCATCGGTCAGTGGCTGGAAAAATTCAGAAGCTTTCCAAAGCTGTGGCTACCTGGCATGCCAACACAGAACGTGAACAGAAGAAAGAAACAGAGAGGATTGAGAAAGAACGAATGAGGAGGCTGATGGTAAGATGTGATGCAACCAATCCTGGAGACTGGCAAAATTAGTTCTTGTTTTGGGGATCAGAGGAGAAGCATAAAGGAAAAATTATATTAACCCTGTTCCTTTAGAATTCCTTAAAATATTCAATACAGGAGTTAAGCAGATGATACACCTGGATTTAGAGCAGGGGTGTCAAACTGGTGGCCTGCAGGCCGGATGTGTCATGCGTGGGCAGTTCCATGAAGGGGAAAAATGTCACGAAACCTCACATGACGGCAACATGACGCCGCAGGTTTGACACCCACGATTTAGAGGCAAATTACTTTTTGCAGAAGATGGCCTCAAAAAAATAAAATGAACATAGGTGCAGCAGTTCATGACAGTTCCAAGATGCCTTACGTTTTAAAAATCCTGGCAATAAAAATGTATTCTGGTGCCTTCCAGTTATCAAAGAAAGATTCAAGGGAACGTACCCCAAGGACAGCTTTGTTAGTGGGGTGGGATCCTAGGCCTCCCCAACACATTTCCATATTTATGTTGGATTACATGAAGAAAATAAATGCTCTTCTCAGGCATATTTTGAAAATGAGTAGTATGTCAAAACAGTAGTTTGATCATGATAAACTTTGGAATGTCATTGTTATCAGTGACGTGTGTTTAATGGAATTTTCAACTCAAATCAAGATTTTCCAAGAGTGTTTACTGTAAACTCCACACAGTGAAGGGAAAGAAGTAGATTGATGGTTTTACTGGTATGATTATTCTCTCCAAATATTATTGAACTTCAAATCCCAAATCAAAGCTTGGTTTGATTACTGCTAGGAATTGTGGAAGATGGAAGTTCATAAACATTTGGATGCCCTCATATTACACATCTCGTCTCTAAAAAACAGTAGAAAACAAATGTCTCACTAGACTCTCCACTTGTGCTTTGATAATCATCCCCATGTTGTATGTCTTAAATAACAATAAAGTGATCAGTTGATACCCCTAGATTAGGAAGTACAGTCTAATTTGTAGACCTGGTTTATAACTGCATTTCCCACAACCATTGGTGGTCCAACCTTTTGGCTTGCCTGGGCCACTTTGAGGGAAGAGGTCTTGGACCACATATAAAAATATATAATTAACATATATAAGTAACAAATTTACTTTTAAAAATATTTTTATACAACCTTGTAGGGCTGCAATATTAGCTATCCAGGACTACACATCGGCCATAGGCCACAGGTTGGACATGCCTAATTTAAACTAAAGCATACAAATTGATCCTTTCCCTTTGAACTATTTTATAGTGATGCTGTAAGCTTTGACGTTACGTGAATTTTCATTTGCTCATGCCATTAGGCTGAAGATGAAGAAGGCTACCGCAAACTCATTGATCAGAAAAAAGACAGACGTCTAGCCTATCTGCTGCAGCAAACTGATGAATATGTGGCCAATCTGACAAATTTAGTGTGGGAACACAAGCAAGCACAAGCTGCCAAAGAAAAAAAGAAGAGGAGAAGAAGAAAGAAGGCAAGTATAGAGTTTAGCTGTTGCCGAAAAGACTTTTAAAGAAATCTGTTATGCACTTGCTTTCTTCCAAGGCATTTTTATAGAAGGTTTTCTCAGGTTTTTTTTTAAAGGTACATTTTGGCAGATACTAATAAGTATAAAAAGCATCTGATCTGTTACGCCAAATTCCTCTCTCCAGCTCATTCCAAAACATATGGGACATGTTAAAAACAGCACTTTAGTAGTGAAAGGGCCTACTTTTTTTCCCTCCAAACCTTGTGGAACAAGTTTGGGGACCGGACTTGGGGATCAGACTATAAAGTTAACTCATTACAGATATTTAAATTCTATCTGAGCATGCACCTATATAGATTCGTTATTGCTAACTTTTTTTTGTTTCTTTCTCAAGCAGGACAACATAGGGATATTTTAAACATCTTTTAAGTTGTGATCTCCAAAGTTTCTAATTATAATCAACACACTGAATTTTGCTCAGGCCATAAGAATATATACTTTGCCTACAATAGTTCATGTGTTTCTCAACCTCAGCAGGCTTGAGGTGTGTCAGCCTAGTACAGGTAGTCCTCAACTTACGACCACAATTGAGCCCAAAATATATGTTGCTAAGAAATTTAAAGTGAATTTTGGCCCATTTAATGACTTTTCTTGCCATGGTTGTTAAATGAATCACTGCAGTTGTTAAATTAGTAACACAGTTGTTAGGTGAATCAGCTTTCCCCATTGATTTTGCTTGCTTGTCAGAAGGTCACTGTTGTGGCCCACCAGCAGAGCTGGCAGCAGATTCAGAGAATAAGGAAGTTGGGAAGATATATGAGCCAGTCCTGGAGTCTGGGGAAAGCTCTGGCGAGGGCTCTGTTTCGGAGGCAGAGAGGGGACCAGAGCTGTATCCAGCTATCAGCTGCCTTCAGGATCAGACATCAGTGAGGCAGACAAACAGCTGGAGCCTGTTCCCAGTGTGTGCATATGCAGAGTTGCCAGACAAAGGGAACAGCTAAAGAACAGAGATCGACCTGGGAGTAAGGCCACAGGTGGACGATGAATGGCTCCTCACAGAGGAAATAAAAGAGTGAAAGGGGAGTGGAGTTTGCAGGAGACAATTAGTTCGCTTAATTGGTTAGTGACTCTTTGAGACTCCTTGCCAAGTTCTACAGATATCGGCCTGTCAGCTCTCCAGGCCAGATAAGGTCTGTAACTATAAATCCTCCCTTGAAAGACTTTGCTGGATATGAATGAGCAGAATTCACAGTAAATTAATAAAAGGGTTTTTTGTCGGGACAAGGTGTTTACTTCATGCTCTTAGGAAGCCTAGGTCAGAACAGTCACAAAAGATGATTATATGACTCCTGGACACTGCAACTGTCATAAATATGAGACAATTGCCAAGCATCTGAATGTAAATTGTGACCATGGGGATGCTGCAAAATGGTCATAAGTCACTTTTTTCAGTGCCGTTGTAACTTTCAACAGTCACTAAGTGAACTTTTGTAAGTTGAGGACCTGTATATGGGCTGAGGAATTCTGGGAGTTTAAATCTGCACATTTTAAAGTTGCTGTGGTTGAAAAACATTGACATAGAGAAAGAAAAGGACACGCAAGGCAGGTGTGTACTATATACATTCCAAACAGTCTTCTGAAAATAGTGGTAAAAGAGCCAAAACCTAAGGTGATACAAGCATAAATGTTTGTTGAATCCAAATTAGAGGCATTTGCTTTTATCTTCTTGGTAGATAGATTTTTGGAGTCCCCCACTTCTGAATGCTGCTTGTTATATCCCTGTACCTTGGGGAAGGGACCTTAATAAGCTGGGCAATTCTAATGGCAAGGGGGAAAAATGGAAATGAAATGACCTACATTTCGGTATATTGTACATGCTCATGTTTCGTTAAAATCTAACCCTGGCTCATTTTATAAATTACTGTACATATTTTTAAATGGGCTCCTGAAAGAAGCATTTTACTGTGTTTTCAATATTTAAAATGGATTAATATGCAAAAATGACTCCTTTTTAAATTGTCCCTTATCCTTTCATATTATAAACATTGATTTTTCTTTAATAAAAGGACATGTAAAGTATACTTAAAGTTGTTTTTAACATTCTTTCGGGTGACATATAATTGATTGAACTCGGGATCATTAACCATTAACACTTACTACTGTCTAACTAATGAAATGTTTTTTATCAGAACAAATCACTTTTGCTAATTAGAAATATAGTTAGGAATATCTGTGATAAGGAACTTGATAATATGAAGTGTTCTAACTCATTGATACGCAAATATAACATGATGCCTAAAGCATAAACCTTACTATGTGTGGGTAATTGGCAGTTCTATTCACAGTCTAGCACTGGTAGAAACTTAATAATTCAGTCCTAACCAAGTTAAGGTAGTGTCTAAGAATTATAAGTAATTCAAAGCAAGGTGTTTCTTTTTGTAAGATTACAGTGTTCTGGTCTGATAAACTTTTAACGAATTCTAAATGGGTTATCTAGCCTTTCTGTTACAAATATTTCCTCATCTAGTTTGTTTTCACTTTTTCTTTGCTATTTCTGCATCAAAGGCTTAATGGTCTTCTGTGGCAATTTTATATGCTTGGGCATTATTCATATGCAGGATAATAAGTGGCTGCTTTGTACTTAACATCAGTACCCTGCATGTGAAGTCCTGTTTAAACTCTCAGTTCTGAGCAGCTCTTTAACAGAGCTAATTAAGAGGAGGAAGTGTGACATTACAGGCTCTTTTTAATATATAGAAGGCCTTCTCTTAGTTGCTGAGGCTGCTTGCTGTTAAAATAAGCTTTTAGGCAATGCAAGAGCTATATGCTTTCTGCACCTGCCTGTCACCAGGATTTCCTAGGCATTGGCTTTCTGCCAGGTTTTGTGTAAATAGTTTTCTATATTTTGAACCACTACTGGGAAAAGAAGAAAACAAGGTGAATAAAAGCCAGAATAGGGTTTTAGCAGTTTGGCTAGAGAGACACATACCTGCCACCTTTCAGGTATCTACTGATCTCTAAGGTCTTTGATGCAGCACAGATGCTCACAACTCTCCTTCCTCTTTGCCTGTCGCTGCCCAGCTAACTAATATTGCAGCCTTTGCTGCCACTACCAACTTCTTGATGGGGTCTACTTCAGTGATGTCTAGCAAATCATAGTCTTCTCTCCATACCAGAGGGTGCTCCTGAGCAGGATCTCTGGTTAGAATTTTGCAAGAAGTAGCAAAATGCTTTTTCAGGTATTTGCCTGAATGCAGGAAGAGCTCAGTGGGAAGAAATAGTGGGATGGAACATACTTTCTCCTTGTTTCTCCATACCTTTAGGAGATATGACTGAAATGGAGCTTTTCATTCCATAGAAATTATTTCTCCTCCGTCCACTGCTAAAAGCAACTTAATTGCAGACATCAACATGTGCCCGCCTCTCAATCCCAAATCCATCTTTAAAATCAAACGATAATCTTTTTCCAACTCAGCAGAAAAATTTCCTGACACTTATAATCCCTTTTTTCTGCACATTTATTAGGAGTTAAGTCCTGCTGACCGATTAGAGGTTGGAAGGATTAGTAACATTCTTCCTCCCATCCTGGCTTCTTCACTTCTCAACATGGACACATCTAGAAATGAAATTGAGTAGAAGGGAAATGCATCCCAAGGCACAGATGGCAGCAGGAATTGCTGGGAAAAGCTTTCAGAGCTAGAAGCCCAGGCTGATAAAATTTGCACTACTGCAGTGCCCTCTCTACTCGGAGACATCTCAGAAGCTTCCATTGGTACAGAGTGTAGTACTCTGAAGGTGGGGGAGATCCACTTTAATAATGGGACATGTAGATTATGGCTGCTGCACTGGTTGCCATTTTATCTTCAGCTATAATTCAGAGTGTGTTTATTATTTCTAAAGCTGTGGGTCCTTGGGTCATAATATGGAACCATATTCTTCAAATGGAGGTCTGCTTATTTTGTATGATTGGCTTGCAAGTGCAGCTTCCTTTCAGAAAGTAGTTTGAATGCAAACCTTTTTGGTGATGGCCCTGAACTTTCTGGAATTACCTATCCCTGAGATGTTGTCATGGTCCTGCTGTCTTGGTGTTCGGAAAGGGGACCGTCCATTTGGAACTTAAACGAGTTTTTTTTGAACGACTCCTAAATATGTTGGTTTTAAAGCGTACAGTCCTCACATTACAACAGTTTGTTTAGTGACCATCAAAGTTACAGTGTCACTGAAAAAAGTGTCTTATGACTATTTTTCACATGTACAACCGTTGTGGCAGTCCCATGGTCACGTGATTTACATTTGGATGCTTGGCAACTGGTTCATATTTATGACAGTTCCAGTGCCCCAGGGTCATGTGTCACCTTCTGCCACCACCTGACAAGCAAAATCAATAGGGATTCACTTAACCACTGTGTTACTAATTTAACAACTGCAGTGATCCACTCAACAAATGTGGCAAGAAAAGTAATAAAATGGGAGAAAACTCACTTAACAAATTTATCTCATAGCAACATAAATTATGGGCTCAGTTGTGGTTATAAGTCGAGCACTCCCTATTTATTGTTTGGAACTATCCAGGGTCTGTTGAATTAGAAGTGGAATATAAATGATGAAATAATTGATGAACTGGATTCATTTCTGAACATAATTGAATTATGAATAAGTTCCAGTTTCTAAGGCAGGATGTAATTATAGCATCTCATTTCCTGCTTTAAATAAGGGAACTAGTCTAAAGACAGTATGCACTTGGAAAATGTATCGTTTTGTTTATACTTAATATGAAATCAGTATGACTTCAGTGTGACTCTGAAAAGACCTAATTGCACAAAATTCAATAAAGTGTCGGGTGTGAACAACCAGATCCATACATGTAGAGTTCAAACTAGCTACTCAGACTGGCATCTTTCAGCTGGGAAAGACTAGATAAGGCTTAATTTTTGGGGTAGGGGTAAGGATGGAGTTAGACCTTGCCCCCTTCAATTTGTGTAGCAAAAGTCCAAGCTAATCGCCCACTTGAGCCATATTTTCACCTGGGGCATTTGTTTTCCACCATCACTTAAGAAAATCACAATTCAAATATTTTTAAAGAGAACTTCTGCTGAAATATTAACTATCCATGTGTTTTTATTTCAGAAGGTAGAAGACAACACGGAAGGAATAGGATCTGGACTTGGTCCTGATGGAGAAGTAAGAATTCTATTTTCTTCTGAGGAAGCTTTTCAAATGTATTGGCCTCTGTTACTATAATGCTAAACAAAATGTCACATTTTGTATTTCAATAAATTTGGGAGCAGTGGGGCAACAAGGTTAACACAAAGAACTATTTTCCTCAGCATGAATTATAAATATTTTTAGAAAGCAGTAGTTATGTTACAGATAATAAAGCCTCTATGTAACATCTTTCGTCAATGACCTACCCCCTGAATTACGTACCATCACCGACCTCCGCCTCTTCCGCCAATGTCTTAAGACATATTTGTTTCAACAAGCCGGCCTAGCCTAACCTCCCATGGGGACTTTTAGGTAGTTTTAAATTGGGTTTTTAAAATTTGGTTTTAGCGCAGGATAGGTTATTTAATAGTTTTTTAAATTATATTTATTGTATTTTGTATGTTTTTAAATTTTCCTGTGCGCCGCCCTGGGTCCTTCGTGGAGAAGGGCGGGATATAAATTTAAATAAATAAATAAATAGTAGTAAAACCAATTATACAAAATAAGATTCTAAATTTTAAAAGTTCTTCGACAAAGGAACTTTAATCCATATAGTTCTCTCTTGGCCCTGGAATCACTTTCTCATCTAAAATGCTCTATATTGGATTTGGAAGGGGAAGTGAGAACTGGGAGAACTAACTTGCCTTTAGTTTCTCTTCGGCAGAAGCATCTTGTATATTCAGTTTTACTTACTATGTCTAGGCTTGTATATATATGCTGTGTTTATTTTAAAATTGTATGTGTTTTTGACATTATTTTCACCTCTCATCATATTTAAAGGAGGTTGTAAATACAAGGTTAGAACATAGAAAAAGATGGATGTAAATTAACACTAGCTTAATTGCATAGATGTTGCCTCCTATTGATTGTAAATGATAGATTGAAGCGTGAGGTTACCCTTTATGTAGATGCAGCATAAATAAAGAAAACTTTAAAGAAAATCCTAATGATCATGATTTCTTAATATATAATTTAGAGGTTACAGTTGTACAGGCTAGGAAATAGTATATTTCATATTAACATCCATACATTTGGCATAAGTTAAAATTATATTTTGGAATCAGCGACAAAATATTTTGCTTTTGCAACATGAAAAAACACAGTTTTAACTTTACCCTTCATCAGTAAATTGGATTATTACAGTCTATCTAATCAGGCACATTTACATTAGTAGATTTACTGTATGCTTTCTTTTGTCATATGCAATAAGATGTCTAGTAAATTGGTTTAATGCAAGACACTTTGTCCAACACATCTAATTGAAGTTTTTAATGAGTACACTTCTACTTAATGAGCTCTATCTCACTAATGAGCATGCTAGAATGCACTATAATAACCATAATGTTTCTATGCTGATGTCTTACGCTAGAAATATGACACACATTATTATTTGAAACTTTACTCCAAGATTACTTAAAATGACTGAGATGCTTTTATAAGCCATTAAGATAATCTGGTGTACAGTTATATCTGAAAGTAATCCCACTCCAGTCAAAAAGGCTTATTTCACAATAAAGTTGTTGCATGTTTCCTTGGAAAGAAAGTCTCACTGAAATCAGTGAGACTAACTTAAAGGTCAGTACATAAGCTCATAGCGTTGAATTGATGAACTGCCATCAACTTAAGATAAACTCTTAGCAACTGCATAGATAAACTTTTTTCAACATGATCTGTTCTCAACCCCGCCTTTTATATCTCTCAATGTTGCATTCATATTGCTGTTGTAATTCGTATTGCTGTTGTGATTCGGTTCATCCGCCATGCTGCTGATCATCTTGTTCCTTCCACTTGTCCTAGCGTTATTAACATTATTAATGTTCCTAGCAATCTTAAGGAAGCTTATTCTTTGCATTATGTTTCCAAACTATTGACAGATTGAGCCTGTCATATTTTGAAAACATTATTTCCAAAACAACATTCTCCCAAAGGAGAATTTTGGATTGATTTGTTCTACGATCCATTTGTTTTTCCCCCTGTTATTCTCAAGAGCCTTGTCCAGCACCAAAATTCAAAAGTATCTTGCTTTCCAACCTCCACTTCCATAAAATATACACAGGGAAAGCCTTACCAAATCCTATGCCTTTTTAAAAAATTATTGTTAATGTTGATAGTTGATCTTAAAAGGCAAAAGTGGTTCACTAGTTCAATGTCTTGTCACTTCTCAGGTTGATTATTCTACAATTAACATTAGTGTAGTCTTCCTTATTTTGTAGATCATTTGCATTTTCCGTTATCAAAGTAGCATCACCAACATAAGGCAGGTTATTGATGTTATCCAATCTTAAAGTTAACTTGTTCCAGTACTGTTCCCCTTCTTATATATTCAGAGTATAGATTGAATAAAGAATAAAAGGAGACAAAGAGGGGAAGGAAGGAAGGAAGGAAGGAAGGAAGGAAGGAAGGAAGGAAGGAAGGAAGGAAGGAAGGAAGGAAGGAGCCGAGTACCGTCTCATCCTCTTGCCAACCTGGAGCCACTCTTCTGTTTGGTTGATGTGACCCTATCCTTTGTGTATGTTTCATATGAAGACAGTGATATATTCTAGAAATCCCAGTTTCTTGAAGACATTCCACAATTCGGATCGATTCATTCAAGGCCTTTCTAGAATTGATGTCAATTTCTTTTGCGCATTCTTTGGCTTTCTCAATTATCCAGGGTGCATCAGCAATAGTGATTCTTGGTCCTCTGCCTTTTCTAAAACCAGCGTGAGCATCTGGCATTCCCTTTTCTAAGCTAGATTGTATTAGATGATCCTAACAAGTACATTGCTAACATGTGAAATAGAGAATTTTATGCAATCGCGTAAATCTCCTTTCTTTGCTATTGGTACTTCTTCTAATTTATTGGCCAATGTCCATCTGTTGTCCAGATTTGCTGACATAGTTTGGTTACAACCATTATTGATTCTTCTGGTGCTTGCAGTATTTCTGTAGATATTCCATTAGTTCTTGTAGATTTCCAGTTTGGTGATTGCTGTAGTGCTAATTTCATCTTCTGCCATTAGAGGTTCTTATAAATTCAGAATAACTTCCAAAGTACAGTATCTTTAGATATTGACATCTGGTTACACTCAGTTTCAGTGTAGTACTTCCATCTGTTCCTCTTTGCTTTGGTCACTATCTATCGGTTGGTGTCCAATTTAAGGTTGGAAGTTCCTTCAGACATCTTTCAAAGGACTTCTCTTGGTTTTGGTCTATCTCCACACTATATGTCTCTACCAAAATTGTAATACAGCTCCTTTGTCTCTGAAATTCTTTGTTAAGTTCCTTCCTGAGATCTTTGTCTTTCTTGGCTTCTCTTCTCTTCCTGGCAGTGTTCACCATCTGTTCCGATATCCAGTTTGATTTCTTCTGTTTCTTGGTATTTGGCAGTCTCTTTTCACATTCATTCTTGACATCTTAGATTTCATTCCTTGGCTCCCTATAAATGTGGTTCTGGCCTTCATTCCAGTTCCCGATGTTGTTCTTGAAAATGATGCATCTGTGGTCAAGCTCATGTCTTGGAAACTGTCTGGCTTTGTTCTTCGGCTTTACTTTGATTTGGAACTTGCATATAAGCAGTTCACATGATCTGTTCCACAGCCTTTGATGATGTCTTTGCTGTTACAACTGAGCTCTTTTATTTCCTTGTACCTTGATTTCTGTGTGCTCCCTCTGGCAATAATCATGTACATAACTATTGTTTGGTTTGGTTTTTTTTTGTCTGAAGAATTTATTAATAATAAAGGCATCATTAAATTGGCAAAAATGGATAATTCACTTCACTTCTTCATTTCTGTTTCCTATGCTGAACAGGCCAACTATGTTTTCCTCCTTACCATTTTAACTTTGGCATTACAATAACCAAAGTGCAGACTGTTTGCTTATTCTGGCATCCAGTCCTGATGCTCTTTGCTCACCTCTTCCAGGAGTACTCCCTTCCACAATGAGGCAGCAAAGCAGTTCTTAGTGTCCTAACCTTTAAACTTACCCTATTAAACCTATCTCCTTTATCATTGAGCATCGAAGACATTTAAAGTTATGACAGTATTTCCACCAAAATATAAAGTCTTTAATTTTTTTAAATCTATCAATGTTACTGTCTGACCTGGCATACATTTTCCCTCATCAAGCTACATACTTTATGAAGATTCAGGGTTGCACACAGGTCAGGTTGTATCACATGACAACATACATTATACAGGGTTTGGTTTGAAAGGGAATAAGTCCCAAGTCTTTTTTGAGTAGGCATATTTTTGTCCTCTTAAATCCTTCCTAATTTTGGGTTCTCAGCGTGGGGATAAATAAATAAATGGTGGGATATTAAGACGTTTGAATTTACTAGAACCTATTCTCACTCTTTGTCTCACAGAATCCTATCCTCTATACAAATTCAACTATATGCTTCTCCTTAATATTTAGCTCATAGATGAGAGCAGTCAGATGAGTGATCTCCCGGTCAAGGTAACTCATACAGAAACAGGAAAAGTTCTTCTTGGACCAGAAGCTCCAAAAGCAAGTCAATTGGAAGCTTGGTTAGAAATGAACCCAGGGTAAGTAATCGGTTTACCTCCTAATACTTTTGCATTACAGTCATGCAGCCTAAGTATTTGCAGATTTTTTAATTTTAATTTACACATACCGTATTTTTCAGAGTTTAAGGCACACCAGAGCATAAGACACAGCAAGGTTTTGAAGAGGAAATTTTTTTTAAAAAAAGGAAGGGGGGGGGGGCAAAATTGAGCAAAAAGCGGCCCGTTTTTCATAAAAATGGGCCAATTTTTGTCAAAAAAAGAGAGGCATAAATAGCCTTTAGGAAGCTTATAAAGTGCTCCTGGGGGGGCAAAAAACAGGCTGTTTTTCACTCATTTCTGCCCTCTCCAGCTCCTAGGAACTCTCTAAAGCCTTCTAAATGCTATGCACGGCCATTTTGGTGAAGGGGTGGAGTTTCGGGAGATCAAAAATGCTGTATTCAGTGTATAAGATGCACACAGATTTTCAGCCTCTTTTTTGAGGGGAAAAGTGCGTCTTATACTCCGAAAAATACGGTATGTAAATGGTTCTAAACCCTGTCCATATTAGCATTGTTGGTTTTTTATGTATTGTGTTTGGCCACTGTTTGCTCAAAAGGTTGCAGCTTTTGTTATCTGCAACATGTTTTAATATGCAGCTTTACTACTATATGTTTATTAAAATCTATTTATTTCTAAATGCACAAGCTTCTATGGATCTTTCTTAAATATTTACTTATGGAGAGTTCAATTTCTGAGAAAGTCAACTCTGAGCAATTTTTGAACTAACACGATGGATGTAAGTCAACTCTGCCCATTGTGACTAGTTGTTGTAGAGCAATAATTTTAGCACTGTGAGCCAATTTGCTTCCTCTGGAAGTCCATGAATGATTTCTCCCATAATTGATTGCGTTGATATCTTTAATGTTATTTTTGTACTTCTCTGAAATACTTTTTTCTTAGAAATATTTTTAAAGGGTTGCTATTTTGGAGGAGTTCCCTTACTCATACTATTTCACCTGCTTCTTCCTGACCAGCTATGAAGTTGCTCCCAGGTCAGACAGTGAAGATGAAAGTGACTCAGAATATGAAGACGATGTAAGTGAACACTCTCTTGATGTAGCTCTTTATCTAGAAGAATATTTTTAATAACAAAAAGAAGAATGCAAAAAATAAATCTTAACTATTGAAGTTATAGGTACAACTATGTAATTCTGCAAGATAAATACCTGAATAGACTACCACAGTGTATTGTGCGTGGGGTTACCTTTGCAAACCACTAAAAAGCTACAATTGGTAGAAACCTCAGCTGCTTACATGCTGAGGGATAAGAGCATCTTCATCTAGCTTCATCAATAGTGGCCGATCTCTTGGTTGCCAGAGGGCTTCAGGGCACCATTCAGAGTGCTGACCTTTACAGGTCTTCAGCTTTTCATTGGCCTGGATCCAAGGTATCTTCAAGACTACTTTTCCAGATAGGGCTGTGTGGTGTGGTGTGGTTTGGTGTGGTGTGGCAGCTGTGTTTTGTATCAGTAGTAGCTGTGGAATAATATTCTAAGGTAGCTTCAGGTAGAACTCATTGCACTAGTTTATCCTGGTTATCTATCCCCAACAGTTCTAGGCTGCATAAACAAAGGGATAGAATCAAGATCACGTGAAGTGTTAATACCACTTTACAATGCTTTGGTAAGACCACACTTGGAATACTGCATTCAGTTTTGGTCGCCACGATGTAGAAAAGATGTGGAAAGTCTAGAAAGAGTGCAGAGAAGAGCAACAAAGATGATTAGGGGACTGGAGGCTAAAACATATGAGGAACTGTTGCAGGAACTGGGTATGTCTAGTTTAATGAAAAGAAGGACTAGGGGAGAAATTATAGCAGTGTTCCAGTATCTCAGGGGCTGTCACAAAGAAGAGAGAGTCAAACTGTTCTCCAAAGCACCTGAGGGTAGGACAAGAAGCAATGGGTGGAAACTAATCAAGGAGAGAAGCAACTTAGAACTGAGGAGAAATTTCCTGACAGAACAATTAGTCAGTGGAACAGCTTGCCTCCAGAAGTTGTGAATACCCCAACACAAAGTCTTTAAGAAGATGTTGGATAGCCATTTGTCTGAAATGGTATAGGGTTTCCTGCCTAGACAGGGGGTTGGACTAGAAGACCTCAAAGGTCTTCCAACTCTGCTATTGTATTGTCTTGTATTGTAATATCTGTAAGGTTAAAGCTGGAGGGTCCAAGAGTAAAGTTTCTTAGTCATGAACTCCAGCTTACACAATCTGCCTTCTGAGGCTAAACAGTGCAAACACAATTAAGGGTGGAGGTTTGTTCTCTGAGCTTGTGGGTTGGTTTCTGAACATTTCATTACCAGGCTAGGGTAAGTGTTCTTTTGCTTATAAGCGCTTTCTGTGGTCAGTAGATTTTGTGACCACACAAAGCCTTTATCCGCAGAAAAACACCAACACTGACATCTCCTCAATTCTGCTGAAGATGTAACCTAGCCTAGTAAATAAATGTCCAAAAACCAATCCACAGGCTCAGAGAACAAATCTCCACCCTCATCCTACACCCAAGCTGCAGCTATTCATCACTATCACAAACAAACACAATTCTTCTGGAAAGCGGCTGTTCCATAGGGCAGGGGTCCCCAACCTTGAAGGACTTCAGCTCCCAGAATTCTGGGAGCTGAAGTCCTTCAGACTTAAAGTTGCAAAGGTTGGGGATTTAGTAGATGGAAGATATCCAAGTTGATGGTGTCCATGGTCAGTTTATTTAGGCATCATGTTTCTTTGGTTTTATGAATGATCAGGTTTATTTATTTTATTATTTACTGTCATATATTATTTTAATTTACTGTTTTAATTTGCCAGGAGGTTGTATAATTTAGAGCAGGAATAGAAATTCCAATAAAGAAACAAAGAACCTAATTAAAATAAAATCCACTGTGTATTATCCAGTCTCCCAGTTTCCTTGTACCATAACAATAATAAGCCATAATAATACTAATTTGTGTGACTTTTCTTGTCCAAATAAAATGTTTCAATTGGGTCGTAAATTACAGTACCATAACCTAATTAACTAACTGGAAAAATAGCTAGTTATAAATCTTTAAGCAAGGAAGGATGCCAGATTTCTTTTTGATTACTGATGGTTGTTAATCACAGTAAGTAACGAGGGTTTAGTTTTAAAGATATTGCAGTTCGTCAAAATGGATGTAGATTGTTAATTTTTAATATAATTGGTAATAAGTCTTCTTGGATATTTTTTCCTTCATACAGCTTGTCTGAAAATTATTATATTTTAATCAGTTTCTCATTAAATGGTTTAGAAGAGGAAAGGTAGAGTGGAGGTGGAGTGGGGAGGCTTTTTTGTTTTTGTTTTGTGATGTTAGCAGCCGAGGATGTATTCATTAATTTTTAAAACTGCCATTAAAACTACTGCCAGTAATAGCTAGAAAGTAGATATGCATTGCTATAGAGCAGTGTTTCGCAACCTTGGCGACCTTGGCTGGCTGGGGAATTCTGGGAGTTGAAGTCCACAGGACTTAAAGTCACCAAGGTTGAGAAACACTGCTATAGAGCAACACAACAGACAGTGCTTGGAGTTTTTATTAAATCTGTAAGATTTATTTACTGTAGCTTTTTTTTCTTTTTTTTTTTCTTTTGCTTTGGGATCTCAAGGTCCCAGTCTTATATTTGCTAATCCTTCCTTTCCATTACAGAGGTTTTGACCCAGCAGAATAATTTATTTTAGGGACTAGGAGACAAGAAGAGCAATAAATGAGACCTTTCCCACCCACAAAGCTCTGAATTCTTCCCAATTATGATTAAAAGTAAAAAATGTTTAACTCACCTGGGGTATCTATAGTGGAAAAACTGTGTGAGAAATACCATACATGGAATACATATCAGATATTCTGCTGATGTCATGCACAGTGACTTGGACTAGTTCTGAGTTCTACTCTTGCCTTTAGCAAAACTGGATGGGTGACTTTGGGCCAGACAATCTCTCACAGCCCAATCTACTTCACAGGAAAATTGTTTTTCCAATAGGAGAAGGAAAGAGTATATATGTTTGCCACTTTACATTATTAATAAAAATAATAAAGTCAGAATAATCTATTTTACAAACAATCCCACAAAACAGAATGTTCACCTCCACTGGTTCTTTTAAAAGCACCAGAAATTATATTTTGCAAACTTATTTATTCATATTGCAAAATTATAAAACCAAGTTCCTATAATCAGGCTAAACTCCTTTTTTTTTTAAACTAACAAAAGCTACTCTCTGTAAATCTAAGTGGGGCAGTTTCTTGTTTTACGAGGGAGAGGAAATTGGGGAGGGAAGCAAAACATAATGGAAAATTGTAGCCGGCCTTTGGAGTTCTTGCTGATAAGCGTTTCATGTGGGATTGACTTCAAGGGTTGTTGGTTTTTTTCCCCCTGCAGGAAGATGAAGATGAATCAAGTAGACAAGAAATAGATGAAAAGATACATCTGGATCCCAACACTGAAGATGTTTCAGAGAGAGACGCTAAACAAATCATTGAGTGAGTAATTTGGGAGAGCAGAGACAGCAAAACATTTGGCACCCTTCCCTTTTTAGATCGGATTTCTGCACGTTTTAGGAAATAAAATGGCAAGCAAGTCATCAATGCAAAATTAAAAACAAACCATTCCTTGCTTTATAGGACAGCGAAACAAGATGTGGATGATGAGTACAGCATGCAGTACAGTGAAAGGGGATCTCAGTCTTACTATACAGTGGCTCACGCAATCGCTGAGAGAGTGGATAAGCAGTCCTCACTTCTTATCAACGGCACCCTGAAACATTACCAGGCAAGCATACAAGCTGGAAATTGCTGCTGCAGGAGCTCTATGCCAGGGATCCTTAAACTGTACTATAATTAGTCTCCTTTAAAAAGCTGGACTATTTCAGATTTTCCAAATCATTCTGTTTAGATATGGGACGATTCTTGAATTCTACCCTTGATTATTTTAGGACATACAATAAAAAGCATACCTTCCTTTGTCCATTGCCTGGTCCATATTTTGAAGTATACCAGATTCTGGCCCTTTTTCCACTGTATTGTCCACATAAGTTTCAACTTTGATTGCTAGTAAGACTTCCTTTATTTATCAAGGTTTAAAGACCAGGACAGGGCTTGAAAACATATAGCCTTTGACAGTGCCTTGGAAAGCTGGTAAGAGCTTCAGTGCCCATTCTTCTTATAGTGATGGTTGTATGAATTCATACTTCTGGAACTAGTAGCATGCCAAAATCATTTTGTGCATCAAGTTATATACATATACATATACATGTATATAATGCAAATTTCTGCCCAGGTATCATGCAAAGCATGGTATGGACCAGGCTCAAGCTTATCCCATTCCTCTTTCTTGGCTATCCATAATCTTTGATTTGATGCAGGTGTAGCCTTCCATCCTACTGAGGTGGGTAAAATGAGGACCCAAATTGTTGAGGGCAATATGCTGATTCTGTAAACCACTTAGAGAGGGCTGTAAAGCACTATATAAGTCTATGCTATACAAGAAGTATAGCCATGATTGCTTATTCTATTATAAGGTTGAATTAATAGAATTTTGAAAATCTGAAAATATTTCTCCCGTCCTTTTCTTTTACTCTCTGGAAAACTAGGGAGGGTCCCTTCTGAAGTGCCTTCAACGCCTCCTCTCCTTCTGTGAACTGAGAAATCTTTATTCAATTATCCAGCTTTTCCTCCAGTTTCCTAAGGCTGTTCTTGTAAACAAACATTTTACATTGATACCAGTGCTAATCTTTTGTTTAGCTAATTACATTTTTAAAAAATTGTTTTCACCTATTGTTGAAGCAGCGGTTAATAAAGCCAGTGAGTAGCATTACTGCAGATTGGGCACTACAGTTGCTCTATTTGTCATAACTGTAATATCAAAAATATTGGAATTCAGAAAACTGCTTTACCAAGCAAAGGCAATGCTCCATTAGACTGATACTTTCAAGCCTGAATATAAAATTGTTGTCTGAGATTTTCAGGGATTGAACTGGCAACATGCTATATGATTGCATGATGGCATTCTCTTCATATTCACTTTGGTGAATATACAGTTGCAAGAAAAAGTATGTGAACCCCTTGGGATTACGTGGAGTTTTGCATGAATTGGTCATAAAATGTGCTCTGAACTTCACCTAAGTCACAACAATAACGAAACACAGTCTGCTTAAAATAATACTACACAAACATTAGATGTTGCCATGGTTTAATTGAACATAACATGTAAACATTCACAGTGCAGGGAGGAAAAAGTATGTGAACCGGTGGACTTAATACCTGGTTGACCCTCCTTTGGCAGCAATAACCTCAACCAAACGGTTTCTGTAGTTGCAGATCAGACCTGCACAATGATCTGGAGTAACTTTGGACCACTGCTCTTCACAAAACCGTTTCAGTGTAACAATATTCTTGGGATGTCTGGTGTGAATCGCTTTCTTAAGGTCATGCCACAGCATTTCAATCAGGTTTAGGTCAGGACTCTGACTGGGCCACTCCAGAAGGTGTATTCTGTGCTTTTGAAGCCATTTTTTTGTTGAATTACTTTGGGTCATTGTCCTGTTGCATCACCCATCCTCTGTGGAGCTTCAGTTGGCGGACAGATGGTCGTACGTTTTCCTGCAAAATGTCTTGATAAACTCTGGAATTCATGTTCCTATCAATGACAACAATCCGTCCAGGCCCTGAGGCAGCAAAGCAGCCCCAAACCATGATGCTTCCTCTGCCATGTTTTACAGTGGGGATGAGGTTTTGCTGTTGCTGTGCCTTTTTTTCTAGACACATAGTGTTGTGTGTTCTTCCCAAACAACTCAATTTTGGTTTCATCTGTCCACAGTATATTTTGCCAGTAGTGCTATGGAACATCCAGGTGCTCTTTTGCAAACTTCAAACGTGCTGCAATTTTTTTTTGGACAGCAATGGCTTCCTCCGTGGTGTCCTCCCATGTACTCCAGTCTTGTTTAATGTTTTCCTTATTGTAGATGTGTCAACAAATATGTTAGCATGTGCCAGGGACTTCTGTAGGTCTTTAGCTGACACTCTAGGATTCTTCTTTACCTCATGAAGCATTCTGCGCTGTGCTCTTGCAGTCATTTTTACAGGACGACCACACCTAGGGAGAGTAGCAACAGTGCTAAACTTTCTCCATTTGTAGACAGTCTGTCTTACTGTGGATATATGAACATCAAGGCTTTTGGAGATACTTTTGTAACCCTTTCCAGCTTCATGCAAGTCAACAATTCTTGATCGTAGGTCTTCTGAGAGCTCTTTTCTCCGAGGCATGGTTCACATCAGACAGTGCTTCTTGAAACCAGTAAACTCAAACCAGGTGTGTGTTTTTAAAGGGCAGGACAGCTGTCAGCAACACATCCAATATCATCACACTGATTGGAGTCAAGGTTGGTTCACTCCTGGTTCCAATTAGCTCTTGGAGACGTCATTAGGCTAGGGGCTCACATACTTTTTCCTCCTTGCACTGTGAATGTTTACATGTTATGTTCAATTAAACCATGGCAACATCTAATATTTATGTAGTATTATTTTAAGAAGACTGTGTTTTGTTACTGTTGTAACTTAGATGAAGTTCAGAGCACATTTTATGACCAATTCATGCAAAACTCCACGTAATCCCAAGGGGTTCACATACTTTTTCTTGCAACTGTAATCTGTCTCATTTGCTAAATTGCCCCAACTATGTTTTGCTGTGTTTTCAGAGATATAAAGTTTAGCACAAACCTTCAGATTGTGATGTACAGTCAAAATCGGAATTGAATTTAAACAATAAAATAGACAGATAGGATATGTAAAAACTGCATTACCTAAATCCACAGGATCCCAGGCAGCCTTAGAACTCCTTGATGGAGCTCTTCCAAAATTGGCATTTTTTAGACAGATGGGTGAGAAAAATTATGAAATGCATGAGGCATGATTACATGTACAGCATTTCAGTTAATTTTCATTAAATTTCAATGAATCAAATAGATAATAAATCATATTGGGTTTTTTTAATGTTATCTCATTATCTGGTATTCAGTGGTATTTTTATCTACCAATTGAGTCCTACCCAATGACCTGGGATATCATTATTATTATTATTTGTCCCCTTTTGGAGGGCAACTTCTAGCACATTATTCAAAATACCAAGTGCAGCTCTTGGTTTGAAAATTGCTTAGCTCTACTGGGAAACATGAATGGAAAATCAAACCAGGGAAGGGAAGTTATGAGAGAAGTCTGACTTTGCATTGGACTAATTGTTATTTTTTAAATCCAGTTCATTTAGCTGCAGTGTTTTGCTGACTACTTCTACCAGTTAAATGTTAAATTAACTGTGTTTTATTGCAATCCAGCAATATTGAATCAATTTATCATTCATAATTTATTTTCAAACAATACTCAGGACAGTTTCATTGTAATGCACAAGTTGATGATTAGGAAATGTACTTTATTGCTCTAAATGCTTTCAAATAGATCTATAGCACCGTGAAAATATAAATTTGAAGCCTGGACTGGTTGCTAAAAACTTGAACTATGTCACAATATGAGCAGTATTAATATTTAACACTGCCTAAAACAGAAATTGGTTTTCAGAGCAAAAGAATACCACCACTACTATACTTGAAATATATAGCAGCAGTTATTCTGGTATGGGAGATTTTTGATGTTTTCTTTATCATTATGCTACTTAAGGTCCGCATGAAGGCACTCGACTCTAAAGCAGAGATGTTAAAATAAGAAAATATAACTGTATGGATAACCGAGGGGATTTTATTGTATTTCAGGTCCAGGGCTTGGAATGGATGGTTTCCTTGTATAATAACAATTTGAATGGAATTTTAGCTGATGAAATGGGGCTAGGAAAGACCATACAGACGATAGCGCTCATCACTTACCTGATGGATCACAAAAGGCTTAATGGACCCTATCTCATCATTGTTCCCCTCTCGTAAGTAGGGAAATTCTTCCTAATGATATTTTCCTGTGATTGGTTTATTAACAACATGTACTTTTTTTCTTTACCTTTAATGACCAGATAAAGCACACACCAGGTATATGCTGCCTGCATGTTACCTATGTAAACTTCGATTGTCTTTCCTTCCTTATGTATGGATTCTGTGAGATTGGAAACCAGATGGCTTAGAGGTCTAAAAGGATGCAAATGGCCAGCTGTCTGCAAGGAATATAAATCCTTCCATTCCCCACTATCCTGTAAGAGATGAAGAAGCTTATTGGATGAGAAGCAAAACGTCTTCAAAATAAAAACAAGGAAGTCCAGTTGCCTCCTGAAAAAGCACCTTTGGAAAAGATGGCTTAGAGCAGTTGAAATTTACTGCATCTTTTAGTCACCCTAGCTAGCCCCTATTGTGATTCACAAGATGGAAAATATATTTCTTACCTGAGATTGACTGCATAGGATGCCCTTTTAGATTCCAAAATATCCTTCTTCCTCACATTCTTCTGCAGAGTTGCTTAAATCTTTCGGCTTCCACCAGCCACAGTTTTGGGATGTGCTGGAACTCCAACTCTTCAAATTCCCTGTTAACCTAGGATGAATGAGAATTGTGGAATTGCAATGCTACTCATTTGATGATTGTGGAGATTTTTCTTCCTTAACTAATCCATCTTTGCAGTTAATCCAGTGTCAGTATAAAATAGGTTTTGACAGAAACCATTTTGATTGGTTATCTTCTTCTGCAGTTAACTTCGAAAAGATTCTTGTTAAGGCCAGTGATCTTAATTAAAATCAGCTATGCCACTTTAAAGTCAGATACCTGTTTATACATGTGCTGCAATATGTCTGCAGGTTTTGTTTTATAGCCTTTCCTGTCTCCCAAATCAAATGTATCGGCTCAGATTCTGCATCAGAGTAAATAACTTGTCAATGAACCATATTATGGTTTATTGAGGCTGCAGCAATTATATTATTGAATATTAGGGATACATTTCTTGCATCCGGTGGAGGGAAAGCAGTAGAATTGCAGATTATCTGTCTTTGAAATAAAGAAATAAGAATATCAAGAAAGGTAAAATAAAAATTTCTTCCCCTAGCCTTGACTCTGTTTTTTTTTAACCTAATACATTTTCAAATTTCGTCATTTGTCAAAATGCTTTTGATCTTCGCATTAAATATGTGCCGATCTATTCCATGCACATAGGAATACTGCTGGGGGTGTTAGTATATGTATTAAAACACCCAGTTCATCCACTTTGCTTTACTCGTATGTTGACCATATAGGATCAATGTGCACATTTTCTGTATGTGTGAGTTGGGGTTTCTGCCTTTTAAAGAGAACTGGGAAGCAAGGATCTAAGCGTAAAAATACAATACGAATATATGTTATGTCATTGCTTCTTTCAGTTTTGTGAACAGGTCCTTAAAAGTGAAGTTGAAATTCATAAAACCCACTAAAATCAGTTTGTTGGATACCGACTAGACAAGTTTATGTACGCATATAATAACTTTTTAAAAACGTAGTCAAATTCTGATCTGAAACCCAGGCAGCACTTTTGACATGATGAGAGAGAGCAATCTACTGTTACAGTGAGGAGGTGCAACAGGTTTCATATTGTTAAACTTGCATCTTGGAGATTAAAAAATCAGGTTGCAGAATTTTATGTTTGATGTAGTTTTAATATATACTTTGCAATCTTCATTTTTTATTCAGGACTTTATCCAACTGGACATACGAATTTGACAAATGGGCCCCTTCCGTAGTGAAAATTTCTTACAAGGTTTGGATATTTTATATATGAATGTAAAGATGTAACTTCAGATTCATTGAGCAATTTTATTCACTCTTAAAAGTGTGGCCGTTCTATGGAACTCTGTTCCCTGATTTGTAATATCTCACAAGTACTTTCAGGAATTGAAATGCATAAGGAAAGTGCGAATACTGATTCCAATATGCTCTGTTCCAAGTAATAGTGATCATACTTACAACACGTTAGTATATTCTTTTTTTAAATATAAATAATGTAGATACCAGATTGTAGCATGGCAATCTACCTATCATGAATTAGTCCACTCCAGAGTACTTTAGTTACAGTTGGTGTTATTAGACAGGCTGGAGAGGCAGGCATGAGATTGGCTGCAGCATAAGACTGCTATCTGAGCAATGCTTTCCCAGTTGCTATTTATCAACGGGGTATCACTTGCTGATGAAAAGAATCATTGAGGGGTACTGTTAGTCTTTCCTCCTTACAGCAGACCTATTGAATACATTTGTAAAGATTCAATCCACGTTTCTTTTTGTCTTTGGTTTCCTCTTGAATGGACTTGCAATATTAATAATATATTAGGCACGCTCTGCTGCCCTTCTTTAAAATCCACCTCACAACTATCCTTTTTTAGTGACTAATACCTTGATGCATTTTTTTCTTTTCCTTTTTTTCAGGGTACACCTGCTATGCGCCGATCGCTTGTACCTCAGCTACGTAGTGGGAAATTTAACGTTCTTTTGACTACATATGAATATATCATAAAGGACAAACACATTCTTGCTAAGGTACTATTATATTTGGGGGTTTTCCTGATGGCTAGCTTTTTTTCTTTTTTCTTTGGCTTCCTCCACTCTCAGTTAGCAAGAATTATACCAACCCTGAAGGGTCCAGGTACAATATCCATAATCGCTATTGTCTTTAAAAGTTCTGTGTTTTTCTGAATTGCTTTTGCCTTTACCCATCCCATTCACTGTCTCTGTTCCTGCTGAGTCCTTTCAGGATTGCTGGTGAGGGAAAAGATTTTGCTACCTGTGGATCCCATAAATTCCACATTGTTGCCCTTTGTCAAGCAGAATAGCCACCTCCTCATCCCTCTGCTGAATCCCATTTACCTGGGAACCCTGCTATTCCATTTTTATCTGCAGCTCTTCTCCAGTTCTTTGTTTCTGAGCAGAGATGAATAGAGTGAAAGGGCTTTGTTAACGTTTTCCAGATGTGGAAAGATAACAGACACCAGATTGAAATTTATACCATTCAATTCATTTATGCATTAAGACACGGTAATTGAAAATCTTTTGAATAGACTCTAAAACATGGGAATCCTTTGGAAATTACTTCAGTACTTCCCAGAATTAATTAAATAATGGAATCCACTGTAATTGGTCACATCTCTTTTCAATTCGCCTTGCTGCATTTCAGAACGTGTACATTTTTTAACGAGAGACATTCGCTTTGAGTAAGCTTCCAAAATTTTCAAGCTATTTCCCCCCCCCCCCCTTTTCCCCTTTCTTGGATCCCTTTCTTGGCACTTTGAAAATAAACTATCGATGCACCCCACAAATTTCTCAACGTACAAAACTTTTCATTTAGTGAAAAGTTACGACATCATTGAAAAAAGTGACTTATGACATCCTCATGGTCACATGATCAGAATATGATTGCTTGGAAAGTGGTTCATATTTACGACAAGTACAGTGTCCCAAGATCATGTGATTGCCTTTTGCGATCTTCTGACAAGCAAAGTCAATGGGGAAGCCAGCTTCATTTAATAACCATGTTACTCGCCTAACAACTGCAGTGATACACTTAACAAGTCTGGCAAGAAAAGTCATAAAATGGAGCAAAATTCACTTAATAACTGTCTCACTTAGCAACAGAAATGTTGGGCTCAATTGTGGTCATAAGTCGAGGGCTACCCATAATCCTATTTTTGCACTTCCTTCTCTTCATACATTTGCGATGGGGAGAAAATTGGGAGACTCTCAATCCCCTCAAATCAGTTTTAAGAAAGATATTTCCTGCCAGTTCAGTCAATTTGAATTTACTGTGGATGCTGGTACTGCAGATGAAGGGAGTTATAAAAAGGTTGTCCTGAATTAAATATGTATGTTACTGGACACTTAAAGCTCCTGATAATGATTTTCAAGATTCCTCAATAAAATGTTAAGGGATATTTATTAATTTAGTCGAGACGGACTCTGGGCGGTGCACAGGACATTAAAACCTACAATAAATAAATAACAAATATACAAAAGTTAAAAAAATTAAATGACAAACCTGTGCTAAAATTCTATCGTTCCTCGATCTAAATTCTATGCTAGTCCAGCTTGTTGAAAGAGATGTGTCTTAAGTGAGCGGCGGAAGAGGGGAAGGTCCGTGATAGTATGAAGTTCGGGGGGGAGGTCGTTCCAGAGGGCGGGCCCTGCCACAGAGAAGGCCCTACTCCTGGGCGTCGCCAGCCGGCATTGACCGGCTGGAGATATGGTATGGTTTCATCCGTTCATTGACTCTCTTTCTCACTTCCTTACATTGTTCCTCTCCCCTTGTGAAGAATAAATGGGCCAAGTTTCAGCCCGCTGTTCTATAAGGCTATACAGGGAACTAAAGTTTACTACATTGATACTTATTATGTAGTTGAATGCATTAAATTGTATCAATTCACCTGGAATTTTGTTTGAGTCATGAACTTGCTCTGCATTTTGTGCTTATATAAAAATGTTTAATTAAGGGTTCGAAAGCCAGTATTTTTACTTTCTTTCATTATGCGTTTATATTACTGCACATATCCCTATAGAATAGCATCCCCCTGAAAATTTGTATTGGAGCATAAAACCTGTTTTTTCCTCTTAGGCTTTAGTTAAAGGATTTAACCCTTAAGGGTTAACCTGGCTTAAGAAGAATGGATAGGCTACTATGAGCTGTAACTAAGATTCTTGTTCCCTTGATTTTTTATTTTATGGATGTTGCTCATTTTTAATGGAGCTTTTATTCTTTTAACTTTGTGAAGCCTCTCATAGTTAGAGTTTAACAGCCTAGAAATTTACAAATACATGAATAAAATAAAACCACACAATTCAGTCTACATTTTATTGACTATTGTCTATTATATAGGATTATATTAGTACAATATGCCCTTTGAAGGTGAGCATTATGATGTATATTATATGGTGCACTTTATGGACTCCAATTTTAGTGGCTGTTTGTTAATATTGTGCAAAATATGTACTAATTATTGCATACTTTGAAATGAAGCATGTTTTGAAGGCTTCAGTTGTATTTAATCGTAATGATTTCATAGGTTAAAACCTCAATATAGTTTCCTACCAATTATTTCTGTATTTCCATAGATTCGGTGGAAATATATGATTGTAGATGAAGGTCATCGAATGAAGAACCATCACTGTAAGCTGACTCAGGTGCTAAATACTCATTATGTGGCACCAAGAAGGATTCTCTTGACTGGAACGCCATTGCAGAACAAATTACCTGAACTTTGGGCTCTCCTTAATTTTCTCCTCCCAACAATTTTCAAGAGTTGCAGCACTTTTGAACAATGGTTCAATGCTCCTTTTGCCATGACTGGAGAAAGGGTACTGGGCAATTTATTTAAAAATGCTATAGTAACACGTTATATTAAATGGACAGTCTATTTTAGAGCAACTGGTATAATATATTGATACAGTGAAGTTTTTAATTAATGCACTCTATAATCTACTAAATTGTATTAGTATATAAGAAGGTTTAAAGAGTTTGTTGCATTGAAAAATAATGAAATATGAAGGTGGAGGTGAAGGTATATTCTCTGAACTTGTAGGTTGGTTTCCGAATGTTGCATTACCAGGCTAGGTAACATCTTCAGCAGAGTTTAGGGGATGTCAGTGTTCTTCTGTTTATAAAGGCTTTGGTGTGGATGTGTCAGGTGAGGGTCTTGTAATGGGTCTTGTGATTGGTCAGCTGTGAGTCATCAGTGAGAGTCTTGTGATGGGGAAATTACATCATGTGAGAATCATTGGGAGATGAAATACTGTTTGGGAGGGGGGCTTGCATGGGTTGGTTGAGGGTCAATACTGTCTCTGCTTGGCTGTGCAATTGATTTGGATTCTGAGGGGTTTGTAGGCTGAGGGTTGTAGGTCAATGTGTCTGTAATTGCTTGTGGAGTGCCAGGCTTCGATGAACTTGTGAGCATGATGGGTGGTAGCGTGGCTGATGAATTTTGTGTTGCTCCAATCGAACTGGTGGTGTTTGGTGGCAGTATGAATAGAGATTAAGGATTTGGGATCGTGGCATTTGACTGCAAACGGTATTTGTGGATCCTGGTTTTTAATTGATATGATGTTTGTCTCACATAGAATTGGTTGCAATGGCTATAGTTAATTTTGTAGTACTATTGCAAATAATGAAATATGTAAGTGCTGTTTTTAAAGTGCTTTTTTCTCTTTTTAATCTTTTCATTTAGGTGGATTTAAATGAAGAGGAAACTATTCTGATTATTCGGCGTCTCCATAAAGTGTTAAGACCATTTTTGTTAAGAAGGTTGAAGAAAGAAGTTGAATCTCAGTTACCAGAAAAGGTTTGTGAAGAGGAAGCTCTGTTGAATTATCTGTAGTATTGTGCCACTCTTATTGCAGCCGCAGATAACCGCCCTGCCGCCCTGTTTGGGGTGACCCGCTCCCTCCTTCACCAGAGGCCGCGGGAAGCCCCTCTGCAAGGGCGAGCAGAGGAATTTGGGATTTATCTGCAGGAGAAAATCACTCGGATTCGGAATGAGCTACCCTCCATCGACAGTGGTCCTGTGGGACTGTCCGAGGCTAGTCTTGAGGCTCCTTCTTGGGAGGAGTTTGACTTTGTTACCACCGAGGATATGGACAGGTTGTCAAGGAAACCTAGGGCGACCACATGTTTATTGGACCCGTGTCCCTCCTGGCTTGTACTGGCATCCTGGGAGACGACACGAGGCTGGCTCCAGGGCATTGTCAACGCATCTTTGAGTGAGGGGTCCTTACCTGCCGTCTTGAAAGAGGCGGTAGTGAGGCCCCTCCTCAAGAAGCCGTCCCTGGACCCAGCTTTACTAGAGAACTATCGTCCGGTCTCCAACCTTCACTTTTTAGTGAAGGTTGTTGAGAGTGTGGTGGCCCAACAGTTTCCGCGACACCTGGAGGAAGTTGATTATCTAGACCCGCGCCAGTCCGGCTTCCGGCCCGGTCACAGTACTGAGACGGCATTGGTCGCGTTGGTTGATGATCTCTGGAGGGCGCGGGATAGAGGGTATTCCTCTATCCTAGTCCTATTAGACCTCTCGGCGGCTTTTGATACCATCGACCATGGTATCCTATTGCACCGACTGGGGGGGTTGGGGCTGGGAGGCACCGTTCTGCGGTGGTTCTCATCCTACCTCTCTGGTCGGTCGCAATATGTGTTGACGGGAGGGCAGAGGTCGACCTCGAGGCCTCTCCTATGTGGGGTTCCTCAGGGGTCGGTCCTCTCGCCCCTCCTTTTCAACACATATATGAAGCCGCTGGGTGAGATCATCCGTGGTTTTGGGGTGGAATACCATCTGTACGCTGATGACACTCAGTTGTACATATCCACCCCAAACCACCCCAACGATGCCGCCGAAGTGCTGTCCCGGTGTCTGGAAGCCGTACGGATCTGGATGGGTGGTAACAAACTCAAACTCAACCCTGCCAAGACTGAGTGGCTGTGGTTTCCGGCACCCCGGTTCAGCCAGATCACTCCAACTCTGGCCATTGGGGGCGAAACACTGGCCCCCGTGGAGAGGGCGCGCAATTTGGGTGTCCTCCTGGATTCCCGGCTGTCCATGGAGGACCATGTGGCAGCCGTGGCCAGGGGGGCGTTCCATCAGGTTCGCCTGATGCGCCAACTGCGCCCCTTACTGGACCGGGCTGCCCTACGCACAGTCACTCAAGCACTCGTGACGTCCCGACTCGACTACTGTAATACTCTCTACATGGGGCTTCCCTTGAGGTGCACTCGAAAGCTACAGCTAGTCCAAAACGCAGCCGCGCGGGTGATTATGGGAGCCACTAGATGCTCCCACATAACACCGATCCTGCGCGAGCTGCATTGGCTTCCTGTGGCCTTTCGAGTGCGCTTCAAGGTTTTGACTACCATCTTTAAAGCGCTCCATGGCTCGGGACCTAGTTATATGCGAGACCGCCTCCTGCCCCATACATCCCTCAGACCAATCCGCTCCCACAGAGAGGGCCTCCTCAGGGTACCGTCGGCCGGACAATGCCGACTGGCGACGCCCAGGGGAAGAGCCTTCTCTGTGGCGGGGCCAGCCCTTTGGAATGACCTACCCCCTGAATTACGTACCATCACCGACCTCCGCCTCTTCCGCCAATGTCTTAAGACATATCTGTTTCAACAAGCCGGCCTAGCCTAACCTCCCTTGGGGACTTAAGATAGTTTTAAATTGGGTTTTAAAATTTGGTTTTAGCGCAGGATGGGGTTATTTAATAGTTTTTTAAAATTATATTTATTGTATTTTTGTATGTTTTTTAAATTTCCTGTGCGCCGCCCTGGGTCCTCTGTGGAGAAGGGCGGGGTATAAATTTAAATAAATAAATAAAAATAAATAAAATAAATAAAATCCAGGTGCCATATTATGCAAAATATCTCTGTCAGAACTTATTCAACTCTGCCTGAAATTTCAGAAGTTTGAGCTTGGTTGTAAATCTTGCTTTATCTAACATCAGTAATGTAAAATAGGAAATAATTTAGAATTATATCCATCCATTTAAAAACAATATAGATGGTTCCTCAGTTAACAACAACTTGTCAGTCACCATTTGAATTTATGAGGCTGCTGAATGAGGAGACTTAAAGCTGGTCCTCAAAGTTGCAGCAAAATCTATGTGATGTCAACCCCTAAGTATCACGTGGGAATTATTTTACAGCTGTGCCATTGGTGATGGAATTCCTGGTCCCAATTCCTGTCATTAAAGGAGGATGATTTTTGAGTTCTTTGCTGGTTCAATTGACCATGTCATAATGTGGGTTTATGTGTGTGTACATGTGCATATGTATGTCTTTAGTGTATTATTCACATTTTCTAGCAAACTTTCCTGCTGCCCTTTTAGCTGAGATCCAGTGTATGTGAATATAACATAATACCATTGATTATAATGATTGCAAGGATTAATAATCATCCAAATATCAGCATTCACTATTCAATTGACTACATAGAAAATAATATGCATTTTTAATAAAATATAAATAATTAACCTTTGGAATAAGTAAGAGTTAAAACAGATAGGATAGATCAGGAGATATGTTTTTGACGTAGCAAGAGAATTAAACTTTTCTGAATTATTCCCCCCCACCCCCGAAGTCAATTGTTGAGAACCAGCATGATCTAGTTTTGCTAGAATTCTTATTTATAACTTTGAATAGGTTGTTTTGTAAATCCTTATGTAAATATAATTTTTTTATATTAAATAGCTCAGACATTTTAATACTGTGAAACTCACGGGCTGGATAAGTCAAACATTGGTCACACCCACGCCCGGTTTGGCAAAGGGGAAAAAGTCGCAATATGTCTCTTGACGCTGCCGTGATGACACGAGTTTTGCACTCCTGTTTTAATTTTTAAATTTATGAATTTTTTTTGGAAAAAGCTACATTATTTAATATTTATTGTTTGTTTTTGTACAAGGTTGAATACGTGATAAAGTGTGATATGTCAGCCCTCCAGAAGATTCTGTATCGCCACATGCAAGCCAAGGGAATCCTTCTTACTGATGGCTCAGAGAAAGACAAGAAGGTGAGAAGATCTTGGCATCTTGTCTTTTCTAGAACAAAACTCCCCTATACAAAAACAGTAATTCTAACAAATAAATGATTTGAGCCTTCTTGAGTATAACTAGCAAAAACCCAAACATTACTTTAAAAAAAAAAAAAGTAGAGTTCATTATATATGAGATTAAAACAAAAATGGAGGGAATCTGTAATGCTTTAAACTGAGGGCAACCAGCACTGAATAGATGAGTCACTAAAGGTACTTTAGAATTTGGATAAAAAAATACCAAGCTAAGTAATTGTCTGAAAAATACGTTTTAGAATGTATTCCAAAACAGCCATGGGATTTTGGAAGAAGACACAACTGCTTTAAAAGATTCATTAAAACAGCTGGCTGCTGCTGTCACAAATTCAGCATCTGTAAAATTCACCAATTTGGGAATGTCACAAAATTATGTTGAATGTTCTATTACTAAAATTTTGTTACAAAGCACCTCTTTCAAAGGCTCTAGATAATACATTAGAACAAGTATATACTATAATGTGAATATAGTAATATGGTAAATATGCCATATATTAAGTGAATAATGCTTTTTCAGATTTTATTAATTCATAACTACCTATCACTTCCTCAGGGAAAAGGTGGAGCCAAAACACTCATGAATACCATCATGCAGCTGAGGAAAATATGCAATCACCCATATATGTTCCAACATATTGAGGTAAAGTAATCATCATTTCATTCTAGGCAATTGTTATTCTCACTTCATTTTTCTATTCTTTCAGTGAGAACTTTTGAAAATAGTTTCAGTTTAGATCAACTAAATGTTGGAATTACTTGACATCAGAAAGTTTGTTTTTGATGATGAGTAGTTAAATTCCCTTCCTATCATCAAGTGACTGACTTTTTCATATGGTCAAGAGACCTTTGTTATCCTGACTGACATGAAATATTTTACAATCTTTTTTAATCATATGAATATGAAAATATTGTGCTTGCAAAGTCCACTGAGTAAGAATTGCTGGCTTACTCTAACTCAGGGGTCTCCAACCTTTGCAACTAAGTCTGAAGGACTTCAGCTCCCAGAGCTGAAGTCCTTCATACTTAAAGTTGCAAAGGTTGGAGACCCCTGCTCTAACTTACTGCGGGTGAGTTGCTGGTTGGATTTGTTCCTGCTTTGCAAAAAGGTATGTAATGAACTAGTAATTGCAAATGGGACTTCTGGTTTCCTTCTTGCTTCCCTGAAAGCTGGGATGTGTAATTCAATATGTTTTGATTTATTCCAGTTTTGAACCTTGACTCATTTGGGAGTAAGGAACTGGAAATCAAGGTTCAGTTATCAAACAGCTTGACATCTAACCAACAAAGAGCAGAAGTGAACAATCTGCATGTCCCTACACATTCACTTGCAGCAATATGAGACAACCCAGCAGTTGTAACTTAAAGTTGTATTAGCACAATCATTATAGTAGTTTTCAACCATGGAAATAGAAGTTATAAATAAATAATTATAAATAGAAGCATAGTCAAGCAAATGCATGTCCAGTTAGGTATCATTATTTTTCTTTGACTCATACAACTTAATGCATGTGTTGTAAAATTGTTCATAGATTACCAAGGAAATGGTTAGTTGAATCATTTAATCAATTACAGAACTCAAAAAGCTTCTTGGATGAAAAATGAAAGATTTTCAAGGAAAAACAAAGTCCAGTTTTAAGTGGTTCATTTCTAGAGCTAAGCAAAGAATTCAAATGGTATTTCACAATGCGAAAAATAAGTTGAAGTACTCTCTGTTCAGTTCATTTTAGAAGCTGGGGTTTTTTTTTTGCAGCTGATGTTGCTGCTTTGTAAGTTGATTCCCATTGTCCCTCTGTGTTTATGTATTTCCATTTGATTTACTGTCCATGTTTTTTGTTGAATATCAAAGTGGAAGCCTCGAACAGGATATGAATGTTTCTATGAAGAGATGTTTTGTACATGATCCTATGCATTGTAAAGCATTTCTTCTGATGGATTTTAGGGAACTTTTAATATGGAAAAGCTAAATAACTCACTGTTATCATTTTGCAGGAATCCTTTGCTGAACATTTGGGCTATTCCAGTGGTGTTATCAACGGGTAATTTATTTTCATTTATTTATGGCCAAAAGATGGGGTTATTTCAAATTAAAACATAAACCATTAGGAAAATACGTTGGCATAAAAAATTAAAATAAGACATGATCTAGGCATGATAAAGCACCAAATTAAAATTATATTGATAAAAGAAATTGAACCGCCCAGAGTTGTTTAAGATAGGCGGTGATGTAAATCTTTAAATAAATAAATAAATAAAATAAATTAAATTAATAATACCAAAAGAAGCATAAATATTAGAAAAAGTTATGTTATAAGACAAAAGTGAAATGCAAATCAGCTTAAGGGAAAACAAGTTATTAGAACTCTTAGCCAATTAAATATTTAGAAACAATAGTAATAGCAACAAAGTATATCTTCTGGAGATACTGGGTGATTTATCAGTTAAGTGGAGGAAAACCCCAATTTTACATGACTTCGCATTAGATCCCTATTATATTCCTTTAGTTTTCAATGGAGACATATGTTTCACACTTTTCCCTGAAAGTAAAGAAAACTTTAAAGCGCTGATTGACTGTTTCTGATTTTAAACATTCAAAACTGTTTACAGCAATTAACAATACAAATTTTTAAAAAAACATAAAAATAAAATAATACAATTAAAATCAAGAGAAGTTTAATATTGGAATCAAAAAATCAAACACTACTCAATTCACACTTCAAAGCTGGATGAAAGAGATGGATTTTCACTCATTTCCTAAATGAGACATGTAGGGAGTCAAACCTACACCCTAGGGACTACATTCCATAGTTAGGGTTCACATAGGAAAAGCCCTCTCCCACATGCCAGATAGCGCTTGTAGCTGTGAAATATTTTCAGTATGGTTTATCCTGGTGACCTATGCAGATTCACAGCAGGAGGGATGGTCCTTCAGTTTACCATGGCTATGTTTACTCAGAAATATATCACTTCAGTAAAGTGAGATTAACTGCAAAGTGTAAACTTAAATTAGTTTGTCATGTCATACTCAAATTATATAAAGAAAATGGCCTTTTTTATATCTACAAATTATAGAAAAATAATAATAAGATATTGTGTGTAAAGCGTGAAAATAGAGGGTCAAATATGTCCTCAGAAAAATCCAAACTACAAAAAGGTAATAGTTGAAGAGGTTGAAGAAACAACCTTGTGCACACTTAGAAAGTCTGTGAATAACAAACAAAATAGAAATTTCCATTCCTTCTATTTGTACTGAATGCTAAAGTATTTCAATTTTGAAATTCTGAAGTTTTCCTCTGTTAGAAGCCCCAGACCCACTAGGTGAAAAAGACTTTCAGACAAACATATGATTTATGGATTGAAAGATTGGAAAGGGTAGCTTAGGAAAATAATAAAATGTTGATGCAACCTGAGAAGAGAGAGAGAATAAAGTATAAATGTATTTATAATTGCTGTCAAGGAGATTGAAGGGTGCTTCTTTCTAATCTTTATTTTACTTGTATGGCACTTTATTATTTTCCTTTCTCGTCATTCATTATTTTTCTCTTTATTCTCTTTATTTTATCTTATAGCTTTTATTTTGTTAAAAACATTGTTAATAAAAATCTATATATTAAAATGATTATTTCCAGATATAAGGTATCTTTCCTTCTGAAACTAGTCCTCCCTTCCTTTCTCCTTCCTTCCTTCATCCCTCCCTCCTTTCCGGACAGTATTTAGTCTGTTTGCTTTTTCTTTTTCTGGATTTTGGGTTTAATTTTGGAAGATAGATTAGTGAGAGTTAATAAGGACCTACACAAATAAAAGTAATTCTTGTGTGATTTTTTGTTTTTATTTTTTGTCATAGAGCTGAGCTTTATCGGGCTTCTGGGAAGTTTGAACTACTTGATCGGATTCTACCAAAGTTGCGAGCCACTAATCACCGTGTGCTTCTTTTCTGTCAAATGACATCCCTTATGACTATTATGGAAGATTATTTTGCCTATCGAAACTTTGCTTACTTGCGGCTTGATGGTAATGTCCATGATGAATCTAGAGTTCATTTATTTTAAAGATTGTAATAGGAATACCTCTCAATTAATATGCTGTTAATAAACTAAGGTCTATTTTTTATTATTGTAACAAAGGCTCTAAATTTTGGCCGTTAAAGCGATGTCTACAATTTTTGACTTTTATTGTTTATTGCTACTGTCATCCAGTGATTGAGAACATTCTTTATTTGCTGACACTCTATTATTACGGTAAAACATTTCTCCAGTTCTCTAAAACAGGGGTCCCCAACCTTTTTTGCACCAGGGACCGGTTTCATTTTAAAGAAAGTTTTGCGGACCGGCTGAGTGGCTCAGCAGTCATGTGACTGGGTGGGCGTGGCCAACTTGGAAAATGTGAAACTCACTTAACAATGGTCTTGGTTAACAACCAAACTTTTGGGCTCAATTGTGGTCATACTTTCTTTCTTTCTTTCTTTCTTTCTTTCTTTCTTTCTTTCTTTCTTTCTTTCTTTCTTTCTCTTTCTTTCTTTCTCTGTCTCTTTCTTTCCCTATTTCCCTCTCTCTTTCTCTTTCTTTCTTTCACTCTTTCTCTTTTTCTTTCTCTCTTTCTCTTTCTTTTTCTTTTTCTTTCTTTCTCTCTCTCTTTCTTCTTTCTCTCTTTTTTCTTTCCTTTCTGTCTCTTTCTTTCTCTCTTTCTGTCTGTCTTTCTCTCTCTTTCTTTCTCTCTCCCACTTTTTTCTTTCTTTTTCTTTCTCTCTGTCTCTCTCCCTTTCCTCCGCCCATCTGTAACTATATGTGTGTGTGTGTGTGTGTCTGTCTGTCTCGCATTCACGCACTTAATCACTTTCTGCGTCTCTCTTTCTCTCCCTCCCTCCCTCTCTCTCTCTCTGTGTCTGTCACTCTCTGATTTCCCCTTCCCTCCCTGTCTCTCTCTGTGTCTGTGCCTCTCTCTGTCTGTCTGTCATCGTCCCTGCCCCGCCCGCCCCCCGCGGAGCCTCCTCAGCCCGGCCCGCGCACTCACTCGCCTTAGCCTGCCCCCCCCCCCTCCGGCCCAGCCGCCCGCCGTGCTTGGTTGCTTGTTCGCTTGCTCAGGAGCTGAGAAGCCTCCGTGTGTGTGTGTGAGGAACGGCAGCCCCTGGAAGACGACGAGTGGCCGGCATGCTGGCTGTGGAGGGAGGAAGGGGGAGGGAGGAAGGGAATCGGCGGCCAGGAGTCCCACAGTCGACGAGGGTGGAGGAAGAGCCGCACTCCAACGGCGCGAACAGCCGCGCCTGCGCTTTCCTGTGCGCTCTGCCCAGGGGGCTGCTCCCTCCTCCTCCTCTCCAGCCCTGCGGCCCGGTTCCTACCAAGCCACAGACCGGCACCGGTCCGCAGCCCGGGGGTTGGGTACCCCTGCTCTAAAAGACTGTGTTGTCAAGTTAAAATATCCTTGATATTTCTCATCCAGCTTGGATTCTTCTTAGTCATTAACATTGATTAAAATTTACTTCCATCATAGGAGGTGATATTCTAAACTAAATAAAGGATTGAGGGGAGAAGTTTATTAAAAGGTTTAAAGTTAATTGCACAAACTACAATATGTCTCTACAGATCTTCCATGGCAGAAGAGATTTTTGGAGCGTTATGATTATATGATATGTATACTGTTCAATTAAATACTACCTCTCTATTTGGTCACTGGCTGAAAGTGAAGGGTTTTTTTTCAAGAAAAAACCGCATTTCCGAGAAGCATGTTTAGCAAAACAAAACTGTTAGAAAAATAAAAATTAACTCTTCCTTAATATGGGAGTTGGACAAACGGCCTTTGGCATCGGTGGTGGCGGGATCATTGTACAGGAGGATTCTATCAAGTCTGCTCTTTGAGGAAAGAAGAATTATCAAGTCTGCTCTTTGCAAAAGCAATCTTGTCCTCTTAGCCAATGTTACCTGACCCACCTAAGTCACTCCTGACTATAGACACTTGTGGGGAAGGGGAACAGCTGCTCCTGCGTTGTGGTTATTTTTCAGGACAATCAGAACTTGTGTAAATAATAAGATTTGCTTGAAATCACTTGGATTTGCTTCAAATAGATGTTCCACTTTCTTATGAACAGAATATCTATGTGAGTAACTTACCTCTGCTTACTATGCGAACAACCATAAAAATATTGTGATCCACTTTAATGTTGTTTTCCAAACTATAAGCAGAGGTGACACACAAATGGTTGAGAGTATGTAAACAAATAAACCACTTTTGAGAACTTGTTCTTGGGCAGTGTTATCAGTAATCAATACATAAAAATATTACTTAGAGCAATGGAACAGCTTGCCTTCAGAAGTTGTGGGAACTTCATCACTGGAAGCTTTCAAGAAGAAACTAGACTGCCATCTGTCAGAAATGGTGTAGTGTCTTCTGCCTGGGCGTGGATTTAGACTAGATGACCTATAACTCTGTTAATCTGATAAAATAATCTCAGAATCAGCAATCTCAAATGTCCAGTCTTTCATTCATGAACTTGGAGCATCATCTATACTGCTCTCTCCTCTTCCTCCTTTTCCTCTAAAGAACACTATAAAATAGGTTAGAGTGAGAAAGTGATTGGTCCAAAGTCACCAAAGTTTTTAAGGCTGGCCCTCCTCACCCCCAGGCCAACATTTTAACCAGTACTTCAGATTGGCTCTCAAACATGATGTCTTAGAAATGAACTTCACTGATTTTATCTTCATGTAATTAGTTAACAAATTCATTAGAGTCAGCTTCTTCACCAAGAACAATTGTAATTCTTCTGTTAAGAAGCCAACAATCTTAAAAATAGTTGTTCCTGAAGCTTTATCCAAGCAAAGCATAACAAGAAAACTACTGTTTATTACATTCAAATCACATATATTCTCACCTGCAAATTCATTCTGTATTGCAGATAAAGGGAAGTGAGTCCCCAGTATAACTAAATCCTGGGATCAATATTGCAGATGTTTCAAAGTCTGGATAATGAGCAGATATTTGCAGGCTAGGAATTCCTGATTTCTTTTTTATTTACACTGCTTTTTGTGTGTGTGTTTTAGGAACAACAAAGTCAGAAGATCGAGCAACTCTGCTGAAGAAATTCAATGAGCCCAATTCCCAATATTTTATTTTTCTGCTGAGCACCAGAGCAGGAGGTCTGGGTTTGAACCTTCAGGCAGCTGATACTGTTATAATTTTTGACAGTGATTGGAATCCTCACCAGGTAATTTATGATTCATGTTCTTCTGCGTTGTTTTAAATCATTAGTAATTAAAAAAAAGCTTTCTGTGAATAGTAATGTGTTAAAGTACATCAAAGATGTTGAATCATTTCCCACCAATTTTCCTGGATTCATCCCCCTTTTTTTCTTTTTCCAATCACTATCAATTTGGCTGCAGATTGTGAAAGAAAATTTGCTAGGGTTCCTACCACTTAGGATACACCATTTGTAGGGGCTCCATGATAAAAGCTTTCTCAGTGATGACTTTTCTCCTTTAGAACAGCCTATACCCAAATAGATGGAGCACTCCCGCCATATTACATTTTTGAAGAGCTGTGGAAAACTGAATATTGGTTATTTAGACTACAGGTAGTGCTCAATTTAAGACCATTTTGTAGTTATGACTGAATTCTGACGGTCCCTATCCGTCTGCAGTCACATGATTGCAATCTGGGTGCTTGGCAACCAGCTCACATGATTGGTTGCAGTGCCGTGTGATCTTTTGTCCGCCATTTTCCTGCCAGCTTCTCTGAAAGACAACTCTTGCTCTGCCTCCCTCACACCCTTGCCACTTGCGCAGCCTCCTATTAGGCACTTCCCCACCTTGCAGCAGCTACTTGCCTACAAGCTGCCTTACTTGATTATAGGAATCTTGCAGGAAACTGTCTCAACAAACTGTGGGATTTGGTTAGCGGCTGCCACCCATGGCAAATATATTTAATAAATAAATAACTGAGACTGCAGTGATGTCACTAAGCAATGCAGCCATGTCTTACTATTGCATCACTTATTGAGGGAAAATCTTGTCCTAGTTGCTGTCATAAGTCAAGGACCATCACTAATGCCATTTGTTAAAGGTGAATTTTATAAATTTTAATCCTATTTTTATGAATATGAAGCCAAGCTTGAGATAAAAAGCTTCATGTCTACGCCTGATCACATAAAATGTCATATTGTTTCATCTCTGGCTTTTCCTCAAATCAGAGATGAAAGAATTATTCAAAGGAAAGCAAGCAAATATTACTATTGTTCTAAATAGTCTGCCTAGGCCATCAATGTTGTCATAGATTTTTGGTTTTAAAAATGCTTATTTAACAATATCTTATTTTTTCCTGTTTGCTTATTTTATTTACTTAATAAATAGTTTTTTCCTGAAATCTCTAAAAGTGCTATGCAAATTACAATATTAATGTAAATTATTGTGCAATGCTGTATAAACAGGCATATATGTAATGGATCATAATTAGTGACAAAGAATGAGCTAAATGCTTACATGTTTATTAATGATATCAAATTTTCTCAAACTGGTGGGAAAACAGAAGATTCTGATAGCAAGGAAATGAAAGCTACAAAGAAGAGATCCCACAGGTGCTTTTTTAAGAGGCAACTGGACTTTCTGGTTTTTCTTTGAAGATGTTTTGCTTCTCATCCGAGAAGTTTCTTCAGCCGAAGAGATCAAAAAGCTTTTTGGATGAGAAGCAAAACATTTTCAAAGAAAAACCAGAAAGTCCAGTTGCCTCTTGAAAAAGCACCTTTGTGACAACCATGACCTGGATGACTAAGAATCTCCATAGACATTTATGAAGAAGACCTCCAAATAGTTGAGGTATCTTTTTTTGAGATGAATAATATAATGTAGATGTGCTCTAAAATACATCCGTCATCAATTTGATATATTAACTGTAAATAAATTAATTTGAATTAAAATTGAAGAACAAGTGGAAACCAGTTATGATAGAAAAACATGCAACTATCGCAATCTGATTGTGTGGTTTATGCTGGCAGTTGGGGCATGCTGGTATAACAAGACACTCATCTTTCTTTAAGTCATTGTATTATGGGTCCAGGAATTCATTAATTGGAACTTTGAAGAGCTTTATTTATAAAAAGGTCTAGATTAAGGAATATTGATTATAGTCTATAGTGCTTTTCTGAATGTAAAATGTTGATGGTGATGTTTTTCGTTGCCCAGTTACTCCAATATTAGAAGTGTACCAAACGTATTTTTACAGGACTTGCAGGCACAAGACAGAGCTCATCGAATCGGGCAGCAGAACGAAGTTCGAGTCTTACGATTGTGCACAGTGAACAGTGTCGAGGAGAAAATCTTGGCAGCTGCTAAGTATAAACTGAATGTGGATCAGAAGGTTATTCAGGCTGGCATGTTTGACCAAAAATCTTCAAGCCATGAACGAAGAGTTTTTCTCCAAGCCATATTGGAACATGAAGAAGAAAATGAGGTATTACGCTAAAATCTCTGTTAAAAATAGATGTGCAGTCCATTCTTACTCTTCCTAATTCCAGTATCCCTACATTTATTCACTTAGTTTGTGATTCCTGCTCTACTTCAGGGGTGTCAAACTCACAGCCCTTGGGCTGAATGCATCACGCACTGGCCACGCCCAGTTTAGCAGTGGGAGGGGGAATCACAATATGTCACATGACGATGCTGTGGTGATGCAGGTTTGACACTCTGCTGTAGTTCATAAGAGAACATTGAATCATGCTCAGGAACATCCCTGACCATCAATCTTAGCCAGAGCTGAAGAAGCACAATTAGTTCCACCAGAAGTGAGACTTTACCAACAAAAACAGAAGAGGTAGACTCTGAACTGGCAGTAGCCCCAGACCCAGTCGTGGTATTCAAATAATTTAACAACTGCCCTAATGATTTCTTCTAACAACTAGCTTACAAACTGCTCAGAAACTTAACAACCAGTTCTCCTGAAGTGGTGTGAACTGGCTGAATCACACCGCTGCTCAGACCCCTATAAACCCAGCAGTGGCTGTTGCTCTGCTAGCTACTCTCAGAGGAAGGAAATTCGAGGCTTGTCATGTATGCAGTTGCCCTTAAGCCCTGCTACTAATCCAAGCTTGTAGAAAGAGCTGTAGAAAGTGGCCAAGCCTGCTGGGAATTGTTCAGCAATTGTTAAGAGCTACAAGTTAAACTGTAACTTGTGGAAAAGGGACCTGGCCATCCTGCAAGATTCCTTTCATTGTCCTTAAAACCTTATAGCAAGGTTTCATTGTTAAGAAACTGAATAATAAAAGTCTTTTGATTAAACAGAAGACATTATCAAATGGAGTCTTATAATGTTAAATGTTTTTAATCAAAGGATTCAGGGTACTAAAATAAAATAAAATAAAATAAGCAGGGTATTCTGATAGACTGATTTTATCTCATCAGAGGTGGTATTCTACCAGTTCGAACTAGTAGTATAACACCCGAACTGGTAGTGGAAATCGCTGGTGGGTCTGCCCACCCGCCCCGGCTCTATTTCGTCCTATTTAGGGATGTTTTTTGAGCAAAGCGCATGCATGGAAGGCTGGTTGCATGCATTGATGTGTGCATGTACATCACGGCTCTATGGAAGCTCAATTTATCTCCCAAGAAGGAAGATCCCACACCAAGGACACATAGAAGGAATATATATAGCTTGATACATAGGGGTGGTTTTCACTTACCTTCCCTACAAGTTCGCAAAAGAAAATCACAGAACATCTTTTTTTTTATTTATTAAATTTATACCCCGCCCTTCTCCAAGCGGACCCAGAGCGGCGCACAGGAATACTAAAAAACATACAAAATACATAAAAAAATTAAAAAACTTATTCGATAAACCCTGCGCTAAAACCAAATTAAAATTCCCGAAATTTAAAACGATCTAAAAGTCATTTGGGGTTACGCTAGGCCGCTAGGCCTGTTGTTAATACTGCTGTTCAGAAAGATCTATGATTTAAAGGATCAGATTAAGCATCCAGGTTTATGGATATATATTGTATTATTTTGTACTAAACAGTTCAGAAGTTGGATATTTAATATTTCACTAGACCTGCAATAACAATGCTGCAATAATCTGGCTGACCCATAGAAGGTAGCAAAATATTAAACTTTATGATGTTATGTGGCAGCCCTCTGGTGGCTCACATATATTTTTCCAACCCAGGTATGATAGCTCTAACTTTAACAGTTGACAGAAACTGGGGAAAGAGATGTGTGAAAACTAACTAATGGATTATGAAAGTGGTACACATTTGGCAGTGAGTAACCACCATGGAAGGAAAGGTTGTACAATGGGCAAAATTTGCTTGAGAACTGTTTCACTTAGCAACAAAAGTTTTGGGCTCAGTTGTGGTCATAAGTCGAGAACTATGTGAATATCACTTAGTGAGAGCAATCCCATTTGTCATTGTAATCCGAAGACTACCCGTATATACACATGTTTATATTCTCTAATACACACTCTCTCTAATGGGTTTTTCTAGTAGAGGACCAGTGTCACGCTCCTATTGGAGCCTGGATCTGTGGGGAAAATGAGCTGGAACTGTAGCCAACAGAGATTGAGGGGGCAGCTTTGTTGGCTTTGGAGGAAAATGGAGAAGGGCAGGGCGGGCCAGGCCAGGGCCTTTCAGGATTAGGACAGCTTGTAGGCAGGGAGGAATGGGCAGAATGACCAAGAGACGCTAAACAAGGAACATGAGAGACGTAGCTCAGGTGAGAAGCAAGGACCACCCCCTCCTGATCCGAGAGCACAGAGAGTGGAGAACAGACAAGAACAGCGGAGACTGAGCAGGCTACTCAGGAGAAGAGTACCCCTCTCCTCCTCACAATGCACACCTGGGGAATGAAAATTATGGAGACCGCTGTGGGGAGGGGCATTTGTCAGGAACAAAGGCTGAATTCCTGAAGTGTTGAGTACCAGCATTTGAACTTTCCAAGAGCACTTGCATTCTTTCTGGCTTTCTAATTACCTGGATCCTTTGCTTCCTGAACTCCTTGATTTGCCCTGCTGGATTTATTGCTGTATAGCCATGGTGTACATAGTGCTGGGCTGGACTATTTGCAGCCAGAGACTGCTTGAGGTGTGTGTGGGTGATTGTCATCGCTTCACTCTGGGATTGCCAGAAATGTGGGAGCATTTGGGGGAAATTTGGAGCAACAAAGGGGTGGTTTGAACTATCAGCTGCCTGTGTTATCTCTGTGCCGTGTCCCAGGTCATCGCAACTAGTTTGGGGTAAAGGTTAACACATCGGACTAGAAGTGGGAGACTGTGAATTCTAGTCCCGTCTTAGACACAAAACCAGCTAGATGACCTTGGGCCAATCACTTTCTCTCAAAGAAAGGAAGAAGACAATAGCAAACCACTTCTGCAAATTTTGCCAAGAAAACTGCACAGAATTGTCCAGTCAGTCTCTTGAGAATCAGACATGATTGATTGAATGAAAGAAAACAAAATTTTAAATATTTTTGTTTCTATCTTAGGAAGAAGATGAAGTTCCTGATGATGAGACTCTGAATCAGATGATTGCACGGCGTGAAGAGGAATTTGATCTTTTCATGGTACCGATGCATGTTTCTAATTGTGGATAGAATTGTTGACTTGATAACCTTTATAGCTCACTTTTTAATCTAGGGATGAATTCATTAAGGCAGAAAAGGGTGAAATCCCTAACACATAGGAATGTATGAAAAAAAGGACACTCTAACCAATTGCATCTTTATGTCCTAGCGAAGATGTCTATTTCCATAATCAAACTTTATAACTGCTTCTTTATGTTAAATAATAAGCGTGGGTCCCATTTCTAGCATTTCAACACAGAATAGATTGAAACATTGTTTTAACTAGGAAAATTATTATTCATCCCTCTGTGAATTTTGGACCTATATACATTAACCAAGTTGAAAAGAAACAAATGAGTAGATCATTCTATTTTTCAATATATGTATCAGTCAGCATGAACTAAATTAATTATTTTTATGTCTTTCTCCAAGTGAAATACAACACGTATCTATTTATTGGATTAAAAACACGAATCTCTCTATTTGATTAATAACTAGTCTTGAAATGCATTTCTCTATGTGTGCCACAAGAGGCTGCTATGATACTTGCTGCTAATCCAACTGGTCCCTCTTCTTTACCTGTTCTGTTTGTTGGCTGCCTTTTAGCCTTTCTCATAGATCTTAGTGACAGATCTTGATCAGAAGAAATGAAAGCAAGAAGGAGCAACAGTAGAGAAGCAATGAGACTTCTTTGAAGTGTGTTTGTTATCTATGTACTTTTTTGTTTACTAAATTTATACAGCACTATTAAAAACATGCAGATTAAAAGAACCTTCCAACATAATAACAGATCATTGAGTGTAACAAAAAATTCTTTTTACAAATGAAGGCTCTATATGATTAGAGACCTAATGTTTATGGATCTTTTTTATTAGTTATAAATTCATAAAATACTTTAAGACTTAAGTCAGAAGTCAAGAACATACTCAGTTTCTCTAAAACCAATATATTTTTAGGGTTAATTAAAGATAGACTTGGGATGTATATAGAAGCCTGTATAGCAGGGCTGTCAAACTGTCAGCCCACAGGCCGGTCACATGCTGGACATGCCCCCACCCAGTTTAGCGAAGGGGGGAAGTTCAGATATGTCACATGATGCTGCCATAATGACGTGAGTTTGACACCCCTGTTGCATAGCCTAATAATATCACAGATAGCAATACTGGGAGTTTTGGCCCATTTTCATATTAAGCTAGAGTCGTTTTCCCCCCCAAAATTATTGGAGATCCCCTCTTCTTTCATGTGTCCTACTGTGAACTCTTGCAATCATACAACACCCCCCCCCCCAGTCCCCTCTTGTTTCCTTTTAAAAGGCCAATGTTAGGGTAGAAGGGACAAAATGAACTGGATAAAATTTTAGTATAGTAATATTATCCCAGTGAGTTAGGAGTGTATTGATCCATGCACATACATGAGTTAAAAAGTCTTATATTTAATAGAAAAAAGTAATGTCTGTAATATTATCATAGATTGTTTTGGATAAATATTTTTCATTGAAATAAAAGAATTTCTCATCTTTATTATTAATGAAAATGTCAAGCTTTAATTGACCAATATCTTTAGGCTGTGTGATTGATATTACTCTCAAACATTTCTTCCGGAATGGATGTGATTAAAATATTTAAAGCTAAGCTCATCATTTGTGGTGTTGCTATAGAAATGTCAGTAGAAGAATAACATTCTGTAATTTACTGATGTGTACATATTATGACAATGACACTCATTAGGAGTTTGTGTGCAGTGTGGTTGCTGTGCTAGTTATTTTGCTGATTAAAAGGAATTGAAGTCAAATACTCTGCTATAGGAAATACACAAGGACTTGAGTATAATTCCATTGTCTGGGCTGAAATTCTGTGACAATAATTACTTCACAATTGTTAGAATGGAATATATCCATATGGTTTTTCATATTGTGTTTGGTTAGTATGTAACACTAATTTGTGCATGGGCCGAAATGTGTGCTCCCAAAACCTTTCTGCCTTGCACCTAACTTGAAGAACAGAAATTACTGTAGTTAAACTTTAATTTACTATGGTATGGAAATAAAAATGTTAGGAAACAATTCAGATTAAATTATTGCTTTGAGGTTGGTTGGTTTTTTGCTTAATAAACTTATATTTCTTTTTAAATAGTCATTCCCAATTTTCATTTATTGCCAAATTGAGCATCAGCTAAATTGATGAATCAGGAAAAGGAAAGTGAGGGAGTACAATTGGTGTCCTACTAAAGTGTAGCCTAATTTACTTGAAAATCAGGTTATAGAACAGATTGCTGAAAAACTGGGTGATGACAAAAGCTGTCATAGCTCTTAGTTTTGATATTACTTTAAAAGAAAATAATTGTGGAAGAACTGATGCTTAAAACTATTAATATATACAAATAAATGAAATTCATTGTTGAAGGGTCTTTGTACTTTTGCATACTCAATTTCTTAGTCATCCTGATAATTCCCTCTTGTTTCTTGGTGCTTGCATTTTTGCTAAAATCCAGTATTAGAACAGCTGATGTATATAGCTTACTATTTTTAAGATATGCTTCTTAGAGTGGATGTTTAATTGCATTTCCTGTTCAGCAAATATTTCTAGTTCATGGTGGTGTTGCAGAATTCAGGTTGATTATTTGCTAACATATACATGGCAGATAGTTTTATTGAAAAAATATAAATACAGCATTTGTTTTTCCATCACCTTCCTTAAATATCATATTTATCACTTCCTCAGCGAATGGACCTGGATAGGCGCAGGGAGGATGCTCGAAACCCAAAACGCAAACCACGCTTGATGGAGGAAGACGATTTGCCATCTTGGATCATCAAAGATGATGCTGAAGTGGAAAGACTCACATGTGAAGAGGAGGAGGAAAAAATATTTGGGAGAGGGTCCCGTCAGCGTCGGGATGTGGACTACAGTGATGCTTTGACAGAGAAACAGTGGTTAAGGGTATGTAAAACTCTTTTCGGTATTAATTATAAGATAAGAATACAAACTGGAGAAAAAAATGAAATTGCCCCCTGAGGTGAACGAGTAATTGGGGGTACCTCCGTATCAGATACTACTAAAATTGTTTAACTTTTGAGTATTTGACTTTAATAGTAAAAATGTGGTCATCTAACTTTAAATTGAGTGGAACTGAAGAACTTTTAAATTGAGTGGTGTTGAAGAACTGTACAGGATGATTGGGAAGGAGACATTTAAGCTGGTGGAGTACGAGTTTACCTTTACTTCCACATACTCATTCTGTGAGGGACTTTGCCTCTTCAGCAATTTAAAGAGTTTGTAAAGGAATGATGAATTAGGACTGGAGGAATGTTTTCCCATTTCTTTTATTCTGCACTAGAATGTAGAGCATCAGAGTGACCAGAGGATGTAAATGTGGCTCACATTTTCTTTAGGGAGAGGGAGTCAAGCAGGCATGTTTCCAAATGCAAATATTTTCATATTAATTCCCTTCCTTTATGTGTGTTTGTTTGCATGTTTGTGTGTGTATGGATGCAGATATAAAGAAACCTTTCTCTTGCCTTTGGATGGTCCATTTTGTCGGACTGCTGATGGGAATAATTTTTTGTTGGCTGTAATTTTTGTTAGCTGTAATTATGTTGATGAATAAATAACTTGATCCTGGATGAAGGCTCATTACTGCAGTTAAGTTCAGTAGTTTTCAAGTAGTTCACATAGTTGCTCAGACGTGAACAAAGAAGTTTTTGGGCAAAGATACAGGGTGGTATTTGTATTGTCTGCATTGTAAAAGTTTCTGCTTGCATTGTGTACTATATCATGTGTAATAAGTTACATCTCTTTAAGTGGATGCAATTTCTTGTGATATAGAAAACCATTGTTACAATATCACTTATTGGGGAAATGAATAAATACAGATAGTCCTCAATTTACAATAGTTTGTTTAATAACCATTTGAAGTTACAGTGGTGCTGAAAAAAAGTGTCTTAAGACCATTTTTCACACATGACCACTGCAGCATTACTGTGGTCACATGACTAAAATTCAGATGCTTGGTAACTGACTCATATGTATGTCAGTTGCAGTGTTCTGAGGTCAGGTGATCACCTTTTGCAACTTTCTGACAAGCAAACTCAATGGGGAAGCCAGATTCACTTAACAGCTGTGTTACTAACTTAATAACGGCAGTGATTCATTTAACAACTGGTGAGAAAAGTTATAAAATGTGGCAAAACTCACTTAACAATCACTTTTAGCAATGGAAATTCTGGGGTCAATTGTGATAACAAGTCGAAGACTATTTGTATATCCCTAGAGGTTGGAAAACTTGTTCTTTCTGAATTTCCATTTTCTTATCCCTGCTAAACAATCCTGAAATCCAAAAATATGAATATTTGCAATGAGCCATTGAAGATTTATATCCTTGTCTTAGCAGATGTTTTAATTCTTCTGAGAATCTTTGTCATTTGGAATATGCCCAAATGCTCTTGCCTGTCAATTGCATTGTGTGATGGAACATCTGGGACTTACTTGCTTGGGGTCGATCGGGTGCTTGATGTAGATTGCATGATTGATATGGAGAGAATTTCAACCAAATTACAACCCTGTCTAAAAAAGGTGGTTTTATCAGAGGCTAAGTAAAAGACAAAGAAATGCTAGCTATTAATAAAATAGAAGTTCAGATATATGCGCAGAAGCAAAAAGCAGTGTTTTTACTTGCCATATAAACAGAACTGACCTACATGGCAGCATTCCAGAAGTAGTGAATCCAAAATGATTTGAAAAATAGCTGCTTGCAAGCTCAGCTAACACTTGTGATTCCTCTCATCCCTTAGGCACATAGGAAGCTGCCTTTAAAAAAATTAAATTGTGGTCTTTCTACTTCAGGGTTATCCCTCCCTTCATTGCTGGACTATACATCACTATCCACTAAGATTTCTTGCAGTTTGTTCTGAAGAACTGTCTTTCTTGCCCTTACTCTGGAGGAACAAGGGATTGTACTTGAGAGATTTATGTGAAAAGTGTGTGCTTAGCCTCAGAACAACAAAGTAAAACTATTTTTAATGCTGTACATCACCCAGAGTCCTTATGGAATTGGGCTGCCTTAGAAATTTGATATACAAGTAAACAGATGCCAAATTTCTCCATTTGATGATACCTCTTTATGCTTGTGGAATCAAAACAACTTGTATATGTCTTATGGTACATTAACTATGAGAAAGATAGCATGCTGCTGCTAGTAGTGGTGCTAATAATAAATAATACTATAGGTGGACAAAAATGTCCAATCCAATCTAAACATCTGGCTGATTGTGCAGCCAACAATGCAATAATCTGAGAAAATTTTGAATAATAGTAATCATCATCATCACCACATAATGGGGTAATCACAAATCATGTATACTTTCAGGAAAATATTTTGCAGTTTTACTAGACTATCAATTTTTTATACTCACAGGAGTACTAGCATCTAATAAATATTTTTAAAAGGTAGCAAAATAATTAAAATACATACTCTATGTAGGTATATCAACATCATCATTATTTTAGTCATTTTCTGTCCACCACAGAATGAAGGCCTCTTCCGCATGTTTCCAACCTATACGGTCCTGAGTTTTCTTTTGCCAATTGGGCCCGCAATCCTTGCCAATGTCATCGATCCATCTTGTTTTACGTCTCTTTTGTGGATGCTTTTTATCAAGTGGGATCCACTCTATGACTGCCTTGGTCCACCTGCCATCAATTCTTCTTGCTATATGACCAGCCCATTTCCGTTTCAATTTCTTTACTATCTTGATGATATTGTATACACCTAGGTATATAAACATCCATGTAGACTACTATGTTGCAAAATTAGATTAAAAACACATAGATTTAAAACAGAGATTGGGGACTATATTCATATTACAAGGGAACATATTCCATATTTTAGGAAGTGGGTTTTGCATATCTAACATAAATAAGTTGTGATATTGTTCAGTAAAGCAAGATGGGGAGTGGTTTAATCTCTTGAAAGATTATAGAAGGTGTAAGAGAAAGTAACTCAAGATTTATCCTGATTTTCTTTGGTATGTAATTGGGGAGAGAAAGAGAAAAACTTTATCAGACATCCAAGATTCTCTTGTACTCTAAAGCAAAGCAAAGTAAAGTAGAGTTTTAGTAGTCTTTGTGGAATTTGTTTTTGGCCTGATCTGCCTGAAAGAGCTGATAGGCTCCTAGCATTTCATAAACGTGAACGATTCTGGATTTTTGACTTTTGATTACTTTGGGGTTTTTTAATGAGTTAATCTAATTATATTAAAAGCCAATGTAGAAATGGGCAAAGGAGACATAGGTTCAACTTTCAACATAGCACTATATGATTTGGAATCCCTTAACTTTCTGTCAACTAACCAGCCAACTTTTGTAAGGTTGGTATTGCAGGAATAAAGTTAGGTAAACACAGAGATGAATTTAGCAATATGTGTTTGTGCTATGAAGCACCCAAGATACCATTTTTGCCTCCCCCATTTTAACAAAAAGGTTGCTAATGTAAAAGGGAAGGAGTTTAAGGAAGGGTTGATTTAGTACCAAATTTTTGAGCTCAAGTTAAAAAATTCAATTGGCAGTTTTCATCTCTTTTCAATCAAAAGTAAATAAGTGATGGTTTGCTGCTTTTTACTGCTTTGTGTGAGATAAACAGTATTATCTCAGCCTAGTAGGCATTTGTCACATTTACATCACAGATTTCTTTGTGTTACATTGAAACAGTAGAACTGGGAAGTGTGCTGCAACTGTATTTTACTGATATTGGTTACATATCATTGTATCCCATATAAGTTGTTCTAGGACTTGTTTCATTAATATTAGTGAAGTCCAGCATTGTCAGTCTTATATATCAATGGAGTCTGCTTTCGGGAACTGTATTAAATGATCTGGGAAAGGTTTTGAGAAAGAAGTGTTACTGTAGAAACACTTGCTCACAGTGTGCTGGATGGAAAGTTAGTGTTATTAAAAATTTGTAATTGAGTACTATAGCTTCTATTTCATAGAAATTTGTAAACAGGTACAATAGCATCTATTTCAGAGAAACAGTGTAGATTCTGCTGAGACTCATTAATAAAATATAGGGTTTGCAGAAACACTGAAATACATGAAATGGTGTCACATATGTAGAAAACTACATATGCTCATTTACTGTCAGTTTTAAAAGGTTTAAATTGACTGTAATTAATTAATTTTGATTTGTAATTAATACAAATCAAAAATTAAAATTGGGCACCACCTCATCTGATTAAAATTATACATTTGGCACATCAGCATTTTAATTTTATGAATGCTAATATATGAATTTTCACGAATCTTTCACAAAATGCAGAGAATATATTTTTATTCAAATTGTTGGATTTTTTTAAAAAAATCATGTTTCATAATTTAGCAGCATTTGTCTGCTATTCCCAAAATTATAACGCATACACAAATGTACAGTGGAGATATTTATGAAAATCTGTAATATCCATTGCAATATCGTTTTTACAAAAAAAAATTGAAAGAGCCAAATTCAAACAGGTGCGGCATGTGAAAATTAATAGACCAATGAAGTGCTTATCTGTGAGGAGAGAGAAAAAAATAGATCATTTGATTTGTTTAATTTTAAAAAATCATTTCCAAAAACATGTTAAACCAGAAAGGTTAGAAAAATTAGGGGAGGAGGGGGGAGGCAAATTGATATTTAAAGCAATCCCAGTAAATTTAAATTATCTGTGAATAATGAAGCAGCCTTGAGTGCTATACAGCCTTAAAATGCAGACTTCACTGTTTCGCTTTTTAAAAACATATGTAGAGATATATTTATATATCTGAGTTTTTAACATATTCATACTATAATTAAAATGCTTCCAGGAATCAGTAACTTGTCTGCCGAAAAATATTTTTTTATTTGTATTCCTGGAATAATATTGGGAAAATATGATAAGTAGTTGTCAATATTAAAGAGGCTTGAAGGGAGAAGGCTTTGGGCCTTGTGGTAGGTAGTAGAATGAAACGGCAGATTTGAGTATCTACATTCCTTTCAGTGTTGCCTTTTCAGTAAAATAAAATTACTTGTATATGAAAACATAGCCTTTCCCCAGCTCTCTTTTTTTTCCTGATCAGCTGATGAAGAGACTAGCAGCTCGCTGCTTTGCTGGCTTGTTAATTTTATCCCCACTAACTGTGATTTCCGATAGCCGGCCTGCTGATAGTGGTAAGGTAAATATCCTTTTTCATTGCCGTCTTGAAGATTCAGTAGAACTACATCGCAGGCATGTGTAGGTGTGTAACACATCAAAAGCTGATGTTCTCTGTGTTTTTCTGTATACAAATGAGTGCTTAAGGAGACGCGATAACATTAACTGTTGACAGCCCTGCATGCTGCATTTATTATTAGAATTTCTAGCTTCCAAGATTTGCAGAACAGTTTCTTTTGCATAATCTTCGGGAGCCGCTGTGATGTGTAGTGGGTGTCCTGCTTTAGCCAAATGAATATTAATGAATGTGTGTGCAGATATATACATACATTTATGTATAGATATATTCATATTCTTATTCTTTTTTCTCCCACCTAACTCATCAGATCTTAAGCTGCTTCATAGTGGTTTGCTGAAGGCTGTGGAAGCATGGTGGAAATTGTCTTTTGATTATTAAGGCCTGGGTTAGCGTCTCTCCCTCAGGATTCTGTGTTCATGTTTGTTCGTTGGATTTGCACATCGAAGGATGAATAAGAAACAGAGACTGAAATGTCCCTGGCATTTTTAACATGCCAGCCTGTTTTGTCTGATGTACCAGGTTTATTCACAAAATGTTTTTCAAGCAACATAACCCGGTGAAAGGAATTGTGTCTGGGATGTAATCACTCTTTGTATATTGATTGTTACACTCACATGATCATAAATATTAGCCATGTTTGGTGCTGTGGAAAAATGAAGGTAATTGCCTTACGATTAGAGCTATTTCAGCTCAGAAAAAGATTGATTCACATTTGCATGTATCTTAGGTATTAAAGGGGAGCAGAAAGGACAATGTCAACATTTATGATTTGAGAAAGCATCATAAAGGCTGATGTAATTTATTTTTAAAAAAGCAGGGTTGCATTTTTCTTTCTTTTCCTCTTCAACACATTGTTAATTGTAAGCTCTTTGTAAAACAGAACTACTCACATCTTTGGCTTTTTTTCTTCTGTTGTTGTTTTTTAGTTCGGATTCCCTGATTGTCACATATATTTCTGAGAGTGTGAACAATTTCTTTTAGATCAGATCTGGTTTTGCAGCATTTTTGATTCTGTCATTGTGTAGTATTATTGGCTGTGACTTAAGGTGCATATTTGCAGGTAAATTTTAAACTAGTATATGTTGCCTGAATGTGTTTGCATTGTGTTGTTTCTTCTTCATCCCATAATGCTACTATTCTTTACATATCAAACAATGCATTGTTTGCTACTTCCGCATTGTGAGTAGACATTGTATTAAGGAAAAGCAGGTTGTTTTAGATGTGTAATACTGAGGTGTTTTAAAAAAAATCTGTTTGTAAACTCCTTTGCAAAAAGAGGAATGTGTGTGAATATATTTTGAAGGAATTTTGTTTTGCTTTGTTAAAAATGCCCTGTATATAAAGATACCTTAAAAATGATATCTGAGGGTAATTGTTTTAAAGAGTACAATGGATCATTACTTAATTGAGTGTATACAGTTGCAGCAACAAATCTGTTTTGGGGTTGACCTTCCTTTCTACAGACTACTTATGAACAATGGTATTGCTGTGTTTCTAAAGACAGTTGATGGTCCCTAAAATTCTTTTGTTCAACTTGAGTGTAGAAACTATTCAGCTCATAAACACTACAAAGTTGTTTGTGCCATTTAGACTTCATTGAGTATATATTTATTTTAGGCATCTTTACATATTTGTATATATTTTCCTGTTTTCCTTATTAATAGGCAATTGAAGACGGCAACTTGGAAGAAATGGAAGAGGAGGTTCGGCTTAAAAAACGTAAAAGGAGAAGAAATGTGGACAAAGATTCGGGCAAAGAAGATGGCGAGAAGGCAAAAAAGAGGAGAGGAAGGCCTCCAGCTGAAAAATTGTCACCCAATCCACCTAAACTGACAAAGCAAATGAATGCCATAATTGATACTGTGATCAACTATAAGGACAGGTAAGGCACTGTTTTTCCAAATCAGCACTTTAGTTTCTTTGGAACAAATCGCATTTTCCGAATTTTCATCATGCCATAGTTTGACATTAAGGTGCCCTTGCATAGAGTTCTAGAAATTTGTTTTATATAAAACCTTCATCAAATTTGAAATTTGTATGTATACAGAGAGACAGACAGACCGGCACGCACGCACACACACAAACATACGTATTTGGAAAACCAAACATTTGTGTATATTCTTGTATCACTGCTTATGAATTCAAGATAAATATTTGTAGTATTGTCCTAAAATGAGAGTATAAATAGGTGCAGATGTTTAAGTGTGTACATGTGTGCACGTTGCATATATGCTTGTGGATGGATATATTATTATTATTATTATTATTATTATTATTATTATTATTATTATTATTATTATTATTATTATTATTATTATTATTATTATTTAGATTTTTATACCGTCCTTTTCCCTTACGGGACTCAGGCCAGTGTACAGGCAATGATAAAAAGCAGTAGTATAAAACATAAATACGTTAAAATATATTAAATGATTAGCCTGTCCTAAAACCCTACTAAAACCCCTACTAAAAAGAATTAAAACTACGCCAGGGCGGCCACACGAACTAAATAGGTCTTCAAGGCCCGACGGAAAAGGCGCAGGTCCGTGGTCGTCCGTAGGTCAGGGGGTAGGTCATTCCAGAGGGCAGGAGCTGCCACAGAGAAGGTCCTCTCCTAGGGGTCGCCAGCCGACATTGCCTGGCCGACGGCACCCTGAGGAGGCCCTCTCTGTGGGAGCAAACTGGTCGGTGGGAGGTGTTTGGTAGCAGGAGGCGGTCTTGCAGGTAACCAGGTCCCTTGCCATGGAGCGCTTTAAAGGTGGTTACTAGTACCTTGAAGCGAAGAAAGTTCGCTTGATAGAGAAGAAAGTTCGTTTGTTTTGATCAAAGTTAGCAGTCTGCCACCTATATAAAGTTACACAAAAAATTTGTACTACTTAAATAATAGTTTCATATTTCATCCACATAAAAACTTTTCTTAAAAGAGTAAGAATTTCTCTGTCTCATAGTAGTGCTTGAGGAAGTAAATGTTGAAGCTTCTTCTGGGGACTTCATAAAGAAAAACGTAGAACTTTTGCATAGCTAGCAGTAGATTTAGTAGGATCCTTGAAACACCAGCGGGATGATTATTCTGTATTGGAAACTCTGTGCAAGTAAGCAGAGTTCAAATAAATTAAATAAAATAAAAACCGCAACAAAGAACACAGCTAAAAATTTTTTTTTGTTATATTACAGTATCTTGAACAAAGATACTGCCAGGCTCTTTCAATTTATTTATACCAGCAAGATATCAAGACTTCCGTGGGCTCTGTGTTGGTGCACACAAAAGGATGTACAGTAATTTAAAAGTTCAAAACAGGTAGCCCAAATGTCACCATCAGACTCTCACACAAAAGGATGGTGGCAGTTTTTTTTTTCTTTATGTTTGCAAGGCAGTCAGTCAGGTCACCCATTTCACCCTTAACTCCCCCATCATAGACTTTTTGGATGTGGCCTTCAATAAATCCCACCAACTTTGAATCACCAGGTTGTGTATTCTTGTCCAAATAGCAAATTTGAAAACATATTTCTATCCCCTCTCAAGAAAAGTAGACCATACCGACACCTTTTAAAGTGATCTTGGGATCACCCAACAAAGTTTTTTTTTTTACTTTTAAAAACAAATTCTCTCAGAATTATTTAGAGACATGTTTTTAGTCTTTTAATTGTGAGGCTAATTCAGAAGCTTCTGAATCACTTGGCTGGGAAAAAGAGTTGGCCCTTCTCCCATTCATCAAGAGCTGGTACATTTTCAGTAATCGTTGCATATCTGCAAACAGCTCTTCAGTACTGAAGAATGATACTTTGCATAGAATTCCATCACTTACTTTTGAGTATTGACTTAGGAATTCTCTCATAACTGAAGAAACTGCTATGTTGCTTTAGCCAACTGAACGGTATCTTGTAGCATGGCACGCCTCACGGATACTAAAGGGTTGTGAGAGGCTGCCCATCACCCACAGCTATTTTACATACATACATTACAATACAAGAAAAATAGCAGGGCAAAATCAAAGCAAGATTCAAAGGAACCAATCCCCTATATTTGGCTATAAGAGGATGGTTCTTAGGTTACAATACAATAGCAGAGTTGGAACGAACCTTGGAGGTCTTCTAGTCCAACCCCCTGCCTAGGCAGGAAACCCTATACCATTTCAGACAAATGGCTATCCAACATCTTCTTAAAGACTTCCAGTGTTGGGGCATTCACAACTTCTGGAGGGAAGCTGTTCCACTGATTAATTGTTCTGTCAAGAAATTTCTCCTCAGTTCTAAGTTGCTTCTCTCCTTGATTAGTTTCTACCGGTTGCTTCTTGTTCTGCCCTCAGGTGCTTTGCAGAATAGTTTGATTCCAGTGGTTGGTTTCAAATTTTTTAGAACCTACTCTGTAGGTGTGGCCTATTTTGTGGGCGTGGCTTGGTAGTCATGTGACAGGGTGGGAGTGGCCACCTTTTAAAATGTGGTGAAACTCATTTAACAACGCTCTTGCTTAGCAACCAAAATTTTGGACTCAATTGTGATGATAATTTCTTTCTTTCTTTCTTTCTTTCTTTCTTTCTTTCTTTCTTTCTTTCTTTCTTTCTTTCTTTCTTTCTTTCTTTCTTTCTTTCTTTCTTTCTTTCTTTCTTTCTTTCTTTCTTTCTTTCTTTCTTTCTTTCTTTCTTTCTTTCTTTCTTTCTTTCTTTCTTTCTTTCTTTCTTTCTTTCTTTCTTTCTTTCTTTCTTTCTTTCTTTCTTTCTTTCTTTCTTTCTTTCTTCCTTCCTTCCTTCCTTCCTTTCTTCCTTTCCTTTCTTTCCTTTCTTCCTTCCTTTCCTTTCCTTTCCTTCCTGTTGGGTCACTGGCAGCAGCGGGCCAGATTTACTTCCAGGTACGCCGGTGGAACTCCCTCTCACCGGTTCTCTAAATTTCACCAACCGCCTCTCGCGAGTAGGTGCAAGCCCGCAGAAATCCACCACTGTTTGACTCCCTCTTCTTTGTAGCAATCCCTGAGATATTGGAACACTGCTATCATGTCTCCCCTAGTCCTTCTTTTCATTAAGTTGCAAGCTAATAAAGCTGCTTCATTTAAATATAGTTCTAGGGCAACAATTAATGTTTGGGACAGTAGCTAAATTTCAACCCAAAGAGGTTCTTTCTGCTCTTTCTTCTTGAGATGTTCCTCAAAGTGTCTTATGCAAAAACTAGAGATAGGTCTGATGTGGTTCTTTTCAACATATTTCTGTCAAATTGGGTGTTGAAGAAGGGAAGCTTTTAGGGAAAACCTCTGTAGCCTAAGCATGCTCTTTTCTAAATGCAGGTAGTTCTTGACTTATGACCACAATCGAGCTCAAAACTTCTGTAGCTAACTGAGACATTTGTTAAATGAGTGTCACCCCATTTTATGATCCTTCTTGTCACAGTTGTCAAGTGAATCACTGCAGTTATTAAGTTAGTATCAAAGTTGTTAAGTGGATCTGGCTTCCTCATTCACTTTGCCTGTGAGAAGGGTACAAAAGGGGGTCATGTATTGAAAACATACATATTAGTATAGATATTTGCCAGAGTGAACTAGCTGCATTTATTTAAGTTGGCTTTTGTTTGAGATTCTCCAAAATCCATCTTTGAGATAATATTACAAAGGTTATTTGTATGTATTCCAGAAACAGATATTCTTGGACTTTACTTTTTTCCATCAAAACTTTAAAAAATGGTGCCACTAGCTATGGGTCCACAAAAATTAACTGTGAGTGAAGTAACACAGTTTGTTGTGTTGAATTGTTAAGCACTTTCCAGGGGACTTCTGCTGATTTTTGTGAGAACAAAACTTTATTCACTGTAGTAACTCTTGCAAATCTGTTGTAGAGCAGAAGTAAAGTTCTCCAAATAAGAGCTTTTTAGAAAAACTTTTCAATAATTCTAGTGAAATACTTGAATAACTGTTTAAAGTTGCCTGATATTACAAAGAATATTTTCCATAATATAAAATAATAAATCAGTACATTGAACTCTTAGTTTTCACAAGTTGAAGAATGACTCAGTGTGAAATCATTAAATCAATCTTAGCTGCAATCCTAAAGAAAATGAACAGGGATGAACAAATCAACCCATTTTTGATGGCATGTAAAATGGCACATTCATATTTACAGTAGAACCTCTGGTCACGAACACTTCTGACCACAACCAAATCGGGTTCCAACCAAATAAAATTCACATTTTTTTTCTGCAGCTGATTTCCCCTTCTGCACCATTTTTTTTTTTTTTTGTAAGCACCAAATTTCCAAAATTAGGTTCAGGTCATGACCAAATTGGGTTGCAACCAAAGTTATGGAACAAATTATGGTCATGATCAGAGGTTCTACTGTATTTAGTTACAACTTTGCTTTGTCTGATTTCCGTCTGTGTCAGTTTTCATGTGGCAATAAATAACAACATAATATATTTATATCTATTTTATGTATAGCTTTCATAATTTATGCAAATTACACACACGCACATGCATTTGCATATGTGTGCATTATGCTAGAACTGTAACACAAGTGATTTGCCTAATAACTGCATTGCAGAATTCAGAACAGGCAGTCTCTCAGTGATGTTCCAGTCCTCAAATATTGCTAGTGTGTATGTGTATACATACATACATACATACATACATACATACATACATACATACATACATACATACATGCTAGGTTTTGAGCTGATAAATAAATAAACGAGGGAGACTAGGACAGATCTATTTCAAGCTATTTAGCTCTCATCAGCTAGCCATACCCTTACTGGGATTTGAACATGTATTACATGTTAGGCAGATGTTTTAGCCACTAAGCCACCAGGTTTTCCTGATCAGCTGAGACAGGGGAATAAGTATATGCTTGTGTCACAACACACTGGTAAGCCCCAATTAAGGGAGGAAACATACTGCTTTCCTTTTCTGTCTTTCAGCTCATCACCAGAGACCAGACTATTAGTTTCATTGTGTCTTTTTTTTTACATGTGTGTTAGGTTTTGAGCTGATAAATAAATAAACAAGGGAGACTAGGATAGATCTATTTCAAGCTATTTAGCTATCTATTTTGAGCTATTTAGCTAGCCTATCTTTAAAGCGCTCCATGGCTTAGGACCTGGGTACTTACGAGATTGCCTTCTGCCACCGAGAGCCTCCCACTGGCCAGTACGCTCCCATAGAGAGGGTCTCCTCATGGTGCCGTCAGCTAAACAATGTCGACTGGCGACACCCAGGGGGAGAGCCTTCTCCGTGGGAGCACCTGTCCTCTGGAACGAATTGTCCCCAGAATTAAGAACTATCCCTGACTTACGCGCCTTCCGCCGTGCTCTCAAAACCTTTTTTTTCCAACAAGCCGGGCTGGCATAAAAATGAATTTTTAAATATGATTTTTTATTAATGAATTTTATTAATTTTAATCGGGGTTTGTTTGGTTTTTAAAATTTTTTTAAGAGAGGCCAAATTGTTTAATATGCTTTTAAAACTGTTTTTTTAACTTTTATATATCTGTTTTACTTTGGCTGTTCACCGCCCTGAGTCCTTCGGGAGTAGGGCGGTATAAAAAACTAATAAACCTTAATTGGGGCTTACATATATATATACACATACATACACACACACAACCTACCGTACTTAGCCTAGTTTTTTAGCAGAGAAATTTTACATTGGGCTTCAGGGATCAGTTTTTAATGGGGTAGATTTTAGCACAGGGTGTAAATTTAATATAGTTTTAAGTATTTATGTATTTATTGTGATATATTATGTTTTTATATTTCCTGTGCACCGCCCCGAGTCCCTTCGGGGAGAGGGAGCGGTTAATAAGTCGAATAAATGAATGAAAATGAATGAACATATACATATATACACATACATATAACATACATGTGTGTGTATTGCACATCTTCGAAATTTAAAAGGAAACAATATATATGAATAGAAGTAATATGATCCAATAGAGAGGAATAGTTGAATTCCATTGAGAGAAATATAGCTGGAGTTTTAATTATGAATAGAAGGCCTAAAATGCAAATTAGAAAGTTCAAATTGTTGTAATATAGGTTGTTGTGGCTATATACAAAACTAGTAATTTGTAGGTTAATGATAGTTAATGTTATGCTCCAGTGGAAAAATCAAATATGAATTTAGGGGAAATTGTTCGATGTTTGAACAAGTGTAATCCAAGGGAAACATTATCTGGATAACTTAATGAAATGGAACAAGATATTACAGAAAAAGTAATGGTTGTAATGGTTACAACCATTCAGTGGTCCAAGTATGAATGAAAATAGTTAGTGAATATCTGGTTAGGAAACAATCTTGTTTGAAATACATATTTAAAGCATAATTTGCAAGAATAAAAATAAACAAGGAAGCATGATGGATTGATTATTTATCCTGAAAGATTTAGAGAATGGGTGAAATCTCTAACTATTATGAGAGGTTTTAAATGTGAGAAAGAAAGGTTTCTTGGTGCTCTCTGACCTTGCTTGTTTTCTTGCAGACATTTCATTACCATAACTAGGGAACATCAACAGTGCTAGTAAGGAATGAGGTTTGCTGTCAGTGTATTCTGGTGTCTTGCCCTGTCACTGTTAATGGGATTAGTCTTAGAGAGTCTTTGGTTGATCTGTTGACTTTTTTTGGCAGCTTCTTGATTAGGGTACATTGTTTATTTGATTGTTAGTCTGATGTTAACCTTGGAGTTAATCGATGCTGATTGCTGGTGGAGAGGTGTTTGATTTTTTTGTTCTTTTTTGGGCTGGGTGAGGGTCTCTTGCAGAGTGTACAGATGTTAATGTCTGTGTGTCTATTGATGGCTGATTTGTCAGGTTGCCAGGTTTTTAGAAATTTCCTGGCGTATTCTAGACTTAGCTTGGTCTAGAATGGTCACATTTTCCCAATTGAAACTATGGTTAAAATCTGTCTATATGTTGTGAAATGAAAGAGTTTTCATCATGTCTTCTGACTTGCTAGTTGGTGTTCGTGGATGCATTATGCCGGTCTTCTGCCTGTTTTGTCCTACATAGTGGTTGTTGTGGTCCTTGCATTGTATGTTGTAGATGATGCCTGGTTTTTTTTTCTGGGGTTGTTGGGTCTTTTGATCTGCTTAGGATGTTTTGAAGGGCTTTAGTTGGCTTGTGTGATTGCAGTGATCTGTTGGTAGTTTCTAAGACATTCTTAATGCATGGTAGTGTAATTCTTTTTAGAGCTGCTGTTGGTTGTGCTGTATTGGGTTGAGTGGTCAGGGACTTTTTGGTAAAGTTATGGAGGGAACTAAGAAAAAAATCTCTTTGCCACACAGTGAAAAGAATTATATTACAAAAGCCACAGAATAATCTTATAGAATTATACTAATGGAAAAAATGAAATACATGTTTTGTGCTGAAGAGAATGAAAATAGGCTGTAGATGAACAAAAAAGACTGGTGTGAAAAATGAGGATGTAAGAATATGGTTGAAAAGAGCAAGGAACAGTTAAGAGAAACTAAAAAAAGAATTTGCCATGATGGGAATAAACTATTGTTTTGGAAGTGCGTGAAGAGGGTTAAACAAGAAGCTTTCAGAAGAGTGAATGGAATTAAAAATAAAAGTGTTGAACACAATTGAAGGAAAGTTGGGTAGAGTATTTGAGAGGTTTATAATATGAACAATAGAGATTTCAAGTCTAGAAATGAAACAGATGCTTTAAATATTAGTGTTCAAGGAAAAAATATAAAAAGGCAATTATAAATGTGTGATTGTCAAAATTGGCAAGGCTGCTGGTGTAGCTAGTATAACTGAAGAAACATTAAATATGGAAATGGTTTTCTTATGGAATGATTTATAACTTGTTAATGTGTGCATGAAGATTTCACCTATGCCTGATGAATGAAATAATGCTTGTTTCTGGGACTTCAATTCTGGGACTTCAACTCCCAGAATTCCCCAGCCAGCATAGCAGGCTGGGAAATTCTGGGAGCATAGCTGGCTGGGGAACTCTGGGAGTTGAAGTCCACCAGTCTTAAAAGAGCCGACTTTGCAGACCCCTGCTCTATACAAAGGGAAAGTCAAGAAGAGTACATGGAAAGACTGTTAAGTGCCCTAGGAAAATACTTGGGCTTAATTTTGTTTAAAATTCTCCTGGATGTGATAAGTAATATATGGTTGAAATAAAGTATGCTTTAAAAAATAGATGAAATGTCTAGCAAATGGGAGCAGGTAGTAAGATAAGGATGTGCAAGTTGTCTCCTTGGTTGTCTAATGTATTTATGTATAAGGAACAGCTGTCTTAAACGTATGTTGGTTGGTAATGGAGAAATATGTATACATTATATACCTATGATATATTTTGGTCTGAGAACCCAAATAATGTGCAGAAAATGCTAGGTTAACTGGTATTTATTGGTATGACGCAATGAGAATTATGTATCTTCCATGAAAGACCCAAGATAGTACTGTTTGATAGGAAAAATAAAATGGTCTATTACAAGTTATACATAAATGACAATAAAGAGCAAGTTGTTGAATATGTGTCCCTTTTGTTGAATTTTTATTTAAAAAGGGTCAATTAATGGAGATGTTCAGAAATATAAACAGTAATAGAAATATGTGTGTAATCTCCGGTAAGGAATGACTGTTATAAGATGAGAAAATAACCAGGCATACAGCCCTGTTTCTGCCCATTTGTTCATTATATGAGAGTGTTTTTTGAAGTGAGAGTTGTTAGTATTGTGAGTAATATAAACACGAATACAGTTGCAGTTGGAGCACTCCAGAATTCTGTGGTAAAGGGAGAAGAAATAGGATAAAGAATGGATAGGGGCTGAATAAATGGGATTGAGTATAAAACTGAACAACCAGTGCAAAAGAAGTTTAGTGAAGTGATTTGGTAATAACAGCACAAAAGGATGACATCGCAAATCAAATAAAAAAAGATTGAGTAGGTCAAAGAGAAGAAGTCTCAGAAAGAGGTGGGTGGGTGGATGGATTTTTATGAGCTCCTCGGAAAAAAAGTGGTGAGAAGCTAAAATAGGAAAAGGCAATGAATGAATCATTTTACTGATGTAGTACAACTAAGGAGGTTTGCTAGAATTGTATGAAAAGATATATTGAATGATGTAAAATTATATTAAACAGCAAAAGGAGGGAGGGATAGAGGGGGAAAGACCCAAAAGTGCTTTTTCAAAAGGCAACTGGACTAAAGTATTCCCTTGAAAACGTTTCACTTTTCATCTAAGAAGTTTCTTCAGTTCTGACTCACTTCTTGGATGAGAAGTGAAACATCTTCAAGGAAAAACAAGGTCCAGTTGCCTTTTGAAGAAGCACCTTTGGGACAACCATGATCTGGATGACTGAGAATCTCCATAGACATGGGAAAAGAGAGTTTTTCAGGCAATACAGCCACATAACTGGTTTTCTTCTTAATCTTTGTTTGCAGAGGAATATGTGCACGCAGCCCAAATTCTTAAATTGAAATGGTTGTGGTTTAGGAACTTCATAAAATTGCCTAAGAGCCAATAATTCTCCTCAAATCTAGAAAGTACACGAGTTAAGCAGCTTATTATAGGGCACTATGACAATAACTAAGTTGTCCCAATTATATTGGGACAACTTAGTTATTGTCATAGTGCCCAGTAATTTTCAAAATAAAAAATAGAAAAACCTATTCAGCCTTGCAACTCCCATATACTGCCACTTTCAAACAGCTGCTCAGACATAGTACATAGGGTCTTCAACAACTCACCACAGTTATCTCGCCTCAAGCATCTCACCACAAGCAACTTGCTGCGGCCAACTCACCACAGTACAAGTTACACTAATATTGAAAAAATACTCAAATAGAACCATTAAAGAAAGTATGCCAAAGAACAAAATAAAATGTGAATGACAAAAATTAAAATGTTTTTACATTTACAGTATTTTAAATAATTAAATTGAATTGTCCTGCAGCGAGTTGTCCTGTGGCATCTTGGCCATGGCAAGTTGTCCTGTGGTGAGTTGGCTGTGGAGAATTAGCTGTGGTGAGTTGATTGTGGCAAATTGGCCGTGGCGAGTGGGTTGAGGCAAGTTGTCTCATTCCGTTGTGGATCTCCACCTATTTTAGAAGGCTATTGCTATGTCCATTTTTATTCCCACGACAGCAATCTGAGAGTCAAGTTGGGTGAAAGTGGATTGACTAGCCCAGAGTTACCCAGTGAACATTAATGCCTGAGGATATGATACCTAGACATACATTTTTACAAGTGCTTTAAAGAGGACAAATGTCGCAATGTTTTGAACAAAAATACTGCCTTGGTAGCTAATGCTCTCTAACCTTTGAACAGTGTAAACGAAATTTCAGGCTTAAGCAACTTCATCAAGATAGGGATCAACCCTTTCCCATTTTTTTTTCATTCCATTTAGCACAGTGAGTAGGTCACATTTCATACATCAAAGCATTCCTTTTTATTATGGGATGTCCATTGGCATTAATGGTGCCTGATTGCACCTCACACTTCACTGCATTTAATGCTTTGTTAAGCATGCCTTTCCTAGGACTAAGACTCAGATATAAAAGATCCCTGTTCTGTTATCCATTGATTGTAAAATTCAGGTCTCTGTCTGACTTAGTCTTTCAAATTGTGGTTATAAGAATATGAATCCTGTGTTAATACGCAGTCTGAAGCCAAAATTATCAAATGCATATAGTGTAGAATTTGATTTTTTATGATTGCTCATCTATGCTAGAACTGTCTCGTGAGGAAAATAATTTTGCAATACCATAATCATATTAATGAGGACAGATCATACAGTAAGTTGTTACTTAGTAAAATAATTTCCCTATCTTAATAGCTTGGATCCATGTGGGTTTGTTCATCAGAGTAAAACATATTTCCATTTCTCTCTCTCTACTTTTTCTAGAGGTTGCAGAACCAGAATGGTTCTGATTGCAGAATGGTTCCTAAGTGTTGGTGTTTGTTTTGTAGTTAAGTGTTCTATGGGTTTAGGTATCTCATGCGCCCCAATTATTGATACAGGTTTATGTGTTTGCTTAGGAATTCAATTCCAGACTGAGGATATCTGGGTGGTCAGTTATTTCTAGGTAAAGGCAGATGTAGGGTCTCCTGCTTGGGCAGGGGGGTTGGACTAGATGACCTGCAAGGTCCCTTCCAACTCTGTTAATCTGTTAATGCACATCTTGGCATGTATTAAGAAAATGGAGAAAGATTGTTTCGGGAATCCTCAAATCTCATGCGGAGGTGCCACTTGTTAAAGGCATTCCTTTGCTGAACTTAAGAAATAAGAAATGTGCTTTTAGATTCATACTTGAAGAGCCAAGATGGCGCAGTGGTTAGAGTGCAGTACTGCAGGCTACTTCAGTTGATTGCTAGCTGCAGTTCGGCAGTTCAAGTCTAACCGGCTCAAGGTTGAGTCAGCCTTCCATCCTTCCAAGGTGGGTAAAATGAGGACCCAGATTGTTGGGGGCAATATGCTGACTCTAAAACCGCTTAGAGAGGACTGTAAAAGCACTATGAAGTGGTATGCAAGTCTTAAGTGCTATTGCTAGACTTTGCTTCAGAATTTTGCTTCTACATTTGCTTATTGCCAGTTCTGTAGAAACCTAGAAAGTTAATGATGCATTGATCATAATTAACAATATTGACCATATCATTCAATATCAGTATAGCATAGCCTGAAAATCGCTCTTTGATGAGGTACAGGTAGTCCTTGACTTAACAACCACAATTGAGCTCAAAGATTATGTTGCTAAGTGAGACATTTGTTGAGTTCTTCCCACTTTTACAATCTTTCTTGTTAAGTGAATCACTGTAGTAGTTCAATTAGTAAAATAAATGTTTAAGTCAATCTGTTTCCCCATTGATTTTGCTTGTCAGAAGATCACAAAAGGGGATCACATGACGTAGGAACACAGCAACTGTGAACCAATAGTTAATAATATGAACCAATTGCCAAGCGCCTGCATTTTGATCATGTGACCATGGGAATGTCATAAGTGTCATTGTAACTTCTAATAGTCACTAAATGAACTGTGGTCAGTTGGGGACTACCTGTATCTAGATAGTACTATGGGACTAATCTCTACAAAGCCATAAATATTTCCTATTTATTTGTATTTGTTTCTTTTTAAATTTTGAATTGATACTGAATTATTAACAATGGAATGCTACCAGAGTTTTCAGTAAAAATAATCTGATAGGCCCTTTGAGTGCACATTTGTGAGAGACATCTACATTTTAACTTCAAATTTATTCCTGTTTATCCCATAGGGTGTTTTTGAAATAAGAGAGTTGCCTTTCAGAATGGCAAGACATGTGTATAATGTATAAATACACATAAATATATAAATCACAGTCTCTATTTGTTTGCTTATTTGTGTGGAAAAATAGTAGAACCCACTGCAATTATAGCACTGAAATGCCACTCATATTTCTGTACATTCCATTAATTTATGCAGGTCCTATTGCTCTTCAGCATATAATCTGGTAGTTGCTAGGCAACCAAAAGGGAAATAGTGAATGTGATTTTTATGTTTCGTAGATCTCTCTCCCTCTTTCATGTGTGCATGTGTGTGTCTAAAAGATGTTATTTGAAACAGAAATGTGCACATTAAAATAGGATTAGCCTGCGTATTAATCATAATTTACTCAGCATATCCTTGATTGCAACCATTACATTTTTCTTCTTACAAGAATGCCTAATAGATTTATTTTTTTCAACCTTTATATACATTTTCACACAAGGACAGATACAACATCTTTTTTGTGAAGCACAGAAATCAATGGAAGGGTTTCCCCCTCCCCCTCCCCGCCCTTAGGGGCATAATTCAATATTCTGATGCTGGTGTAAGAACATACATTAAGCAAGGCATTACTGTATCTTTGGCAAAATACCTTTATTCAGTGCTTTTAAAAACATTATTAAACAAAGCTAGCCTATGGCAAATCCAGGTTCCTCCTTGCAAAAGAATTGGATTGATAATACTTTTCTTGAACATTAAAACACAAGAACTATCCTTTTTTCTTGTCTTTTAAAGCAAACTGGACCCTAGAATTCCCTTTTTAGCAAGCATAAAGAGCTCACAAATTAACACCACAATAGAAAACGCCTTTTTCTCTATATGTAAACACCCAGCTGATTCTGGCTCTTTTGCATCAATCTTGTCTGTTGTAGTAGTTCATCCATGATATTTTTTTTTAAATTGAAGTTCAAAAGTTGACTGAATGAAGCCTGTCCCAGATTGACTTCATTAGGAATCATTAGACTACGATTGTTTCATGCACAGATCTGGCTTATTGGCAAAGTGTGTTATGTAAATAAGCAAAGGAATTGCAGATAAAATATCCCAGACTGGCACTGTAGTCTGCAGTTACATCCTGTTGCCAGAATAATAAAGATGTACAGCTGTGCTGCACTTGCACTGAAATTCATTAAAACCTGCAGTTTCTGGATAGTTTGTATGTGACTTCAGATGCTAAAAATGATTATCTGTTTCTGCTGGGATGCAAATCCATGAGGTAAGTTATGAATATTCTGACTGAAAAGCTACCATGCTTCTGAAATGCCAAACAGCAGGATCTTTTCTTAATGATAATAGCATTGGAAATGTTTTTAAAAAGATATTTTGCATATTAAATGCCAAGTCTGGCAATTTCCCAGGGAAAATTACTTTTGAGTGGGGCCCTAGTAATTGGTAGTTTAAAATTCCCAGTATTTGTCTTGGCACCTATCCCTATCAGGACATGGTCTAAGAATGCCCATGGAGAATAGAATCAGTGCACTGCTTCTTGTCTGTATTAATGTTTTGCTTCCTTCCTTTCTACAGTTCAGGACGGCAGTTAAGTGAAGTCTTCATTCAGTTGCCTTCTCGAAAAGAATACCCAGAATATTATGAGTTAATTAGAAAACCAGTGGACTTCAAAAAGATTAAGGTCAGTATAATTTTGATTGCATTTGAATGTTTTTTGTCATTAATTAAAATTATTATGTAAATATTTGCACTCAAAATATTGCTTGTTAGGAATCTTCATAAGTAATATTAAATTGTGAATAGGTTGTTATTGAAAACAAATTCTTGAGAATATAACATAGCCTAACAAGTTGTTGAAGGCATCTATTGGAGACCAGCCATCCCAGATGGGAGAAGGGCTCAAGCAAGGAATCAGCCTAGACCAGGCATCTGCAAAGTTGGCTCTTTTACGACTGGTGGACTTCAACTCCCAGAATTCCCCAGCCAGCCAGGCTGGGGAATTGTTTTAATGCTTTTATTATTGTTTTAATGCTTTTATTTGCTAGTCTTTGACCATAATAAAGATTGATTAATTGACACAAGAGGTCTAGGTCTGACATACCACCCCCAAATGCCTTCTTAGAGCCTTTTCCAGGCAAAAGCTGCCAGCCTGAGGAGATTCCTGTACTATAGGCAAAGAACAATGAAGTAGATAGCTTGAATTCTACATGTATGGGTCTGATCGTTTGTTCCTGACAGTATCTGCACAAACTCTGGAACTTTGATTTTTTTTTTATAAATGGCCAGGGTATTAATAATAAATCCAAAGGTTTTTTTTAATTAAAAACCTTTATTGAGATGCATGATGGAGCATAAAACAAGAGCCAACTTTGGAGAATATTTCAGCTATCTTAAACATAGTATCCAGCACAAGCCTTCCAGGAAGCAGGTGCTTCTTCTGAAGCTTCTACTCAATCAGGAAAATTACACTGACAGATAGGAGTGGTGTTATCTTCAATGGCTTATCACTTTCTCCCATTTCTGAGAGGCCCCTGAAATGAATAGCGACCTTCAACAATTGAAAGGAAGGTAGTACTTGCACTGCTGAAGTGTGTGAGATAGAAAATAACCAACAAAACTCAGATACTGCTCTTACTGATGGAATAAACATTGCACTTAACCCATGGATTTCATTATAGCTACATTTAGTTTTAGTGAATTTGAATGTTGTACTTTCTCACATTGCGATGTATATGTAAACAATAGCAACATAAATATTGTTCTTTGTAAGCTTATTAAATTCCTTGTAGTACATAGCAGCTTTAGGTACATCAGTGGGGTATGCGCCACTAAAGTTTCTAGTTTTTTCATTTTTCTGGCATATATAAATTTTTACCTGAATTAGACAAATAGCTTCTTGAAAGTATCATTTGTAATTCTTCTTTTCATTCAATGTTCTCTGTTCTTCGTTCAATATGTGGAAAGTTTTGGCTTTTTTCTGAATAAGGGCTGCTTTGTTTGTGCTATTTAATTAGTTGACAGGGTATAGTACTTAAATCATTTAGAACAAAACTGAATCTGTTTTATTCTGAGTTATGTTCCTAATTAATTAAATTTTTGTGTGACTTTTTCTCCTTTCAATCTTCCACTCTGCTCTTTCTTTTTAAAAATCTACTCTTTCTAGGAAAGAATTCGTAATCACAAATATCGGAGTCTCAGTGACTTGGAGAAGGATGTCATGTTGTTGTGTCACAATGCCCAGACCTTCAACTTAGAAGGATCACAGGTCTGATTCACATCATTTCTGATTCTAAGGCCAGTGATGTATGTGTTTGCATTGAATCCTGTGTACAATCTGGATCCCTTCGCCAAACTGGGCCAATCAATTTGAAATTTCAGCTTCCAATTCTTAGTGGGAACTGAAATCTCCAACACAATGAACACTTTTGGAAGATTTGTGTTCAGAAAACAGCAAATTATCCCTTGAAGTGACCAGTTTGAGAATCCATAGAACACTGTTTTATATGCAACTATCCAACATGCACACAAAAGGGAGATTTAGAATAGCCAGTTCTCAACCTGCCATTGCTTTTCTTTGGGGATAATGCTGAATTCCAAAGAGAAATCTTATAAATCTTACAGGCTTCAAAGAAGACCATTGTCCAACGCTATTGACATAGCGGACACTAAATCACTCCTAATGAATATTCTATATAGTCTTAGCAGTTATAGCTCGCATGTTTATGGCACAAGGAAGCTTAAAAGTAATAAGAATCCCAAACTAGTTTTAAAAGCAATGAACCATCTAGTTTGCACATATTATCTGTGATCATCTGAAATGCAAGTTAAGTGTCTTCATATCTATAAAATGGCTTTGAGTTATTGTAGTTGTATTAATAATAATAATAATAACAATAATAATAATAATAATAATAATAATAATAATAATAATAATAATAATAATCTTTATTGTCATTGTAAAAATTACAATGAAATTGGTTAATCATCGCTTGCAATAGTACCAGTTCATTTGAGAAGGAAGATTAATTTTCAAACCTTCTTTTGCAAATATAGTTATTCAAAAAAGTAATGTAATGCAGAACCTGGGGTGTTTTTCCTCCAAAGGTGATCTTTAAGTCATTTAGTGATGTGAGCTGATAAAGTAAAAAAAATTTTTTTAATTATCTGAAACATTTGAGAGATTAGGAACTGACTGTAAGATTGAGTGCTTGTTCCTTCTAGTCCCACAGGTTCTGTGCATAAAAATAATTTTTCCCCTTATGTCATGGGCCAAGATTAGGAGTGTCCAATGTTGACAACTTTAAGATCTGTGGACTTTAATTCCCAGAATTTCCCAGCCAGCAATTGGCATTAACTAGGATGAAATCATTACAGATATAAATCTTAACTACTGATTCAGGGTCTTGATGGATAAGCCAAAACAATTTTCAGGAGGGGAACTGGAGTTAGGGTACTGCAATACTTTATAACCTTTTACAGCAACTATGGCTGAGCACTTTAGATACTTACAGTTTATATCATAAAGATTCTGTTACCAGCAAATATGAGCCATTTTATTTGTCTGCCATAATTAGCACCCAAGGAGTGCGCCTATTTCATATTGAACACATAGTTAGACTATAATCTAAATCTTAATTAGAGCTTCCCATGGAAGACTTTAATAGCATTAGTACTGCACGATTAAATAATTTAGGCATAAAAATAGATTTGGAAATGGGAAAAGAACTATAATATGGAAGCTCACTTAATTTAGTGCATAAAAAATTAACACTGTTATTTCCTATAAAATGCATGCAAGAAGAATGGTGTCTTGTTTAGGGAGAAAAGAGGCCATGCTCTCTGTGGGTTTGAATAGAAAATAACCTTCCATGCTGTGGATTTTTGATGAAGCGCAGCTTACATTTCTGACACACGTTTGCTTTCATGCTCCAGATCTATGAGGACTCCATTGTTCTTCAGTCGGTCTTCAAAAGTGCACGGCAGAAGCTTGCCAAAGAAGATGAAAGTGAGGATGACAGCAACGAGGAAGAAGATGATGAGGAAGACGAGTCAGAATCTGAATGTAAGTCTTTCATTCAAAAATAGGAACAACCAATCTGCCTTTGTGGCAAACTGACAATTTTTGCCATTCAAGATATAACTAAAGAAAGTTCAATTTGGGCCAGTAAAATAACAATAAAAAGAGAGTTCTTACCATTCAGATTATTTCAAGCTAAGTAATTTTTTTTTAAATTCAAATTTATACCCCACACCTTCTCCAAAAAGGACCCAGGGCGGCGGACAGGAAATTTAAAACAATACAAATATAACAAAAATACAAAATTTTAAAAAACTATTAAACCCATACCCTGTGCTAAAATATTGTAAAATCCCCCGAATTAAAATCTATCTAAAACCAGTCAAAACGGGAGGTTATGCTTGGCCGGTTTGTTGGAAAAGGTGCGTTTTAAGATGCTGGCGGAAGAGGCGGAGGTCTGAGATGGTGTGTAATTCGGGGGGCAGGTCGTTCCAGAGGGTAGGGCCCGCCACAGAGAAGGCCCTTCCCCTGGGTGTCGTCAACCGGCATTGCCCGGCCGACGGCCCCCTGAGAAGGCCCTCTCTGTGGGAGCAGATCGGTCGAAGGGATGTATGGGGCAGAAGACGGTCTCGCATATAACTAGGCCCCGAGCCATGGAGCGCTTTGAAGATGGTCGTCAAAACCTTGAAGCGCACCCGAAAGGCCACAGGCAGCCAGTGCAGCTCGCACAGGAGAGGTGTTATGTGGGAGTGCCTAGAGGCTCCCATAATGACCTGCGCGGCCGCATTCTGGACTAGCTGTAGCTTTCGAGTGCACCTCAAGGGAAGCCCCATGTAGAGAGCGTTACAGTAGTCAAGTCGGGATGTCACGAGTGCCTGAGTGACTGTGCGGAGGGCAGCCCGGTCCAGTAAGGGGCGCAATTGGCGCATCAGGCATACCTGATAAAACGCCCCCTTGGCCACGGCCGTCACATGGTCCTCCATAGGCAGCCGGGAATCCAGGAGGACACCCAAATTGCGCGCCCTCTCCACGGGGGCCAGTGTTTCGCCCCCAATGGCCAGAGTTGGAGTTACCTGGCTGAACCGGGGTGCCGGGAACCACAGCCACTCAGTCTTGGACGGGTTGAGCTTGAGTTTGTTACTACCCATCCAGATCCGTACGGCCTCCAAACGCCGGGACAACACTTCGGCGGCATCGTTGGGGTGGTCTGGGGTGGATATGTACAACTGAGTGTCATCAGCGTACAGATGATATCCCACCCCAAAACCACGGATGATCTCGCCCAGCGGCTTCATATAGGTGTTGAACAGGAGGGGCGAGAGGACCGACCCCTGAGGAACCCCACATAAGAGGGGTCTCGAGGCCGACCTCTGCCCCCCCCTGCCAACACACATTGCGACCGACCAGAGAGGTAGGACGAGAACCACTGTAATACGGTGCCTCCCAGCCTCAACCCCCCCAGTCGGTGCAATAGGATACCATGGTCGATGGTATCAAAAGCCGCTGAGAGTTCTAATAGGACTAGGATAGAGGAACATCCTCTATCCCGCGCCCTCCAGAGATCATCCACCAACGCGAGCAATGCCGTTTCGGTGCTGTGACCAGGTCGGAAGCCGGACTGGCGTGGGTCTAGATAATCAATTTCCTCCAGGTGTCGCGGAAACTGTTGGGCCACCACACTCTCTACAACCTTCGCTAAAAAGTGAAGGTTGGAGACCGGACGGTAATTTTCCAACAATGCTGGGTCCAGGGAAGGCTTCTTGAGGAGGGACCTCACCACCGCCTCTTTCAAGACGGCAGGCAATATATTAATATATTTTCATGGCTTAGCTGTGGTTTTTGTAAATCTGTGGGTCAGAAAAAAGAACTGTGAGGAAATCCCTTATAGAATGGGACATACTTGGTTGTTTTAAGAGTGTCAATTCTGGCATTCAAGTTCTCAACAATTTTTTCTGCTTTCTCAGCAAAATCTGTGAAAGTGAAAATTAAGCTAAACAAGAAAGAGGACAGAAACCGAGATAAAGGGAAAGGCAAGAAACGGCAGATTCGGGTCAAAGCCAAACCTGTTGTGAGTGATGATGATACTGATGAGGATCAAGATGAAAATGTAAGTATGGCCTTATTGAATCACTGATATCTTTTATTTTCCTTTCTTTACTCTTCACTGCAATTGGTTTTACACGTACTAATCTTTGCACGTTAATATTGTGAGGCAGATCAGAATTTTTTTAGAAGAAGTAAGCGGTGAAGTTTGCAATCTGCTTTTTATCCTTTTATGGTATATTTGGACAAAAATATCAAAAGTAATGTGCAGCTTGTTCTGAACATCAAAATAGATTGTAGTTCTCAAGCCCACATCAAGTTACCCAGGGGATTATATCTCAATGTATTTTTCAAAAATCCTATGGAGTATGACCAAGCCTTGAGTTTACATAAAATAGCTCTCTAATCTCAGTCTGTCAGTACAAAAGCTAAGTATTAAAAATTCACTGGTGTAAGAAATAGAGGTGAGCGGGAGGCTATATTTTTACTATACTTTACTAGATTACAGCTTACTAGTGTATGTCGCTCAGAATTAAAGTCAAGCATCTTCGAAATCTAATTAATCTATTAAAAAGGTGAGCCAACATATACACAGTATATCATATTTTAGAATTAAGAAATCAGGTTACCATTAAATACAAGCACAAAACAGAGATTTATGTTCAATTCTAGAGCTGAAAACATACCAAGTCACAGTAGAAACTATTCTTAGGTTTTCCTCCAAAATTGGTTCTGTGTTGGCATCCTGTTTTATAAGGAGAAGCAAAATCAAACCATCTTGTTGTTGTTAATTAATGGAAGCCAGGAATATTTGGTGCTCCACTAGAGGCTCCATTTTATGTTCAGCCAACTCCTGCATTATAAGACAGGCTGTTTGAAAGATGGAGGTGGAGTAGCAGTCCCTGCTCTGAATCCTGCAGTTGTGAGGCTTCTTGAATACTCCAATCACCAACTGAAACAAGATTCCTTCTTGTAGATCAGTTCCATCCAGTAACATTGTAAATTCATGACAGTGCCAGGTATAACCTCCTTCACATTCCTGTGTGAAAGCCTGAGAATAAGTTTGTGTTTGGTTTAACCACAGGCTTAGTGGCATGGATAACATATAACCTTCAGCGGCTCCCATAGCTCTCTGGCTTGAGACGGTTCTAAGGACCCAATGAAATTCTTCTGAAGTAGTCATCCGGAGTTAAATCCATTTAGTGCAGTAGAACCTGCATGCTCACTTAGTTCTAGATTTCCATCTCGTTTCTCTATTGTCGTTCCTTTGCTCATTTTTATTTTGAGAATATTCTAACTTTTTCCCTGTATCTTATATTTAGGATCAATCTGAAGTAAGTGGAAGTGACGACGAGTGATCCACACAGTTAAATATTCGTAAAGACAAAATGTCTTCTCTCGGTTTACACCCAGCGAATTCACTTGGTCAGATAGGCATCGGGGTGCTTCTGTATTTATATCATCTATAAATTAACTTTAGGGTTAGTACCAGACAAACATATTTCGTGGTGTAAAAAAATGTAACATACTGTGACCAAAAAGGCCTCAAAGGAAAAAAAAAGCCCTTTTGATGGGAAAAACATGGGTGGATAGTATATTTCTATGGGTTGGATTTAGCTAACTAATGATTTGACAATTCCTGGGTTCGATATTTGATTAGATGCTCTCAACCAGCATCAAGAACGTTTTAAATAAGTCTTTTGTAGCATTGCTAACCAGGAGCCATTAAAAGCAACTGGTGATTTTATTTTTCATCAGGCAATTTTCCAAGTTTTATTAGTTCTGTATCTGTTTTACATTGTGCAACATAATATGCAGTTTTGTTTAATAGCTTCTAAATGTACAGTAGCTAGTCTCGCCCACCCTATACCATTTGTTGCTTCAGTTTATGCTCCATGATCTCTTGAAAAAGAAATGCTTTTTGAACTGTATACATGAAATTTATGTCTACTGTAAACTTTACTTTCCCCCCCTCTCCTCTTTCCCCCCCCCCTTTATTATAAAAAGTTGGATTTAAAATGCTGTTAAATATTGCAATTATAGTATAATGAGTGGCTTTTTTCATCAGATTCTTTTGTGCTACCATTTATGGTTTGTTACCTTTCCTCAAAGTGTACTTAATCTTTGCTTTCTTTGCACAATGTCTTTGGTTGCAATTCATAAGCCTGAGGCAAATAAAATTCCAGTAATTTTGAAGCAAAGGTCCTTCCTTTTCTTTACCAGGGCAGGGGTGGGGAGGAAGAGGCAGCACTGATGATCCCCATCTCCATTTGCAAGTACTGAGAGATAACCAAGGTGCTGAGTTTGGGTCACAGACATTTGTTATTGCTGCTGCTCTGTTCCAGAAGATGTGTCCCTATGGATTACATGTACTACATCTTACCTACATTTCAACATTACAGTTGTTATTGTTGTTGGTGATTATTATTCTGAAGGCTTTTCACAAATACCTTGTCAGTAGTAAGTGAACTAAAATAAATATATATTTTAAAACAAAACAAATGATTTTTATAAAGAAACCACATCAAAGGGAGAATTGTTTGGGACATATTGCTTCTAGTAATGATGGGATAACTTTTTGGGGGGAGGGAATTCCATATTGAATGCAACACACACTCAATGGGAACTCATCTTTTCTCCAGTTAAACAATTTGGCCTGGTTATTTGAAAGACCCTGTTTTCCCAGTTATATCTACCCAACCCACCACCAGAGTGGAGAGCCAGGATATGTTACAGGTCCCCTCTTAAGAATTCCACTGATGGGACTAAGAAGAGGGGCCTTCTCCATGATGGCTCTTTCCTTCTGGAATATCATCCTTATGGAATGTCATCCCTGAAATAAGACTCTTTCAAAAGGTCATGAAGACATGGTGTTGCCAATGGGCCCCGGGGACCCCAGAGTGATATGGGGTTGGGAGGAGTGGTTGGGACGACTGTTGTTGCCAGCGGGCAGTGGGGTTGTTTTGGCGTTTTGTGGCCCACGTCACCGTGAGTGAGTGGACAGCCATATACATTTTCTAAGTACCATATTTTTCGGAGTGTAAGACGCTCCAGATAGGAGATGCACCAAGGTTTTGAAGAGGCAAATTTTTTTAAAAAAGTTTTTGCACTCTGCAAACCTCCCAAAAACGCAAAAACAGGCCTGTTTTTTTTTTAAAGGGCATGAATAGCCCTTAGGAGGCTTGTAGAGTGTTCCTGGAGGGGGGGACGGGGACGAGCAAAAAACGGGTCCATTTTTTGTCAAAAAAGGGGTATTAGAAAGCTTATAGAGTGCTCCTGGGGAGGGGGCAAAATTGAGCAAAAATCAGGCTGCTTATTGCTCATATTGCTCTAGCCCCCAGGAGCTCTCTAAAAGCTTCCTACAAGTTATGCATGGCCATTTTGGTGAAGGGGGAGGGGTTTCAGGAGGCAAAAAATGGTGTATTCAGTGTATAAGACGCACCCAGATTTTCAGCCTCTTTTTTGAGGGGGAAAAAGGTGCGTCTTATACTCTGAAAAACACGGTAAATAAATCAATAGGCAATATTTAGCTCCATAAATAAAAGAAAATGTGAGTGACATCATTATGTTATTTCAGGACTACTTAGGCACCTTGGGTTTAAGCAAAGATGTTCACATCAATATTGGGGAACTGTGAAAGGATGCCCACAGAGAGGGAGCAAGTACAATGGACTACGGTGGCAATTTCTCAGGAAAAAAGGAGCATGTTCCAGAAAGGGGGGAGGGGAGCCAATCCAGCCAACAGTTGGATAGGAAACAGGAAAAGAGTAAGGATAGAAACTCCCTATAAATCTTTCAGGGTATATCCATTAGGGTGAGAATAGTTAGGATTTAAACTGGTGGGAATTTTGTTTGTAAGCAAATAAAGAACTAAACTCTCTGTGGTCCTTGGGCTTAGAAAAACAGGAACTTTGTTTTACTTGGGGTTCATGCTGAGCACTCCGGGGCCTAAGGATCCTCTCCAAAGCACCTGAAGGCCAGATGATAAGCAACAGATGGAAACTAATCAAGGAGAGAAGCAAGATACAGAAGGATCTTGACAAACTTGAACATTGGGCACTATCTAATAAAATGAAATTCAATTGTGAAAAAAGTAAGGTTCTACATTTAGGCAAGAAAAACAAAATGCACAGGTACAATATAGGTGGTACCTTGCTCAATAGTAGCAACTGTGAGAGGGATCTTGGAATCCTAGTGGACAACCATTTAAATATGAGCCAGCAGTGTGCAGCAGCTGCCAAAAAAGCCAACACAGTTCTAGGCTGCATAAACAGGGATAGAATCTAGATCACGTGAAGTGTTAATGCCACTGTATAGTGCCTTGGTAAGGCCACACTTGGAATACTGCATACAGTTTTGGTCGCCACGATGTAGAAAAGATGTGGAGAGTCTGGAAAGAGTGCAGAGAAGAGCAACCAAGATGATTAGGGGATTGGAGACTAAAACATGAAGAACGGTTGCATGAGCTGGGTATATCTAGTTTGGTGAAGAGAAGGACCAGGTGAGACATGATAGCAGTGTTCCGATATCTCAGAGGGTGCCACAAAGAAGAGGGAGTCAAACTATTCTCCAAGGCACCTGGGGGCAAGACAAGAAGCAATGGGTGGAAACTAATCAAGGAGAGAAGCAACTTAGAACTAAGGAGAAATTTCCTGACAGTTAGAACAATTAACCTCTGGAACAGCTTGCCACCAGAAGTTGTGAATGCCCCAACCCTGGAAGTCTTTAAAAAGATGTTAGATAGCCATTTGTCTGAAATAGTATAAGGTTCCTGCCCACGCAGAGGGTTGGACTAGAAGACCTACAAGGTCCCTTCCAACTCTGCTATTGTATTGTATTGTATTGTATTGTAATATTGCAACACAGCAGCAGCCATGAGATGAGGTAACCTAGAACTAAGGAGAAATGTCCTGACAGAACAATTAATTCAGAAGTTGTGAATGCTCCAAAACTGGACGTTTTAAAGAAAAGATAGGACAACTATTCGTCTGAAATGGTATAGGTCTGGGATGGCAAACCTATGACACACATGCCAGAGGTGGCACACAGAGCCCTCTGGCTATGCGCGCCATCGCCAGCTGCTCTTCTGGTTTCCTGCATGCACATGGGTGCTGGGCAGCTGGTCTTTGCAGGTGCTGAAGGTCCGGAAAACAGCCTGAAAAATGGCAAAAAATCGGGTCATTTTCAGGCTGGGTTTTGGGCTGTTTTGGGCGCAAAAATGCATGCATGCCTGTGTTTTGGACAGGTTTTTTGGCCAGTCTTGGCCAAAATGCATGCATGTCTTTTTGGGTGCCAACCCCCCCCCCCAAAGGGTCCAAAACAGACATGCATGCAATGGCCAGCTGTTTTCTGGTGTTCTGGCACGCGCATGCACGGACATTTTGGTTTGGGCACTCAGTGCTGAAAAGGTTCACCATCACTGGTATAGGGTTTCCTACCTGAGCAGGGGGTTGGACTCAAAGACCAAGGCACCTGAGGGCAGAACAAAAAGCAATGGGTGGAAACTAATCAAGGAGGGAAGCAACTTAGAACTGAGGAGAAATTTCCTGACAGTTAGAACAATTAATCAGTGGAACAGCTTCCCTCCAGAAGTTGTGAATACCTCAACACTGGAAGTCTTTAAGAAGATGTTGGATAGCCATTTGTCTGAAACGGTATAGGGTTTCCTGCCTAGACAGGGGGTTGGACTAGAAGACCTCCAAGGCCCCTTCCAACTCTGTTATTTTATTCTAAAACCTTGGCTGATAATATCAAGGCAACGTTAGAACTGAAATAAGCTGCTCTATTTTTTTGTATGGGAAAGGTTTAAAGAAAGATGGTAGATGTCTTCAGCTTGTAGACAGCTCCCCCCGCCCCCTGCCCACGGGAAAAACTGGGTTGGTGCAATGGTTTACAGCAGGGGTCCCCAACCCCCGGTGCCGGTCCGTGGCTGGATAGGAGCCGGGCCGCAGGGCCGGAGAACAACCAAGTTGAGAGGAGGAGAACAACCAGCCCCCTAGGCAGAGCGCGCGGGAGATCGCAGGCGGGGCTTTTCGCGCGGTTGGGGTGAGCCTCTTCCTCCACCTTTGTCGACGGTGGGACTCCTGCGCGCCGCAACAAAACAGCCCGCGGATTCCCTTCCTCCCTGCCCCCCCAGAGCTTCCCCAACCGGCATGCCACCCACTCGTCTTTTTCCAGGAGCTGCGGAGGTTCCTCCGCCCCACCCCCACCCCACGGAGCCTTCTCATCTCCTGGAAGGAGCCTGACCGAGCGCACGAGGGACCAAGGGCCGTTAGCGGCCGCCCAGGCGGGACAGGCTAAGGCTAGTGAGCGAGTCGAGCCGAGCTGAGGAGACTCCGCGGTGGGGGGGGGGGGGGGGACGACGACGACAGACTGACAGAGAGGCATAGACACAGAGAGAAACAGGGTGGGAGGGAATCAGAGAGAGTGACACACACACACAGAGGGAGGGAGGGAGAGAAAGATAGACAGAGGCATAGAATGAGTGATTAAGTGCCTGAATGCGAGACAGACAGACACACACACACACACAGAGTGACAGAGATGGGCAGACGAAGGAGAGAGAGACAGAAAGAAAAAGAGAGAAAGAGAAAGAAAGAAAAGGAAAGTGGGAGAGAGAGTGAAAGTAAGAGAGAGAGAAAGAAAGACAAACAGAAAAAGAAAGAAAGAGACAAAGGAAAGAAAGAGAAAAAGAAAGAGAAAGAGAGGGAAAGAAAGAAAAAGAGACAGAAAGAGAAAGAGAGAGAGAAAGAGGGAAAGAGAAAGAGAGAAAGAGAAAGAAATAAAGAGAGAGAGAAAGAGGGAAAGAAAGAAAAAATGAGAGAGAAAGAAAGAGAGAAAGAGAGAGAGAAAGAGAAAGAAAGAGGGAAGGAAAGAAAGAGAGAGAAAGAAAGAGAGAGAGAAAGAGAAAGAAAGACAGAAGGAAAGAAAGAAAAAGAGAGAGAGAGAGAACTTATGACCACAATTGAGCCCAAAAGTTTGGTTGCTAACCAAGACTATTGCTAAGTGAGTTTCACATTTTCCAAATTGGCCACGCCCACCCAGTCACATGACTGCTGAGCTACTCAGCCGGTCCGCAGAATTTTCTTTAAAATGAAACCGGTCCCTGGTGCAAAAAAGGTTGGGGACCCCTGGTTTACAGCATTTGCTATCCATGTTGCTTTAAAATGCCCAAAACCACACATACGCATCTGGCTTATCTTGAATCCTCACTTATGCCACAGGATTTGTATGAAGATTACAAAGGAGTTTTATTTTGTTTCACGTTAGTTTTGCTTCAAACACAACCATTTTAGAGCAGGCCCTCTCTTTAAAAGGAAGTCCCTGTTAATCTTATTAAATAATGTCTCAGGTGTGCATGACCAGATGCATAGGCAGGATAAAAATATAATAATTAGGGGGGGGGGGGAGAAGTAGCACTTTGAAATCTATCGGCCACCAGTGCAGATTGCGCAACAGTGGTGACCCAATGTCCATGCTCAAAATTATGCAAGCTGCTGCATTCTGGACCAGCATCCAAATGATCTTCAAGGGAAACCCCAGATAGAATGCATTACAGTAGTCCCATTTATAAGGCGACTAGCGTGTGGAGAACCAGACGGCCTCCCAATCAGATACAACCATTGCACTAGATCAGTGTTTCTCAACCTTGGTGACTTTAAGTCCAGTGGACTTCAACTCCTAGAATTTCCCAGCTGGGGGATTCTGGGAGTTGAAGTTCACAGGACTTAAAAGTCGCCGAGGTTGAGAAACATTGCACTAGATGGATCTATGCAAAAGTCTTTGAACAGGAACTATGAATCCAGCTGTTTGTGCATCAATATGAGAAACAAAATAATAACTGAATTTGACTAGATTTCTATTCTAGATAAGCCTAGCCTGCGTTGATAAACACATCCATCTTGTCTCCAGATGTATTGGAATCACAATGAACTGCAGAATCACATGGCTGGCTGGGGAATTCTGGGAGTTGAAGTCCACAAATGTTAAAAGTTGCCAAGGTTGGACATTCTGATTTAGAGTATTGCCTTAATGGTACAGCCCTCTACTGTTACTTTAGGATTAGAAAAGACGTTCTAGAGAACCCCAAAGGTGCTTTTTCAGGAGACAACTGGACTTTCTTTTTTTTCTTTTTAAGATGTTTCGCTTCTCATTCTCTTCATTGATGAGAAATGAAACATCTTGAAAAGAAAAAACAAAGTCCAGTTGCCTCCTGAAAAAGCACCTTTGGGACAACCATGTTGAGAGTGGGCTGTTCATCATCTTTCTCCAATCTACAACATAATCCTTTCAACAGTTTCAAGAAGGCTCCACTACCATTTGCTCCTCTCAGGTGATCCTGACAACACAGATAAACTTCCAGGTGGCCTTAACGACTCACTAAAAGAATGCAAATTATTTTGGAGTATAAATCCTTCCATTCCCCACCATCCAGTCAGAGCTGGAGAAGCTTCTTGGATGAAAAGTGAAAGGTGTTCAAAGAAAAACCAGAAAGTCCAGTTGCCTCCTGAAGAAGCACCTTTGTGACAGCCATGACCTGGATGACTGAGAATCTCCATATACATTTAAAGTCCTTAAATCACCGTAAGGAACTGAAATCATAATTGATGTGATCTTCTAATATTAAGCAGTGTGCCTGTGCAGTACTTTGGATTTGAAGGCAACAAGTTGCTTTGGAGATTATGGGGGGCACATATGCAGTCCCTTCTGCAGCTCCATGAAGCAAAGGTGACCCTGGCTATGTAATTTTAGGAAGCACGCTTATTTTAAGAAATGGCAGTCAGGTGCTATGCTCATGACTTACAACTCCAAAATACCTGTTTGCCTTTGAATCCAAAGCGCTACAGGCTGCACAGCAAAAATTAAACACTATTTTAATTATTATTATAATAATAAAGCAATTTTGCACTAAGCCACCACTACCTAATCTATACTCAGTCTAGGTTACAAGGTGCAGGGGAACTGGTTGAATTTGATTGATTTCTGAAAGAGAATATCAGACATGGCCATTTTATGAGCCCCAAGCCATATCCTGGCCCTTTGGCTGTTCCAGTCCAGTCCACATGAGGTCAATTGGAAATTAGAAATCAAATGTAAATAAGTGTACTTTTATTGTGAAGGTGACTGCTTTTTTTCCCCTTAGCAATGGAAATTTCTTTTCTTAGTGATGAAAGGTTTGCCCTAATCTGTGTTCCTCGTCCCAGTCTGTAGCTTTAATTGTTTTAATTAGGTTTTTAATTGGGATACAGTTTTAATGTTTTATAAATTTTAGTACAGGGTAAATCGTTTAATTCGGTTTTAATTATGTATTTATTGTAATGTTTTTATATGTTCTTAAGTTTCCTGTACACCGCCCCGAGTCCCTTCGGGGAGAGGGGGCGGTTTAGAAATTTGAATAAATAAATAAATAAATAAGTTGAAGAATAGGCTATAGACAGGGGTACTGGATAACATTTATCAGGTCTGCATGCAGTACAAATATAAAAGTATCTGCATTACTTTTATTTTGAAAACAACTTTTTTCTTTTTTATGTGCATGCCTATGCCCCTTCTCCGCCCTGTTGGTTCAGCCCTCCACAAGAGTACCAATTTCTCATGTGACCCCTTGGAAAAATGAATTGTCCATCCTTGGTCTCTGTTATTAACCACAATCCACAAATTTCATGACAGCTTTTGCCACCTTTTTTCCATTAGGTGGAGTTATAACACTTTCAAGTTTCCTGTTGAGTTCATGGACGATCAAATCGATAAAATTCAGTTTCTCTTTTTTCTCCCACATTATCTTTTTGTGCTTTGTTTAAATATGTTTCATTTTTTGGATCAAAAAACAAAATTTGGGGAGGGATTTGGATATTTTTGGTTGATGAATAACCTCTGAAATTGACCCTTAGGTATACATTAAACTGGTAAAAGATAATATTCATGGCATCTGGATAGTTTTTGTAGGAACCAGAGGACTGTAACTTTCATTAATTGCCTCAAATCACAGAAAATAGTTTATTGGTATTGACCATTTACTGCCACTAATAAAAGTTTAAGGGAGTATTTTAGGGAATGCTATTTAGTTAATAATTTCTTTTGTTTTCACAATTTCATTCATGTTTGGGGGGAACAATCGAGGCTTCTCTAAGTATTCAATAAGATTTTCCTGATTCATCTACACTAAACAGTTCCTATATTTAAAACTGCTTTTAATAGCATTTAATTTTACATTCTAAGGCATAACTCCTGGTTACTCCTACACAAGCTAGGAGAAAGACTGTTCTTTTTAATGCTACTTCTGCAATTTTGTTGTTTGCAAACAGTATTTTTGTCCTTATGTTATAAAACTTAATTACTTCAATTCTACACAGATCTAATCCACTAATCTTTGGGATAATGCTGAATGTGTTTTTTTTAAATAAGAACATAAGGGAGCAATGATAGCTCAGTTAAATCAAAAATCAATAAACCATGAATGAATAGAAGCTATAAAAATGGATGAAATAGCTCATCAGTTTCTGTGACTGATTATATTTGTTGGAATTTAAACTGCAATTTTTGTCCATATCCTCAGCAGACGCCATTTCAAATAAATAAAAAATGTATAATCTTTTTAAACCCATAACAGATTGAAGCTCATTTTTATTACATTTTATAGTATTTTCTCTCATGTTGAAGTCTCTCATGTAAACAAGGAGGAAAAGATCTGCTTCCCACAAGGTAAAATGTGAGATGTAAGAATGTGTAAGACCAATATAAAGTCACTGGGAAAAGTGACTTATTGTTAAGGTGACTAGAAGTCCCGCTTTTGGCCGGACAGTCCCGATTTTGAACAATTTGTCCCGTGTCCTGCGGCATTTTAAAAAGGTCTCGATTTTTGACCGAACCCTCAAAATGGTGCCCTAAGCAGGCCCTGAAGTGATCTCTGCCGCTGGCCGCTAAACAGCCCGATCGCTGCCTCAGGGAAAACTGCCTTTGAGGGAAGGCACGCCCCGATGCCTCTGAGGCTCCGACGAGCCAGATGGAATGGGCGCACAAAGATCTTCGCATGGTGTTCGATGCCTTCGCACTGGGCACGCACCTTTCTCGGCAGGCCCCGGGTGCCTGAGACAAGCGGCAGGAGCCGCGTGATGCTTCAAAGAGCCGTAGAGTCAGCCGCGCCGCTCAGAATGCTCCAGCGGGCTTCTGCGACGCGACAAGATGGTTGGAGGCGCTCCGGGACGAAGACAGCTCCTAACGACGTAATTTATTTATTTATTTCATAGACCAAATTTTAAATCAAGACCCCCCCCCCCCGGTCAATGGTGTCCCGCTTTATCAGTGTTAAAATCTGGTCACCTTACTTATTGTGCTTCCCAGCTCATACACACACACACACACACACACACACACACACACACCTGGGTTTAGTGAGTTTATCAATGTTTCCCAACAATTCCCTTCACCAAGATTCAGAACTGTCCCAATTAAGTCCCGACAGAGGCAGGCCAAGATTAGTCCATAAAGCAATTGAAAGTTGCCCAAACAAATAGCTCCACCAAAGTTAATTCCACCAGGGAAACCTTAAATCCACCCACGATAGCTCACTTGGCAGGAAAACGTCAGAGTCTCCAAGGCACAATTCCATAAATACATATTCCAGTATGTATTTATGACAGTTGCAGTGTCCTGGTGCCATGTGATCACCATCTGTAACCTTCTCAGCTGGCTTCTGACAAGGAAAGTCAATGGGGAAAGCCACATTTGTTTAATGACTGCATGATTCACATAACAACTGCAGCGACTCACTTAGCAACCGTGGCAAACAAGGTTGCAAAATTGAGCCAAACTCGAGTTAGCAACTGCCTTTCTTAGCAATGGAAAATTTGGGCTGAATTATGGTCATAAATTGAGGATTAGGTTGTAGGCAGGGCAGAGGTGCTATTCAGCCAATTTGGATCGGTTCACCTGAACCTGTAGTGGAAATTGCAGGTGGGCCCGCCCACCTACCCTGGCTCTATGCCATCCTATTTAGGCACGTTTTCAAGCCGCGCACATGCTCATAATCAAAGCACATGCGTGAAAGGCCAAACGCATGCATGGATGGGGCGCGCTCACATTTGCGAACCAGTAGGGAAAGTATACCAGCCCTGAGGCAGGGTTACTGGATAATCTTTATCTGGCCTCTACAAATAAATTCGTCTACTCTTCTGTTTCCCAGCTCTGACATTATCATTACCTAGGCCAGGGGTGTCAAACTCACGTTGTCACGGTGTCGTCACATGATGTATTGGGACTTCCCTCCCCCTTTGCTAAACTGAGTGGGGGCAGGCCTAGCATGTGACGCGTCCGGCCCGTGGGCCAATAGTTTGACACCCCTGGCCTAGAAGAGAGCTCCTTCCTTAAGTTGGAAAGTCATTTTCAAGTGGAAAGAAAAGATGCCAAAGACTGCACAAGCTGCTTATAACCTACAGCTGATGCTGGAAAGTCTACCGAGATTGCTCCTGAGAGAGTAGGAGACCAAGCTTCCAACTGTTGCTATGAGAACAGCTCTCTTCCTGGGTTAGACATTTATTTTGAAGATTGCTTTTGAGCTTTTATTTGCTTATTTTATTTATTTACTAAATGCATACGTGGCCCAGCTCCCTAATAAGTTAACTCTGGCAGACTCAAAAATAGTAAAAAGATCAATTAAAAAAAACATTAAAATTGTAAAACTAGACCCAAAAAAGTAAGTAGGTAGAACTTCTGAGATTCCAGAGTCTGTTTTGTATTCTGATTGTATACTTGACTGCTTAAAGGAACCAGGGAGAATAAGTTTTCTATGCCTTTGAACAGCTGGTGTTTGTTTTTTGTGATGTGCCAGTCAGTTCTCCACCTGTGTCTACAACGATTTCTGCTATAGAGGTCTTGGTGTGTAAATCTCTATGTGGTCCCTTTCCATGATTTCTGAAGCATTGCACTTTTTTTTTTTTTAACCAGCCTCACTCTTTCAAATTCAGACCTCAGATAATTAATGCTGCCATATCTGGACTCACAGATTCAAAAATATGTAGCATTGGAAGGAACCAACCGGATAATCTACTCCCATTTTCTGCAATATGCAGGAAAATTGATGAAATCATCCCTAGGACAGCTTCTTCTTAAAATGCTCTACAGATGAAACTGTAACAAGAGCAACCTTTTTAGTAAGGATGATGTCACACAACATTTTGCAACAGGTCCCACATATATTTTACAGCATCCAACTCCATTCAGAGTGGTGCTGCAGAACTGGCCTTACATCTCATATATACAGTGTGTGCGTGCATGTGTGTAATAATAATAATAATAATAATAATAATAATAATAATAATAATTTATTAAACTTGTTGACCGCTCCCTCTCCCCGAAGGGACTCGAAGCGGTGCACAGGGCTAATAAAACAATAAATACATACATATAGTTAAAAAACAAATTAAATATTTCCCTGCGCTAAAAATCCAATTAAAAACTAAAATCCCCATCTAAAATTTCTAGCAGCCCCATCGAAGAGAGACTATCCTAGGCCGGCCAAGCAGAACAGATATGTTTTTAGTTTTAGACGGAAGGAGCGGAGGTCCGTGGTAGTTCTAATGTCGGGGGGAAGGTCATTCCAGAGGGCTGGGCCCGCCACAGAGAGAGCCCTTCCCCTGGGCGTCACCCGCTGACAAAGTCTAGTGGACGGCACCCGGAGAAGTCCCTCTCTGTGGGAGCGAATCGGCCGTGTGGATGTGTGCGGCAGGATCCGATCCTGCAAATAGCTAGGTCCCGAGCCATGGAGCGCTTTAAAGATGATGACTAGAACCTTGAAGTGCACCCGGAAGACGACAGGCAGCCAGTGCAGCTCGCGCAAGAGCGGTGTTACGTGGGTACACCTTGCGGTTCCCATAATTGCTCGCGCGGCTGCATTCTGGACTAGCTGAAGTCTCCGAGTGCACCTCAAGGGGAGCCCCATGTAGAGAGAGTTACAATAGTCCAGTCGGGATGTCACGAGAGCATGAGTGACTGTGCGAAGGGCGTCCCGATCCAATAGGGGGCGCAACTGGCGAACCAGGCGAACCTGGTAAAACGCCCTCCTGGCCACGGCTGTCACTTGATCTTCCATGGACAGCCGGGCATCCAGGAGGACACCCAAGTTGCGCACCCCATCCACTGGGGCAAGATGTTCGCCCCCAATGGCCAGCGATGGAGTCAGCTGGTTGAATCGGGCAGCCGGAAACCACAGCCACTCGGTCTTGGTCGGGTTGAGCTTGAGTCCGTTTCTTCCCATCCAGATCCGTACGGCTTCCAGGCACTGGCACATCACCACTACGGCATCGTTGGGGTGGTTTGGGGTAGATATATACAGCTGAGTATCATCAGCGTAAAGATGGTACTCTACCCCAAAACCACGGATGATCTCACCCAGCGGCTTCATATATGTGTTAAACAGGAGAGGCGAGAGGACCGACCCCTGAGGCACCCCACATGTGAGGGGTCTCAAGGTCGACCGCTGCTCTCCTGTCAACACAAATTGCGATCGGCCAGAGAGGTAGGAGGAGAACCACCGTAAAACGGTGCCTCCCACCCCCAACCCCCCCAGCCGATGCAATAGGATACCATGGTCGATGGTATCAAAAGCCGCCGAGAGGTCTAATAGGACCAGGATGGAGGAACAACCCCCATCTCTGGCCCTCCAGAGATCATCGACCAACGCGACCAATGCCGTCTCGGTGCTATGCCCGGGCCGAAAGCCGGACTGGCGCGGGTCTAGATAGTCAACTTCCTCCAGGTGACGGGGAAACTGTTGTGCCACCACACTCTCAACAACCTTCGCCAAAAAGGGAAAGTTGGAGACTGGACGATAGTTGGTTAATAAAGCTGGATCCAAAGAGGGCTTCTTAAGGAGGGGCCTCACCATAGCCTCTTTTAGGGAGGCAGGCAAGGAACCCTCACTTAAGGATGCGTTGATAACCTCTTGGAGCCAGCCTCATGTCACCTTCCAGGATGCCAGTACAAGCCAGGAGGGACACGGGTCCAATAAACATGTGGTGGCTCGCAGTCGCCCACGTAACCTGTCCATATCCTCGGAAGTAACGGAGTCAAACTCCTCCCAAACAAGATCTATCTCGTGGCATCCCACTGGACCATCAATGGGGGCTAACTCGTTCTGTATCTGAGCGATTTTCTCCTGCAGAAAAGTCACAAATTCCTCTGCTCTACCCTGTAGCGGGGCTTCCCGCACCCTCTGTTGAAGGAGGGAGCGGGTCACCCTAAACAGGGCGGCAGGGCGGTTGTCTGCGGATGCTATGAGAGTGGCACAATGATGACGTTTGGCCACTCTCAGCGCCACAATGTAAGTCCGTAAATGGGCTCTTACCTGTGTCCGGTCAGATTCATCTTCTCTCTAGGCATCTCTTGTGGCGTTTCATCCCCCTCAGCTCCTCGGTAAACCAAGGAGCCAGGGTGGCTTGGCGCCGCAAGAGAGGCCGCAAGGGCGCGACCCGATCCAAGGCTCCCGTGGTCGCAGTATTCCATGCGGCCACGAGGTCCTCCATCGGGGCACGGGTCAGGGGTACAGGAAGTGGCCCAAGCGCCGCCTGGAACCCATCAGGGTCCATCAAGCGCCTGGGGCGGAACCAGATAGATGACTCAGGTTCCGCCTCCCCACGGAGGGGAGTAGCGGTCGGAAAGTCGAGCCGGAGAAGTGAGTGATCTGACCATGACAAGGGCGTGATGACTATATCCCCTATACCCAGATCACTCTCCCATTGGCCAGAGACAAAGATGAGATCCGGTGTATGTCCACCCTCGTGAGTGGGGCCTTGAATTAATTGGGTCAGGTCCATGGCCGTCATGGAAGCCATGAACTCCCGAGCTACCTCGGATGATTCGCCCACCGATGGCAAGTTAAAGTCCCCCATGACTAAAAGTCTGGGGGTCTCAACTGCCACCGTAGCGATCACCTCCAGGAGCTCGGGCAGGGCTGCTGCTACATAGCGGGGAGCCAGGTATACAACCAGCAAGCCCAACTGCCTCCCTAGGCCCCACTTCACACACAGTGTGTGTGTGTGTGTTACATTTTTGTGCTGATAAATAAATAAAGGGAGACTAGTATAGATCTATTTCAAGCTATTTAGCTCTCATCAGCTAGCCATACCCTTACTGTGATTCGAATCTGGGAAGTATTACATGTGAGACAGTTGTAATTGTCACTAGGCCACAGGTTCTCCTCCTTGATCAGCTGAGCCAGGGGAATAAGTATATATTGTGTCACCACACCCTGGTATGCCCCAAATGTGGGAGGGAGCAGAACTGCTTCCCTTTTCTGTCTTTCGGCTCACCTCAGGAGCCATCCAGGCAGAAAGCAATTTTTTCGTTGTCTTTGTTATATTTGTATTACGTTTTTGTGCTGATAAATAAATAAAGGAAGACTAGTATAGATCTATTTCAAGCTATTTAGTTCTCATCAGCTAGCCATACCTTTACTGGGATTCGAACCTGTCTGGATGGCTTTATATGTTTATCAGCACAAAAACGTAACACAAATATAACAAAGGCAACCAAAAAATTGCTTTCTGCATACTGGTTGCACCAAGATCCGAAACCCATCACTGATATATAGTGTGAAGTATCACCCATGGATTTCAAACTTCACATGACTCAACACAATAAAATTGCTGGATCTGCGATAAAGTTAGTTAAAGTTGACCTTACCAGACTCTTAACTTGGGGAAAAGATCTCCAAACTTAGTTACCTTCTGATATAAGTAGTTCAATTTGGAATTTCTAATTCAGTGTAAATATCCATCCATAATCCACCGAGAACACTGAAAGTTTTTTTTTCTTTTTTTTTTTCAGTGAACTAAAAAAGAACTGTTCGTGTAACTTCTGTGATTTTCTGAATTTATTTTTGCTATGATCTTCCACTGCTAATATTAGAGGAATTGTTTTTTCATTCCCTGGAAACTTTTTATTCCATTGGTTTTTGCCTTATATTATTTTAATCTTATTATTCATACTTATTGATTTGTATCTGGCAGAAGGGGATGTTGCAAAAATGCAGTTTGAGTGTCTAAGGGTTTTAACCTGATATATTTTTTGTCACATGTTATGCTGACTTTGGCATGTCTGTAGCAGAAATGCAATTTAGAAATCTTGTTTAGAAAGAAAGAAAGATGAAGCAATCAGCCCCTTCCGGAGAAGCGTTCCATAAATAAGCATAAAGGAGGCCTAGTTATGCCTATAAATAAGCATAAGAGGCAGTGAACAATGTCCCACTTTTAAACATATTTCTTTAATTGGAAAGCAGCAGAAAATACAGGTAGTCCTCGACTTACAACAGTTCATTTAGTGACTGCTCAAAGTTTCAACAGTACTGAAAAAAGTGACTTATGACAGTTTTTCACACTTACAACCATTGCAGTGTCTCCATGGTTACATGATCAAAGTTCTGATGCTTGGCAAGGGACTCGTATTTATGACGGTTGCAGTGACCTGGGATCATGTGATCACCTTTTATGACCTTCTGACCAGCAAATTCACTTAACAACCTTGTTGCTAACTTAACAACTGCAATGATTCACTTAACAACTGTGGAAAGAAAGATGGTAAAATGGGGCAAAACTCACATAAGAAATATCTCATTTAGCAACATAAGTTCTGGGCACAGTTGTGGTCATAGGTCAAGGACTACCTGTAATCAGTAGTTACTGGAATTCCAGACAGGGGGATACAAAGCAAACTGAATTGGGAGAGAGAAATTTGAGAGGGAAGAAACGAGGTATCAACTTTTCAGGGGAATCTGTACTACTAAGTCCTGTACTCTTAGTGCCAAATAATGAACACTGTAACACAATCAATCACAACTTCCTTAGAAAAATGGAGTATCTAAAAAAATTGATCATGGTGTAACATAGAATAATTACTGAAGAAATCCCGGCAGTTTCAGCACTCCACAGAATGTATTAATTTATTAAAATTAGTAAACCACCCTCACTTTAAAGGCAACATTTTGCTGTAATTTTAAAAAGTCAAAAATCAAATTGAGCTATATTTTTGGTAACTACATAGCCATACACAATACAATAGCAGAGTTGGAAGAGACCTTGGAGGGCTTCTAGTCCAGGGGTCCCCAACCTTTGCAACTTTAAGTCTGAAGGACTTCAGCTCCCAGACTTCTGGGAGCTGAAGTCCTTCAGACTTAAAGTTGCAAAGGTTGGGGACCCCTGTTCTAGTCCATCCCCCTGCCTAGGCAGGAGCCCTATGCTATTTCAGACAAATGGCTATCCAACACCTTCTTAAAGACTTCCAGTGTTGGGGCATTCACAACTTCTGGAGGCAAGCTGTTCCACCGATTAATTGTTCTAACTGTCAGGAAATTTCTCCCCAGTTCTAAGTTGCTTCTCTCTTTGATTAGTTTCCACCCATTGCTTCTTGTTCTACCCTCAAATGCTTTGGAGAATAGTTTGACTCCCTTTTCTTTGTGGCAACCCCTGAAATATTGGAACACTGCTATCATGCCTCCCCTGGTCCTTATTTTCATTAAACTAGACATACCCAGTTCCTGCAACTGTTTTTCATATGTTTTAGTCTCCAGTCCCCTCATCATCTTTGTTGCTCTTCTCTGCACTCTTTCTAGAGTCTCCACATCTTTTCTACATCTTGGTGACCAAAACTGAATGCAGTATTCCAAGTGTGGCCTTACCAAGGCATTATAAAGTGGTATTAACATATCATGTGATCTTGATTCTATCCCTCTGTTTATGCAGCCTAGAACTGTGTTGCTTTTTTGGCAGCTGCTGCACACTGCTGGCTCATATTTAAATGGTTGTCCATTAGGATTCCAAGATCCCTCTCACAGTTACTACTATTGAACAAGGTACCACCTATATTGTACCTGTGCATTTTGTTTTGTGTGGTACATGTATGTGTAGTTTTCTTGCAGGAGGCGCTAGCCATTACCTCTTTCTGAGGATGTCTTTTCAATAGTGTAGAAATCCTCCTGGATTTTTCTCACAGGCCCCCATCCAACTTCTGCCATCTGCTGCTGCAAAAAAATCCAAACATAAACACTGATGTTGAATTAGGCATATCTGGAAGAACCAGCCTGTACCCGTATTCACACACGAACAACTGTAGGTAGAAATGTTAGGAGTCAAAATGCTAAAAAAATTACAATACAAATTTGTTAAACAACCATTCATGGAACATTTACAGGAAAAGGAAGTATATATACTTCAGAAATAGATATCTGAGATGATGAGACACTACTTGAGAAATTTAAGGAATAACCCAATCTGGGAGATGTTTTAAAACAGGGATCTCCAACCTTTGCAACTTTAAGTCTGAAGGACTTCAGCTGCCACACTTCTCCAGCCAGCTTTGTTGGCTGGAGAATTCTGGGAGCTGAAGTCCTTCAGACTTAAAGTTGCAAAGTTTGCCCACCCCTGCTCTAAAGTGTCATAACACCGAGCAGATGAATACCTTAGGATACCGCCCAAATATCTGATGCACCTAAAACCAGGTGAAGTCCACAACCTTAAGATTTGTGGACTTCAGCTCCCAGGATTCTCCAGTCAGCCATGGAGAGGCTGGATGTAAAGTTGCCAAGATTAGATCAAATGGGGCTTTGGTATGATCCAGCATAATCCTTACGGTGAAATTGTGTTGATTTTCTAACTCAGTGATGATAAACTGAATTTTCATCTCAAAATCTCTTTGTTTTTGCGGGAAATTTTGCACAACTTCTGTACTTACTCTTAATGGCACAGGGCAGGGTTGTTGTTTTTTTATTTCCTTGGGGTACTTAAAATGACAGAGCAAGGCTAATCCTATTATTGAAGGCGGTTCAAACTTCTTGAATTCTCAGATTTGGTAATAATAGGTGAAGTTCAAAGTACGACTTTGAAATGAAAAAGTACCCCTTATCCATGTAAAATGGACTTTTTATCCGAGGAAGACAGTACAGAAATCTTCCGTTTTAATCTCCTAATGTGTTTAAAGGTGAATCACTGCTGCCTGTTGCTTGCTACCAGGTTGAAAAAGCTCCTCATCAGATTACTAAAGAACACACTTCCTGTCATTGTCTCCTAATTAAACCAATGGCCAGTCATTTGTTAAAAGGGTATTTTGCCAGCTCGATCTAGAAGTTTTTCCTTTTCCTTTGAGATTAATAATAATAATAATAATAATAATAATAATAATAATAATAATAATAATAATAATAATAATAATAATAATAATAATAATAATAATAATAATAATAATAATAATAATTTAATTTAATTTGTAAATCGCTCTCTCTCCCCGAAGGGAATTAAAAATATACATATATTAAAACCAACAGACATTATCATACAAATTTAAAATGAATTCAACCTATACCCTGCGCTAAAATCCCCAACTATCTAAAAACTAATACCCCTAAAAATCCCTAATAAAACAATTTGAGTATTCAGCTTGAAGTAAATAGGTCGATTAAGCCAAGCCGGCCAGGCAGAAGAAGTGAGTTTTTAGTTTTTGATGGAAGGAGCGGAGGTCCGTAGTTGTTCTAAGTTCGGGAAGAGTTGGAAGAGATTGAATAGGGCATGTAGCATCTCCAATTGAGTTGAAAACCTGCAACACAAACTCTATAAATTCCAAGAGCTGGAAGAGGGGCGGGGGAGAAAGAGAGAATCTACTGCAGAGTTTCAAGAAAATGTCTCAGATGTATAATAGCTAACCCTGAAACCAGAAATTATTTTGCAGGCACCGGTGCTGTTGCCATGGTTTCCGAGGCAATAACTCCAAGGTCATTTCCTGAAAATCCTTCACTAATAATGTCAGCAGAGTGTTAGATTCGCTCTTTCCAATCCTCAATGGTGCTGGCCATTATCAGGGTTCAACTGCAACAGCCTTCCTAAAAGGCCCCAAGAGAAATATCCAAAGTATTTTCCGATAACAATCAGACAAAACACATAATGAGACTGGAATTTAATGATGCTGGGCTTCTCCTAAATTCAAAAACCCTGGCAAAAACCCAAACAAAATGTGATGTTCTTGGTGCCTCAGCTGTGGCCTCAAGAAGCATCAGGCCACTGTCCTAGCCAGAAATTTGTACAGGTCGCCCTCACCTTAACGACCACAACCGAGCCCAAAATTTCTGTTGCTAAGCAAGTTGTTAAGTGAGTTTTGCCCCCTTTTATAACCCTTCTTGCCACAGTTGTTAAGTGAATCACTGCAGTTGTTAAGTTAGTAACACGGTTGTTAAGTGAATCTGCCTTCCCAAGACACTGCAACTATCCTAAATACGTGCCAGTTGCCAAGGACCTAAATTTTGATTACATGATTATGCGGATGCTGCAACAGTAGTAAGTGTGAAAAACTCTCATAAGTCCCTTTTTTCACTGTTGTAACTTTGAATGGCCATTAAACAAATGGTTGTAAGCCGAGGACAACTTGTACACCCAATAGTCAAGATACTAAAGATAATTAAAAAAAAAAAAAGGAGCCCATTAACTGGTTCTTAGATAAACTTGCTTCTTTCCTTCTCTCCTTTGGACGATGGAAATTGGTATTTGCAGAGAGAGTGCAAATTTTCAACCCTTTCTCACACTTTTTTGCAGCATTTTCTCCCGTGAAGAACTCTGGAATCCTCAAAAGCTCACACGCACATTTGATAAAATTTGGATAGGGCTGTGATGGTGAACCTATGGCATGTGTGCCACAGGTGACATGTGGAGCCATATCTGCTGGCACGTGCTTGTGTGCTGGAGCTGACAGCTTGCGTGCCAGCTGATTTTCGGCTGTTTCCGAACTTCCGGTAGGCCTAAGGTGACCAGATTTCAACTTGACTAAAGCGGAACACCATCGACGGGGCTGGGTGGGCAGCGGCCTTTCCCAGCTCCGCAGCTGCTGCAGAGGCCGTTTCGCCACCCACTTCCCTCGCTGGCTGGGGGGAGCGCAGGCCGATCCCCCTCCCTCCCTCCCCCCCCCGAGCAGGGCATCTGCAGGTAGGCATCTGGTGGGGCGGCGCAGCAGGTCAGGGCGGGCGGCAGGCAGGCGGGCAGGAAGTGGTGGGCTGGCGGGCAGGCGGAAGAGGAGGGCCGGCAAGGGAGGAGCCAGGCCCAAGCAGGCAGCAGGCGGCGGAAGAGGAGGACAGCCTGCCGGAGCCCATGCAGCTCTGAACTTCTTTGCGCCGCACCGTGATGTGCTGAGAGCGGCGGGCCGGAAGCTCCACCGCTGCCCGCCCATTCTGCCATGGGCACCCGGGACGAGCCGGGCAAGGAGGCGGTGGCGGTGGGGCTGCCGGCCGGCTGCTCTCAGCGCATCGTGGCGCGGTGCAAAGAATTTCAGGGCCGTGCAGGCTCCGGCTGGCTCTCCTCCTCTTCTGCTGCCTGCTGCCTGCCTGGGCCTGGCTCCTCCCTCGCCGACCCTCCCCTTACACCAGCCCGCCGCTTCCTGCCCATGCCCCGTGCCTTTGAGCGCCCGCCGCCCGCCCGGCCCCCGCGGCCAAAAAGCGGGATATTTTTAAGAGGCCGCGGGACGCAGGGCAGATGCTTGAAATGCGGGACTGTCCCGCCAAAAGCGGGATGTCCGCTCACCTTAGGTAGGCCTGTTGGGCCCGTTTTTCACCCTCCCCAGGCTCCAGGGGCCTGGGGAGGGCGAAAACGGCCTCCCCTGCCCCCCAGAGGGAATGCCAAGCTCAGCTTGGAGGCGAGCAATGTGGTGCCTGGGGTGGGGGGGAGTGGGAGGTGATTGTGCACACATATGCATGTGGGGGGTGGGGGTGCTTTGCATTATGGGTCTCGGCACATGCACACACTATTGCACGTGCACGCTCACATTTTTGGCACCCAACAACAAAAAGGTTAGCCATCACTGAGATAGGAAGGCAGCATCTAAGAATAGATTTTGGATTCTCTGCTTAGGAACCACCTAGCAAAATTGTGATTGCTTTATATTCAGTTGGATCATCACTACGTCGCAAACTGCCCCTGAGACGTATCCCTAGGAGAATGAAACAAATAAAATTGGCAAGATCTTTGTAAGTAAGTGACATCCCCTCAAGGCAGTGCAGGATTAATTCATGCAATTAAAGCATTCATTAGTACAACCCACTGGGAACATTAAAAATAAAAAAACCCACTGAAGAAAGGTGCAACTGTAGGGAGCTGCCTTCCTCCCACCCCTGGCAGTGGAGTTTGGGAAGTCCCTTAAGACTAGGCCTTGGCCTTTCTGGAGGTGAGTAGCTACAATTTTATTTGTTACTAGGCTGTCATTCAATATTTTGCTTCAGTGATTCGTAAAACTCAGGCCTGGATGCTTCATATAAAGAGCTGAGAGCTGTTTTCAAGTAAGAATTAGACATTTTAATGTTTTTCATGCAATGTTTTAATGCTTTTTTAAATATTTATATTCTTTTAATATATGTTGTGCATTGAGAGCTGCCAAGAATCATTTGCTGAAATGGGCAGCAGAAAGAGGAAGGAAGGAAGCAAGGAAGGAAGGGTGTCAATGCCATGAAATTATTTAAATAGTGAATTGCAAGCTCTGTAAGCTCAGAGGAGTCCACTGGGGTCAAAAAAAGTCATAATGTCAACCACAACCATGTGATTATTTGCCTCATCCCCTTTCTCCATATTGTAGTGAGGCCTGTAAAAGCAGGAATAGCAGGAGTTGCCTCTATTACAGTAAAATAGAAAATCAGAAAGTTGAAAGCCTGTCCAGTGTCCTCACTGGCTGAATAAAATCAATTTTCTTCTGTCTCGCCCTTCCTTCCATTTCAGGACTGTTTAATCTCTGCCCCAAATCCCCTTAAGGAAGGGGCAGGCAACCAATTTCATTGTAATTTTTTATTTTATTACAATGACAATAAAGATTATTATCATCATCATCATCATCATCATCATCATCATCATCATCATCATCATCATCATCATCATCATCTATGGTTCCTTTACAATCTGTGGACTTCAAGTCCCAGAATTCCTGAGCTACTCATGCTGGGTCCGGAATTCTGGAAGTTGAAGTCCACAGGCCGTAAAGAGCCTTTGTTGCTCATCCTTGTCTTAAAAACTTCCTCCTTCTGGCCTGCCTTAAAGAGTCTCTCCTATCTTCCCAAGATCAGCTCTAGATGCCTTTATAGAAGTAAAATAGTTTCTTTCTGAAACAAGTCAAGAAGCACATTGTCTTATTTAAGTAAACAGATAATTTGCAGTGCGGATGCAGATTATCAGTCTGGATTCAGATCTGATCACTTTCACTTCCTGGCTTTATCGCTTTATTATCATCCAAATGGTGTTGATATCTGAAGCAAGAACTTCAACAGATCTTTATATTCATTTGATTTTTTTTTTGGTGGTGTTCCACTTGGGACGAAAACAGAGATGGGTTCCTACCAGTTCGGACTGGTTTGGCCCAGTAGGTAGGAACTCAGCCAGACATGCCCCTGAACCAGTTCTATTGGTGGCGCCTATGGTGGCGCCATCTTGTTTTTTGCTTCTGCGCATGCAAAATTTTTTAACTAATGTGCATTTGCGCACAGTGTGGATCAAGCGTGAGAGCCTGCAACGCACCCCTGAGCAAACTGGCAGTAATCCACCCCTGGATCAAGATTGTTTTGTAATCTATCCATCTTGGAGGAGATGGTCCAAATGGGTACAAATTTCATTGCCCAGACCTGGTTATGTGATGGATATAGCATTGCTCACACTGGAATTCATTCATTTATTCAATTACTTTTAATAGTCTACAAGTGAAGGAAAACAAGAATGCAAGATAACTCAGAAAATTCAATCACAGATTCTAAATGTTAAACTAAATTGTATACACACATATAATTTACACTAAATTAATGAAATCCCTTGTTTAGTTGGGTCTCCTAATGTGAAGGCAATAATGTGTCCCAAATCTGCTCACTAATAATATTTTTAAAATGAACTCCCATTCTTCTTGTTTCTGAGATCTATGTATGATTTTTCTGTTCTTATTTTTTTCGTGTTGAAACCATGAAATACAATTTTTGTTTGTCACAGTGTTAATTTATTAATATTTTTTCTGGCATTTCTGTTGGAAGAGTTTAAAAGTAAAAAAAAATGTTTTGGCTGCTGCAGTTCAACCCATAATATTTAAATATTTCTTGCCCCAGATTTTTATTTCTTTTTATTTACTTTTCATATTGAGATAAAATCATTATTGAACGTTTGCTTTGGTTTTCAGTGCAATCAATTCCTAGATATCTATGGAGATTCCCAGTCATGGTTGTCCTTTTCCAAAATGGATTTTCTTGAATTTTTCCTTGAAAACATTTTGCCTCTCATCCAAACACTGAAGAAGCTTTTTGAATGAAAAGCGAAATGTTTTCAAGGAAAAAAACCATGACAGTCCAGTTGCTTTGTGGAAAAGCACCATTGGGATGAATTCCTAGATCTTATCCTTCTACCACAGGGGTCCCCAAAGTTAATATATCCTGCACAAATAAATTTAATAGATAATTTATGTCTCTTACTTTATCCCTGTAATTTGCTTCTTGCTTAGAAGAGCTACGACTACTGTTTCTATAATGAGGTTAACTAATAATGTATATAATGGCAGCCTTTCTTGGCACCTTTTGATATTGGGAATTGTTCATAAATATTCATAAATAAATATTCATTCTTATCCGGGTACTAGAAATATTACAAATTTCATTTATTATGCTGAAAACATTTCTGAGTTCAGCGGTATACAAAATCAGAAAATACAGGAAATAAAATTGGTACATTGAATCACATTATTCCTGTCTAGGAAATGAAGAAACGTGGAGCTATGAGATCTGAGCTGCAGAAATACAGACAACTACTAGATGGCAACAGAGATTTAAAAATGTTATATAGCTGTTTCCTGGCATCTAGAACCATGGTTCTTAAAAGGGGGGTGGGGGGTGTTTAATTACAGGCTTATGGTGGGGTAGTGGATAAATTTCTAATTGCTTGTTTATGGTTGAGGATCCAATTTGGGGCAGCTGGGTTTTTCTGGGGAGAGGAGAGTGGGAAGTAACAATATTATTTAAGACTTAGAAAGGGGAAGTGTGCAGAAAAAGCTTAAGAACCACTGATCTAAAGTGGGATACTGATTTTTGCAGCCTGAACTTGGCAGTTGTAAGGACACAAGAGTTACAACTCTTCCGTTTACGGTTTATTATTATTAAATTACGGTTTATTAAATTTGTATACCGCCCTTCTCCCTTGCGGGACTCAGGGCGGTGAACAGGCATCAATAAAAACATAAAAACATCAATAAATAACACACTTTAAAATAATATTAAATTAAATTAGGGCCCGTTCTAAAAATTGAATAAAATCAATTTAAAATAACCAATTAAAAGCTACTAAACCAGGCCGGCCACACGGAATAAGGGCCTTTTCAGAGCCCAACGGAAGAGGTGCAGGTCGGTGATCGTACGTAGGTCGGGGGGTAGGTCATTCCAGAGGGCAGGGGCTGCCACAGAGAAGGCTCTCCCCCTGGGGGTCGCCAGGTGGCATTGTTTGGCTGACGGCACCCTGAGGAGGCCTAATCTGTGGGAGTGAACTGGTCGGTGGGAGGTATTTGGTAGCAGGAGGCGGTCTTGCAAGTAGCCAGGCCCCGTGCCATGGAGCGCTTTGAAGATGGTTACAAGCACCTTGAAGCGCACCTGGAAAGCCACAGGCAGCCAGTGCAGCTCGCGCAGGAGAGGTGTCACGTGGGAGCACCTTGAGGCTCCCAGAATCCTCCGCGCGGCCACATTCTGTACTAACTGGAGTCTCCGGGTGGACCTCAAGGGCAGCCCCATGTAGAGAGCATTGCAGTAGTCCAGGTGGGAAGTGACGAGGGCGTGAGTGACTGTGCGTAGAGCGTCACGATCCAGAAAGGGACGCAACTGGCGAATCAAGCGCCAGGCCACGGCCACGGCTGTCATGTGATCGTCTAACGACAGCCGAGAGTCCAGGAGGACACCCAAGTTGCGAGCCCTCTCTGTGGGGGCCAGTGATTTGCCCCCAATGGTCAGTGATGGAACCAACTGGTTGTAACGTGACGTTGGAAGCCACAGCCACTCGGTCTTGGACGGGTTGAGTCGGAGCCTGTTTCTCCCCATCCAGACTCGCACGGCCTCCAGACACCGGGCCATCTGGTGCATGCTTGTGATGCAGTGATAGACAGTATTTGGCCCCTGTGACTTCAAAAGTCTTTGTATACAGTATGTTCAGATCAATCTCAGCTGGCATAAAATCAATGGTCACCAAGGTTTTGTTAATTTCAGATGTCACCATGGGAGATTTATGAAAGGTTGAACGTGACCTAGTAAACACTGGTGTTAAAAGCAACAAAATAAACTGTAGTCAGTCATAGGTTGATATTCAGTGCATGTTCCCAAACATACAGTATTTTTTAAGTCTAAGAGCATATCATTTAGCGCAGGGATGTCCAACCTTGGCAACATTAAGACCTATGGTCTTCAACTCCCAGAATTCCCCAGCCAGTCATGCTGACTGGGGAATTCTGGAAATTGAAGTACTTAAGTCTTAAAGTTGCCAAAGTTGGATACCCCTAATTTAGAGTTTAGTGATTTATGTAGTGTCTTGTATGCAGGAAGGCTTTCTGAGCCTGTGAATTTGTATTTAAATATGGATGGGAACTTTAATCCTTATAAAGAACAGCTGTCTTCAACGTAGCCCTGCAAAGAAATAAAATGCATCTAACCTCGTATCCAGCACAAGGTTCACAAATGGATATAATCGTTTTGGAAGATTTGGTCATCCAAATGTTGCGTGTACTGTTTTAAACTATTGTTTGACATATATTCATGGTGAAAATCTGGATGTTATGTCAGTTTATAGGGAACTATAAAAATTACTCCAGCTGAAGACAGCTGTAATAGCACACAGCAAATCTCAAGAGACATCCGCACAGGGTTGTGTTGCTGAAATCTATGTATTAGGAACAGCAATCCAGTCATTTATTTGAGAAAAACATATATAGTATGGTCATGGCTTCATTCATAGCATTCTCCCAGGAAAAGGAATATGTATTATGAACTGCACGTCTTGAATGACTCTGAGCAGGAAAACATGGTTCAATTTGAAATATTTTAGTTCTAATACTATTAATAACAATAAGAAGAAATATGTATATAAAAATATGTATGGAGAATATTAATTGCATTTTGTTCATTTTAATGCTCAGGATGACCCTTCTTCTTCCACTGGCTTAAGTTTTATTATAGTCCTTGAAGCCCAAAGGAAGCAGACATGAAAATATATTTTCTCTGCCGATTAATTACTTTAAATATCTCTTAATCGATAAATCATTGGTCTAGAAATGTCAGAAGAGCTGGCAAACAACCGTTCCAAAATACACAAATGAATAATGTCAAAGTATGGTAAAACTATTGTAATTTCCAGTGGAGGAAAAACATTTCCACATGATTTGTCTGAAGAAACAAAATAAGAAAGTAAAATCCATTAAGCAATAAATCGGTTCCATATGCACAGGCCAATACCTGGAAAAGGAATGGCTGTTAATCAATTTCCCTCTAAATATCAAATTTGTTTAATTTAATGCCTTCCTATGGCTTAACTTTTTCAAGAAAACAGCACATTGAAAATCAGTGAGAATTAAGCTCAATGTGAAGAATACTGTCTCATTAAACTAACCATATTGGCCAATAAAAAGCGTTCAGTAATACTCTGAAAAGAGGGACGTGGTGGCTCAGTGGCTAAGATGCTGAGCTTGTTGATCAGAAAGGTTGGCAGTTCGGCGGTTCAGATCCCTAGGGCCACATAACGGAGGGAGTTCCCGTTACTTGTCCCAGCTTCTGCCAACCTAGCAGTTCGAAAGCATGTAAAAATGCAAGTAGAAAAATAGGAACCCCCTTTGGTGGGAAGGTAACTGCGTTCCGTGTGCCTTTGCCATTTAGTCATGTCGGCCTCATGACCATGGAGACGTCTTCGGACAGCGCTGGCTCTTCAGCTTTGAAATGGAGATGAGCACCGCCCCCTAGAGAGCAACTCACTGACCCTATGCAGGTTTGTGCATCTCCCGCCTGTGCCCTGCCCCCACCCATGCATGGCAGAGACCTGAAAATCAGCTGGGTGGTGGGAGGCGCATGCGCAGGCTCAGTGGAACATGCATGTGCTCAGTGGAACATGCGCATGCCCGCAGAGAGGGCTCTGCGTGCCACCTGTAGCATGTGTGCCATAGGTTTGCCACATCACAGACCTAAGGAATGTGAATGAACAGTAACAAGAAATAAGGGTCAACTTTCTCCTAAGGCTGCCAGACAGCATTTTATAACAATGAGAGAGACTGATGTGTCAAGATTGGCTGCAATTAAATATGAATCACATGAAGATCTAGCCGGCCTATTCACTAAAAGGGACAGCGAGAACAGAGTGGATGTCACAAAAGAATGCACAATGCAAAACGTCGTGTCGCCCTCTTTCAGCCGCCTCTACAGTGCTTCATCTGGGCAAAGTCATTCCGAAAGGGGAATGTTATGCTGTCTTCCATAAGCCACAGTGAGAGCAGAGCGCTCAAATAGGCCGTTGTGAATGCTCTGTATTGCTTTGGGGTCGCAAGGTTACCCACAAGCATTTGCAGTTTTCTCAATGCATCCTTAGTTTTCTTTCGAGATAATGCTTTATTCTGCCCCTTCTGTATCAGATTGGTTCACAGAAAAAACAGTTTAATACTGGTCCTGTAAATCTTGTAAGTGGCCAATAATGCTTTTTAAAAAAAAAGAAAAACACCTATGCAATTTTTTTAAATCACACCAGCTCTTTGAGTTGACAACTGGCATGCATTTCTCAGTGGAACGGTTTGCCTTCAGAGGTTGTGGGTGCTTCATCACTGGAGACTTTTAAAAAGAGATCAGACAACCATTGTCTGAAATGGAATATAGGGTCTCCTGCTTGAGCAGAGGGTTAGACTAGAAGACCTCCAACATCCCTTCCAACTCTGTTATTCTGTTAAGAAACAGAGACACAGAAAAAAATCCTCCAACATAGATAGATATTAGGACTTCCGCAATTCTTCCATTAACTCCAGATCTTTTCCAAAAGTTCAGTTGGGTGAATTAATAAGCAACATTGCAATTTGAAGATGGATGAAGTTCTATGAAAACCAGGAGATCTGAGATCTGCTTACTAATTCTAGAAGTTTCTTTGCTGTTGAAAGAGAATTGATTGAAAAGTAGCCTCTATGCATTTCTGATAAAATATTTCAATGAGAATACCATTAGCATGTGGCCATTGTTAAATAGATTACTACTATTAACCAATCAGTAAGCATTGAAAGACTATAATAGGTTACTGGGTGGACAATTCTGGGCTGAGCTGAAGTCCACAGATCTTCAAAAATATTAGCTTAAGACACCTGAGAAGTATATGAGATACTCCAGTGTAGAGGTTTGCAAAACTGGGGAGAAGGAATAGACTCCTTTATGTATCCTCTGAAGGCAAAATATGCATGTAACAAAATCAAGAAAAAACGTCATTTTAATTCACATTCAAAGAATTTAATAATAAATAAAGTAATGGCACATATAACACTACATCTAAAATTTATCTAATATCTTTTTTAAAAAAAAGATTAATCGTGTTGTCTGGAGGCAAACAATACACATGTCAATCAGAATACCATACACTACCAGATATATCCGCAAATATACAGTGCACCACATATATACAGTTACTGTATTTTTCGGAGTATAAGACGCACCTTTTTTCCTCTAAAAAGAGGCTGAAAATCTGGGGGCGTCTTATACATAGAATACAGCATTTTTGGCCTCCTGAAAACCCGCCCCTTCACCAAAAGGGCTGTGTGCATACCCTTATGGAGGCTTCCAGAGAGCTCCTGGGGGCTGGGGAGGGAAGAATGGGCAAAAAACAGGGTGTTTTGCACCCACAGCCCCCAGCAGCACTCTATAAGCCTCCATAAAGCTATGCATGCTATTTTTTACCCCAAAATGGCCCGTTTTCATGAAAAAAACCAGGCCGTTTTTCCTCATTTTGCTCCCCCCCAGGAGCACTCTGCAAGCCCCCCCAAGACTAGTCATGCCTTTGATTTGAAAAATAACACGCCCATTTTCGCGAAAAACGGGCCGTTTGGGGGAGGTTTACACAGTGCCAAAAGGGGTTTTTTCCCCTTTCGGAAAGCTGTTTAATTAGAGTGATTGATGAGAATTACGTTGGTCAAGTACTGTGCTTGCAGAAACAAAGATTTGTTCCAAAGGTTGTCAGTGATTTCCTTCTCCAGTACATGGGTAAATACACCTGGAAACATCTACCTACCTACCTACCTACCTACTCTCTCTCTCTCTCTCCCTATCTACCTACTGTATTTCTCTCTTTCTCCCCCTCTATCTACCTATCTACTTACTCTCTCTCTCCCCCTACCTATCTACTGTATTTCTCTCTCTCTTTCTGTTTCTCTCTCTATCCCTCTACCTACTTATCTCTCTACACACACTCTCTCTCCCTACTTATCTACCTACTATATTTCTTGCTCTCTTTCTCTCTCCCTATCCCTTTATCTACCTACCTACCTACCCTCTCTCCCTCTCTCCCTCACTATTGTATTTCTCTCTCTTTCTCTCCCTCTCTATCCCTCTATCTACCTACCTACTCTTTAAAAAAAATCGCCTCTTCAAAACCTGGGTGCGTCTTATTCTCCGGTGCGCCTTATACTCCGAAAAATATGGTAATCTTCAGTTTAGTGGACTCTTAAAACCTTAAAATTTTTTATCTGGATCCACTTTCATTTAAAATAGAGGCTTTATTGTATCAATAGGGAGTTAAACCGAGGTAAATAATGCCATTTATGACAATATATTTATACACACACACACAAACGCATACATATATACATACATACATATATACACATTCATACATACAGTATGTATATCAAAAATGACAAATTGATGCAAATGGTGTCTGTTTGGATTTAACTGATATTTAGACTGAAGATGCATTCTTGTCCCCTTATCACGGCACCTGTGAACTTAATAATTCAAAAGCACCTTCCACCACTCGGTGAAAATGTATGAATTGTTTACACAGGAAGCAAAAACTTAATAATTTATTATACTCTGGTTGCTGAAATTAGTTAATGGGGGAAGAGATTTTGTTCTGCATTGCCTGTTTGCCATTCCCCTCCAATACATTCACAATAGAATAGATTTAATAATGTTCAGAAGAGATGCTCATGCGGCTGGAGAAATTATTCTTTATTAGTAGGTGGTAACTATGCAAATGAAGGAATATTAGTCTTGTATTAAAATCTGCATCACAAAAGCGGGTTCTGGAACGCAGCCCTGCATAGCTTTGGTTTAGATGCTCAAGTGAGATGAAATACATTTTGGAATTATTTATTATAACGACTCCCCATTTAAACGGAAAATTCTAAGTGCCATCCAAGTGGGCTGCATTTCAAATCGTGCTTGAAAAATAACGATACGGTTGAGGGAAATATATTGTCTACTCATCAACGACAAATTCCTTCAAGAGGCAAAGGAGTGGGAGTGGGTGGGAGGGGTGGCAGAGGGAAGTCGATACGATTAGGCTGTTGTTATTTCTGCTAATGAAATAAACAGCAGATGGGATGAGATGAGCAGCCTCCGAGGTATTATTGCCTCGGCTGCCATATTTATTTTCCTTTGGGAAACTGCGCGATAATTATTGGATGCTAGTCAAGTCACAAACCAACAATGTGCCTTTGTGCTACCGCAGAGACAAATGAGCTGTGGGATAAAGTATATTTCAGTTCCGTGTAATTAAGATAATTTGCATGTGGTTGGCCTAAATGTTGCTGATGCCAAGTGTCAGCCAGTGACTAGCATGAACTCTGCAGGGCACATGTTAGATCAGGTTCACATAGTTCTCCCACCCTCTGGGCCAACTGGCCCCTTTCATACAATCCCACCTACGTGGGGTGTGTATTCATGCATGCAGACCTCTGCTCTACCTATGTCAGGGATGTCCAAACTTGGGAACTTTAAGACTTGTGGACTTCAACTCCCAGAATTCCCCAGCCAGCATAGCTGGCTGGGGAATTCTGGGAGTTGAAGTCCACAAGTCTTAAAGTTCCCAAGTTTGGACATCCCTGACCTATGTGATACTTTTGATTGGTCGGTGTTTCTGAGGCGTCTCTTAACACTCCTGTGTGTGTGTATGGGCTGCCTTCCTTGTTAAACAGTCGGAGGGGGAGGATTTGTGGCCTCTTAAGTACATCCGAGAGGGAGGGATCTGGCACATTCCCTTGTGAATTCAAGGATTTACAGCCCTCATGAAATGAGAGAATCTCTCTTTAAAAGGCAAGTGCCAAGAATGAATGAATGGGCAGGACGGCTTGTGCCAAGACCAGCTTTCCTTCTCAAGTAGTTTGTGCTGCATTGCCTTAATTGACTCAGCTATCCAGAACACCACAGGGGCTCCCTCCCACTCACCCCCCCACCTCAGATTAATACTTTCGATCGCTTGTCCTGATTCCACCCTGAGTTCAGCATCAGTTGAATGGAGAGATGGAGAGATAGGCAGGATATTTCTCAATGCCATTTGCAGGGAATCATAAGCAGGTGAAGACATCTGCTTGGGAATACCCTGAAGCAAATGGTGAGCCACTGTGTGAGACAAAATGCTGGACTGGATGGGCTGTCTGGCTTGTTCCAGCAAGGCTATTCTTATGTTCTTATCAGTTGCACAGTCATCGCATCTTTTGTGTTTGTTTGGAGTGGTATCATTATTCTTGAGGGTGGGCACCTGATGCCTCCTGATTTTGCCCTAGGAACCAGGCATGTCTGCGAATTTTAGCTCAGTTGGAAAACTAACTTAGGGTTTTGCCTGGTCTGCAAACAGCTCTTTGTGGTCCTTTCTTGGCACGACTTTGCTTTCTGGCAAATAGCCTAGCCCTTATTTTGTTCTTGAATTATCCTGTTGCATTTCCTTCCTTGAATTGTCTTGTTGCCGCCTTGGCTCAGAAAGTTATTCTAGCTTTGTATGCTATCCGGGAGAGTTTTATCCCACTTGTTTAAAAAAACAAGACTGATTTATAATTTCATAAATGGCGTAGCAGAACCTGTGAACTTTCTATTTCAATTGCCCCTTGAAATTGGCCATGTTTTACATAGGAGTCTCGATTTGAGATGAATGAATGAATGAATGAATGAATGAATGAATGAATGAATGAATGAACAAACGAACTAAGAGACAGATAGGCAGGACTTTGGAACATTTGGAAAACTTTTACCAAAAGACTTTGGTCAAGCACAATTTATCCACCTCTAAAGTCATTTTTCCACTATTTATAAAATTGCCAATCTCAGATTTAAAAAATCTGTTTTTATCCCAGACCAGATAATATTACATATAATATTCTTGAAATCTATGTTGTTTTGTCTTCACTGGTTGGCCAGTTACATGGAACCTGACGAGTAATAGCATTTAAATCCCCATTCAGTTTTCCATCCTTCTCACAAGCACAGATAGTCCTTGGCTTACAACCACAATTGAACTCAAAATTTCAGTTTCTAAGCAAGACAGTTGTTAAGTGAATTTTGTCCCATTTTCTTGCCAGAGTTGTTAAGTGAATCATTGCAATTATTAAGTTAGTAACAGGTTTACTAAGTGAATCTGGCTTCCCCATTGACTTTGCTTGTCAGAAGGTTTCAAACAGTGAACACTACAATTGCCATAAATATATGCCAGTTGCCAAGCTTCCGAATTTTGATCACATGACCATGGGAATGCTGCAACAGTTGTGTGAAAAATGGTGATAAGTCACTTTTTTCAGTGCCATTGCAACTTTGAATGGTCACTAAAGAAATGGTTGTAAGTTGAGAACTATTTATATCTTTAATAGCACATCTGTCTCCAGATGTACAGTATCATCTATTGGCAGATTCTGGACAATGTAGTATTTAGAGTGCTTATTATTCCTTTTCTGTCTTTATTGGCTGCTTAGTTTATTTTCATATAAAAAAGCAAAATAAAATGTTGGATAAAAATATTTCCACTAAACGAGAAGGTGATGAAAGGAAGGAGTCAGGAGACTCCAAAGCTATACATGCTCAACTAAGACAACCTTCTAGAAGGTTCTATGTGTCTCACTATCTAAGTGGCCTTTCAGTGAATCTTCATAGCAATGCTGTGACATTTGCAAATGTTGTGATTATTCTACAGCCGTGACATTTGGATCGCTAGTATGGATTTTTCCTCTCCATTCCTGCTAATTTTCTGTTCCCGGGAATGTGGAGTCCTTCCATTCAAACACACTAAATGTTTCTGACAGCAATTATATTGCAGCCGATCTATGTAGCAGTTTGTGAGTTTCTGTCAGAAGCACTGGAGTTCAAGCATCAGTGTAATAATATAATTATCTGTGAAGAATTAGGGGGTCACAGCTTCCCCCACAGTCACTTCATGTGCTTATCCAAAAGCAGACAAAGAATTATTTGGCCTAGAACTGAGAGACAGAGACAGAGAACAGCCTAGAACTGAGAGACAGAGACAGAGAACATACAGTACATCTGCATAGATTTCTGCAATGGTGCTCTCCAGATATTTTCAGCTGCAAACTTTATAATTTCTGACCCTAGCAGTGGAATTGAGGAGAGTTGAACATTCCTGAATATCTCTGTAGAAAATTAGCATCCACCCCCTCCTAGAGAAGATTGAAATATTTTGAGAAATATTTAAAAAGGCAGAATATTATATTTCCCCTAATGGAGAAATGAAAATCTTAAGGGAGATAGAAACTCAGAGCCTCAGCTCCCTGCCCCCAGCAGATATTTTGTGCCCATTGAGAAAGATTGGGCCAGACTATCTACAAAACGAAAGGCCTTCAACTCCAGGATAATGGGATTAAGACTTGACCTTTCAGGACATAATAGGGGTAACCCACTACCATCTAGCAGCAAAACTCACTATATTGTACAATCTCCTAAGGACATTGCATCATCTAGCAAACTTCAGACAAACTTAGCTCAGACAAACATGACTCCATATGGCCCCATGGGAGTCTGATAACAGCCAATCGAATACATGTTCTTGCACAGGAACAGGAAGCTCAAGTTCAAAGCCAAGGAGAAGGTATAAAAACCCCTCACTCTAAACTCCATGTGGTCAGCTACCAAGAATTACCCATGCTTGGTAGTTCTGTTTCATCAATAAACGGACCCTCTTTCCAATCAGCCTCCAACCTCCATTTTATCTTCAATGCCTTTCTCCCAGCTTGGAACTGGACCTGGATATTTCTTCCAACACCTCCATAGTCTAAAGGAGGTATTATCTTAATTGTACTACTTAATACCATGTTTCTCCCAAAATAGGACATGTCCTGATACTAAGCCCAATCGGGCTTTTCAGGACATGGGCTAAAATAATCACCTCCAAATAAGCCCCCCCCCCCCCAAACTACTAAAATGACCCTGCCATGATCCTGCCCTTGTGCTGGGAAGGGTACAGCAGTTCCCACGTCCCCCTTAGTGGACCTCCGGAGTTGGGCCAGGCCAAGATGATCCATAGATTCAACACAGCACGCCACCTGGCCCGGGCCTGCAGCAGTCTTGCATTTTGGTGGTGGCTTCAGGCCTGAACCCAGCGCCTCCTGCCTGGCAGAATTCCTGCATGCCGGCGTCCTGTTTCAATTCATGGAGTGGTGGTGACGCAGGCATGCACGGGGCGGCCGCTTTGGAGAGCCACCTGTCACCCTCCCCTATCCTTGCTGCCGGTGCCTGAGCATTTTCTGCCGCTACTGGGCTCAGATCTCCAGGTGGCTACGCAGCAGCACCAGAACACGGCGTTGATGATGAAGCAGATGGCGGCCACCTGCGGACAATCTCAGTGCCTCTGTTCACTCAGCTTGCAGCAGGTCTGGCACCACCAACACCCTCATGCTGCTGGTGGCCACGGCCATCACAGTCCCCACACCAGCACCCGGACGAAGCTGCTTTCAAGGTGCAGGAAAGTGCTTGGTTTCCACTGCCTCATCCTCTGGCAAGTAGCAGAGATTTGCTGTTCCGACAAGGAATGGGCAGGTTGCAGGAGCCTTCTCCCACCCCGTCTTCTGCCCCACCAGCCAACCCCCAGCCAACATATTTCATTAATTGGAAAGCAGCAGAAAATACAGGTAGTCCTTCAGTTTTGGTCACCCCAATGTAGAAAAGACGTGGACACTCTGGAAAGAGTACAGAGAAGAGCAACCAAGATGATTAGGGGACTGGAGACTAAAACATATGAAGAACGGTTGCAGGAGCTGGGTATGTCTAGTTTGATGAAGAGAAGGACCAGGGGAGACATGATAGCAGTGTTCCAATATCTCAGAGGGTGCCACAAAGAAGAGGGAGCCAAACTATTCTCCAAGGCACCTGGGGGCAGGACAAGAAGCAATGGGTGGAAACTAATCAAGGAGTGAAGCAACTTAGAACTGGGGAGAAATTTCCTGACAGTTAGAACAATTGATTAGTGGAACAGCTTGCCTCCAGAAGTTGTGAATGCCCCAACACTACAAGTCTTTAAGAAGATGTTGGATAGCCATTTGTCTGAAATGGTATAGGGCTTCCTGCCTAGGCAGGGAGTTGGACTAGATGACCTCCAAGGTCCCTTCCAACTCTGCTATTGTATTGTATTATTGTAACTGTTTTAAATTCCTTTTTAAAGTGATTGGGGGGGAGGGATCTATTCCGCAATGGATAGTGGTATACTGGCTAGAGCGCCAGGCTAGAAACTGGGTGATTGGGAGTTCTAGTTGTTAAGCACCAGTCTAACAGGTTGACTTTGGTCTGTCTCAGCCTAGAAAGCAGGCAGTGGCAAACTACTTCTGAAATACACACACACACACAAACACACACAATCCATTATATTGTTACCTTTCATGGTTCTAAACAATATAAAAATTGGTGTGTTGGGGGGGGGGGGGAAAGGTGAGAAATAATAAGCAATACTAGAAATAAAAGGCCAAAAATAAAAAGAAAAATTTTGAAGCAATTGTTACAGTTTGCTAGGATGTACTCAGGAATTATGACCAGGATATTATATGGACTATTATGGTTTTAATCATAGTTCAGTATTACGGTTGTGATTGAGTATTAATTATCTTTGCTTTCTAAAGAATATAATCCTCTCTATTATCTTTTATTAATGGTTACTGTCTCAATAAAATATACCATTTTATTTTTTCTCATGTCTGTCATTTTCTGAAACCAATATGTTATCAATAGCTTCCAACATTTTCATCTGCCTTTTTAATAATCTCATCTTATTATATACCGTTTCCATCTTTTTACTAACATTACAGTGGTGGGTTACGACATGTATGCCCCAGTAAGGCATCTGTGCGACGCTCCGCCCAGCACCTGGAGCGTTGCAGAGGCGTTGCGGAGCGTTGCGAGCGGTAAGTATGCAGGCGTGTGCTGCACACGTGTGCTGTGCATGTTCATGTGGTGGATGCCTGGCCCCATTGCACCGTACTGGTTGCAATGGGATCTGGAATCCACCACTGTAACATTAATATGATATATCAGAATTTTAGGGTATATGTGTATGTATTCAATTAATAAATACATTAAAAAAATAAACAGGAAAAGTTCTGAGTAACCTACCCCGTTTCCCTGAAAATAAGACCTCCCCAGATAATAAGCCCAATTGAGCCTTTGAGCACATGCGCTAAAATAAGCCCTCCCCCGGAAATAAGCCCTCCCTGAAAATATTGCAACACAGCAGCGCCATGAGGTGACCACGCTCGCCGCCTCCTGCACCTCAAAAATAAGAAGACCTCCCTGATAATAAGACCAAGCACTTATTTTGAGGTTTAAAAGAAAATATGGCCCTGTCTTATTTTTGGGAAAACATGGTATTTTATTACCTTGCAAACAACAGGAATAAGATATAGTTAGCATTACATAAAGCTTATACACTATTTTGTTCTTTGGGAATGTTTATTATCATGTTAGATTAGAGGGCATAACCATTATGTCATCATTGCCCTAACTTGTTCGGTTCCAGATATTTATGTTTTTAATGCTGCCACTTTCATTGCAGCCAACACTATATAAAATATTCTACTGTATTTTGCTTGTTTGCCACATTTGTTATAAATGTGTTCGTTTAAAAAGTATTCTGCCAATACCTTAGTCATCAGAATACTGGCAATGAAGTCATATACAAAGATTGTAAAATAGAGGAAGGAAGGAAGGAAGGAAGGAAGGAAGGAAGGAAGGAAGGAAGGAAGGAAGGAAGGAAGGAAGGAAGGAAGGAAGGGAGGGATTGAGCAAATGTCTTTACAGCTTTGAATCATATACAAAGATTGTAAAATAGAGGAAGGAAGGAAGGAAGGAAGGAAGGAAGGAAGGAAGGAAGGAAGGGACTGAGTAAATGTCTTTACAGCTTTGAGTCATATACAAAGATTGTAAAATAGAGGATGGAAGGAAGGAAGGAAGGAAGAAGGAAAGAAGGAAAGAAGGAAGGGATTGAGCAAATGTCTTTACAGCTTTGAATCATATTCAAAGATTGTAAAATAGAAAAAGGAAAGAAGGAAGGACGGAAGGAACTGAGTAAATATCTTTACAGCTTTGAATCATATACAAAGATTGTAAAATAGAGGAAGGGAGGAAGGAAGGGATTGAGCAAATGTCTTTACAGCTTTGAATTGGCTTTAAATGGAGTTTAAATATGTTATTAATGAGCTAAATCTCTGAACTGTGCTCAAACACAGTTTTCCTACAACCCTGGGGAATGGAGGAGAATTTTTAAATGCTTTGCTTTCTCATTAAGGATACATGCATAGATTGCCTTGGAAGGCAGAACATGATAAGCTGGGCCCACAGCTGTGAAATTTCTGTCCCAAGCATGTTGCGACCCACTTGGGAATGATCTTTGCATTTAAGTAGGCTTTTTGGAAGTGGTTCAAAATCATTCCACTAGAATTAATTTTTGAAATGAGGTGCAAATAGCTACATCCTATCTCCCCAAAAAGTTATGCTTGTGAAGTGGGATTTCTTTCTCTTGTCCTCAATAGCCCCATCTGTTCCACAGCCCTCTGGACCAGATTTGCGGATATGAATTGGGAAGATAATTCTATTATGAAAATGAAGAATCTGTTTCAGCTGCAGATTGACAGCACAGGAACACACAAGCCAATGAAAATCACCCTTTATTAAAAATAAGACTGTTTCTGTGCGTGTTCTATCCAATATTTCTACAATTTGCTCTATTTTCTTTCTCATTTTATTGGATCTCTTATTCTTCATAAAATTGCAATTTTTTACTGATTTACTTTCTAGTCTGTCTCTTTTGTTATTTTTACTTCCTTGCTTTTTCTCCTTTATTGACTGTATTCACCTTCGGTTATCAGCGTCTTATTTTAACTTCAAAGCTCTCTTGTTCTCCCAATTTTGTTATACCATCTTTCCTCGCTTGAGGATATTTTTATAAAACTTTTTTTTTCATAAGTAGGAAGCTTTTATGTCTCTTTGAAAAGATGGCTAAAATTTCTGCGGTCATTCCCCCCCCAAAAAAGGTTCACTTTGCTGCTCATTGATTTCATTTGTATTCTATTTCAAGCTTAGTTCATTTTCCAAATTGGCAGGAATCTGTATCTTTATAGGAAGAAATAATGAGCACATCCCCTGTTTCCACCACACAGATAACGTGATGTTTCTCTAAACAGGCAGTTGTGCTAGCTAGCTTGATTCCATTTCATAGATTTTACATATTGGCTTATATTTACAATAATCACAATATATATTATCCTTTCTGTCTTTGTCAATGTTTTATTTCTTTTCTGTCACCATCATGTTCAGCCCATAATTTAGAAACTTTCCATGTGGCACTAGTGGAACCTTCCAGAAAACAACACCCCAGTCAAGAAACTACCAACTCAGACAAACTATCAAACAGTAAACAATAGCCTAATTGAAGAACTACCAAGAACCATTCCTATCAACACTGACAGGGCAAGCCAGATGTAGATAAAGAGCCGGGGTGAGTTCCAGCTGCTGCTACTGCTGGTTCACTCAGGGATGCACTGTCTGCACTTGATGCACACTACGCGCACATGCGCAATACTAAAAAAATGCTTCTGTGCATGCATAGAAGTAAAAAACAAGATGGTGGCACCTATGCAGCAGCCAAGAGACCCGGTTTGGGGGCGTGGCAGGCCGAGTTACTACCTATTGTCCTTTCCTTGCATCTGGCAGCGAAGAGAGCCGAAGCAGAAGCGGGGATGCAGAGCAGGTTTGCTAGTTCGATTACGGAAGCAGCCTCACAGACCAGCATTACCCAGCATTTCCTAACCAACTCTAGATCCTTTGTCCACAAAACTGATGAACTAGAGCCATGGATGGGAGCGAATAAGCTCATTCATGACTGCTGTGTGATGATCATCACAGAGACCTGACTTCATCCACTTGTTTGTCTGTATTCCACCTGATGCAAATGTTAGCACAACGCTCAAACCAATTTCATTGTAATTTTTTATTTTATTACAATGACAATAAACATTATTATTATTATTATTATTATTATTATTATTATTATTATTATTATTATTATTATTATTATTATTATTATTATTCACAAAAAGATCATTGTTGTTCAGGAAAGCACCTGAATCCAGCCAAAATTACCAATGAAATGACATAACTGAGTGGCTTGAAATTTACAGATGGGAACATAGCCAGGCAGAAGGAATTTCTATATGTTTACCCTTTTTCTGCTTGGCCGGCCTAGGTTAGTCTTCCGTCTTTTGATAGGTTTTTAGGTTTTTTTTAGTATAATTTAAATTGAGGGGATTTTAGTGCAGGGACAATTTCGGTTTAATTCGTTTTTATCATCGTATTTGTTTTATGTATATATTTTTTATAGTATTTTATTTTTTCCCTGTGCACCGCTCCGAGTCCCCTTGGGGAGAGGATGCGGTTATATAAATAAAAATTTGATTGATTGATTGAGTCAGTTGTTCCTAAGGAATCCACAAATATCCCCTGATGCTGCAAAGTATCTGGAATTCATCTTCTTCAGTATGTATTAAAGATGAAAACATTATTTACAAAATGGTTTGTTTCGCTGTCATTTAATTTTGAATCTGCAGCTGCCGGAAGTAATTGCTTTCAAATCAGCTGCAATCTCATAAAATGGGAACAAAACACTCAAATGGGAATATTGAAAATTCACATTCATTTTGACAATGATTTTTAAAAACCATCTTTCCTTTTGATCACGAGTGGCAGTTTAAAAGATTTTTTTATATATACAGTATGAGTGTTTGTGTGTGTGTATAGCTAAAAAATATACTTTAAGTTTTTCGAAACATACTCTATGCTAAGAAGTGATCAGCTCAACTGCCTAATATCCAAACCACATGCATACAACACAATTTGTATTTCAGAAAGTTGAATCCCAATGATATTAACAAGAGCTTAACTGACTTTTGTCCAGATAATTTGGATAAGATCACCATATGATCCTGCAGAATTAAACAATAAATCTATATTCAGCTCATCAATAAATGATCTTACTATTCTTCAGTCCACAAATCTTATTGAAGGACAAATAAGGTGTTTGATCTCTAACTCATTGCTGATTCATGCTAAATCATCCTTGATTTAGAGATGGCTCCAGCAACATATCCAGATCATAAAACATAGAACAACAGAGTTGGACAGGACCTTGGAGGTCTTCTAGACCAGAGGTCGCCGCCCTTTACAACTTTAAGCTTAGGGGACTTCAACTCCCAGAATTCCCCAGCAAAGCTGACTGGGAAATTCTAGGAGTTGAAGTCCTCCAGGCTTAAAGTTGCCAAGGTTGGAGACCTCAGTTCTAGACCATTCTATGATGTCTCCCTTGGACAACTTTCCAGATAGTTTATTAGTTAGTTTATTAAATTTATATACCGCACCCTTTCCCAAAAGGGACTCGGGGATACCTCCTCAGATGTCAGCTCAGGGGAGGATGAACCCATTCCTGGTACATAAAGAGCTGAGTGTGTTAGGAGTAGACTCCTAGAGTTGAGTAGGCAATATATAATACCATGATGACAAATGGTCATTGTGGCTTTAAGGATGTTGGAATGTTGGAATGCAAATAGAGACTGTAAGTGGAAGTGTAATTATCTCCACTATAAGCCAAAGTAAGCAGAACGCATGCTCTCTCTGCCGGATTTGCTGATATCTCTGCTAATTGCTCCTCTGCTTGAAGATCTATCTACTGATAACTGACTGCTCGTGTGCTGTGACTGACTGTGTTTGAAGAAGGAAGAAGTGTGGTTTACTGACTGTAAGCAAACTACTATTTGTTAAGGACTTTGTTTTGACTAACTAACAACCATCACTGCTTGTGAAGCAGTAGTTTAGTTTTATAACACCAGTAAAGCTATTTTGTTTTTACTAACAGTGTCTGGTTTACTATTTGTGTGTTTACTAGCAATGTTTCTCTAGCTGCATATTCCACCGCACAACTTTCTGTCTCCCAATGGAGATATCCCCTAACAGAGTGGATTGATGGCTCTGGAAGGGATTTGGAGGAGGCTTCAGCTGGGGAAAGTTTGCAGTGGCAGACGGCCAGTGAAGAGGAGGAGGAGGAACTGCCTTCTGAACTAATCCGTACTAATATGTAGGGGAGAGAAAAGGCAGGAGCAGAGAATGTCAGCCAGACTATTCGAGAGGAGAAAGCCCTGCCTGTCTTGATGGGCTGCACCAGAACCTGGCTATTTATCACAGCAGACAGATGGAGGCGCTGATGGGGACATGTTTGTTTTTAGCTGCTTGTTTGATCGTTGTGATTCCTGCTTCTCTCTGGATTGACATCGTGTTTGGAATTGTGCCTTGGAGACTGAACTTTTCTTGCCTCGTGAGCTCTCTTGTGTTTGTATTTAAGTTTTGCCAGGTGGATTTAAGTCTGTCTGGTGCAGTTATTTTGTTTGAGAAACTTTCAATTGCTTTATGGACTAATCTTGATCAGCTCGTGGCTGGACTTTATTGGGACAGGTTTGGGGTTTTGGTAAAGGGAATTGCTGGTGAATACGCTGTTTGCCCAAAAATAAAACAGGGACTTATTTTTTTTTGACCCCTGAAATAAGCACTTCGCCTTATTTTGAGGGAGGTCTTCTTATTTTTGAGGTGCAGGAGGTAGCAAGCATGGTCATCTCATGGTTGCTGCTGTGTTGCAATATTTTCAGGAAGGACTATTTTTGTGGAAAGAGGGTACTAAAAAACTCACAAAACCATGGTTACATCGGTGTGTGAGTGAGAGGGGCAGCACATATCCTGCCCAGGCAGGAGACCCAATATCATTCTGGACCTAATTGAATAATTATAATATTGAGTAGAGAAACCTCCAGATCAAAGAGGTGGAGCTTATTATTATGACAGGATGAGATTAAACTGAAATGTCCATAAGAATTGAAGAGTTTCTTTCAGGCTGCCTGGATGTGAGCAACAAGCCAGGACACAGCCCTGGCATTAGAGGGCTTCCTGTAAAACTGGGATATTCATTTCTTAGATGTTTGCATTCCTCATATATTGCTACCAAAATCACTGATCAGTAGGCACATCTATTTCTGTTAACATCAAGGTTTCCTTTTATTACAGTACTGGCTTGCATTGCGATGGAACAGATTTGCCAGATCTGATTCCATGAAGGATAGATACAAATGTTATTTTGTAGTGGCTGTGGCGATGCTTGTTATTCTTCCACAGAGGTAAAAGAATAAGCTTAAAAGGAGTGAAGATGCAACCATTCTATGAAGATATGTACCAGTTGAAATGTATGTTGTATATACAGTGCAGCATTTAATTGATTGGATTATAGTTTGTGTGTTAGTGAGATTTGAATGGTGACGTAAGTAGAGCTGGGTACAATAGCTTTCCTGAGTTGACCAGAAGGGTCTAAGAATATGTTTCTGTTTACCGTGTTTCCCCAAAAATAAGGCTGGGTCTTATATTAATAAGTTAGGACTTATTTTCAGGGAAATATGGTACTAAATGCATCCATCTGGCTGACAATCTTAACTGGGACTTATTTTGGGGGAAACAGGGTAGATACTATTTCTCCCCCCCCCCCCCCCCAATGTTATCTGCTGTCTTTGTTTCCCAGAATTCTCCTTGCTGAGCTATCAATTTATTTTCCCTGGGAAAGTATATTTGAAGAGAGTAATTTGTCTAACCCAGGGATGTCCAAACTTTAAGACTTGTGGACTTTGAAGAGAGTAATTTGTCTAACCCAGGGATGTCCAAACTTGGGAACTTTAAGACTTGTGGACTTCAACTCCCAGAATTCCCCAGCCAGCATAGCTGGCTGGGGAATTCTGGGAGTTGAAGTCCACAAGTCTTAAAGTTCCCAAGTTTGGACATCCCTGGTCTAACCTAATGCTACTTTTTCCTACTTCATGGTTCCAGAAGTAATAAAATGGCCTTGAAAGAGCCTGCCAGTTGAACTTGAGTTCTGTGCTCTTGATTACCATGGAATTTGAAGAAGATGGAGGATTCTGTTGAGAGTTCAGCCTTAATATAAAGAATAACTATTATTTAAATATAACATAGTAGTTTGAATCTGGCATGTATTAAATTCATTATATTCCATATAGCCCTCTTATTTCCTGATGCTATACAGAGGTAGTTCTCATAGTGAATTTTCCTAGTAGGCAAATGGTCTATAAAAAAACCATGATGCATCAAACATTCCAATTAGCATGGTAATGCACACCCATAAACATAAAATGCAGGCAGTCCTTGACTTAAGGCTATAATTGAGCCCCAGATTTCTGCTGCTGAGACTTGTTAAGGGAGCTTTTCTTCTTCTTCTTCTTCTTCTTCTTCTTCTTCTTCTTCTTCTTCTTCTTCTTCTTCTTCTTCTTCTTCTTCTTATTATTATTATTAAATTTGTATACCACCCTTCTCCCTTGTGGGACTTTATAACCTCTCTTCCCATAGTTATTAAGTGAAGCACTGCAGTTGTTAATAACAAGGTTGTTAAGTGAATCTGGCTTCCCCACTGGCTTTGCTTGTCAGAAGGCTGCAAAAGGTGGTCACATGACCCCAGGACACTGCAACTGTTACAAATGTGAGTCAGTGGCCAAATATCTGAATTTTGATCACATGACTGTGGGGATGTTGCAATGGTTGTAAGTGTGAAAAACAGTCATACATCATTTTTTTCGGTGCCATTGTAAGTTTGAACAGTCTTTAAATGAGCTGTTGTAAGTCAAGGACTACCTGTATATGTTTGTATAAATCCAAGTTAACCAAAGAGCAGGATTTGGGAAAAGATAGACTTTTCTCCAGCTCAGAATAAAAGGAAGGCTCAGGTTGCCAGCATTAGTCATTTGGGCTTGCATGCTTGACTTCTTTTGAAGCTTTTGTTTCTCAGGCATTCTTGACTTTTTCAGGTTGTCACTGACATTGCACAACGTAAATTAAATTTAACAGAATGTCACCAAGTGAGAACAGATATATGACTTTTTTTCCCCTCCCTTGGTAGCAACTGAGTTCTTACTTTAGCAACGTTCCCTCTGGTAGCAGGTGACCTACTTCAAAGCAACAAGGTTAGTCAGGCAGAAACAAATCCACTTTCTGTAGCAAGGAGATCTTCTACAATAGAAACAGGTGATGATCCCCTGAGGATTGATTTCCTGGATCACTTGCAGGGCAACCTTTAATTTAAGCCTTGCACTGTAGATTGGATCTAGTTGGGAACATACCCAACCTTTTTAGCTTTCCTTCAGGGAAGTACAACTTATCCTGCCTTTCGCATGCTTATAAATGGTAAGGTGCAATAAATCTCTGCAAATTCTTTTCTCAACAGTGGCGGAAAAACTGTGCCACCTAAAATTGAAAAGCTGACAGCACAGCTAGATCAAAGCACAGGAGTAAGATAATTGCATTAACTTAAACAAACTGGGACAGTTTCTCCCATCTCCCTGAATAAATAGTCTGATATATGAGATTTTTTGAAAACGCTTTCCCAAGGCAGTCCAGTTTTCTTGCTCTGATATTAAATACCATTTGTTTGAAGAAGAGCTTATTGGAAGGAAAACGAAAGGAAATTGGGCCGGTAAAAGGTATCATCGTGTGCAATTTTAGCTTTGCCAGGTATTCCCAGTGTAAAACTCTTAGTGATACTAAGACAGCTGGGTATTTTTTTATATTTATGGAAAGGAAATTTGGCTTGGAAATATTTCCAAATTAGTGGTTTAAAATAATAATTTTAAAACCACACACACACACTGCAAACTATAGTAGGAAAACAATGAATAGAAAGGCAGTGAGTTTAAAATAGCAATTGTTTTGCTAGTCAAATATTTGCTGCAATGCTTTACAATCTTTTAGAACAGGGGTCTCCAATCTTTGCAACTTTAAGTCTGAAGGACTTCAGCTCCCAGACTTCTCCAACCAGCAAAGCTGACTGGAGAAGTCTGAGAGCTGAAGTCCTTCAGACTTAAAGTTGCAAAGGTTGGAGACCCCTGTTTTAGAAGGCTCTTGGGTGGAGGGAGGCACCAGGGCTCAACTGTCCAGGAGTTCCATGGTCCAGAGGTACTAAAGATTCAAAAGAGGTATGAACAAGATTCAGATTGATTGATTGATTGACTGACTGATTGATTGATTGTATGCCATCAAGTCATAAAGGGACCATTGTTCCCCAGCCCTGCTTTAGATCACGGTTGTTCAACCTTCTGGCTTGCTTGGGGCTGCACAGATTGAAGAGGAATTGCCTTGGGCCACATATAAAATATATAATATTGTTAATGTATATAAATAACAACTTCCTTTATTTTTTAAAACATTTTTTACAATCCTATGCAGTTGCATTACTAATTGTCCAGGGTTGGACAAACCTGCGTGACATGATCCATCCCTAAACCATCCTTTTGATCTTCCAACAGTGCATCCATCATCATCGTACCTGAGTCTACCCACTGAGCTGCCGCCTCTTCCTCTCTTTCCCTCCACCTTTCCCAGAATTAGATCCTTCTCCAGAGAATTAGGTCTTTCCATAATAACTCCAAAACGTGATAATTTAAGCCTGGTCATTTATGCCTCCGATGAGAACTCTTGAGTTGATCTGTTCAATGTTTTATTGATTTATTTTTTTTCTTGGCTGTCCACAGTACCATTTCCAGTGTTCTCTCTGTAAAGCCATTTCTGCTTAATTGTGTTTTGTCAACATGCCGACTTCTTTCCTTGAAGAGTTTCTAGGTTCTATGTGCAAGCCTCCAACAGGCAAATATTTTAATACTTTACAGCAGGGGTCTCCAACCTTTGCAACTTTAAGTCTGAAGGACTTCAGCTCCTAGACTTCTCCAGCCAGCTTTGCTGGCTGGAGAATTCTGGGAGCTGAAGTCCTTCAGACTTAAAGTTGCAAAGGTTGGAGACCCCTGCATTACAGAACTATTTTAATGCTTTATAGAAAAGAGCCCACCATCTAGGACCGATGACCCATTGTCAAGGCTTTCAAAAATACGCGCAAGTCATTTTATTCTCCATCGGGTTCAGAAGTGGTATTCAACCAGTTTGAACTGGTTCGCCCGAACTGGTAGTGGAGATCGTGGGTGGCTCCACCCACTTTCCCCAGCTCTACTGCATCCCATTTAGGCCCTTTTTTTCCTGCAAAAGTGCATGTGTGAAAGGCTGTGCGCATGCGTGGAGGTGGCACATGCAAGTGAAGAGCGTGCACACTCACATTTGTGAACTGGTAAGGAAGGTATATATCACCCATGATTGCCTTATATCAAGAACAAGGGTGGTATTCCCTTCCCTTCCGGTTCACAAATGTGAGCATGCTTGTTTGCTTTGCTCATATGCGACACTTCCACACATGCACACAGCCTTCTGTGCTTTTGCCAAAAAAAAGGGCCTAAATGGGATGCCGTAGGAGCCAGGGCAGGTGGGCGGAGCCACTCGCGATTTCCGCTACTGGTTCGGGCAAACCGGTCTGAACCGGTAGAATGCTACCTCTGATCAAGAGCAAATCCACGAGCTCTTTTGGGAAGCAGCAAGCCGATGCCCTGAGCATGGGAAGTTCCTTGCCTCTCCTGGCAGCTGGACAGAAAAGGCCTGGCATAATCGAGCAGTCATTAAGACTTTAACACTTGCTTCAGAACACAAAGCAAACAATGCAAGCGGAGAACAAAATGGCTTAATAGCAGGCTGCCTGCTGAAAATATTTATATAGTTAACACGTCCTTCTCGTTTGTTGCCAACTGGACCAAAAATGTTATTCCTGGAATAGTTAAAACAGTGGCTTTTCTTTTATTACTGTCGTGGAAAAAAAAGATCAAACATTATCTTGCAGGCTGCTAGGAGCGTAGTTTTGAGGCCTGTACTCCTCCCAGCTCATTTTGTTTCTTACACAAGAGAGCTGGAATCCATTCAGCGTCTATCTTGTTTAGCATGCCACAGTGCCCGAACATTCATGGACAATTAAATGGCTGGCTTGTTTGTGCCTTTTTCACACAAAATAGTTGCTGGAAAAAAAGAAGGAACAATGCTCAAAGAATATTGATTCCCCACCCCTTTCTTATAATGTTGAAGAATGACGGGTCTCTTTAGCCATCAGCTGCTCTATTATTCAGGAGCATGTTTAAAATTCAGTTATTCTCAGGTATTTGTGGGGAGGGAGAGGGAAACTTTTTTTTTTTTTAAATGCACCCAGTCAGGAAAACGACACGGCACCATCTGTTTGGCTTGCTATACTATTTACCATTTTTTTAAAGCGTGTTTGTTTTCCTAAATTTCATATCAGCTTATGTTGCATTGAAAAGGCATGGGCATGTTTACGTGCACAAAATTCATCGCCGTTTTCATGCAGGTTCTTTTCCAAATAGTTCCAACTGTGCAAAGATTTCTCCCCATTAGGTGCCTCTTTACATTTATTTATTTATTTATTTTTATTTAAAACATTTATGGAGTACAACCACACATCTTATATTGAATTCTGAGTGGCTCCCAGTCAACAGTTAATACGATGCCACTAATAATACCACATAATATACCAATAATACGATATTACCACATAATATACCAATAATACGATATGGCACAGGACCTAGCTATCTGCGGGATCACATCCTGCCCCATACATCCCTGCGGCCGATTCGCTCCCACAGAGAGGGACTTCTCCGGGTGCCGTCCACTAGGCTATGCCAGCGGGAGACGCCCAGGGGAAGGGCCTTCTCTATGGCGGGCCCGACCCTCTGGAATGACCTTCCCCCGAAATTAGAACAACCACGGACCTCCGCTCCTTCCGTCAAAAACTAAATTAACTGTTTTTAGGATTTTTAGGGGTTTAGTTTAGTTTTAATATGGGATTTTAGCGCAGGGTTTTAGTTTAATTCATTTTAATATTGTATTATGTTTGTGGTTTTATATATGTATTTTTAAATTCCCTGTGCACCGCCTCGAGTCCCTTCGGGGAGAGAGAGTGGTATATAAATTAAATAATAATAATAATAATAATAATAATAATAATAATAATAATAATAATAGTTGTTGTTGTTGTTGTTATTGTTATTGTTATTGTTATTGTTATTATTAATTTCTATATTAATAAAAATGGCTGTGGGTGTGTATGTTCCAGCATAACCTCGAGCAATTTCAACCAAACTTGGTACACAAATGACTTACTCTCTGGAAACAAATACTGTGTGGGGGGGGGGGGGTAAGACACCCCTAAAACCCTTTGGGGGGTGTTCTGTTAAGATACAGCCTGCTGTGCCTTAAAATGGCTTCTACTGTATGGCCGTAAAATGGCTCTACTGTTCAGCACAGTGGAATTGTCATAGTAATGGCTTCACAGTACTCCACAAGGAGGATCTCTTTGGTAAGTGGGAAAATCCAACACTAGAAATTACACTTGGTCCGGACATTTCCCCCCTGTAAATAAATACCTGGGCAACGCCGGCTTATCAGTTAGTCACTAATAAAACCACATTATATCATATTTATGTCTTTTAAAACCATACATTAATAACCTGGAATCAAAGTTAAATTTCCAATGGATGGTGCCACATTAAATCCTCTCACTCATCTCACCCTATCCTAGCACTTGGGTTTTCCTTGTTATGCATTCCTTGGTATGTACTACTTAATCAGTTAATGGCTATGCAAAATATAGAAACATGAACATTGAAATGCAATTGAGTTCCAGTTTACTTCATATTCTAGCAAAATTCGACCCCTTGGTAGAAACCATAGACATTTACTATGAGAGCTCCGCATTCCAGTAGCTGATCCATCCAGTATAGGAGTCTCCTCTGGGACCTGTCCAAGGTCCTGAAAAATATAACCGATTTTTGTTTTGATTCCTTTGGTCTTTCATTGAAAATCTATACAGGTAGTCCTTGACTTATCACCCCATTTGGGACCAGAACTTCCATTGCTAAGTGAGGCAGTCATTAAATGAGTTAGGCCCAATATTGCCACGGTCATTAAGCAAATCACAGTACTTATTAAGTAAAATAGAGGTTCATTAAGTGAATCCATCTTTTCCCACAACTTTGTTGGAAATCACCTGGGAAGGTTGTGAGTGGCAATTTTGTGTGCCCAGGATGCTGCAAGTGTTGTAAATACATACCAGATGCCAAGTGCCTGGATTTTGATCATGTGACTGTGGGGATGCTATGATGGTCATAAGCGCGAAGACTGATCATAAGTCGCTTTTTTCAGTTCCATTTAAACTTCAGACAGTTGTTCAATAAATAGTCTTAAGTCAGGGACTACCTTGACTTATTCCTGCTTGAAATATTATGGTTTAATGCTCATGAGAACAGAACAGAGGAAGACAGAAATTGAAGTGGCATGAGGAAGTTTCTCATTGCACAAATTTCTAATTGATACACATCCCAAAAGAAGGGAATACAAAATTTGTAAACTGGCATAGATAACTTACCAAACATTGTTGGTAATCCTTGGTAAGGCCACACTTGGAATACTGCACACAGTTTTGGTCGCCAAAATCAATTCTGAAAAATTGCTGCAAAAATTCAAATAAAAAATGATCAGAACATTAAAACATAATGAACTACATTGAAAAACATGAGACATTTTACTCAGGCATAAGCCAACTGTCTGGTTTGCATACAAATTGCTGCAAAACTATTCAAGAATGGAGATTTTCAATTTTGCAGTGTTAATATCAAGTAAACTGTTCTCCATATTTGTGTATCTAACTGCATTAAGGAAAGCCCCTTTAATTCTTTTTCTGAGGAAATTACTAAGCATTATAGATATATAATTGAGCCGATATTTTCATTTGGTAACTGAAGGTTTATGAAAGACTTATAATCTTTGACTTTTCAGGAACTGAAATAAGGCAAGTTATATTATTTTGAATAAACATGTTAAGCTATCCGTTGTGTTACCTTCTAATATGAAGCTTTACTTTGCTTGAAAATACCAGTGGAAAGAGATAAATTTGGCTTTAGCAGAAGAGTTACTTTGTATTGCAAATTAAGCTTTGAAACTTCAAAGGGTTCCAGAAAAATTATTCAGAAGCAGTTAACCAAAACTGATTAATTTTGCAATCTAATTGGAGCATATCTAAAGGTAGGCAACAGTTTTATCTCTCACAGCTCTGGCTTAAAATCCTCACAATGGTTTTACACAGATTATGCATGGAAGAAGCAGAAGTATTAAAAATGTCATGACAGAGAGAGCCCCCAAATTGTCAACTGACAAACAGAGGGGAACTATAAAACATAGAACAATTCCTGAAGCTAATTCTTGGATTAAAGAGATTACATGTTTCCTGTCTCAACTTTCTTTTTTTAATTGTCTGCCTTACACATTTACAGTAAAAATATTTAACTTGGAAATGGCTTGTTTTACCATTGGTCAGCATAGAACTAGGAGAATTTTGCTGGGTCAGATCAAAACCCTTTAGGAAAAGATTGTTAAGAAAGGCCAAATCAGGTGCAGCTGTTCTCTGGGCCACCATTTTGTTTTTCACAGTGGATCATCCAGATACTTCTAGATTGCTCACAAAGAGGAGATGGAGACATGCCCTTCTCCTGCCATTGCTTCTTTGCATATGGTACCAACCTGGAGATAATATTGATTCTTCAAAGCTCTTGGTAGACCTCCGTAAATTGGTAGAGCTCCATAAACCCTCCATAAATGTATCCAATCTTTTTAAAAAATACAATCACATTCATCTTGTAGAAATGAGTTCACAGCTTAACTATAGGCTGCTCCATCCGCCACCTTGACTACATTTGAATTTGAATTTTATTCGATTTGTAAACCGCGCCAATCTCCGTCGAGACGGACTCTGGGCGGTGTTAGACACCACTGAAGACTTGTCAGAAGGCAGCTCAAGCAGGCATTTTGATTTTATATTGAAGAGGAGAAGGAAGGGAAAAAATGCACCACCAGCCCAGGGGTGAGTTGCTACTGTTGTTACTGCCAGTTTGCAACCCGCGTGCAATATGCGCAATTCAATATAAATTTTTCTGCACGCATGCACAGAGCTATTTACAGTGAACTGCACATGCGCAGTCACTAAAATCCAAAATGGTGGCAGACAAGTGGGAACAAGGGAACCTGGTTTGGGGGCGTGGCAGGCCAGGCTCACAGCTGGTCCTGCGACCCAGGCCTGAATTCCACTACTGGTTTGGCCCAATTGGATCAAACTGGCAGATACCCACCTCTGGATCACCCCATATCTGATTATCTAGTTTTAATAAAATTAACCAAAGCAAATATTTCTTCATGTCAGAAAAAGGGTTAGAATTGACATGAAAAGAAAAATATCCAGAAGATATCTAGAAGGGGGAAAAAAAATCAATTATTAATGGCTGATGAACTGCACAGAACATTGTGTTATTCTTCTAGACAGGCCCTTGTACCTCTAGGATATGTTCTTCAATTTCATTTCAGCATTAACTACCCAGCATTATTCTATTCATTAGGGCAGGCTAAAAATAAAAGGAGGTCAAGTGGTTTCTGAAAGGCAGCCATCCCTCAAAGTGCTCGTCAAGAAAAAAAGCTGTCAGATCACCAAAGGGAAATGCTTCTATCAGAGCCACACAGCTCGGCATGGAGGTTTCTTCTCAATCCACCTTCTTATGCAATTGCAAAAGGCAGCCCATTTGCAAATGTTATAAAAGTGAATAATTGCACCTACCACATATTCTGATTTGCTCTCAAGATCTAGAGCAGAGGTTCCCAAACTTGGCAACTTTAAGACTTGTGGACTTCAATTCCCAGCTATGCTGGCTGGAGAATTCTGGGAGTTGAAGTCCACAAGTCTTAAAGTTGCCAAGTTTGGGAACCTCTGATCTAGAGAAAGGGACCACTAAACTTGCTGTGCAGCTAGATAATAGGAAACCTTCAGTAAGCATTAATGGGAAATGTAGCCAAGTCTCCTTTCAAGAAACATAATTTTGAAAATATTAAAGGAGGTAAATAAGGTTGTATCTTTAGTATGAGTCCAAATAATCATTGTTTGTGTAGACCTCGACTTACAACAGTTCATTTCGTGACTGTTCAAAGTACCTAGATTGAACAGCCAAGAAGCAGATGCAGACAGAGATAAGATTCAAGAGAGGAATCTGGGAGGCAAGCCATAAAAAGCATAACAATTAAAGTATTGAAGCGGGCAAGAGACGATGGATAAATGAAAAATGTGACTTATGACCGAGAGGATCCCATGATAAGATGATCTATACCCATTCCAGGTCACATTGCCACTGCTCTAACAGGAAAACCAGATCTCTGTGTGAGACTGCTGTCCAGTGGTGGGATTCGAGTTTTTTTTACTACCGGTTCTGTGGGTGTGGCTTGGTGGGTGTAGCTTGGCTTGGTGAGGGTGGCTTGGTGGGCATGGCAGGAGAAGGATACTGTAAAATCTCCATTCCCTCCTCACTCCAGAGAAAGGATACTGGGAGGCAGAGAATAGATGTGGGCGGGGCCAGTCAGAGGTGGCTGGTACTGCCCACATTACAAGTTCTCCCAAACGACTCAAAATTCTGCTACCGCGTCTCCAGAACTGGTCAGTACCTGCTGAATACCACCTCTGCTGCTGTCTCCTATCAGGCCCTAGGTCAGGCATGTCCAAAGTCCGGCCCGGGGGCCATTTGCGGCCCGGGGGTCGGTTCAATACGGCCCTCCAACAGCCCCCCCTGCTCTGTGTAAATGTGGCCCTCCCTTCCTCCCTCTGTCTCTGGGGCTGTGTGGCTGGGAGGGAGGTGGACGGAGGTTACGGATGCCTCCTCCCGCAGCGGGCGAGGGAGCAGGCGGGGTGAGCACCCAAGGCTACCGTCATCTTAAGCACCACTGAGGCTGTCGCCCGGCAGGGGCATCAGGCAGGGAAGCCGGTTGCGCCTCCATCGCTGCATGTTCTGGGGCTGCGAAGCTGGGAGGGAGGTGAATGCGCGGCCCCAGAACGTCCGCTTGGTGCCTGTCGGAGGGAGCCGCGATGGAGCCGCGACCGGTTTCTCTGCCTGACGCAGGCAGGGAAGCTGGTCGCGGCTTCATCGCGGCTCCCTCCAATGGGCACCACGGCTTACGTTCTGGGGCCGCACGTTCACCTCCCTCCCAGCCACGCAGCCCCAGAATGTGCAGCTCCCGCCGCACAAGGTCACCCGGCAGGGGCGTCAGGCAGGGAAGACGGATGCGCGGCCTCAGAACGTAAGCCGTGGTGCCTGTCGGAGGGAGCCATGATGGAGACGCGACCGGCTTCCCTGCCTGACGCCCCTGCTGGGCGACAGCCTCGGTGGTGCTTAAGATGACGGTAGCCTTGGGTGCTCACCCCGCCTGCTCCCTCGCCCGCTGCGGGAGGAGGCTTCCGTAACCTCCAACATACCGGCCCTTCTGCTGCTTCCCGGGGTGGAGGAGGGGAGGGGAGGGGAGAGAGGGAGTGATTGACAGACACAGAGAGAGACAGAAGGGGAGGGAGGGAAAGACAGAGAGACAGACAGAGACAGAGAGAAAGAGAGGGAGGGAGGGAGACGGAGAGAGACACAGATAGAGAATGACACAGGGAGGGATTGAAACTGAGACAGACGGGGAAAGAGGGAGAGACAGACATACAGAGAGAGTGAGGGAGGGAGAGAATCAGAGAGAGTGACACACACAGAGACAGGGAGAGACAGAGAGCGCGAGGGAGAGACAGATAGATAGAGACTGATTAAGTGAGTGAGAGACAGACAGACAGACACACACACAGAGTGACAGAGAAAGAAAGAAAGAGAAAGAGAAAGAGAGAGAGAGAGAAAGAGACAGAGAGACAGAAAGAAAGAGAAAAAGAGAAAGAAAGAAAGAGAGAAAAAGGGAAAGAAAGAAAGAGCGAAAGAGAGAGAGAAAGAGAGACAGAAAGAAAGAGAAAAAGGGAAAGAAAGAAAGAGCGAAAGAGAGAGGGAGAGAAAGAGAGACAGAAAGAAAGAGAAAAAGAGAGAAAAAGAAAGAAAGAGAGAGAAATGGAGAGAGAGAGAGAGGAAGAAAGAGAGAGAGAGAGAAAGAGAGACAGAAAGAAAGAAAGAGAGAGAGTAGGAAAGAGAGAAAGAGCGAGAGAAATGGAGAGAGAGAGAGGAAGAAAGAGAGAAAGAGAGAAAGAGGTAGGTAAGTTTTTTTAAAATTTATTTTCAATACATTGTGAAAACTCAACTGTCAGTTGATCTTAATGTTATGAAATGAAAAGTATGTCATTTGCAATTAACTTGGCATAAAATAATTTATTTGCATTTAATTGTAATGGTTCAAAGAATGTTCGGAAAAATGTTCGGCCCTCCACCATGTTCACTTCATCCAATCTGGCCCTCTTTGAAAAAGGTTTGGACACCACTGCCCTAGGTGGTTTGGGATAAGCTCATGGCTGTTACAATAGCTATGAATTCCTGAACTACCTTAGATTCCACTTCCAGACAAGGCAGACTTCCCCAAAATCATAATCCTGGGCAATTTCACTACTAAGTTAACAAATGTCTCCCTTAACAACAGACATTTTGGGCTTAGTTATGGCCATAAGTCAAGGACCTGGCTATTATTGGAATGCAGAGCTTGCATTCACATAGCCAACTTTCTTTCTTTGGTCTTCCTGTAGCACAGTGTTTCTCAACCTTGTCAACTTGAAGATGTCTGGACTTCAACTCCCAGAGTTCTCCAGCGAGCATTCGCTGGCTGGGGAATTCTGGGATTTGAAGTCCAGGTATCTTCAAGTTGACAAGGTTGAGAAACACTGCTGTAGCAGAAATAAACTTGTACTTGCAAGGTTAAAATTTTAAAACCTAAAAATGCCAGTGTGGGGCTATTTATGGATATGAGTAGAGCTCACCAGGCAGATCTCTCAGATGGGCCTCCTTTAATGAGAGGACTCAGCCCCGGGCCGTGGCAGTTGAGTGTAGGCAGAGAAGTGAAGGAAGAGGTGCACCCAATTATCCCAGAGGCTTGCACAGAAGTCAAAAATTAAATATATCTGCTTCTTCTAGGTGTTAAAATTGGGGGAAAATACAACATGCTTTCTGCAGTAAAGTAAGTTACTTCCATTTTATATCGCTGATACAAACAAATGCCTACTAAGTTGTCAAGTCGCCACAGAGCTAGCTACCCAAGAGGAAGATTGTAAACAACCCAAAGCCTTATAGAAAAAAAAATTTAAGACAGAAAGTCTCCCCTAGAGAACACTCATGATATCCATATCTAGTGATTCCATGAAGCATGACTTTTGTATTAGTCTGCCAGTCAACTCTATCTCAGTTCAATAACCAGACAGCCTCCCTGAGGTGCTCTTTCATTTCTCAGAAATGAAAAGATATTTACGGAGAGATAAAGCCAGTTCTAAATAGGTGTTAAGGCTGTGCAGCACTTCAGATTCAAAGGCAAAAATATATTTTGGAGTATGCAAAACTTAAAGTAGATACATATTTTCCCAAAACTTCAGGAAAAGATGCAGTTGGTTTTTTCGGAATTGCGAACAAATGCTACATTTTGCTGCTGGTGTTTTACAGTGTTGGAAGAAATGTCCTTCTGGGTTCAGTTCCAAGTGGGGGGAAAAGAAACATGGAGGCTGCTTGGAAAGATGGTTTAATGGTGGACAGGACCACATGGCTTGAGGTCCTGGGGAAAAAGGTGATCACATGCTTCCATATGTTGGGTGAAGAAGAAAAGAGGGAAAAGAAAGGGATTGCTGGGTTTTTTTATACTCTCTGATCAGCCCCACCTCTCTGTTTCCTGTTCCTGTGTAAGAAATGTATTCTGATTGGTTGTCAGACTCCCATGCAGGGGCAACTCTCTACGCTGTTTTGAGTCCAAGTTTGGTTGAGCATTGCTTCTTCCCAGGTGCCCTGCGGTGAGTTGGGTAAAGGGCTTGTTGGAAGAAATGTCCTTCTGGGTTCAACTCCAAGTGGGGGAAAAGACACTGGAGACATGGAGGCTGCTTGGAAAGATGGTTTAATGGTGGACAGCACCACATGGCTTGAGTCCTGAACAGAAAAGGTGATCACATGCTTCAATGTTGGGTGAAGAAGAAGAGAAGAGAGGAAGGGGCTTGCTGGGCTTTTTATAATCTCTTCAGCCCCACCTCTCTGTTTCCTGTTCCTGTGTCAAAAATGTATTCTGATTGGTTGTCAGACTCCCATGGGGCCATACAGGGGCAACTCTCTAGGCCAGGGATGTCCAAACTTGGGAACTTTAAGACTTGTGGACTTCAACTCCCAGAATTCCCCAGCCAGCTATGCTGGCTGGGGAATTCTGGGAGTTGAAGTCCACAAGTCTTAAAGTTCCCAAGTTTGGACATCCCTGCTCTAGGCTGTGTCGATCGAAAGGTCAGCAGTTCGGTGGTTCGAATCCCTAGTGCCATGTAACAGAGTGAGCTCCCGTTCCTTGTCCCAGCTTCTGCCAATCTAGCAGTTTGAAAGCACATTAAAAATGCAATAGAAAAATAGGGACCACCTTGGTGGGAAGTGAGGGGCAAGCCAGAATAGAAGACCTTTTACTTTGGAAGTTTGAATTAAATATAAAATACTTTTTGAAAATGAAACATTCACATAAAATGTATTATTTATTCCGTATCTTGATGGGGCAAAACCCACTTAACAAATGTATCACTTAACAACATAAAACTTGTTCTCAATTGTGGTTGTAAATCAAGGACTACCGGTATCAAAAGATGGAATAAAATATTAATATGAATAATAAAAATACAATACAGTCAATCAATAGAAAAACATCTACAAAATATATCCCAGAAGGGGTTCCGTCCCCAACACAAGACCTAAGAATTATTCTTGGCACAATTAATGGTTCATCCATATATTATGAAGGATGTTGTATTTAGACAATGGAAAGCTGGAATCTTAGGAAAAGTCAACAGTGTGAAAAACCAATATTATTTTGTCCGACTGGTAAAGTAGTCCTCGACTTATGACCCCTGATTGTTCAGTAAGCATTCGAAATTACAATGGTACTGGACAAAGGAACTTAATACTCTTGACCCAAGTTCTCAACATTGCAGAATCACATGATCAAAATGTGAGAAGTAGCCAGCACACCTGCCCTTATGATTGTGGGAGCACTGCAACTCCCCCCATCCTGTGGGCTGAGAGGCCTCACAGCAGCTAGGTCCATTGGCACTCTTCCCTTTGCCCCCCCCCCCCCATTCCCAAGAGACCTGGGCCTTTCTCCCTTGTCCACCATGCCTGGGTCTTTCCTTTCCCTCTTTCCCTGCAGCTGCTGATACGTGCATCCATCCCATGAGGGATGCATCTAAAAAACCAGCAAGGGCAATCTTCCTCAAGGTTAGAGAGGCAACCTTTCCCAATAGGACCTTCACTGGTTAACCTATTGTGGGCCGGCCTTGAGAAAGATTGCCTCTCTAGCCTTGAGGGAAATTGCCAATGCTATCTTTCTGGCCAGAAAGCTAGCAAAGGCAATTTGCTAGAGAGAACTAGCCAGCACACCCGCCCTTATAATTGTGGGAGCACTGCAACTCCCCCCATCCTGTGGGCTGAGAGGCCTCACAGCAGCTAGGCCCATTGGCACTCTTCCCTTTGCCCCCCCCCCCATTAAAAGTATACCCCCCAGGGTATAATTTAAAATTTTTGGGATATTTAATTGTTTTAACTTTTAAAACATTTTAGCACAGATCTAATAATTTAATAATTTAATGGTAAGGCCACACTTGGAATACTGCATACAGTTTTGGTCGCCACGATGTAGAAAAGAGGTGGAGACTCTGGAAAGAGTGCAGAGAAGAGCAACCAAGATGATTAGGGGACTGGAGACTAAAACATATGAAGAACGATTGCAGGAGCTGGGTATGTCTAGTTTGATGAAGAGAAGGACCAGGGGAGACATGATAGCAGTGTTCCAATATCTCAGGGGTTGCCACAAAGAAGAGGGAGTCAAACTATTCTCCAAGGCACCTGGGGGCAGGACAAGAAGCAATGGGTGGAAACTAATCAAGGAGAGAAGCAACTTAGAACTAAGGAGAAATTTCCTGACAGTTAGAACAATTAACCTCTGGAACAGCTTGCCTCCAGAAGTTGTGAATGCCCCATCCCTGGAAGTCTTTAAAAAGATGTTGGATAGCCATTTGTCTGAAATGGTATAAGGTTCCTGCCCACGCAGGGGGTTGGACTAGAAGACCTACAAGGTCCCTTACAACTCTGCTATTGTATTATATTATAATGCTATTTTATATTTTGTATGTGTTGTGGGTTTTTATCTTTCTGTGCACCGCCCTGAGTCCCACCAGGGAAAATAGAGTCGAATCAATCAATCAATCAATCAATCAATCAATCAATCAATCAATAAGTCTTTTCGGGGCTGGAAAGAGCCACCCTAGGAAAGGCAAGATTAGAGAGCAGAGTTGATATTCAGCAGGTTCTGACCAGTTCTCGAGAACCGGTAGCAGAATTTTTGAGTAGTTTGGAGAACCGGTAAATACCACCTCTGACTGGCCCCGCCCCCCCATCTATTTTCTGCCTCCCGAGTCCCAGCTGATCAGGAGGGAATGCGGATTTTGTAGTAACCTTCCCCTGGAGTAGGGAAGGAATGGAGATTTTACAGTATCCTTCCCCTGCCACGGCCCCCAAGCCACACCTACCAAGCCACGCTCACAGAACCAGTAGTAAATATTTTTGAATCCCACCATTGTTAGAGAGGCAATCATTTTCAAGGCTGGCCAGGAGCATGGATTTTGCTGACTGACTTCCTATTCGTGGCCAGGCTTGAGCAAGCTTTCTGACTGAGTCTCACATGACTGAGTGTGCCTACCAACAGCTAAAGGGAAGTGAATTGGGGCATGGTGAGATAGGGAGAATGCCCCAGGCCTCTAGGGAGGGGTGGCAGGTGGAGGGAGGAGGCCCCTGTGCTGGTGGGTCTAGCCAACCAGGGCGTCTGGGCCCAGCAGCAGGTTTTGACATGCAACTCTTGGGCCTGCCCCATCCCAAAGCACTCTGTGCGGTGACTTAACGATGGAGAGTTGGGATTGTGGTCCTCTAATGCAGGGGTCTCCAACCTTTGCCACTTTAAGTCTGAAGGACTTCAGCTCCCAGGTCTGGGAGCTGAAGTCCTTCAGACTTAAAATGGCAAAGGTTGGAGACCCCTGCTCTAATGGCCACAATGATCCTAAAACTAAAATTCCATCCTCAACTGAGGTTGTAAGTCTAGAACTCATTGTATACATGAATTAATATGGTGCATTTAGTTGACAAAATGTTGACAACATTTTTACTTTCCCTTCCTCTTTACTATTTGCATCCAGCCACAAGAATGATGACTCAAGCTGGTGAAGTGAGCATTTTATTTTCAAGCATATGGACTGTAGCTGCCAGAGGTCAGTCAGCAGATGTCTTGAGCCTGGAAAATTCAGAGAGTTGTTGACACAGGCTGTTTTTAACCCTTAGTGGGTAAAGGTCAAGTAAATCATCTATATTCACTTCAGTCAGTGAATATTAATAAGCAGAGCATGGGGATTCATGCTTCTGTCTGGTTTGCTTGCCAGAAGCAGCACCACGTGGAGAATTTAGTCTGTTGAATATCTGGGAAATTTGGCATGGGTCCCTCCCTCCCCCCCTCCTCTTTCACCCTCACTTCCTCCCTCCCTCCCTTCTTGCTCCCCCCCCCCCACACACACAAACACACATTCTTTCCTGAGAATGTGAATTTTGGCTACTCCATGAAAAAAAAAAGAATGACAATTCTTCATCCAGGTAATTTGGATGAAATAATTTAAAAAAAAAGCTGAATCCTGAAACTTGCCACACAGTTTGCATATTGCACATATTGTACTGTACAAAAATATTCTCCCTTTTATCTTGTAGAGTTTTTATGGCGTAACTTATCATGCTGGGAGTACAATATGGCATTGAATTTGGCCTTCATTCACTTGCTTAAAGGGTTCAGAGATTTCAGAAGTTATAACTATCAATGACTAGAATCTTTGTTAAAAGATAAAGTAGAAATTTGCCTATGTTATTTCAATTATACATTTAATGTTCTTTGATGGCTCTTCATAAAGCTGTAGCATTGATAGAATTTTGCCATTATTATATACCTAAAAAATTCATGGTTTGTAAATTACCCCCGTGTGAGTCAATCCCCTATTACTTGTGATGGCTCAGGGTGGCCATGGCCAGAACTTTGTGGACTATTGGTTTAACCCAAGGAAGACTCATTGGAACACAGGAATATAAGAATAGGAAAGATAAAGGTTCCCCCTCGCATGTACATGCTAAATGCCGAAGGCGCACAGAATGCTGTTATCTCCCCACCAAAGGTGGTCCCTATTTTTTCTACTTTCATTTTTACATGCTTTCGAACTGCTAGGTTGGCAGAAGCTGGGACAAGTAACGGGAGCTTACTTCATTACATGGTGCTGGAGGTTCAAACCGATGAACTGCCGACCTTTGTGATTGACAATCTCAAAATCTTAGCCACTGAGCCCTAATATAAGAATAGATTATACAAAATTCAGTGAGACTTTCTTCTAGGTAAGAGAACAAAATACATTATAAATGTTACTTTAAATGTGAAGTTCCAATTCTGATAATGTCAGACATGGACCCTTAAGATCCACACACACTGTCTGTCCCCATTTCTATCTTTAATTTCAAGAAATTGCGCTGGCAGCTACTGTTGTTTTAACTGACACTGGATGCCTAATAATTTTTCAGCATTTTAGAAAACTTGATCCAAACTATAGCAATAACAGGCTCTAAAAGAACAACCTGATAAAATTGGACCAGAGATTTTCCAGCCTAATACATGTATTGATTGACTTTTTCTCTCTTCTGTAAAGCCTCTTGAAATGAATGGGGACTTTTACAAATGTGATGTCTATTGGAATTCACCTTCAATGATTAGACGTTACTGAGATCAGCTTCAAAAACACAAAATATGTTTTAAAATTTTATGGACTATTGTGGCTCTCAAAAGTTGGTAAATTTATGATAACATACCTTTTTTTAGTTTTTATGGTGCCACAATAGTCTGTTATGTTTGCTGGACTAGAACAATATGGTTGTGCCTCTGCAAGAAATTAATAAAACTAGCTAATGATTTATCATTTGTGCATCTCAGCTTTCAGGTAGCGGTATATAATGACTGATTTCTGTATTTATTATTTCCTCTTTCTCATGAAATGGGATGAAGTAACAATGCCAAGATTCCAGCCTTTTTCTTTTTCTGCAAATATGCTGATATTTGCAGGATTACTTCACTGAACTGTTTGCCAACTCATTTTGTTTATTGGTGACAACCCAACATTCTGGATAAAAAAATGTGTCCAAGGCTGAATGACAGCTGAACGAATGTTTTTTCTTCTGCTTCAGCAAAATGAAATTAGAATTCAGGGGCATTTCGGATTTTGTTGGAAGGGTGACTTATAGATGGCACTCTGTATGATGTGGTCAATAATGGCTATATAATAATGTCCATAAAGATAGCATGGCGTGTATTCTATATTCAGTCATTGTATCAAAAAATCTAAACTGTCCAACCTTCATATGATTCCTCCCTTGTAGTGATATTTTTGTTGAGCTTAAGCAGTGCAATCTTAGGAGGTTCTGACAAAAAGAATTTTGGGGCCATATATAGTGTATATACCCTTTCATTCATAGTCCTATAGCATCATCAGGATGGTGTCTGAGATTTTGCCAACTATTAATTTATTTTGTGGACTACCAGTACAGAAGCATGTTCAGAGAATACCAATGCCCGTAATTTAGGCTAGTTGCCTCCTTGAAGATGTGTGGAATTCAACTCCCAGAATTAGAACAATTAACCAGTGGAACAGCTTGCCTCCAGAAGTTGTGAATGCTGTTTAAGAAGATGTTGGATAGCCGTTTGTCTGAAACGGTATAGGGTTTCCTGCCTAGGCAGGGGGTTGGATTAGAAGACCTCCCAGGTCCCTTCCAACTCCCCTATTGTATTGGATTGAATTGTAATTCTCCAGCCACCAGCCACAGCCTAATCTGAAGCCAAAGGTAAAAAGGTCCAACTCAGGGGACCCAAACAGCCGGAACTATTTAATCTTTTTAGGGTTGAGTCAGTTTGTTCACTGCCCTGTGGCTGGGTGGGTGTGGCCATGGTGGGCGCATCCTAGTCGGTCTTCTGCACCATGGTGGGGCGGGGTGTTGCCCTTCCCAGCCTCCGGAAGCTTCCCTCAAGCCTCTGGGAAGGCAAAAACTGCTTCGCCTGGGCTCTGGATCTTCTTAAAGACTTCCAGGGTTGGGGCATTCACAACTTCTGGAGGCAAGCTGTTCCAGAGGTTAATTGTTCTAACTGTCAGGAAATTTCTCCTTAGTTCTAAGTTGCTTCTCTCCTTGATTAGTTTCCACCCATTGCTTCTTGTCCTGCCCCCAGGTGCCTTGGAGAATAGTTTGACTCCCTCTTCTTTGTGGCACCCTCTGAGATATCGGAACACTGCTATCATGTCTCCCCTGGTCCTTCTCTTCATCAAACTAGACATACCCAGCTCCTGCAACCGTTCTTCATATGTTTTAGTCTCCATTCCCCTAATCATCTTGGTTGCTCTTCTCTGCACTCTTTCCAGAGTCTCCACGTCTTTTCTACATCGTGGCGACCAAAACTGCAGTATTCCAAGTGTGGCCTTATCAATGCACTACACAGTGGCATTAACACTTCACGTGATCTAGATTCTATCCCTCTGTTTATGCAGCCTAGAACTGTGTTGGCTTTTTTGGCAGCTGCTGCACACTGCTGGCTCATATTTAAATGGTTGTCCACTAGGATTCCAAGATCCCTCTCACAGTTGCTACTATTGAGCAAGGTACCACCTATACTGTACCTGTGCATTTTGTTTTTCTTGCCTAAATGTAGAACCTTACTTTTTTCACAATTGAATTTCATTTTGTTAGATAGCATCCAATGTTCAAGTTTGTCAAGATCCTTCTGTATCTTAAGCCTATCTTCTGGAGTGTTGGCTATTCCTGCCAGCTTGGTGTCGTCTGCAAATTTGATGAGTTCCCCATTTATCCCCTCATCCAAATCATTGATGAAGATGTTGAAGAGCCTGGGCCTAAAACAGATCACCCAAACCCGTGTGAACCCCCAGCAGGCCACTCCTGGTTCCTCCCCATTCAAACACAAACAGCTTCCTGACTCTGGGTCAGCACACTGACAGCATCCCCTACACAGCCTGGTGTCGAGATGCACAATTGGATGTCATCTGCATACTGATCATGCCAAACCCTGAAGTGACAGGTGACCTCAATCTCAAGCAGTTTAATGTAGATTTTAAACAGGCAAAAGCTTCCCCTTATTCCTACAGAAAATTGGAAGCACACAGCCCTGAAGCTGCACTTTGCAACTTATAAGCATGAATCGTTTTTAATGGGGCAAATTAAGCTTTGAGGGTTATTTTTTGGGCTGTCTAGCTTTCAATTGCATAAACTACATCTCATCCTCAATCATTTGCCTCCCAAATAAACAGCAGTAGAAGATTTGTATTTGTATTCATTTGTTTGATAAACATGTACAAGAAAGCAAGTATAAATATAAACATGGATAGGAACGAAAGAAATGAATACAAATAAATGGGAACAGTAGGACAGGGATGGTTGGCACGCTGGTGCAGTTATGCACAATCCCTTCATGGAGCTCTTAGTTTAAAGTTGAAGCTGTGAGGGTTAGAGCAAGGGTCTCCAACCTTTGCAACTTTAAGTCTGAAGGACTTCAGCTCCCAGACTTCTCCAGCCAGCTCTGCTCAAGCGCTCGTTACGTCCCGCCTAGACTACTGTAACGCTCTCTACATGGGGCTCCCTTTGAGGTGCATCCGGAGGCTCCAGTTAGTGCAGAATGTATCTCGAAGCTCCTACGTAACACCTCTCCTGTGCGAGCTGCACAGGCTGCCAGTGGCCTTCCGGGTGCGCTTCAAGGTGCTTGTTACCATTTTCAAATCGCTCCATGGCACGGGGCCTAGCTATTTGCGGGACCGTCTCCTGCTGCATACCTCCCACCGTCCGATCGGCTCCCACAGGGAGGGCCTCCTCAGGGTACCATCCTCCGGTCAATGCCGACTATCAGTGCCTAGGGGAAGGGCCTTCTCAGTGGCTGGGCCATCCCTCTGGAACGACCTACCCCCTGAACTTTGGACTATCACAGACCTTCCCCTCTTTCGCCGCTCACTTAAGACATATCTTTTCCATCAAGCCGGTTTAGCTTGAGAGCTTAGAGCTCTGATTTAATTCAATTTTAGCTAATGAATAAATGTATTTTAAAATTTTAATGGGATGTTTTAGCACCGGTCCTTAGTTTAATTTATTTTAGACATTACTCTGTATTTATTGTTATTTATTGATTTTAACTCCCTGTGCACCGCCCTGGGTCCATTTTGATGGAGAAGGGCGGTTATACAAATCAAAATAAAATAAATAAAAATAAAATAAATAAATAAAATAAATTGAAACCCACCACTGATCTCTGCCCTTTTTTTCTTTGCCCAAGATCTTGAAGCATGTGATCCTGTCCCCCCTTAAAACCATCTTTCCAAACAGCCACCATTGTTTCCAGTGTCTTTCTCCCCACTTGGAACTGAACTCAGATGGACATTTCTTCCAACACAAATAATTATCTACTGAAGATTATCTTCTGATTATGGCTTAGGTTGTTGTTGTTGTTGTTGTTGTTATTATTATTATTATTATACAGTGTTTTCTTTGTTGCTGATGTTCTTCTATCTTTCAGCATGTGCTGAAGTTCACCTTCAGATACTTTTCTCCTTTGTAGAATGTTCACTGCAGAGCTCAGCAAGATAAATTGCTCATTTTTCCTTCATTGTGCGTATAAATCTGTTTATTCCTCTCGGTGTCTCATTTCAGCTTGACCTGTCAGGTGTGAGAAATTTATTCTCTCGATGTATCAGCCACCATCTGAGCTTATTAACCATCTCATCATGACCCTGCTGACTCTGAGATGGACTTTTAGCAACCATCGCAAATTTGACTTCCAGTTTGATAATTTTATGTTTAAATTGACACTTCCCTGCATCATCCCTCAGTAATTAATTCAAATTGATTTGGAAATTATCTCTTCGAAAAGGTTTACAAGCTGCCTGAAGAACCATAAAACTTAGTAGGGATAAACAAGACTTTTCTGTGAGAACCAATCTATTACCATTTAGTGGGAATTAAGTTAGATCTGTTTGCAGGTAGTCCTCAATTCACAACAGTAATTGAGCTTGGAATTATGGTCACAATTTGTGGCAGTTGTTAAGCAGAACACCTTGTGACTGTGCCTAATTTTATGGTCTTTCTTTACAAACACGACAGTTGTTAACCTAATCATTTTCTTCGATGGGTGCGGTTTTTGCCGGAAACCAGAAATAAATGCCGGAAACTGGCAAACCCCCCCCCCCAAAATCATGCTCACACAACCACAGAATGCTTCAAACAGCCATAAAAATGAACGAGTTGTTAAGTGCCCAAAATGCAGTCACGTGACCACAGATATGTGTGTGTCAGAGGTATTATTCTACTAGTTCAAACCGGTTCGCCTGAACTGGTAGTGGAAATCATGCATGGCCCCGCCCACCCATCCCAGCTCTACGGCATCTCATTTAGGCCCTTATTTTCATCAAAGAAGATGAAATTTTCATCAGAGAAGAGCAACCAAGATGATTAGGGGACTGGAGACTAAAACATATGAGGAACGGTTGCAGGAACTGGGTATGTCTAGTTTAATGAAAAGAAGGACTAGGGGAGACATGATAGCAGTGTTCCAATATCTCAGGGATGGCCACAAAGAAGAGGGAGTCAAACTATTCTGCAGGACACCTGAGGGCAGAACAAGAAGCAATGGGTGGAAACTAATCAAGGAGAGAAGCAACTTAGAACTAAGGAGAAATTTCCTGACAGTTAGAACAATTAATCAGTGGAACAGCTTTACCTCCAGAAGTTGTGAATGCTCCAACACTGCAAGTCTTCAAGAAGACGTTGGATAGCCATTTGTCGTAAATGGTATAGGGCTTCCTGCCTAGGCAGGGAGTTGGACTAGATGACCTCCAAGGTCCCTTCCAACTCTGCTATTGTATTGTACTGTAAAAGCACATATGCGGCAGGCTGTACATGCATGCTTACATTTGCGAGCTGATAGGGAAGGTAAGTGAATACCGTCTGTGTGTGTGTGTGTGTGTGTGTGTGTGTGTGTGTGTGTAGCATCAGAACTCTGGAATGGATTATAAGTAGCTGGGGGAAGTCCGTCATAACATTGAATGGTTGCTAATCAATTAATTGTTAATCAACGATTCTCCATACCATAATTATCATATATATTATGTTATGGAATGTGGTGGAATGGAAACATTTGGGAGCGAGAAAGAGATATTAATTAGATGGATATCCTGAGCATCGTAAATACAGAGCTATAAACTAGTGGCATCAGGGCATTTCAAAAAAAGCAAAGATGATAGAAAAGGAGTGCAAAAAAAAAAAAAGTACAAGCAATGAAGCAATAAGGTTCCTGTGTTCAGTGAGGTTATCTGGAAAAATAACATAACTTTGAGAAATGTATCTTCATGTGGAAGAATGAGAGATAAAACAAGAGATCTCAGTGGTGACATGACAACTCCCTCTAGCTAAAATGTAGCAAGCTTCCTCATTATGATTTGTTTGTTTGAAATCTAAAACACGCACACTCACACCCATCAGTTTTATAGGCAATCTTATTAAGTGAATGCTGGATTACGAAGCGTATATGAAATGCATCCATGCATGGCTTTTACCCCCCAATAATTATGCCAGCTTTATAAAAAAAAATATGGGAAGTTGCTCACTGGGTGATTATGAATTATAAAAGAAAGAACAGCCCTCTCTAAATCTACCTAATTGTGCATCATAGAGCTGCTCAAGCCAACCATCTATATGGTGTATGCAAATATCCATATAGATATCGTGCATTGGTGCTGCATTACTTCCAGTGAAGAAATGAGGCATGGAGGATAGCTTAGTAATACTTTGTCAAGATGAAAGGCTTCCCGTGGATCATGGGAAAACAAGTTTCTGCATGGTATGATAAAATAGGAAAGAACCTGACTCCTTGGAGAAAATGAACAAAGGCTGAATTCAGTACCCTATTGAACTATTAAAATACTAAAAATGAATAAATAGGGACACACTCAGGGGTGGGCTTCAAAAATTTTAGCAAATGGTTCTCTGCCAGGTTGCTCGGTGGGCGTGGCCATGGTGGGCATGGCCTAGTTGGCTTCCTGCACCATGGGGGAGGGGTTTTTGCCCTCTCCCGTCTCCGGAGGCTTTCCTCGAACCTCTGGGAGGGTGAAAATGGCCTCCCTACGCCCCCTGGAGGTCCGTTTCTGGCTTTCCCAAACTTCCGGTAGGCCCACTTTTGGCCTCCCCGAGCCTCTGCGTGCACCCTGCACTTACCTACATCCAAAACAGGCCGCGTGGGGACTCCTGGGAAGAGTGGGGCAGGGTGGGTGGGGCTAGCCAGGAGCAGGATTTGGGGGTTCTCCGAACTGCACAGAATCTTAGCTAGAGGTTCTCCCGAACACCTGCGAACCCCCAGCAGCCCACCCCTGGCACACACTCTGTGCTTAAGGGCACTGCTGAGCCTCTCACAATTTAAGAAAGAATACTTCCCTACTACTCTTAGCTCTTTTTCCAGGACAGCAGAAATCTATCTAAAACAGCAAAAAATTTCAACATCGTCGGTTTTAAGATGGGTGGACTTCAACTCCCAGAATTCCCTGGTGAGCATGCTGGCTGGGGAATTCTGGGAGTTGAAGTCCACCCATCTTAAAGTTGCCAGCCTTGAAAAATGCTGCTCCAGAAAGTCAGAGAGGCTGCTGAAGGGCTGCTTTAGTTGATAAAGCAAATGTTTATAACATACAGGAACATCCTTAATGTTTAACATCTAGTTATTAAGCTACTTTCTTATGCACTGAATGAAAATCTCTAACTATACATTTCAATGAATTATTTATCTGTAAATTCATTTATATTATGAATTTCACATCAGTGTACAATGATATAGTAAATCATTCGGTATTCATATTAGCAATATCAGCAATCTGTTCCTCATCACCACCTTCTCTTAACTTATGTCATCCTGATGAAAAATGAAAGGTGAGAGGAGTGAGGGGGAGAGAGAGTTGCAGCTGGCCAAAAATTCATTGTGGAAAAATGAGGGAATTCACTGGAGCCCAATATTTTCCTCTATTTTTATGTGAGGCACCGGGGCCAGGGAGAAGGTGAACTTAATTGCTATGTTCAGCTGCTGTTCTTAGCTATCTATGGTAATGCAATCTCCGGCAATAGTTCTTTGACAATGCACACTAATTAAAGATATTTAAATGAGTAAACAATCCTTTTTTATCAAATAAAGCAGTATTGGAAGCGATCCAGAAAAGATTAAAGTGCCTTTGGGATTAATGAATGCCTGTGCCCTGAATTGTTATTGGCTCTCCAATCAAACCTCCTAACATTAAGGAAAATACTAGTGGTTGAGTTATAATTACTGCTTAACTGCACATAGTAGCCCATACAAAGGCCCATTGAATGCAAAAATATCTGAAGTAATACCTGAGCACACTGGATGAGCAAATATTCTGGATGGGCAAATAGTCTAAGACAGTGGTCACCAACTGGTGGTCCTTGGACTACTGGCAGTCCACAAAGAAAATTTTAGTGGTCCACAGAAAAATTATTTGTATTTTTTATATTGCACTAAATCAGGGGTCCTCAAACTATGGCCCCTGGAATGGATACATGCAATGAATGTTTGTGTTGCTGCAGAGAATCGCCCACTTCCAGGTCTTTTTATGCAGGTTGGAGGGGACGAAAAAAATCTTACTTGCAGTCTGCTTTGGCCTCCTGGTTCAGGGCTTTGGGCGAAGACTGGAGGGAAGTGCCCCTGGTGGCAAAGAGCCAGAGGGCCATGTTCCAGTGGGACTGCATTATGGCCTGGAACTGGTTGACCATCTCAGCCCGCTCAGCCTCCAGGCGCCGGTACCTGGCCTTGCACTCCCACAGGTCTTCCCTCTGCTTCGAAAGCCTATGCTCGTAGTCCTCAGTGAGATGTCTACCCAGCCGGTCATTAGGCGGATCATATTAGTGGTGCATGGAATTTAAAATTATGAATTTAGTGGTCCCTGAGGTCTGAAAGTTTGGTGACCCCTATTCTAAGACATCATGTCAGCTCCTATGGGATGGGTGAGGCAGAGACAGTAAACCACATCTTCTACTCAAGATGTGATTCTTTCTGTCACAATTCACTTCCTTTGGAAGTACTTTGCAGAAAGATAATTCACTTTTTATTTATTTTTTAGTCACCTATGAAACCAAAAGTTAGGTGTCTGCAGCAACATAGCCTCGCATACTGTCTGCTGGCAACTACCTTTAACTTCTCCAAGTTTTCACGAAATTTTGGGTCTCCCTTGATATGGCAGTTCCAGAGGCCTTTGGGGGCTTCAAAAAAAGAAATCTGGAGATTTTCGTGTTACCTCTGGACTACAAGGATACAGAGAAAATGTATGCTTTTCTGATTATGATCCCTGAAAGTAGATCTGATGCCTAGGAAGTGAGAATAGTTTTTAATGGTTATTTTGGAAATAATATGAGCAAACCAGGTTAGGAAGGTACATAAGCACAAAAGAAAGTGTTTCCTTTTGGATGTGCTGTGTGTTGTGAACCACATTCAGATGCATCTGAATATGTCTGTCATCCCATGTCAGCCAATCAGTGCCATATATGCCATGATTAATGTGTAGGAAATTATGTATTCCTGATCCCACCTGTTTTACACTTGTGATCCCTTAGCAAAATGCTCGTGTGGCTTTTTCCCTCTTTCCACACAAACTTGTTTAGCCTGCAGTCTAGCTTAGCTGCTAGAGAGAATTTGTTTTTAAAATTTTCATGCATTTTCTACTTCTCAAAATAACAGATAAATATCTAGACCACCTCCCTATTTATTGCTTACAATATATAATGCTAGAAAATTTAGGTCTTGGCACAACCCATGGATAAACAAGAGGTTTTCTAGTGTCCTCTCATGGAACACAAATGAGAAATTTTTGCTGACTTATAAAAATGCATTGCATGAAGCAGTTACATTGAAGACAAGTCTTCAGCCCACTCCATAAAGACAGGCTTCCCTAGAATCAATAGGCAGTGCTGAAATCAGCAAATGTCTTTCATATATTCAATTGATGGACTAACTTACTGCTGGCGGAAGTATGAATATATGCCAATTTCCCATTAAGAAAGATAGTCAGCTTCCTTTGTAAATTTGTAAGAAGGTCAACAAGGGATGGGATCCTGAGAGCACAGAGAGATGGTCCCTTGATATCAACAGAATGAGATTGCCATCTTGAAACAGATCCCGAAAAAGATTAGAGAAATAAGAAGGAAATATTCCTTCTTATCAAAAAGATTATATAAAAAGGGGGTGTGGTTTAAGTAGTTGATGCCTGAGGGAATGTTAGTGTTCTGGGAGGGGGGAAGAGTAAGAATTAAAACATTTGCAGAGGCGGAAGCCTTTCTTAAAAAATATTCCCCAATCCTGGAGGATGAAAATGGGGGAACGGGAGGGGCCACAGCTCCGCCCACTGGAGGTCAGGGAGAGGAAGATACAATTGCTAAAAAACTCAGATCTCACAAATGACTTTCTTCTATATAGTGTAACCTTTATCTGGATGTTTATAGAAACAATGATTGATTGCATGAATATATAAAATGATATATCTGTATCTCTTTCCACTTTGTAGGGAAATGAAAAATTTATTGTATTACCTTTTTTTTTCTCTGTATGAAGCCTCGGAGGGGGCCGACACCTCCGACATAGATGTCCTCAAAATATCTCTTTAATACCTTATACCTTTTTTTCTATTTTTAAAATTTTGTAAAAACCAATAAAACTTTTTTCTCATAAAAAAAAAGAAAGAAAGACAGCTTCCTTAAATCATATTGATTGTATATTTTGTGTTTCATTAAATGATTCAGAAAGTTTATGCATTTCATTAACGGACTCCTTGTGTAGTGTGGCTTTAAAAAAAAATGAAATAAGTATTTCTTAAACAACCCAATTTGAATAAAGAAGCCAATTGTTCATTTTGCTGTCCTTATAGATGTTTGTTTTCTGAGGCTAACAATCAATTCCCATTTATTTTTTTATTTTTTTAAATTTTTTTAAAATTTATATCCCGCCCTTCTCCACAGAGGACCCAGGGCGGCGCACAGGAAATTTAAAAACATACAAAATACAAAAGATAAATATATAATTTAAAATAAATATTAAACAATCCTATCCTATGCTAAAACCAAATTTAAAATACCCAATTTAAAACTTCCTAAAAGTCCCCATGGGAGGTTAGGCTAGGCCGGCTTGTTGGAACAAATATATCTTTAGACATTGGCGGAAGAGGCGGAGGTCGGTGATGGTGCGTAATTCAGGGGGTAGGTCATTCCAGAGGACTGGGCCTGCCACAGAGAAGGCTCTTCCCCTGGGTGTCGCCAGTCAGCATTGTCCGGCCGAGGGCACCCTGAGAAGGCCCTCTCTGTGGGAGCGTATCGGTCTAAGGGATGTATGGGGCAGGAGGCGGTCTCGCATATAACTAGGCCCCGAGCTATGGAGCGCTTTAAAGATGGTCGTCAAAACCTTGAAGCGCACCTGAAAGGCCACAGGAAGCCAATGCAGCTCGCGCAGGATCGGTGTTATGTGGGAGCATCTAGTGGCTCCCATAATCAGCCGCGCGGCTGCGTTTTGGACTAACTGTAGCTTTCGGGTGCACCTCAAGGGAAGCCCCATGTAGTGTTGTCCACAACACAGACAAAGTCTGTTACAATCAGTTCACTATCACCTGGAAACATTTGTGCCACTTACTCTTAATACAGGTTTTGGTGCAGGAATGCAAACAAAGTATAATTGAACAGCCTGTAATTGAATGTAACTCTCGTTATTTGGAATTTGTATACATAATCAGTGCAGAAAATATGATAGGAGACCAACTGTAGCACATGAGAGTAACGGAAGGCACCACAAAATAACCACAGAAAAGTAGTGATTTAAAGGCCTGGCTGATTTTGGCTGATGACAGTATAGTTTTGGCTGATGACAGTATAGTTTAGGCCAGTCCTGCTCACAATGTCATAGTGCAGGGGTCTGCAAAGTCGGCTCTTTTAAGACTGGTGGACTTTAACTCCCAGAATTCCCCAGCCAGCTATGCTGGCTGAGGAACTCTGGGAGTTGAAGTCCACCAGTCTTAAAAGAGCCGACTTTGCAGACCCCTGTCATAGTGTAAGGCAGTGATGGTGAACCTTTTCCGCACCAGTGCCCAAACCAGAATGTGTGTGCATGTATGTGCGGCCAAGTGCTGGAAACCCGAAAGCCAGCTGGTCGGCGTGTACATGCCTGTTTTCTGATCAGGTTTGGGGGGCATTTGGGGGGCATTTTCCAGCCGGTTTGGGGGCATTTTTTGGTCTGAAAAACAGCCTGAAAACAGCTGAAAAATGGCCTAAAAACACCCTGGATTTTTGTCTGATTTTGGGGCTGTTTTCAGGCCATTTTCTAGTGCTCCAGCTTCCGCAAAGACAAGCTGGCTGGCGCGCATGTGCACCAGAAATGAGAAGAGCAGCTGGTGACAGCATGCATGCCCACAGAGAGGGCTCTGCATGCCATCTCCGGCGCATGTGCCATAGGTTCGCCATCACGGGTGTAGGGTATATGTGTAGGAGTGGAAGCAATGGGTCAATTGCCTCAGCTCCACACTTGCAATGGTGCCTCCAATTCCCAGCCTTGGCAGGTGGCCAAGAAGGATACTGTGATTGACAGCACTGAAGGCTGCTGAGAGATCAAGAGACAAGAACAATTACCTTTGTTTTCCTTCCATCCCAGTCCTACCAAAAGTTATTTGTGAGAGTGACCGCAGCTTCTGGGATAGCTACTCCTCTGTTTTTAGGGTTTTTTGGAGATTTTTAGTTAGATAGTTTTAATGGGTATTTTAGCACAGGTTACTTAATTTAATTTATTTTTAATGAAATATGTATATAGCCATTGTTCTTATTTCTCCTGTGCACCGCCCCGAGTCCCTGTGGGGAGAGGGTGCGGTTTATAAGAAATAAATTATTATTATTATAATAATAATAATAATAATAATAATAATAATAATAATAATAATAATAATTTATTTCTTATAAATATTATTATTATTATTATTATTATTATTATTATTATTATTATTATTATTATTATTATTATTATTATTATTATTATTATTATTATTATTATTATTATTATTATTATTATTATTATTATTATTATTATGTCCTGCTCCCAGGCTTGAATCCAGACTACTAATATGCCTAGATAATTTCTGTCCTCCACAACCCTCTTTTTAAAACCCTTCCCCAAGACAAAGAAGTTGGAGATAGGATGGGAGTTGTTCATTCCCATAGACTCCTACGAGGCTTCTTGATGAATTGGTGGATCGACACTTTTATCAGGTTTGCTGAAACCTCCCTTTCCCCTAAAAGCATTTACTTTGGTCTGGGTCAATTTCTAGTCCCCTCCTGCTGCAGTGGTAGAATTAAAAAAAAATTTACTACAAGTTCTGTGGGCATGGCTTTGTGAGTATGGCTTTGTGGGCGTGGCAGGGGAAGGATACTGCGAAATCCTCATTCCCTCCCCACTCCTGGGGGAAGGTTACTGCAAATCATTCTCTCTCCACCCCACTAACCTGCTTTCCAGCTTTGTTCTCCTGTTCAGCGCAACAAAAGATCAGTTGGGAGGCAGTGGGGGCGGGCCCAGCCTATTTGCCTGTTCTCCAAACTACTCATAATTTCCGCTACTGGTTCTCCAGAACTGTCAGAACTGACTGAATACCACCTCTGCTCCTGGGTCACTGGCACAAGGTCCAATACACAAGTGGCAAAGAATTTTGTCTACATTCTTGGTCCACCATTATATCAGTTTTTCTATCAGGAGCAAACATTAACACCTGGATCATCTTCAGGTTTATTACTCTTAAAAATATTTCCCCCTCTATTTTACATTTTATTTCTTAAGTCAAGGGTCAAGTAGGGCAGCCATGGGCCTTTTTAAAAACATCCCAATATAGAAAGTCTCACAGTTACATTTGGGAAAGGTGCATGTGGCTTTCCGGGTGCGCTTCAAGGTACTAGTAACCACCTTTAAAGCGCTCCATGGCACGGGACCTGGTTACCTGCAAGACCGCTTCCTGCTACCAAACACCTCCCACCGACCAGTTCGCTCAGACAGAGAGGGCCTCCTCAGGGTGCCGTCGGCCAGGCAATGTCGGCTGGCGACCCCTAGGGGGAGAGCCTTCTCTGTGGCAGCTCCTGCCCTCTGGAATGACCTATCCCCTGACCTACGGACGACCATGGACCTGTGCCTATTCCGTTGGGCCTTGAAGACCTATTTATTTCGTGTGGCAGGCCTGGCGTAGTTTTAATTGTTTTTAGTAGGGTTTTAGGACAGGCTAATCATTTAATATATTTTTAACGTATTTTATGTTTTATACTATTGATTTTTACCGTTGCCTGTACACCGCCCTGAGTCCCGTAAGGGAGAAGGGCGGTATAAAAATCTAATAAATAATAATAATAATAATCAAGGTTACAAAAATGGATAGAAAGCCTGTACAGCAGAGCAGAGATCTGGGAGCATAACATTTGTTTCGTACTAAGGTATACCTCTCATATAGACATCTGAGTCACTGAAACTCTGCAGCCTTAAGGTGGGACAATTAGTGTTTGGTGCTCCTTCACTAATCCATTAAAAGGAACTTTTGTGGGGACAATGCATCATTGTGTTGATGTCTCATGAATTTTAAGTAGTTTTGGTACACTGAGTTTTTAATCAAAGGATTATTTTATTAGAGATTTTCTTCCTGTAAAATCAATAGGGCTAATAGTAGCAAGTCTACAGACACTTTAATGGGTAATTGACATAGATGAAGGCACATATTTCTCATTGCATCAGGTTTGCTGGAAAGCAGGCCAAAAAGTTGTGCCTATTTTAAATGTACCGATAATGTGTAATTTATTCTTCAATCATCTGTTTGTCTTTCTCGAAATAAGAAGACTGCTGAATTTGAAACCACCTTGTGTTTTAAAAGAAAAATCTTAGACTATTCCTGACACCATTCAAAATTAAATAATACAACTAAATTATCTTGTAAATTCTATCAAAAGCAATGAACTTGAATGAAAACTACCATTTTCTACGTTTGCTTCTTAATTTTCTACTTTTTTTTTTGCCTGCATCTGCATTTAGGCAAGATAAATCAACAAAATAATTATTTTTGTGGTAATCATCAGCCAAAATATCCAAAATCATTTTGGTATCATATATCTGAAGTCAGAAATGAGTATAGACAATCTATTTCTTTCAAATAAGTAATTTTATATGAAAATCAACCTGTATCCTCTCTTTTGTTGTTTCTAAGAAAATGTATCATATTTTTCAGAGTATAAGATGCATCGGAGTATAAGACACACCAAGATTTTGAAGAGGCAAATTTTAAAAAAAGTTTTTGCACTTTGCAGACCTCCCAAAAATGGGCTGTTTTTTTCAAAAACTGGCCCATTTTTGTCAAAAAAAGAGAGGCATGCATAGCCTTTTGGAGGCTTATAGATTGCTCCTGGGGGCTGGGGGAGGCAAAAACGAGCAAAAAATGGCCCATTTTTCATTCATTTTTGGCCTCCCCAGCCCCCAGGAGCACTCTGGAAACCTCCTAAAGGCTATGCATGGCCATTTTTGCAAAGGCGGTGGGGTTTTGGGAGGCCAAAAATGCTGTACTCAGTATATAAGATGCACCCAGATTTTCACCCTCTTTTTGGATGGAAAAAGGTGTGTTTTATACTCCAAAAAATACGGTATGTATAGGACTACCCAATCTGGCCTGCAAAAATATGTATAACCAGTAGATGACAGCAAAGAGATACAAGACCTCTAATTCTGCTGTCATCTAGTGATCATTCATCTCCAGTAATCAGAATGGATGACGTTTATCCAAAAGCTCATTGGACCCTTGAAAAAGGATTCACTCCACCACTAGATCCTATCAGACAGAATAGGCAAGATTGAAAAAGGCAGGAACTGAGCCTAACTCCAGAAGTCTTTCAACAACTAACAGAAATTATATTTCTAAACATGGCCAGATGGTATCTCATTATCTTCACATTAAATCTGGGATGCTTATGAGTGACTTAGCCCTCAAAAGGCATCACAAATCTTTTTTAGTACACAGTGTTGAATGTTGCATTAAAGCTAAAGCTAGGTTTAAGAAGCTTTTTTAACATTTTCCCAATAGTGAAAAGAGATCATTTATTCTTACCATATGGCAAGTATGATTAGACAATTAAACCTGTTGTATTCATAACAAGCAATATGACACGGACCTTTTAATTATCTTTTGACCAAATACATCAGGGGTGTCAAACTCACAGCCCATGGGCCAGATGCATCATGCGCTGGCCACCCCACTCCCATTTTAGCATGGGGGGGGGGAGTCGCAATACATCATGTCATGTGACGATGTGACGATACACTATTGCCTGGTGGGGGGAGGGAATCAAGGAATCTGATTTTATCTGAGTCTTTCTCCTCTCACCAGTCTATAGATAACTAAGCCATATACAGAAATGCCTGCCATGCCTGGATGAATTATTACCCTTAACTCTTGGGGCGATTTGGGATAAATAAGATGCTGTGGTAAATTTAGGAGTTGATTACAAGAACAGATTATTAACAGAGGGGTTTGAAACTTTAATCTTGATTTTTTTATTCTTCTCATTAACTATTTTGTCATTAATATAGTATATAGAATACAGGTTAATAATAACACGCAAATAGATTTAGTAGTTAAAAAAATTTGGAGGCCCTGTTTCTCAAGGGGTAGGAAACTACCGTACTTTTTGGACTATAATATGCACCAGAGTATAAGACACACCAAGATTTTGAAGAGGTAAATTAAAAAAAAATGTTTTTGCACTCTGCAGGCCTCCCAAATCCTCTGCACACCTCATTTTTTGTGAACAAATGGGGCTTGCAGAGAGTTTGAGGACCTTGCAAAGTGCTCCTGGGGGGTAGTGGTGAACAAAAAATAGCCCGTGTTTCTCAAAAAAAAAACAACCAGAGCATGCATAGACCTTGGGAGGCTTCTAGAGTGCTACAGGGGATTAGGAGGGGCACAAATGAGCAAAAAACAGCCCCTTTCTCCCTCATTTATGCCCTTCCCAGCCCCCAGGAGCACTTTGCAGCCCTCCCAAACGCTCTGCACGTCCATTTTTGCAAAGGAGGCAGCATTTCGGAAGGCCAAAAAATGTTGTATTGAGTATATAAGTCACACCCTCTTCTTATACTCCGAAAAATGTGGTAATATTTTAGTAATGCAGGGGTGTCAAACTCAAGGCCTGCGGGGTGGGTCAGCCTATGGGGTGCTTAGATCTGTCCCACGGGGTCACTCTGGAAACAGCAAAGGACCCGCCCGCTGTGCCTCTGCCAGCACAAATGGAGCATAAGAGGGCCGCATGTGGTCCTCCTGGGCTCTGTTTTCGGCTGCGACAGCTTCCTGCAGTCCTAAAAAAAACCTTAAAAAACAAAAGTAGAAATGTTTTCCCTTTTGCATTTGAGCATGCAAGAAGGGATAGGAATGGAGAAAGGGAAAGATGAAAGACAAAGAAAAAGAAGGAAAGATTGGAACAGAGCAAGGAAAAAAGAAGGAAGGAGGGGAAAGGAAGAAAAAAGGAGAATAAAGAGGGAAGGAAAAAGAAGAGAAGGAAGGAAGGAAGGAGATTGTAATGAATAGTGAGGGCGGGTCTGAGGGAAGGCTTGCCTTAGAACTTGGCCACCACAGGTGCCCTCGACATTTGTTTTTTCTTGGCTTTTTCAAAAATGGAGTTTTGTATTTTAACTTTTTTTTTTAAATAAAATAAAAATTGGGGGGGGGGGGATAAAGAAATGTCTGCTATGTCATCTTCATTGAAGGCCACATCAGGGTTGTGTTTGACCTCAGGAGGGCTGGGGGGGGGGCATGGCCATGATGTGTGGCAGGCTTCATGTCACTCATCAAGGTTCCATTATTGGCCGCGATGGTGTCCTGCAACCCTCTGCAAGCGAAAATGGAGCCGGAGGGGGGGGGGGGGAGATTTTCCACTTGGACCTTTTTCAGCATCATGTGATAAAAATCATATGTATCATATAAATCAGCCTGAGAATTCTGGGAGTTAAAGTTCATGTGTGTACAGGGCATATAGTGATTAAAAACTGTATGTTTGTCTTTATTTCTTGAGACTGGCTATATGGGTTGCCACAAAGAAGAGGGAGTCAAACTATTCTCCAAAGCACCTGAGGGCAGAACAAGAAGCAATAGGTGGAAACTAATCAAGGAGAGAAGCAACTTAGAACTGAGGAGAAATTTCCTGACAGTTTGAACAATTAATCAGTGGAACAGCTTGCCTCCAGAAGTTGTGAATGTCCCGACACTGCAAGTCTTCAAGAAATGTTGGATAGCCATTTGTCTGAAATGGTATAAGGTTTCCTGCCTAGGCAGGGAGTTGGACTAGATGACCTCCAAGGTTCCTTCCAACTCTGCTATTGTATTGTATTGTATTGTATATACTACTCCAATGGAAGTTTATTCAGAAAGAAGTTACTCTCTTATTGAACTGGTGTAGGTTATTGTTCCTTTTACTGGTTTTATATGTATTTTTTTGTTTTTTATGCCTTTATTAGCTGCTCAGAGTTTTTTAAGATGAGCAAACATATACATTTGCATAAATAAATAAATAGAATTATCTGTGTGTAATTATGCATAGGATTGCTATGCTAATTGTCCGCTACACTTTAAGTTTCAAAATTAGTAAATAACCAAATTGCTAAATGCAGAGCCCATTTATTACAATAGGAACAAGCTTCTATTGACTCCAGTTTTTAATGTAACAGTGAAATTATTGTAGGGAAACTAATTAGAAACAGTCAGATTTTTAATTGCAATATATATGACCCTCAGAGCAGTTCCAATTTCTAGTAACATCCCAGGTGAGCTTGTTATAGAAAGGCATAACTGAAAAGAAATAGAGAATAATTGGAACAATTAATTGAAACAACACATAATTAATTTGGAAGATGCCAACCTTGACTCTCTGGCTATGACAACAGAGTCTGATATGGAGCTTCTTTGCAATAAAACATTTAATTGTATATCATTGTTATGATCCATCAAGTGCCCCATTCTATTCCAGTGTCTCTATCCTCAAGGTGGAATAGTATACTCATCAAATCTCAACAGCAGCAAAACTCTGTATAATGAGGAATCGATATAGGTGTGAGTCAAATAAACAGCTTCTATGCAAGATTGATCCTAACTGATTATGATCTCTTGCATGGTTATTGCTAATCAGGGGCATATGGAGCATGAGACTAACATCTGTTCCGGAGTGTTCGAAATCTATTGTGACAACCCCTGGATAAGGATGGCATTCTTCACCTGATCTCATGCTAATCCTTTTGCTAGGGCTCAAATAGGCAGAGCTACAACAGCTGGCGATGCTGAACAAATATATGAGAGAGAGAGACAAAATGGGGGCAGTAGTGGCATAGGTCTGCTTCGTCATTGAGTCATGAGACTGGTTGGGAAGGCTGCTTTTGAGAAGGGCACAAGCATCCTACCAAGGACGTCAGGACAGATATGGCATTAACCTGAAAAAAGCTGGAAAAGAATGGGCTGATGAGCAGAATTACTAGTCCAATATATCAGACCAAGTGGAGACCCATTACAGGTAGCCCTTGACTAACAAACATCCATTCAGTGCCCATTTGAAGTCATTCCAAAAAAATCATTTTTATCAAGTCCTCACACTTATGACCAACACAGCATCCCCACATCCAAGTGATCAAAATTCATGCATTTGGCAACAGACATTTAAGTTGGTTGCAGTAACCTGGGATCACAAGATTGCCATTCCCAGCCAGCTTCTAGCAAGCAAAGTCAACAGGGGAAGCCAGATTTGCTTAATGACTGTCCTTATTCACTTAACAACTGCATTTGGCCAACAACTGTGGCCAAAAAGGTCATAAAATTGAGTGGTATTCACTTTGAACCGTCTGGTTTAGCAATCAATTCTGCTCCCAATTGTGTTCATAAGTCAAGGTTGCCTGTAAAAGCAGCCTTACAAAAGTAAATTAAATAAAATGTAGAATGTTAGGCCTTTAAAAATATTTCCTTTCCCCCCTCTCTCTCCTACCCCAGTATTTCTCAGCGTCAGTAACTTTAAGGGGTGTGCACTTCAGCTCCCAGAATTCCTTAGCTATCCTAGCCTGAAAGTATAAATTCATCACTTACAGAGGTGGGTTGCTAATTCTTTTACTACCAGTTTGGCTGCGCTCCCAGGCTTGCTCCTGCCCGCCTGTAACGCTTCTGCACATGTGCAGAAGCATCCGGGTGGGTGGGTGGAGCCTCCTGCCACCGCTAATACTGGTTCAGCTGATCCGGGCCAAACTGGCATCTCTGATCACTTATTGTACTGAGGGTGTCAAACTATTGGCCCGTGGGCCAGATGGTCACACGCAGAACATGCGAAGGGAAAAAAGTTGCAATATGTCATGTGACGGCAACATGTTTGACACCTGTGTAGTACGGTAATAAGGTGCTAATCATATTGTAAATCCTTTCGAAGGAAATGGATTACGTTCATGGGATCCCTTCCATGAACTGCAATGGCCAATCTCTGAAAGTTGAACAAGCCGTCTATATAATAAACCTGGATATTCAACTAAGTACAGCTGACTTCAAAAAGCAGTTGATTGAAAAGATCCCATTCATAATTGTATACAGTATTTATCCCATTGTGCTATGAATAATTCTAGTCATCATCGTCCCCCTAATATAAATATATATTTTATACTTTAATCTCCCATTAAAACTGAGGATGGCTTCAGTGTCAGAAATGTATTACTGAGACATTTTTATAACAAAAGTTCAGGAAATGCACACGTGTGGTTTTTTTTGTGCCTAGCTTTTTATAATTAATGTACGGGAATTTAGTTCTACATTTTTGGTAATGTTTTCTAGTATGGATGTGCTTTTTTTTTTATATGAACTAAATTTGGCTGAGCGGCTGGAGCCCCATTCAGAACTGCTTTTGATTAGTGCCTGCTTCACATCAGCAATTAAAACCCATTGCAGAAGCAGCTTCTCATCAACTTGTGAAAGAAAAATTCAATTAAAAAAATGAAGACAAATATTTTCAGTCCTTAATTTGGGAAACGACTGGTTATACCGGTGGGGGTGAGGAAGCAGGAATTCAATGAAGTTCATTGGGGGAGAGAAATGTTCTGGTATTCAAGTTTAAACAAGCACGTCAAAAATTTGACAATTATACTAGTTATCTAGGTCATCTTAAGCACCATTTTCAGTATTAGTGGAGTACTGTGGCTCATGAATGGAGCATTGTTCATTCATTCAGGTCTGTTTGGTCAGTACATTTTTTTTCTTCCTAAACTAGCATACGCATTGAAAAATACATTGTTAGCTGTTGCTTTGTAGCCTGTGTTGCTTCCCAGAGAACTAAAATGGTGATGTTGATTCTCCAAAGTCTGCTGACCCTTCAGAAATGGGCAGTGCTGAGTCATTATACAATTAGCACAATTAACTTTATTCAGATTAAGGCGCAAGTAAGATGGTCTTAAAGGGACGTGGTGGCTCAGCGGTTAAGACGCTGAGCTTGTCGATCAGAAAGGTCGACGTAACGGAGTGAGCTCCCATTACTTGTCCCAGCTTCTGCCAACCTAGCAGTTCGAAACCATGTAAAAAATGCAAGTAGAAAAATAGGAACCACCTTGGTGGGAAGATAACAGCATTCCGTGCCCCTTCGGCTTTTAGTCATGCCGGCCACATGACCACAGAGACGTCTTCAGCTTTGAAACGGAGATGAACACCGCCCTCTAGAGTCAGGAAAGACTAACATATATGTGCGAGGGGAACCCTTTACCTAAGCTGGTCTTGAAGTTGTGAGCTTCTTCACATCTGTTTCAGTGGTGGGTTTCTGCAGGCTTGCACCTACTCGCGAGAGCCGGTTGGTAAAATTTAGAGAACCGGTGAGAGGGGGTTCCACCGGCGTACCTGCAAGTAAATCTGGCCCGCTGCTGCCAGTGACCCAACAGGAAGGAAAGGAAAGGAAAGGAAAGGAAGGAAGGAAGGAAGGAAGGAAAGAAAGAAAGAAAGAAAGAAAGAAAGAAAGAAAGAAAGAAAGAAAGAAAGAAAGAAAGAAAGAAAGAAAGAAAGAAAGAAAGAAAGAAAGAATTTATCATCACAATTGAGTCCAAAATTTTGGTTGCTAAGCATGAGCATTGTTAAATGAGTTTCACCACATTTTAAAAGGTGGCCACTCCCACCCTGTCACATGCCCACAAAATAGGCCACACCTACAGAGTAGGTTCTAAAAAAATTTGAAACCCACCACTGATCTGTTTGTATGCATACACCAGTGCTTCTCAAATAGTGAGGCTCCGTAAAGGGGGGCGCGTTTGACCTCTATCCTGATTAGCCAAACCCGCCCGTGTGACTTTTAGACCCGGATGATACTATTTACAGTCGCGCGGGAGGCGCGAAATGTTTTCTTCTTCCTAGGGGGGCATGACAGAAAATAATTGAGAAGCACTGGCATACACAATCATTCATGTGTGTGTGTGTGTATATACATACATACATACATACATACACATATATGTACACACATATGTTCACACACTCATGCATAACTAATTTGTGAAGCCATTATCTGTAGTCTTTGGAAGTAACAATGAGACAGCCTCATTGTATGTGAAATGAGGTGGGGTTTACCCTGTGATTCTGCTTTTATCAGTTTGATTCCTGCAGACCCCTCCCTGCTAATATCATTCGCTTCAAGAGAGGCATTTTTTTTCCAATTTGGCTGCCTTTGCTGTGCTATATGGAGGAATAAATGAAACACCCCCAAATAAAACCCCTTTAGCCATTATAAAATGCCTGGACCTTACCCATGAGTCAGGTATGAAAACCTTCCTATATATGGTAGGGTGCCCTTGGATGTTACCAGATAATTAGCTTCTAAAACAGAAACTGGTTCAGTCGGACGTGGGCCTCAGGAAGAATTATTTTAGCATTGGGTTTCTGCTTGTGTGAAGTTTTTACAGTAGAAATGCAGATGTAAATGTGGGCAAAAGTATCAGCATCCCTTCATTCGTGGCCCTGTGAATTGGATGTGAAATCTAGGACACCGCATCTAACCCTAGCAGGCGTATTTTGTTTTGTTCTTTATAAGTTAAAGTTATCGCACAGACCTTGCAATCTATTTTGTTCCCGCTTGAAGGGAATGCAAATGTTAATAGCTTTTCTATGTCATCCTCTATGTTAATAGATGTGCTATTTATAGAAGATCCTATCACTGAGAAGTGTTTAAAGCCTTTTTTTCCCCTGACTCTGAAAAAAGCATTTAGGTACCAATGGATGACCTTTGAATGCTCCATGCACTTTTCCCCTTTTGACTCTGTGAAATTTAAATAAAACCATACCTTTATAAAATGTTTACAAGAAAAAGTCCTGATGATTAGAACAGTAGGAATTGGAAAAATTTACTCCTACACACTTCTGGAATATTAATATGTAATTTTTAAAAAAATGTTTATTAAAAAAAACACCTAATGGATTGCATTAAAATCAGAAAAATGTATATTTAGAGAAGGAACCTGCCATAGCTTGAATGCCTTGGCTCAATGGAGGCCTGTATATCAGTGGTGGAATTCAAAAATGTTTACTACCGCTTCTGTGGGCGTGGCTTGGTGGGTGTGGCATGGCTTGGTGGGCATGGCAGGGGAAGGATACTGTAAAATTTCCATTCCCACCCCACTCCAGGGGAAGGTTACTGCAAAATTCCCATTTCCTCCTGGTCAGGTGGGACTTGGGAGGGAGACAATAGATGGGGGCGGCGCCAGTCAGAGGTGGTATTTACTGGTTCTCCAAACCACTCAAAATTCCCATTAGCAGTTCTCCAGAACTGGTCAGAACCTGCTGAATACCATCTCTGCTGTATATGCATGCATAGGAGAGCCACCAAACACAACAAGGCCAGCTTACTGTATTTTGAAGGAATGAACATAACAATACCATCAAAAGCACCCCAGCTCAATAGAATATTCCAGAATTTGTAGAAGAAAAAGTGTTTCCTATTTCCACAGTTCTGCTCATGAATATTTTTTTCCCCTGCAAACGTTTTGTAAAATAAGAAATTTTATTTTATTGATGTTCAAATGCAGAGTTTAAAACGATCGAGCGTTATTTCGGATAGATGTCCACCCACCAAAGGCTATGCTTCATGCATATCTGGATTAATGATGTGTTCACAGCTGGAGAAGGTTCCAAGGCAAGTTTTGCTGCCTGCAAATTTTCAGTTATCAGAGAAAAGAGCAGCAGCCAGCTTGCTGGTTGATAAAAAAGAAAAAAGAAACTGAAAAAGTCTCAGCCTCAACAGATGGAAAGAGAAATTGAGTTTGAAAATGAAAATAATCCAGCAGCTGAAATATCTATAACCTTACGCTATTTTCTTTCAATAAATCTTGGAAGAAGATCTTGTTGGTTGAACTGGCTACAGAAGACCTGACCTATGGAACCCTGGTATGTTCCAGTATTCACATTTAATTCACAGTCAGCTGTTTGTAAAGATATTGTAAAATGAGCATTAATGCATCCCAAAATGCTCTAGTCTATACATTTTAGGGATTCTCCAGCATTCTGGATCATTTGAAAGGGGAAAACTTAGTAATGGAAGGAAATGTCTATCTTCTACGTATAAAAGGAATCAATATAGGTGCTCATATGATTAGGTAAAAAAATGCTGCCTGGGGAATTCTGGGATTAAAGTCCACAAGTCTTAAAGTTCCCAAGGTTGGGGGCTAAAGAATCTGTTGAGTGATCACATCTGTCCTGATCTATATTCAGTCTTTTACTCAGCTCTCAAACTTACATGTTCACTTCCTTTTTCTTATCTTCCTTGTCTGTCATTCTATCCTGCTAGCGCCAGTCAAAGACTATTTCTTCAGCTGCTATCAACATTTCTTTGTCTTATTTTAGCTTCCCCAATGCACAACTGCCACCACATCATTCTTCCATATCACCTTTTCTTGCTAAATAGCTACATTTTACTTCCTTTTTGGTTTTATTTTGTTTATCTTATGGTTTATTCTAATAGAGGCATATCTGCTATCTGGCCTTCTGCTATCACTGAATCTATTGCCCAGCTTCCTTCCTGATTAAAGATGTCAAATGATCACACACACACACACACACACACACACACACACAGATGTTATTTCTTAATCAGGATATTTTTTATGTACTCAGCAAAATTTTGCAATGGCAGAATCATGATCCAGATGATATAATCAGCAATGTGGGCTTTAAAAGCCAGCTGCGGGTCACGCAGCACACCTATTGACTGGCTTTATAATTTAAGAGACAAACTTCAAACAAACCAGCCAACAGGAACTGACCTTCCTAAAGTCCAGGTTCTACTGAACTTTTATTGCCATTTGTTTCTACTAATAATATCCTTTAAAGTTGTTAGAACATTCAAATGTATTTAAGGAAGTAACCGAAACAATGAAATTAGGGATCGGAAATCAATTTAAGGAAGCATTTAAACTTAATGAGCGATTTGTGTTTTGCCTGCAGTATTTGAGATCGTTTAGTTACCTACGATTCCGCAGAGGAAGTGAAATAATCAATACCAGTCTAATCAATTTTTTCTCAGAGTAGATATTATATTAGAGCCAACATTTGATATATTGCTAAAATTGGGGTGGCTATCATGGCTTCAAACATGATCAGATGTTGGAAAGAGGAGATTCTTCACAGAGAACATCAGGATTATCAACTACCTCTGCTTACAACAGGTAGACCTTGACTCCTTGACTTGCAACAAGTAAGACTCAGAAAGTAGGTTGCCAATTTCTTTAGGCACGCTCCTACCTGCGCATGTGTGATGCTTCTGTACATGTGCAGAAGCGTCCGCGCAGGTGGGCAGAGTCTCCCGCCGTCATTACTACTGGTTCGGCTGATCTGGGTTGAACCCACCTCTGGTAGAACCAGAATTTGTATTGCCAAGAAAGGCAGTTAAGTGAGTTTAGCCTTACAGCATGTCCTCAGGTCCCTGTATGAACTCGGTCACCATCTTCTGAACCTGTTTGGGAAGCATGAAATTTCCTTAAGCCTCCAGGCTGCATTTGGCCCACAATGTACAGTACAAACAGAACAAAGGTTACGTGGGTGTAGGAGGAAAACAGAACAGAAGAGTTAAAATCAAAACATAACCAAAATGGTACCATGCATTATGTATGCTTTGCAACAATATAATTAAAACACACAAACATAATTAGTTGTTGACATTATTTAATAAGTCTGCAGTGATTAGACTCATAAGGGAAAATATGATTTGGCGTGCTTGGAGGCTACACCTGTCAGCAGCTACTTTAAAAAGCCGTCTTTGACGTCTTTCTTCTTAGATGGGGAAAATAAATGTATCACTCAATAGGAATACAAAATCTGAGTTTCTGTGAAAATACCATCAAATATGGATGGCACAATTGCTGAATATTTCTAATTTTTCTCCATCTTGTTTTTAGTCTGGTTTTAAATCTCCCAGCTACTAGTTTAGACAGATATGTCAACTACACACGCTCCAGTCTAGGAAAATATCCTGCACTGGAGTGCATTTGATGTGCAGGATGGACTCTCTAACCAGAAAATTTCCAAGCCCAACCGAGTGTCCATTTTGAACTTCAAAGGCTGAAATGAACTGAGGCCAAAGTACTTGAAAAATCCTCTCCACCCATATCAGTCTGCTGAAATAGGCTTTAGGGGACCATCTCAAAAAAAATCTCTTTTGTTCAGTCTCTTCAGTATTCTTGGCTTTTAGCTGCAGTTAATGGGTTTACATTTGAGTAATGCCTATAGGTGGATGCTTCTAACTGTCCCTTTTATTGTTTTTTTTAAAGCATTTTGTTTTGTTTTTTTATATAAAGTGACCTAGATATATTTAAAGGAATCAAGTCAAAATTAGATAACAGGAATTTTTCTTAGGCTGTTCAGTGAATGTTTATCAGTTTTAAGAGTTGTCAGAAAGTTTTGCATCTTTGTGCTACCATGCTGCAAACTTCACGTTTGAGGAGGGGGCGGGGTGGGCAGCCTTTTTGTTGGTTTGGCTTCCCTTCAGGCTGTCTCTCCTGAAGCTTTTGCATTCAATGGAGACAAAAATGTAGCTTCAATCTTAAATGGTAGCTAGCAGTCAGTAACATCCCTGCTGCTGTAAGATACAGGTTTTTTTTTTTTACAAATCATTGCCAATAAAAAAAGGAATAAAGATTGGGAATCCCAGAAGATATCAAGACGGGGACAATTGCTGTTATTAAGTCATTTCTCATTAGTATTGTGCTAATTAATTTTCTGAGAATAGAAAAAAAGATTTGATAGCAGAAAATCGTTCTCCAGTCATTCTATGGATGGATAATTCCCCACTGGGGAAAAGCATAGCTCCATTAGAAGTTTCAGACCTTCAGTATTTTACTGTAGCTAAGATTTACAGTATCTATTTCAAATTCTAATATTCTACAGGTAGTCCTTACTTTACAACCATTCGTTTAGTTGACAGTTCAAAGTTACAATGGAGCTAAAAAAAAGTAACCTATGGTTGTTTTTCACACTTACGATCTCTATGGTCACATGATCAGAATTCAGACACTTGGCAACTGGCTCGTATTGTGGCGGTTTCAGTGTCCCAGGGTCATGTAATCACCTTTTGCAAAATTCTGACAAGCAAGGTCAATGGGGAAGCCAGATTCAGTTAACAACTGTGTTACTAACTTAACAACTGCGGTGGTACACTTAACAATTGTGGCAAAAGGGCATCACAAAATGGAGCAAAACTCACATAACAACTGCCTCGCTTAGCAGTAGAAATGTTGGGCTCAATTGCAGTCATCAGTCAAGGACTCTCTGTATGGAGCACTATTATATCCCTGTGCCAGGCCAGTCCATGGGTACTCAAAGTCATATACCATTTTTATTACTCCATTAATTAAATACAATAAAAAACGACAAAAATGCACAATGCAGAAACTTATAAAGAAAAAAAATTAGATTAAAACCACAGGATATATATTTGTAGTAGATGCATCTTAATATATAAAACATTTACAGTTTCAATAAAGAGTAGCTATATTTCATTAAAATCATCCATAATTAAACTATGTCAAAAAGAAATTTGTTCATCCGTTGTTAATAAAACCAACTCTGTAAACCACCGACTAATTGGAGCCATATATTTATCCATCTAATGTTAAATAAAAAGTTTTTTTGCTATAAGTGAGATAGATAATATTTCTTTGTCAGGTGTCAATCTCCATGCAATAGGGGTAATGACAAGGGGAATATGAACAGTTGAGAAAATAAAAACTCCATCTTATCTGACAGTTCAGTTAATATAAAAAAAAGTAATAACTTTCCCCCAAAAAAGATAAACTATAGTCGATTGTACAAACTTGTGTTTACAGTATTAATCTCATTGATCTCCAGTTGCAGGATGATTTACTCCTACACTGATCAATAAATCTGAAGTATTATTTTTGTTGCAGAAGATGTAGTTTAATATTTATTGAAGTTTTTGTTGTTAATGTTAATATCTTTTCCTGTTGCCAAATGCCTTTTTAAGATTTCAGGGATATAATTGTTGATTGTTCTTTCCTATCAGTGGTGGAATTCAAAAATTTTTTGATACCGGTTCTGTGGACATGGCTTGGTGGGCATGGCAGGAGAAGAATACTGCAAAATCCCCATTCCCTCTCTACCCCACTAACCTGCTTTCTATAAACTTTGTGAGGGGGGGAGGGATAAGTGTCTATCTAAATGGCACTCAGTTATAAGGAGACATATCATTTTGCTATATGCATATTTAATTGATGTATCATCAAGTAGGTGTCATCTCTTCGAAGAGATTTTTGATGGTTGTCCCTAACCTGGTTTTTCTATCTTGTTGCTGGTCATTCTCTTCTTCCATTTCATTTTATCCTTTTCAGCAGCAGTGTCTTCTTAAAAAGGTAGATCTTTGCATAATGCAGGCGAAGTAGGATAATTTGAACATGGTCATTTGTGCCTGAGTGAGACCTCTAGGTTGATTTGCTTGATAATCCATTTCTGTTTTCTTGGCTGTTCAGTTTTCCTAGAAATTTTCTCCAGCACCAAAAGGATTATCACACTTTAGTGACAATAGCCCCATTCATCCTGGGTAGAAGACTATAATTAACTATCCCTGTATTTTTATCAAGAGAAGCACCCATCTTTTTTTTTTAGCACATTTTCTTCACAGAAGATAAAAAAAAATCATGCAGTCTTCCCATCAGGTTGGTCTTGAATTTTAAATATATTCCTGCAAATCAAAAAGGGAAGCCATCTAAGTTCAGATGACTTAATTAATCATTGGTAACATTCCTAACCTGGTTAAAAACCACCCACTGTAAAGGTGAGAAGAAAAGAAAGAAAACAAAATGTGCATCTCAAAGCAAGCTTTTCATACATAGTGTAGTTTATATACAGAAACATTTAAATCAGGTGTATTCAGACTTGTGGACTTCAGCTCCTAAATTTCCCATGTGTGGCTGGCTGGGAGTTCTGGGAATTGAAGTCCACAAATCTTAGTTGCCAAGGTTGGACACCTCTGATCTAAATGGTCCCAAAACCCAAATAGCTTTTCTCTCCAGGTGACAGACACTGGCCTCTGTGGTCCTCCCATATTCTCAACGTGGACTTTTAATGAGAAGGATGCAAATGAGAAAACGTCCTCAATACTGTAGCTAACACCTATTTTGCATTTATATACATTTTCTCTTTGTAGAAACATTTCACAAGGCAGTTGATTATTTTCAATTAACCATTAATATTCAACGAAAGCAGATCCGGGAGTTGTATGCCACAAACCTATTTATAAATCAAATTTGTTCTTATACTTGTTCAACCATCCAGTAACTTTCAATGCCTTATAGGGAACTCGCTATTAAAATATCTCACTCCGGATTTCTATAGGGCTGTTTCTAATAGAAATCTGAGCATTTAATTCAAGATAGGCAACTCGCGGCTCCCACTTTAAGAGCCACCTTTGCAATGATTTCACGCAGCTCTTCGCCCAGCGTGAAACCGCCTTCCAGCCAAATTTTTAAAAAAAGGGGGGGGGGAAATCGGGACAGGCGGCTGGGATTGGAGGAGGTCGCAGCCAATCAGCGATCGCCTGGTCTCGGCTGAGCGCGGAAAAAGATATAAAAGTGGCAAGAACGTCTTTTTGCCTTTCGATCGGGTTCTTCTCACCTGCGTTTGCTAGTCAGTCGGGGGCTCAGGTCTGCTAGGCGAGCCTCCCTTGCACAGCGCCCCCTGCAGTTCTCATCGCTTTTGCCGCCCGCTTCCTCTCCGCCTTTCCCGGAGTGGTTTTGCACGCTTGTTGTCGGGGAACCAAACCATTAAAGTTATTATTTTTTAAAGGGACAGATGAACGAGCCTGCCTCGCCCGGTTTCAGTTTTTCCTTCCTGAAGGTTGCGAACTGGTGGCCGGTGCCGCGAGCACCGGCTTAGTGAGAGGAAGGGGTTCCGAGCCCTGGGAGGGGCGGGGCGGGGGGGGGGCGCACTAGGCGAGCGTGAAGGCGCAAGAGGCAGTCCGGGTTTGCTTTACCCCGTGAGGACTTTTACCCCCTGAGGATGTAGGAGGAGTTGAGGACTCCCTTGTTCCTCAGTTGCATTAATTCATTCTTCTAAGGAAGGGCTTGACAAAATTTATATAAATAAAAATGTAACAAGAGTTTATTCAAAACCGCGAATCTCCGAAAGTACTGCACCGATCGCTTCCAAATTTTCACACAACGTTCCTTTGAAATACATCACCAATGATATATATATAGATTGTGTAGATGTCACACTTTGCCAGGTACACGCAACGGAAATGTAAAAACTTGTAAAAAAGGTAGGTAGATGGATACAGAGAGAGCAGTGGGCCTCAGGTATTGTGTCATCCTTTATGACATAAGATACTCTGTCCATAAGATTCAAGGAGAAATACAGTAGGTAGGTAGGTAGGTAGGTAGGTAGAGGGATAGAGAGGGAGAAATACAGTAGGTAGGTATGTAGGTAGAGGGATAGAGAGGGAGAAATAAGGTAGGTAGGTAGGTAGGTAGGTAGAGGGATAGAGAGAGGGAGAAATACAGTAGGGAGGTAGAGGGATAGAGAGGGAGAAATATAGGGATAGGTAGGTAGAGGGATAGAGAGGGAGAAATACAGTAGGGAGGTAGAGGGATAGAGAGGGAGAAATACGGTAGGTAGGTAGGTAGGTAGGTAGAGGGATAGAGAGGGAGAAATACAGTAGGTAGGTAGGTAGGTAGATAGAGGGATAGAGAGGGAGAAATAAGGTAGGTAGGTAGGTAGGTAGGCAGCTATAGGGATAGAGGGAGGGAGAAATGCAGTAGGTAGGTAGAGGGATAGAGAGGGAGAAATACAGTAGGGAGGGAGGTAGAGGGATAGAGGGAGAAATACAGTAGGGAGGTAGGTTGGGGGTTATACGGTGGTTGTGTGTACGTGTTAGTGTGTGCAGGTGTAGATCTACACACAGATTGGTTGGCCATTTAACCAGACTGGGCCACAGCAATGCGTGGCTGGGAACGGTTAGTCATAAATAAGGACGTGATAAGCTGCCTGGGGAAGCAAAGGAAAATCATCAAAGCCATTAAAAAGCGAAAGAATATTGTGGACATGTGATGCAACACCTAAAAAATACGGCATCCTTCACTTAATCCTCCAGGGGAAGATTGAAGGCAAATGAGATCCAGGCAGAAGAACATAATGGCTTCAAAACCTAAGGCTTGGACAAAACTCAGCAGCACTTTTTCATGGTCTGTTGACAAAAATAGGATTGCCAACATGATTGCCAAGATGACGGATATGGCACAAGAAGAAAGAAGGGCTACTTGCATATTGCGTCTTTAAGCAAAGCCCATCTTTCTTGTCCTCTGTCTTGCTGGGTGCAGTGTGGGAAGGCAGAGGTGCACTGCTTTCCTGTCAGTGTTGGGGGTGGGCAGGACAAGGGAAGGCTCGATGCCTGCTGAGGAGCCCCGTGTGGAGAAAGTAGTAACCAGGTTTCTTCCTGAGGGTTTTCCCGCCTTTCTTTTTTGGGCCTGCTTCGCTGCCCTTGATCACAGCCCATGTAATTGCTAGATTTTCTATTTATCGTCAAAGAAAGAAACTGGCAGCAGCTTTTGAGGAATGTGAAACATGACATAAGGATAATAAATTTTATTGAAGTGTTTGTGTCAAAGCACCTGGTATGCCCAAATATGGGAGGGAGCATACTGCTACCCATTTTGCCTTTCAGCTCCACCTTAGGAGCCTTCCATGCAGGAAACCATTTTTGTGTTGCATTTGTGCTGATAAATAAATAAAGGGAGACTAGTATAAATCTATTTCAAGCTATTTAGCTCTCATCAGCTAGCCATTGAAATAGATCTATACTTCCGGTTCCGGCTCCAGCGGCGACGGGCGAGCCTAGGGTTCGTCCGCCGCTTTGTTTCTTTTCCTGCCCCCCCACGGGGGTGAGACGCCCCGTTTTTGGGGGTCTCCCGTAAAGCCGGCTTGCCTGGGTTGCCCTCCCCCCGCGGCAGCGGGGAAGCGACCCTTGTCTTCGGCTTAGGTGGAGGAGGACATGCTGCGGGGGGTTTCCCCTTCGCCAACGGTGGGCGGCATCGTTCTGTGAACATGGAGAGAGCTGGCCGTCTGAGTCGGAAGGCTTCCCGGGGCTTCGGCTGCGAGGGGGAAAGTGAGTGATTTTAAACATTTTTTTTGCTGTCAGCCTGGGCTGAAAGAACTTGGAGGGGGGTGTCTGCTTGTTAAACCCCCCCTCGGACTAAAGCGGCACTTGAAAATGGCTCCTCGTTGCGAGGAAGCGGATATCTTTAATCCGGACTGTTTGAAACAAGGGAAAGTGATCTGCGGTTTGCTTTGAAACAAAGTATCTAGGTCTGGCTGACTTGAAACATTTTTTTTTACCACTCTGTCCTTCTGGCTCTGAGTCTGGGCGGTGGAAGATGGCTTCTCTTTGTCCCTGAATGACTATTTTACTTATGGAAAATTTCCAGCATCGCTTTGTGATTTGGACCTCTTGTTATTAAAGAAGAATTTTTTTGGATTATGTGATTTCTTTTCTGGAGTGCCTTCGCTATTATAATTATTGATCTGGAAAACTGTTTCTCTTTTGGTTCCTGAACTTTTTACAATCCTGATTTGAACTTCCAGCTCCTGATTTGCCTCAACGGCCCCACCCAAAAAACGCCATTTTAGTGGCATTGACTTTAACAGCTAATTATGGCACAAAAATCAGAACTGGCAGGCTTAGCATTGAGGATGGCTTCTCTTGAATCAGTTATACAAACTTTGGTGCAAGAAATCAAGGCCCAGAGAGAAGAAAACATCAACTTTAAAAAGCAGCTACTGGATACACGGAAACAAGTGCTGGAGAACACACAGAAGAATGAAGAGTTGGAAGGGGGGCTGGCTGGGGCTAAGGGAGAGATTAAAAATGTTACTAATGAGGTTGTAGAAATAAATGGGCATGTGTCTAGGATTGATATGGAAAGGATGACATATTTTTTGAGATTTCAGAATGTTTCTGAGGAATCTGGTGAATGTCTCCCTGAACTCATGAGCACAATTATAGCAGATTATTTACATAAACCTAAGGATGAGATCAGAGGGGACATTGACCTAGCCTACAGAATAAACTCTGCATATGCCAGGATAAATGAAGTACCCAGAGAGATACATGTTAAATTTGTTAGAAGGTCAACCAGAGAGGAAATCTTGAAGGTGCAAAGAGGAGGACCGTTAATTTACCAACAAAAGGAGGTTGCCATCTTGAAGCAGATCCCAAGAAAGATTATAGAAGCGAGAAGGAAATTCTCCTTCTTGTCTAAAAAATTGTTTGATCACAGGATCTGGTTCACGTGGGTGATGCCCGAAGGGATGCTGGTGTTCTGGGAAGGAGGAAGAGTGAGGATTAAAACAGTTGTTGAGGCGGAAGCCTTTCTTAAAAAACATTCCTCTTTCCTGGGGGAAGATCCAGGGGGGGCAGGGGGGGCCACGGCCCCGCCCGCTGGGGGCCTGGAAGGAGGGATAGAAGACACAATTGCCAAGAGACTTAGATCTAAAAAATAACTTTGCCTTGATTTTTTGAGTAATATTGTATAACATGTGTATCTGGATTTTTGCAAATGACTGACAGCATAGAATTGAGAACTTAGAAATAGGTACTTGTTTTCACTTTGTAGTATTATGAAAAATGTTTTTTGTTAATGATTTATTATGAAGCTCCGGAAGGGCCGACGACTTCGACGCGAAAGCTCTCAAAATTTCTTTGTATCTCTTACCCTACCCTAATGAAAAACTGTAAAACCAATAAAACTTTTTCAATATAAAAAAAAAAGAAATAGAGCTATACTAGTCTCCCTTTATTTATCAGCACAAATGCAACATACACATGTATATGTATATGTGTGCATATATGTATGTATGTGTGTATTTTATATAAATTTTATCAATTTTACAAAGTTATATAATTATACTTTTATAAATAAATATAAACATGGCATTAGTCTCTTCCCATATTGATAGAAGGTAATATTTGAAGCTGGGGTTGAACTATGTGTGTGTGGGTCCTTTGGTACTTTTTTTTTGTAAAACCTTTTTATTTTTTAACATAAAAACAAATAAAAAACATTATTCATCTTGTACTTTGTACAACATGTCGTTCGGGCAAGATTTTGTGCATCAGTCCTTAAGATTACAAACATAATTGTCACTTATCCTTTCATTACATATATATCACCTTATTTTCCATATAGTAGCATTATTATTTATCAAATCAGTCTTTTTCCATAGTTATTCAATATATAATCCTTAAAATCCGTAAAACATATTCCATATTTCATAAAATTGTTCATTCCCCTGCTCTCTAATTTCAAATGTTAATCTACTCATTTCTGCACATTCCATGATCTTACGAATAACTTCCTCTTGTGAAGGTAATTTCTCATTTCTCCCGTTTTTTGCAAATACAATTCTAGCTGCTGTCAAAACATTCACAAGGTCCTTTGGTACTTTTGAGCTTGGTGATTTCTTTCCATATTGTTGGGTTTGTGAATTCTTAGCTTGTAATTTATTACAATAAATTGTATGTTCCACTTAATGGCAGTTGGGATCAGTTTGCCGTATTGGTGTAGGATTTAAAAAAAAATACAATTGTTTTCAATCATCCCCATTGGGGGTGGGGGGTGGGCGGAAATGATGGCCTCAAATGCATTTCTGAAGTATTTCTACAGTTTGGTTCTGTGAAGATGTAGCAATGAAGGGGTTCTTTGAATATCTGGGGAGTAAAGGATCTCCCAAGGAGATCAGTCATTACCAGGAAGTGTTGAGTGCTAGTTTCCTGACACTGAATTTCTTCAGCAAACCTCTCCCAGATTTCACTGGATGGACAGGTTCAATTTTGAGAAGGCAGTGGGGAAGCATATGGGCCCCTTGCTCTGTAGGGCTCTAAATATGACAACCAACACTGTTAATGGATAGACATAGATACACGTATAATTATTTGGGCTGGTGTGTGCTATAGCATTAAAGTTTCCAGGTGATCTTCAAGAGCATTCTCATGCAAAGTGTGTTGCAATGTGACAAAGGTCATGACTGACTGAGAAAAGACCTCTTGATCTTGGGAAAGTAGAAATTGCTGCACAAGATGCAGTTGTATAAAATATCACAGCTTCCATTTTCTGAAAATAGGAACTATGAACCTAAAAGGACTCCTTTGATGTGGGCAAACACCATCTGGAGGGGGATTCCCCAACCAGAGTTTTCCAATCCGTAGCATCTGTGCCTTATACAGTAATGCTAACATCTTTCAGGCACTGACTGCATCAAGACCCCAATATATCTCCTACCAGCCTAAAGTAGAAATAATTAACTGAACATCGCCAGCATATTAAGGTTACCTCATCCTAGGCCATTGATGTAAAGTAAACGCTAAACAGTAAAGGGAGATGACCAAGACCAGAAGATTTAAAATACCTGTGGCAGAAACTAATGGTTCTAGGTGAGCAAGCTAGTGGAGAAAGACCCACAGAGAAGATAACTGCTGTATTCATAGATACTAAAAATTCAATCCTGAGAGAGTTGGGACCCTGCCCACAATGAAAGATGCCAAGACTACTGCTATGCTAATTGTGAAGACCCTCAATGTTTTTAGTTAACACTTGGGAGTGTTTGGTTTAATCATGAAGCCGTTACCATTTAAACATGCATTTATTTTTTCAAGCTTGCCTCATTTGAATTGCATGCCTAGAAGAAACTCAAGGGGTCACACACAATTAAGTATAAAAACTCCCAGTACTTCATATTTCTGCTGGTTCCTTGGTTTCTTTTCTGGGTTGATTTAAAATTCCGGCTGTTAACTACAAAGTAAGTCCTACATGGCATAAAACCATGATGGCGAACCTGTGGCATGGGTGCCAGAGATGGCAGGCAAAGCCCTCTCTGTGGGCACGCACACTGTCGCCAGTTGCTCTTCATGCATGCTGGCAAGCTGGTCTTCATGGCCTGAAAATGGCTCCAAAACCGGCAATTTTTGGGGCCATTTTCAGACTGTTTCCCAGCCATTTTTAGTCCATTCTTTCGGCCGTTTTCAGGGTATTTTGGGAGATGTTTTAGAGAGTGCTCAGGCTATTTTTGGGACTGAAAAATGGCCAGAAATTGCCTGAAAACAGCCCCAAAATGGCTGGAAAATGGCCCGAGAAACAGCCAAAAAACAAGCACCAACCAGCTGGCCTTTGGGTTTCTGGCTGGATATTCCCCACCCTATTCTTATTTAGAAGAGCTATAAACACCTAGTTCTTCATCCAGGCCTTTGGTACGGGAGAGTGAGAATCCTCACTTCATTCCACCTGCTCTGTCATTCTTGCCATCTTTTATCTTTGTTTATCCTCAAATAATTAGGTCCTATGTCATCCAGACTGTTGGGAGCCAGGAAATGTACAAGTTTAATAAATTATGATTACATAAAACCACCCAGTGTCACTAATAATTTGGATTGCATTTGCAATTAGGATGACTTCTGTCTGATTCCTTGGCCAATTGGTAGCCACAATATTAACTTTCCCTTTATGCCTGAGCAATATTTAAAGCAATATTTCTCTTAACTCTAAGGTGAATTCTAGTCTGTATTAATAAGAACAGTAGTTGGATTGTTTTGTTTACCGGAACAAATCCCTGGAAGTTTATAGGCATTATGTTTATTGCAGACAGAGTGGCCTACTTACCCAAATCAGTTATTTGCTGATTTTCCACAAGTCTGATTTGCATTCTTATTAGAGATTACAGCTTTCATAGAATAATATGAGCATGTGTAGAGTAAAACTGGGCTTTGTTTGGATTTGTAACATATAGAGTAAAATTGGATACTAGCCAAAGCTGATGGGTGTTGCCTTTTTATCATTGAAGAATGTTGTATGTAGCATAGATATGATTAAGCTTAGTAACCCAGTCTAGGCTTCTCCGTCTTTCTGTTAAGGAAGACATAAAAGTCTTGATTGAACAAAGCCATATCAGATAGCAGAGGTCAACATAAGTGGTCTTCCTTGGTGATGTCTGTCATTTGAAAAATTACATCTTAGAACTGGAAATAAATTAATGGGCGAAATAAAGGAATATACATAAGTATTTGTGAAAGGATATAGCATCTGAATAGCAGAGATCTGCTGTTATGGAGGTATAAGCTTGAATGAATGAATGAATGAATGAATGAATGAATGAATGAATGAATGAATGAATGAATGGGCTGGAATAGTATGGAAGTTAATATGTTTCTCTGTAGAATGAACTCTACCACCCAAGAGGTAAATCCATTCTTCTGGGTTTTTGGGACAGCTAGAAAGGGATTACAGTATAGAGGAATTTCACTCCAAGCAGATGGGCCTTGGTTTCTTAATGGGTTAATGAGTTAATGGGTTACATACCTTGCTGAAATTGGGAAGGGGCAAGTGCAGCTTCTTTGAAAAGGTAGCCCAATATTATGCAGTGAGGAACATAAAACACTGAGATTCAGCATCTATGAAGCTTTATTGATTTCAATATTTGAGGAAAAGATCAACTGCATGCTCATTCACTCATACCACTTACATGTCTCCTTCTTGTAGGTGAATTAACCAGCTCAACCTTGGTTAAAGCATGGGGAAGAGCACAGATTTGTAGTTCAGGTGGAAGATGTGGAGTCTTTCAAAAGGAACGATATAGCTTCTTTCTGTATTTTTACTCACCAACATATATATTATGTTACTGCTTCATATTTTTTAAAGTCTGTTAAGGTTAAACCTGATTTGCTACATGTCAGGTAACTTGTTCTTATCTCTGGTTGCTGTCCTCCGGTCTCAATGAATTGTATGAATGTACAACTAACGTGCCCAGCTAGAGACCAGTCCATTCCCAGATAGTGATATCATTGAGGTTTTTTGCTTATTACTTTAACTATCACACTTGCAATCTCTGGATGCTTAGTCATTGTAGTTTGAATGGGAAAATGAAAAGCGCAGACCAAAAATATTTGGGTTTAGTTGTTACCCCAATTCCCACCACCCTTCTTTTTGTATTTTGGTTCAGAATCAGGTTATCAGGGGTCTGCAAAGTTGGCTCTTTTAAGACTGGTGGACTTCAACTCCCAGAATTCCCCAGCCTGGCTGGCTGGGGAATTCTGGGAGTTGAAGTCCACCAGTCTTAAAAGAGCCAACTTTGCAGACGCCTGGGTTACATCAACATCATGCATTTTGGATGCAGACTTCAAATCTAGCTTGAACCTTCTATTATCGGTCAGTTTCTTACATCCTTTCCCACTGGGAAGAAATTCAACTTAACCTACTAAGTGTGTGTGTGGAGGGAGGGGGGATCCACAGTGTTGCATTCATTCGTTACTGTGCCCAACAATTTTGAACACATTCCAAGGATTGTAGTAAGCCAAGAACTAAAGCTCAAAGCGCATTTTGTCCACTCCAGCACCATAAGTTGATTAGTACTGAAATGACCTTGTCCAATTGTGGGTCAATGCTTATGTGAAAACAGTAGACTGTCGTTTTTCTGTAGTTTCTATATGCATTGTTGAGCAGTGCTGTATTTTATATAAAGACAGTGAAGAGAAGTTGCGATTTATAATAAAAGATACCCATTTGCCTATCTCTATTACAATGATGAAAGCAACATGCGGTGCTTTTCTTCCTATAAGAAACTAAGTCATTTTTTGTTCCTTTGTACTTCAGAATGCGTCCAACTACTAAGCGGGCCTGCATGTCACAATCTGTTAACCTTGGAGTGCTATAGAATTCTTCGGTCTGCTGCAAGATACTAATCCAGCTTTTGTACTGAAAATCATCACTGACAGTGGAATACAACAGGCTTCCCAGTGTTACAGAGGAGTGAACCTGGAGTTTGTATCTACTATTTTTATTGACCTCACCAGGGCACTGTGGCTGAAGAAGTCTTCCTGTATTACAAAAGGTAGCAAAACTAGAATCTTCACAAGTTTGTTTATATTTATATAATGGGCTAACTTTTGAAACGCTGACTCTGGGCAATATATGTCAGGTTAAAAAAAACCCAGAAGAATATAATTGCAAATAAAAGACCATACAAAAGTAGAAAGAAAATCTGTAAGAAACACAGAAAATTGGATCAACCAAAAACATGTTCCATTTCTTAATCTAATACTTAGAGGAAAGTACTAGATTTTTTAAACTTTCAGGAAGGCTAAGAGTTGGCACCAGCCAAGTATTAGGAATGAATGGGGACGAATCTGTCTTAAAGGGCAGGAGCTGCCACAGAAAAGGAATTCTTTCAGATGATATTGTATCAAAGTAGGGATCTGCAACATGTCCATCCCGTGGGATGGGCAGAGATAAGTACTCCTGCAAATAACCTGTTCTTGTGCCATGTAGGGCTTTATAGGTGGTAATCAGTATGTTGAGTTGCAATGAAAAGCCTTTTAGAAGTTCATAAAATAATGGTGTTATTTTGCACAACTTGGTGCACCCAGGACTAAGTGCATGGACCAACTGGCAGCTGAAGCTGTCACAGCTGGCTGGGGATTTCTGGGAGTTGAGGTCCAGACATTTTAAAATTGCCAAGTTAAGAACTCTTGCTCCAGACACTAAAAAAAGGGCTTTCAATAGCATCACTTGGTTAGCAAGGGGCAAATATGTACAACCAAGTATTAGATGATACTTCAACACATGAAGAGTCAATTTCATGTGGATGGTTTTTTTTTTAAGTGTGAGCCCTTAAGCATCCCCAGAAACAGGGATCCATGCTAGACCTTTCTGCCAACACTAATTCCTGTCCAGGGGAATTGACTGGAGCCAATTCCAGAGGAAAACACTATGCCTTCCATTCGAAACCCTGCCAGTTTGGACCAGAAAGATGCCATAACTGATGTATCAAAGATCTCTCATAAATCAAGGAAGACAAGGATAGATGTACTGTCCTATCTCAAGCCTCTAGGTTATCAACAAGTGAGACCAGTGCTACCTGCGTACCATATCCTGGTCTGAACTCAGACTAAAAGAAGCTGAATCATCCATTTCCTCCCGGATGCAATAAACACACAACTCAATTATCTGCTTTCTCCATTGATTAAATCATTTCCCCTCTTAAAACTACATAGTCGTTTTGAAAAGTGATAATTAAGTTGTTTAGCTAGCTAATATAGGGAATATCTAATCTGGCCATTCCATTCCTTTATAGGAAATACCATTACATTCTGAAGCATTCCCACCCTGACAGGACAGCTCTTTCAGTGCCATCTGGGTGTCCTTCAGAATATCTTTGTGTTGCACACCAGTCTGTCTGCTGGAAATGCCAGCTTCTCCTCTTGTAACGTACCATCTAGTCACAAGTATAAAACCACCCCTTAACCAGCAATTCAACTGTCTGGTGAAGAATCTGTTGGGTGATTCCTATCACTTTGGTTCCTGGTCAGACGTCAATAATTTACTTAGCGTTCTAAGTTACATTTTCACTTCCTTTTTCTTCTGTTGTCTGTCATTCTATCTTGCTAAAGTCTGACACAATATTTCTTCAGATGGTGTACTTTTGCTTCTTTAATGTACAGATGTATCACTATACCACATTATCTTTTTAACTGATGTACCCATTCTTGCTAAATAAGTTGCACTTCCTGGTGTTTTTTTTTGTTATTCTACTGGTTCATTTCCTTAAAGCAGAGGCATGTATTGGCCTTCTGCTGTCATTGAATCTATTGCTTAGATCTGCTCCAGTTTGGTCCCTGTTGATTAAGGAAACCAAATGATGAATTCCCAACTAATTGATGCCTAGGGCTTGGCTTTGCCATATAAGCGTTATCTTATTTTATAGATTTTGGCATCAGATAAATTTATAAGATAAGATAAAATAAGACTTTTGCTTCATAAATATATAACAGCAATGAACATGTGCAATAATGCTTTCAGAAGCTAGGATCTATCATCTAGGATCACAATAAATGGTCTGCCACAGAATTGTGGACTTGGAAGGGCATTTAAATTTGGTCTCCTTTATTCAACTCTGAAAAATATTCATCATTCTCTTTGTCTTTATATTCATAATTCTCTTTGTCTTAACCTTATATTCTCATTCAGAGTTTGTGGCAGAATGTTTTTTTACTTTTTCTCCCCTTGATCCATTATTAACATTTCTATGTCTCAGGCTTCTCTGAGATGCTGCAAGCGGAATATAAATTGATTAAATAAATGAATGCGATAATACTTTTAAAAATTGTAAACGACAAGCACGAGCCACGCAAACTGTTCTCACACAACGATGATAAAAGAGAACAAATAACAAACTTGGATGGGGACACCCTTTGGCCACAGAGCGTTCTCGTGGAGGCATTGGGAAGCAAGAATGAACAAAACCTCCCTAAAATTGACTTACTTTTACAAATGAAAAAACTGTCCAAAAGCAGAAATAGACTGAAATTCCTGTATCACCTATCACATGCTCTGATAGTTTTTCATCCTTACCTTGTTCTTGGCAGGCTTAGCCTTCCCCACAAATATTAGAGCCCCAACTTTTCCCTTTGGAGAGAGCTAATTGTCACCTGCTGTAATTTGGTTATGGTAGGACAAGGCTACTGAAGTTATCCCTCATAGCTGCATCTTCTGTTGCTGTTCTAGTGAATTCGTGGGAAAATGAAAAGAGCTGATGCGGAAGGTAGATTCAGAGGTATTGTTGTTACTACTAATCATATACCACAGTTCTGTATATGGTAGAATGGACATCATAGACAGAGAATACAAATATAACTTATGCAGAAGTATAGATGTTAAAAATGGGATATTTCAACTAAATATCAACTCAAGCACTTGTGACCTCTCGACTCGACTACTGTAATGCTCTCTACATGGGGCTTCCCTTGAGGTGCACTCGAAAGCTGCAGTTAGTCCAGAATACAGCCGCGCGGGTGATTATGGGAGCGCCTAGACGCTCCCACATAACACCAATCCTGCGCGAGCTGCACTGGCTTCCTGTGGTCTTTCGGGTGCGCTTCAAGGTTCTGACGACCATCTTCAAAGCGCTCCATGGCTCGGGGCCTACTTATATGCGAGACCGCCTCCTCCCCCATACATCCCTTAGACCGATACGCTCCCACAGAGAGGGCCTCCTCAGGGTGCCGTCGGCCGGACAATGCCGACTGGCGACACCCAGGGGAAGAGCCTTCTCTATGGCAGGCCCAGCCCTTTGGAATGACTTACCCCCTGAACTTCGCACCATCTCCGACCTCCGCCTCTTCCGCAAGTGTCTAAAGACACATTTGTTCCATCTAGCCGGCCTAGCGTAACCTCCATAACTGACTTTTAGATAGTTTTAAATTCGGGGATTTTTAATTTGGTTTTAGCGCAGGATTTCATTGAATAAGTTTTTTAAAGTTTTATATGGTTTTGTATGTATTTTTAATATTCCTGTGCGCCGCCCTGAGTCCGTTTGGAGAAGGGCGGGGTATAAATTGAATAAATGAATAAATCAGTATTTCTCAACCTTGGCCACTTGAAGATGTCTGGACTTCAACTCCCAGAATTCCCCAGCCAACATTCGCTGGCTGGGAAATTCTGGGAGTTGAAGTCCAGACATCTTCAAGTAGCCAAGGTTGAGAAACGCTGAACTAAATGGCTAATATAAATGAAAAACACAGTTGCTTTTATTATATGAGGATGGGTTGGGATTCAAAAGAAGCCTGTATATTTTCATGGTTAATGTAGGATAATTCTGGAGGGAATCCTGATGAATTAGAAGAGGACTGTTGCAGTGTTGGGGCAACTTCTTGAGCAGAAAGTTTCTCCTTGTTGGTGGAAGTACGGTAAGTAAGGGAGGGGAGTAATGCCTTTGCAATCCACCTGTTTCCTTCACAAAAAAATGGCAGGAAATGATGCTTCCTGGAAACCCCAAATCAATACTTTAAAAGTCATCTTTGGCAGCTAGGCTATCATACATGTATGGCTCTTATCTGGCATGCACACATCAAAAAGGCAAACATACTAGCAATCCCATAAGAGGAGAGGGTGGTGTCATGTTAATTTTGTAAGCAAAAGGAACCATTCACCAGGATTCTCAATAGATCAATCACTCTGCAAGGTCGTTCTTCAATATTATTAGATACTAACGGAAAAAAATTTCTAAGTCATCTGGGCCTGATCCTTCTGCCTGATAGGTCTAAAGTTAGTAAACTAGTTTCAATTGATGTTAGTAGCAGGGTGGATTTGGTTTAAATCAACTCCGTTTAAATTCTGATTTAAATCAGTAGCAAAAAAGGCTTGATTTAAATCAATTCGATTTAAGTCTTCATTTTTAAAGAGCACCTGTCATCTCTGTCTTGCAGTGGCTCCTCTGACTCGCTGTTGACTCGCCCGACAGTCTCATTCACTTTAATTAATGTTCTTAGCACGGGCAAAATTATATTTAATCTTAGTTTTAACTATTTCGACTGTTTGTACTTTTATATTTTATAGTTCCTGTGCACCGCCCTGAGTTCCATGTCGGGAGATAGGGCGGTATAGAAATGCAATAAATAATAATAAATAATAATAATAAAATGGGATGAATAGTGATGCAGCAGTGACACAACAAAGTGAGAGACGTAACAGGCAGCAGATGAGTGGATGCCCGCTAACTGGCCCTGCCATGATAGATCCTAAATGACAGGTGCTCTTTAAATGTAAAGACTCATTGTTACTGTAGGTTGGAATCTTTAATATTATTATTTGCAAAAAAAATGAAGGTTTCCTGTTTAGCTTGCACAGCTTGGATTCATTGAATGAGTTTTACCAAAAATGTAAATATTTCAGAATATCATGCCACATAACTAAGTTCCATTTCATGTTGTATAAACTACATCAGGGGTCTCCAACCTTTGCAACTTTAAGTCTGAAGGACTTCAGCTGCCAGAATTCTCCAGCCAGCTTTAATGTAACTTAAATAGAAAACTACCTTTATAGAGATTTTTACTCCAAAAGCATTTTATTAAAATAAATCTAAAAATTAAAAAAAATCTAATTTAAATAAAAAAGTTTTAAAATCTGGTTTTTATTTTAAAAAAACAACCATCTATGTTTATCCACCCTGGGTAAAAAAGGGAAATGTCTTCTCTCAAGACACCCTGAGGCTTATAGAGGCTCAGTCAGTGGCTCTTAATACTTGCTCAGTTCATCCCGGCTCCTAGATTACTTTAACATTTAAAAAAAGAAAAGGCAGCCAGAGTCCAATCCAGAGAATACCCCTTGCCTTGATTATTTCATCCTTGCACTGTTGAGGCCTAGGCTGGGAGACTGTAATGGGCTCCATATTTGAGCCTCCATTTAATGATGCTTCAGAAACTCCACTGGTTTGAAGTGCGGCCAATTGGGTGTTGGGGGCAAGGCATTCAGTTTATAGGCTAGAACCAATATTGTAATAATCATATTGTTTGTTTTCAATCCCAAAGGCTTGACTTTAAGCTTCAAAGCCTTAAACAGGTTGGAACTAAGTTACTTGAAGGAATATCCTCACCTGGCCAGATTTTAAAACGGCCTCTTTTCATTTATTGCTGTGAGGCAGATTAGCAAATATAATGGAGGTGGCCTATTCCACACAGCTTGACTCTATTGTTACAGGCTTTAGGTAACCATCTCAAGAACCCTTATTGGGTCATTTCTTAAAGCATGCACTTGGTTTTTACCTGCAATTTTGAGTTTACATTTTAGTTTTATCTGCAGTGGATCCTTTTTACTATTCCTTTGTTTATTTGAAGAATCTGTTGTGTCAGCTTTTTTTCCCCTATGAAGCTGAGCTAGAAACACCTAAAGAAATCAAACTATTTTTTTAGACAGTAGGGTGAACTTTTATAAGCTTCAAATATTGTTGGGAAGTTTTGTATCTTTACACTTCCATGCTGCAACTTTTATGTTAATTCCTGGATTTCCATTGTTTGAGGGAGGTGGTGGAATGCCTTTTATTTGTGTGTGTGTGTGTGTGTGTGTGTGTGTGTGTGTGTGTTCTGTTTAGTCTCAATGCTGGCAAAACTGTAGCTTCCTTCTTAACAGTGGCTAGCAATCAGTGATATTCCTGGTGCTAAGCAGTGAATCTGTTCTACAAATCCTTGCCAATAAAAAGGGATAAAGACTCCAGTACGCATTGGGAGTACTGGGGATGTCAAGCCTGGAACAGCTGTTATTATTAAGTCATTTCTCATCAGTAATCTGCTAATTAACCTTCTGAAAATAGAAACATTTTTGCTTAGTGGGAAATAATTTTCCAGTCATTGTAATGACACAGGATTCCCCACTTGGGAACAAGACTGACATCATTACAAATTTCAATCATTCAGTGTTTAATTGTACCAGAGTATTTCAAGTTATAAGCTTCTCTTGAGTAATATTATTTGCCTTTCGCCAATCTAACCCACTTGACATATGTACAGAGTATGACCTCCATAAACTGAACTATACATGTGGAAGACATTCACAGCAAAGTTAACTGAAATGTATTCAGTGCTCATGGTGTTATACTGCAACTACAGTTCTATATACATTGTTGGGTTCATTTGATCTTCAATTTGAAAGCCGCTTTTTTTTAAAAAGGAGGTAAACATTTTTATATGCCTGTATATTTAATTTATTAATGGCAGTTTGGTGTAGTTATTAAGGCATGGGTAACACACCCACCAGGAGACTGAGTTCTAGTTCCACCTTAGGCTCAAAGCCAGCTGGGTGACCTTGGGCAAGTCAGTTTTTCAGAGTCATAGGAAAGAGGTAATGACACTCCTTCTAAACCACTTGCCAAGAAAATTGCAGGGACTTGTCCAGACAGTCTCCAAGATCCACACACAATTGAACAGAAGGGAAATAATCTCCAAGCAGGTCAAAGTGCCATTGTTCTTCCTGCAATGTTGAATTTATCACTGTTTTAAATTTTAATTTTAATAGTTGCAAATCACAAATAGCAATCACTTTGAGTTCATGTGACCTGATAAACCACTGGTAACATTCCAAAAAACTGAACAGTGGAAAAACCATGGGCAACAGAGGTGAGAGTAATATGGTAAAGATATAGCCCATTAATTGGGGTGGGGGTGTTAATAGAGGAGGAGGGTGCATCATGTAAACCAGGGGTCTCCAACCTTTGCAACTTTAAGTCTGAAGGACTTCAGCTCCCAGACTTCTCCAGCCAGCTTTGCTGGCTGGAGAAGTCTGGGAGCTGAAGTCCTTCAGACTTAAAGTTGCAAAGGTTGGAGACCCCTGATGTAAACAATATATTGTTGGTGAAAATGATCAGATGAGTTTTGTGTTTGGGTGATGATCTAAATCTAGTCTCATTAATATTCCAACACAGGCTCTTAATGAAAACATTACAAAGGAGAAAAAGATAGCATTACAGTGACTAACGTATCAGATTTTGAACATATAATTTATACATCTCCCCTTTGAAGAATTCGGACATTCAGCCTCAACACTTACTAATTCATTACCTGTAATTCAACTTGAAACCTGAAATATAGTTGAAGTTTAGCTAGAGAAAAGTACTACTATTGTATTTTGCAAAGCCTTGTTTATAAATTAAATGCATTCGTATGCTGTGTACCTGTGTGATATTTTATCTCACAATTTCTAATGTTGCTAAGATGGAACTAGATCATTGTCAGGGGTCACCAACCTTAAACACTCAAAGAGTCATTTGGACCTGTTTCCCACAGAAAAGAAAACACCAGGAACCACAAAACCCTTCTGGTGCCTATTTCCTGAGTGGCCACAAAACTAGCATATGTAGTTGAATTAAACATTCTGTTTTCTTCTGAAACCCTTTTCTGGGGGGATTTATCCATGGTTGGCCTAGTGGGGACCGAAAAGTTCAATAAATTGCATGCCAGTTGGTGTCACACATTGGTGGTTCTGACGCATATTTTGAGCAACAGGGAACTGTAGCAGAGGGATGAAAGAGCCACATGCGGCTCAAGAGCCACAGGTTGCTGACCCCTGGTCTATGTAATCCAGTATCTTCTACTTGCAATTGCAAGTAACTTTGTATGCTTTTGAGTAGGGACCTCTTCCATCATTTTGGCTACTGCAATGTGCTCTACATGGGGCTGCCTCTGAAAAATAGAATCTTCGATTGGTTCAAGAATGTGACCCACGTAGTTTTGTGCAAGACTAGATTTGCACATATACCACCTTTCTTGTGGCCCCCAATTTGCTTCCAGGCCCAACTCATGGTGCTGATTGTCTTATTTAAAGCCCTCCCTGGCCTGGGGCCAGATTATTTGAAGGATTATTTTCCCCCAGTTATATACCCAATCCACCAGAGCCAGGGAAGCAAGGGATGTTATGGATTGCCTTTCCTAAGAAGATCCATGTAGTGGAACCAAAAAGAAGGCCTTCCCTGTGGTGGCTCACTCCCTGTGAAACAAATGGAACATACAGCTAGAAGGATTTAAATTATTTAAAAGAAATAGACCAAATAAAAGAGGAGGTGGAGTTGCACTATATATAAGAAATAATTACATCTCTACAGAAATAGAGCACAACAATGATGAGAACTATCTTGAATGTATTTGGGTCAATATTAAAGGTTGGGGGGGGAATGATATTGTCATAGGTCTATACTACAGGCCACCCAACCAAGCAGAGGAAGTGGATGTACTTTTTGCTAACCAGCTAACTAAGGTATGTAGGAAGCACACTGCAATAGTAATGGGAGATTTTAACTACCCCGACATCAATTGGGAAACAAACTCTGCACCAAGTGGAAGATCCAACAGGTTCCTAACAAACCTAGCAGACAACTTTGTTTCCCAAAAGGTAGAGAAGGGAACAAGGGGATCAGCAATATTGGACTTAATTCTCACTAACAGAGAGGAAATGATAGAAGGTGTAGAAGCTACAGGAACTTTGGGGGCAAGCGATCATGAAATACTGGAATTCAACATTATGCAAACAAAAGTAGTTGAACAAAGTCAAACTAGAGTCTTAGACTTCAAGAGAGCTAATTTCAACAAACTCAGAGAGAGCTTGGGAAGGATTCCATGGATGAGAATCCTCAAGGGGAAAACAACTCAAGAAGCTTGGGAAATTTTGAAAAATGAGATTATAAAAGCCCAGTCCAGCGCAATACCAATGAAGAAGAAAAATAACAGTTCCCAAAAGAAACCAGCATGGCTGCATAAAGAACTCTCTGACAAATTGAAAGACAAAAAGGATAAATATAAAAAGTGGAAAAAGGGGGACATAACCAAGGCAAAATATCAGCAAATAGCCCGAGCCTGTAAAGATGAAGTGAGGAAAGCTAAGGCTCACAATGAAGAAAGGCTTGCCAAAAAAGTAAAAAATAACAAAAAAAGCTTCTTCCAACATGTTAAAAATAAGAAAAAAGTTAAGGAAACAATTGGTCCACTGCTGGGAGAAAATGGCAAGAAGATGATAAGCAACAGGGAGAAAGCAGAACTATTTAACTCTTTCTTTGCATCTGTCTTTACACAAAGGGATAAAACAGTCCAATCAATCAAAAACAGCACCACAAATATCAGATTAGGAACACAAGTTGAAATAGAGAAGAAAATGGTAAGTGAGCACCTGTCTGCCCTGGACGAGTTCAAATCACCAGGACCGGATGGATTACACCCCAGGGTTCTGAAGGAACTGGCAGACGAGATCTCAGAACCACTGAACTATATCTTTCAGAGATCCTGGAGCACCGGGGAACTGCCAGAAGACTGGAAAAGAGCAGATGTGGTTCCCATTTTCAAAAAAGGAAAAAAAACAGATCCAGGAAACTATAGACCCATCAGCCTGACCTCAATACCAGGAAAGATTCTGGAAAAGATAATTAAACAACAAATAAGTGAACACCTAGAAGCAAACAAAGTAATAGCCAAAAGCCAACATGGGTTTGTCAAAAACAGATCATGCCAGACAAATCTAATTGCATTCTTTGACAAAGTAACAAAATCAGTGGACCAGAGGAATGCTGTTGATATAATTTACCTGGACTTCAGTAAGGCATTTGATAAAGTAGACCATAACCTACTATTAGATAAAGTAGAAAATTGTGGGTTAGACAGCACCACCACCAAATGGATTCGTAACTGGCTGACCAACCGCACTCAACGTGTAGTCCTCAATGGAACTGCATCTACATGGAAGGAAGTATGCAGTGGAGTCCCCCAAGGCTCTGTTTTAGGCCCAGTACTCTTTAACATCTTCATCAACGATTTGGATGAGGGGATAAATGGGGAACTCATCAAATTCGCAGACGACACCAAGCTGGCAGGAATAGCCAACACTCCAGAAGATAGGCTTAAGATACAGAAGGATCTAGACAAACTTGAACATTGGGCACTGTCTAATAAAATGAAATTCAATTGTGAAAAAAGTAAGGTCCTACATATAGGCAAGAAAAACCAAATGCACAAGTACAGTATAGGTGGTACCTTGCTCAATAGTAGCAACTGTGAGAGGGATCTCGGAATCCTAGTGGACAACCATTTAAATATGAGCCAGCAGTGTGCAGCAGCTGCCAAAAAAGCCAACACAGTTCTAGGCTGCATCAACAGAGGGATAGAATCTAGATCGCGTGAAGTGTTAATGCCACTGTATAGTGCCTTGGTAAGGCCACACTTGGAATACTGCATACAGTTTTGGTCGCCACGATGTAGAAAAGATGTGGAGACTCTGGAAAGAGTGCAAAGAAGAGCAACCAAGATGATTAGAGGACTGGAGACTAAGACATATGAAGAACGGCTGCAGGAACTGGGTATGTCTAGTTTGATGAAGAGAAGGACCAGGGGAGACATGATAGCAGTGTTCCGATATCTCAGAGGGTGCCACAAAGAAGAGGGAGTCAAACTTTTCTCCAAGACACCTGGGGGCAGGACAAGGAGCAATGGGTGGAAACTAACCAAGGAGAGAAGCAACTTAGAACTAAGGAGAAATTTCCTAACAGTAAGAACAATTAACCTCTGGAACAGCTTGCCTCCAGCAGTTGTGAATGCCCCAACCCTGGAAGTCTTTAAAAAGATGTTAGACAGCCATTTGTCTGAAATGGTATAAGATTCCTGCCCATGCAGGGGGTTGGACTAGAAGACCTACAAGGTCCCTTCCAACTCTGCTATTGTATTGTATTGTATTGTATTGTAAAACATTATCCTTGCAGAAATAAAATTGGCCCCCACTTGATCCTATTTTGAAAGGCCCTAAAAACATGATTTTTCCAGGTGGCCCGGGGACTCCAAGAGGATATAGAGCCCATCAAGTGATTGAATGTTGTTAGGGGAGGTAAGGGGGGGTGGGTTATTGGGTCTTGTATTGGGGTTTTATTTTTGAAAGCCCCCGCCCCCCGGGACCACCACAAGTTAGGTGGGCAGCCATATAAATTTCCTTAATAAAAAAATCATCTCAGCATTCAACTTCAGAGGTTGTCTGGACCTTTGGTTTATATGCAGTGGCTGCATCAACATGAAGCATACATATGTTGTGCAAGAGCTTATGTACCATGTTTTATAACTCCTGATGCTTTGGTAAGAAAGAGCAGGACACATGAGAGAAAAGGCTTTCCCAACAAGCCATGACAAAATTGAAATGATGGCTTATATCTTGATGTCATGTTGTATCATTTGTCTTATGAAGTCTCAACTACATGGAGTATTGGCATGATGTTACAAGATACGTGCCATCTTTTACTCCCCTTTGGACTGCCATGCTTCATAACTCCATCTAGCATACAGCCGTCAGGAATTACTCTACCAGACACAGCCATTGATGGAAAATAACTTTCCCCCTTTGATTGAACAAGATTGCAAAGAGTGAACTTAGGATCTTCAGCATGTAAAAATGCTATCATTGCTAATGTCTTGGGTTTGCTTCTTCCCCATGTTGCTTTTTTTTACAAACATGGGAAGGTTGCAGTGCATGTGTTTTTAATTACAAATTTTATTAGTTTATTGAAATATAAAATACAAAGAAAAAATAAATAATGGAAAAGTAGGGGAGAAAAAAGGAAAGAGGAAAAAGTGGGTAAAACAGGAAAGAAAAGCATTGACTTCCAACTCTTAGTGCAATAGAATAAGGTAATATAGCTCAACATTTCATTTTTGCATAGTGATATATACTAGTCATTTCTATAACAACAAACCTATCTAATCAGCAAAACCCCAAATCAAAGTTTTATTTTTTTCCCCCACCTCTAGCAGAGTCCGAAGTGGTTTTCAAGTAAAAGCAAAGTGAATTGTCTTCTTTAATTAGAGTCGGTTTAAATGACACCCATCAATTTTTGCAGCCAGTTTTCCATTGTGCAGTGCCTGTATTTCTGATGTCAGTCCAAGGCCAATGATCCAAAGCATGTAAGAGGAAATGGGGGTTTCTGCTGGTAACAAGTGCACACAGGATGCGCTACGCTGAGCAATTGCCATACTAGTGAACCAATATCCCTGGGAAATGAAGTCGTTGCTTGAGGACTGGATGTCAAAGACTGGTGAGAAAGCTACATTGCCTTTGTGCATATGGAGGAATGTGCATCCAAGATTAGCATTCCTCTATTAGATGACCGTATTGTATCTTAACAGTTTTGTACCAGGGTCATTTTGACATTTTGGATTCCCGTTACAAATTTTGAAAGTGAAAAAAACCCAAACATTCAGTTTCTCTTTAGTTTGTAGGAGTTAGACCCAGGATCAAAGTTCAAATCTTCTTCTGTGTGATCCTATTGTTTTCCTTTGTTTTCATTTAGAACAACTAGTTCTGGAACATCTCTCTTGACAGACAGAATAATTGAAGAGCTGTCCTTTAAATTCCCTTTCCTCTTAATTATTCCTATAATCTGTAATTGTTTTTGTGCTCTTGAAAAACAGGAAAGTTTAAGTCTCAGCAAGTATGAAGGCTAGCCTATGATCCTTTAAAACCTCCTTCTGGGAGATATATGGCTGGCCACATCTGTGACTAAAGGTTTTAAAAACTCATCTGTTCTCTCTGCATTTTAATTGAAAAAAATTTATTGTATTTGCTGATGACAGGCATGCCAAGGTTGTGTTTTATTGCAACAGGCTGTACTTGAAACTGTTCACAATTAATATCACTGAAGTAGTTTTATGATCTTACCTGCCTTTAAAAAATGCTGATCTTGAAAATAAATCTAAAATAAATACATAGCATCAAATAAAAATGTACCCAACAGGGAGATTTGCAGTCCGGTTGCTTCTGTTGAAGCAACACGTAAGGATGATGTTGAATTGTCTACAAGTCATAAAATCTGTGCTACTGAATATATAAAGCAAAGATTTGTTTATCATTCCACCAATGAGAGACAAGTCTCAAGCAAATCAAACATAGTGGGAGATATCTGTGCCCCTATTTTTCATGCAGGAGACATATTAAAATACTTATGGCTGCTTGACCATATATTGACACAACTTTGATCAATTTATCAAACTGATAAATAAGTCAAGCTATAAAACAGACTAAAACAGAAAAGGTGCCTAGACCAGACAGTATACTGGCTTCTTATTACAAATGTTTTGAGGGTGAACTCTTAAAAGCTTTACAAAATTTAATGCATTCTATGCTGGATAGATGAAAAGAGGCTAATAAGGCATTAACACCTAAGGGGGGGTCAAACTTTGACCTTAAAAAATCCCCTATCATCAGATATCATTATTGAATAAAGTTTATAAATTGTTTTAAATAATTGTGGCTGAGAAGTCGAAAATAAAAGAATTTGACAGCGAGCAGATTTTAAGATCAATAATCAGAAGAACAAAGATGTTAAGAAACATAAAAATAGATGATTAACTAGAGCCGGTGGATTAAACTGGTTTTAAGATTGAGAAAGAGTAAAAGTTTGGTATCTTATGACAAATGTTAATCATGTTATTTCAAAATAATTAAGACATGGAATGAAATTTAAAAGACATGCCAAACCACTGTTGGGGGAGAATCTCTGTGGTAAAAATGGGTGTTTTGTATGGCAAGGAAAAAATATAAAATATACAAGATGCAAGAAAAAGAATTGGGTTTACCTGATCTGAAATAATTTTTTCCACCTTGTTGTCTGGTTTGGATGAGAAGACGAATATTGCTAAGAAATAAAAGACTGTTAGAATTAGAGGAGCATAATCTGAGATTAAATTAACTATAGCTACATTTCAAATGTCTAATTTATTTGTATTCCTCCTTTATTATTTTCCCCACAACAACAACCCTGTGAGGTGAGAGTAATAGTCCCAATGTCCCGCTCAAAGTTGGCTTTCATAGCTAAGGCATGACTGGAACTCATTATCTCCTGCTGTCTAGCCTGCTGCCTTAGCCACTAAACCAAAACGGCTGTCATGAAATCTATTGTAATACTTCTAAGAATCCAGAATGAAAACTGCTGCACAAATGTAACAATTATAATGCATTTTATTTTAGAACTTTCAAACAATTATTAAACACTTTAATCAGTCTAAGAGCTTGAGTAATATTTGTTGCAATCCCCCAAACTTAATGCTTAATTGAGTAGCCTCTGCTGTGTACTATTTCCCCACCACCACCAAAAACTGTTATCTGAATTGCCTTGTGAGTTTGCTTTATTCATCTTACGTGAAACCCCCCTAACAGATAATAGCAGTTTTGCTTCTTTCATGTGGAAAATTCTGTAAAGGGTTACAGTTCTGTTTCTATATTTATATGCCTAACCATCTTTCTATAGTTGGATGTAACAATTCAGGAAGCAAAGTGAAAAATAATTATACATTTCTCAGATGATGCAGTAATTTCCCCCCTGTTAATTTCTAAGATGTTTCCTCTCCCCAACAGGTCCATCTTGTTCTTTGTCAATTTCATCTTCTATGATCTGCAAAAAGGTTTTATTAAGCATCTAAAAGAAAAGATGGATCACTCATAATGCCAAATCATACTTTAAAAACCCATTAACTTCTGCAGACTAGGAACAAGGAAAATTTCGAACCCTTGATGATTTGGCATGGCGGTTCAGAGATTTTGCATGATGCATGCTGACAGCTCTCTCTCAACACATATACATATACAAAAGTTATTTCTGCTAGGGTGAAAAGCATTACCAACAACTAATATCACATTTTACCTCCAACTGAACAACTGTTTTTTGAGGAGGAAGGAATACCCTGGACTAATTGACGGACACTTGTTTAGCTGAAAATACTTATTTGACTTGTGCAGCCATTCATGTCAACAAATGTCTCTGGATGCCTAATCCTTGACTTACAACCATTTGTTTAGTGACTCTTGAAGTTACAATGGCGCTGAAAAAGATGTATGACCGTTTTTCACACGACCATTGCAACATCCCCATGGTCATGTGATCAAAATATGGTTGCTTGGAACTGGCATGTATTTATGATGGTTGCACTGTCTTGGGGTCATGTGGTCTGTAACTTTCCCAGCTGGCTCCCAACAAGCAAAGTCAATGAGGGAAGCTAGATACCCTTAATGATCGCATAATTCATTTAACAACTACAGGGATTCACTTGACAACTGTGGCAAAAAGGTAGTAAAATGGGACAAAATTCACTTAACCGCCTTGCTTAGCCATGGAAATTTTGGACTCAGTTACGATTGTAAGACAAGGATTACCTGTACATTCTAAAATGTAAGAAAAGCAATTAAAAACAATACAAATAAATACCTATGGTTGTCGAATACGCCTATTGCCATAGATTAAGGTGACCAGATGTTACCTTTGGGGAAGCGGGACACCATTGACCGGGGGGGGGGCTCCCGGCCGGCCGCTCTCAGTGCATCGCGGTGGCAGCAGCGGCGGCGTAAACTTCAGGGCTGTGCAGGCTCCAGCTCCTCCTCCTCCTGCTGCCTGCCTGGCTGCTTGCTCGCTCCTCCCTCGCCGGCCCTCCCCTTCCGCCTGCCCTCCAGCCGCCGCTTCCTGCCTGCACCGCTGCCCTGGTCACAGGCCGCCTCTGAGCGTGTGCAGAGAACCCCCTGCCGCCGCCCCAGGCAAAAATCAGGACTTTTCTTAACGCTGCGGGCCGCGGGACAAATAGATGAAAAGAGGGACTGTCCCGCCAAAAGCAGGATGGCTGGTCACCTTACCATAGATGTTAATATATGCAAGAAATAGTGCCCTTAATATATTTGTGGTGCCAGGCCTGAGCACATAACCAAGTCTTCACAGCCTTCCAGCAGGGTCATCCTGATCTCCGAAGGGAGAATATCCGATGGTGGTGGCTATGGCAGAGAAGGCACGTCTCCTGGTCCCTCCAGCCAACATTTCTTGGATGACAGGGCCTACAACATGTCCAAGTTGTCACACCGAATTGGACAGGTAGAAACGACTGGGAGAAGATAGTCCCTTAGTTAACCTGCCCCCACGACATGAAGGTCTTAGAAAGCTTAATTAAAACTTATGAATCAAGCCCTGTTCTTGGCAGTGCCCCAACTGCATGCCATGCCCGGACTCATTAAAAAAATATTTTGTTTATACATCTGATTGTTAACTACCCTCAAACTGGCTCTGTGTTTAATGCTAACATCTAATTGTAGCATTATTCTGCAAATGGAAAGCTTTTATATTTTCTCTTTATTTGTCCCCAAAAGAATTTGTGTCACAGAGCTGGAACAAACCGCAAGACGATACCCTTTCCTGCCTTTGTCCACATCAAGCAGTCTTAAGGAAGCAGTAGAAGCTGCACAGGTCTAAGGTTGGCCTAGGCCTCAAACTCTGGCCAAGTAATCCTTGGTCAAGAAATAAGAAATACGATTGCAAGCTATGCTCAATATACTGCTGTATTTGCAAAAAGGTCCTGCCCCAGACAGCATCCTGTTTGCTGGGTTGCTCCCACGATCTTTTCCCAGCAACTTCCCCATTTATCTCCTTGCTAGCCACAAATAGCCTCCGAATGCATATATCTTGTCGACCTAAGCAAACTGTGTCAACTGGTAGGTTTTCGAGTCCCCCAACCCCATATTTGGGCAGATGTAGGAGAACAGGAATGTCTACGTCACCGAGGGTATAAGAGACAATCTTTGTCAATATTTGGGGGTTCAAACATGTTTGTACAAGCTTTGCAGCTTTAGCTGAACCTGTGCACATAATAAATCCTTTACTACTTTGAAGAGCTTGTCTGTGTCCTGGCTTTCCTACAACAGTCTTATGTAGGAAAGTTGTTGTTATACCATCCTATGAAACATAAAAGTCTGGGCTGAAAAACCTCTGCAGAAGGCAGAGTTCGTGTTAACTTTAGGCAAAGTGAAAAAAAAGTCTCAGTAATAAGTGAGTTGCTCTCTCTGAATGGCACCAGAGAAGACAGCTGTGTATCACAGGCCTTCTCTGAATCTAAGTTAGCTACTGCCTTCAAATGCAGAAAGATGCCAGGGTTGTGTTGTGTGTGTATCCATCCCTTCCCTACCCACCCATCCATTTCTCTCCCCCCACCCTCGTTAATGCAGAAAGAAAGCTGAATTCCTAGTCCAGTGATGGCGAACGGTTCGGCATCAAACCGGACCGTATGGGCATGTGCCGGAGCACCGAAAACCAGAAGACCAGCTGCCCGGTGCAAACATGCCTGGGTTTTTTGGCCATTTTCTTGGTCCCTTTTGGGCCCCTTTTCAGCCCAAAAACAAGCCTGGAAAACATTACAAAAACGGCCCGAAATGGCCCGAAAAACAGCCTGTTTTTGAGGGCATTTTCAGACCATTTTCTGGCATTTTCAGGCCATTTTCTGGTGCTGGCTGGAAACCAGAAGAGCAGCTGGTGATGGTGCAGGTGCCAACAGAGAGGGTTTGTGTGCCACCTCTGGCACATCATGGTGCTAGTCTATTGGCTTTTGTAACTTGGAGGATCTGTCAAGCAACAATTTGTTATGGACCAGGGCTAGCCGCTAGGTGTTCATCCATTAAGTAATGAATTCAGAATTCCTGTTTGCTCTGGCACCAAAGTGCTCCCCTGTCCATTGGGTGAGGATGTGAACAAGAATGGTGTCCTCAAACTATTCTAGGCCACCACGAAGTTCCTCTTATTTCCATACATTTCAGAAAACAGGTTTTTTTTCAGAACAGCCAGTACAAATCACATTTTATAAGCTCCAGTAATTAATTCTTGCTATGGAGACTGAAGAAAATAGTTTCTTTCTAAAGACATCTCTACTTATTCAGGATAGTACCAAAATGACAAGTGTCACGACATCACAATGCAAATTTTAATCATTTATTTAATGCATCCCCCCCCCCCGCCCACTTTCATTAAAGTTTGGTTCTCCAGCACTACCTGGACAAGTCCCTGCAGTTTTGTGGAAAGGCTTTTCAGAAGTTGTTTGCCACTGCGTCTCCTCTGCGGTTGAAACAAAGTGACTGGTCCAAAGTTACTCAGTTGGCTTCAGGCTAAAGCGGGATTAGAACTCACAGTCTCCCAATTTCTATGCTTTAACCACCAGACCTGAGAAGAGGGGGTAAGATGCAGCAGCAAGGGGAAATTTAAAAAAAAAATTAGAAAACCAATTTTTTTAAAAAGGAAAACAATATTGGATATATACTTCATACTCTATACCAGGGGTAGTCAACCTTTTTATACCTACCACCCACTTTTGTATCTCTGTTAGTAGTAAAATTTTCTAAGCGCCCGCCGGTTCCACAGTAATGGTGATTTATAAAGTAGGGAAATCAATTAAAGTTACAAAAAGGAAAGTGCTTCAGTATCGGACAAAACCCCTACCGCCCACCATGAAAGCTGGAACGCACACTAGTGGGCGGTAGGGACCAGGTTGACTACCACTGCTCTATATTTTGTGTTTATAGCAAAACCGCCTTGCAGCCTTGTTTGACATAACCTTTATTAAATTCATTGCTTATGTATATTGTTTCATTATTGTTTATATACTAATGTGTATTATTGTTTTATTATCATTTGCAGAAGTACCTGTCCTCTTTTTAATATATTTGCAAGTATGTTTGAATGTAATTAATAAATATACAACCATGACATTATTGATTTATGTGCCCATGTGTAGGTGAGGGGGCCCATTTTAGTCTTGTTCCAGCACTTAATAATCCTCTCGGAGGCCCTGTTAACCACAACAACCAAACTGGTTCTGCGTTTAATGCATAGGCTACCCCAGGGATGTCCAAACTTGGGAATTTTAAGACTTGTGGACTTCAACTCTCAGAATTCCCCAGCCAGCAGAGCTGGCTGGGGAATTCTAGGAGTTGAAGTCCACAAGTCTTAAAGTTCCCAAGTTTGGACATCCCTGGGCTTGGGGAATTCTAGGAGTTGAAGTCCACAAGTCTTAAAGTTCCCAAGTTTGGACATCCCTGGGCTTGGGGAATTCTAGGAGTTGAAGTCCACAAGTCTTAAAGTTCCCAAGTTTGGACATCCCTGGGCTTGGGGAATTCTAGGAGTTGAAGTCCACAAGTCTTAAAGTTCCCAAGTTTGGACATCCCTGGGCTTGGGGAATTCTAGGAGTTGAAGTCCACAAGTCTTAAAGTTCCCAAGTTTGGACATCCCTGGGCTTGGGGAATTCTAGGAGTTGAAGTCCACAAGTCTTAAAGTTCCCAAGTTTGGACATCCCTGGGCTTGGGGAATTCTAGGAGTTGAAGTCCACAAGTCTTAAAGTTCCCAAGTTTGGACATCCCTGGGCTACCCCAATTTGTTAGGGGAATTCTTATGCCCCAATTGTGCAGCTTACAAAATGCAACAATGTAAATCACATTGTAATAAGTTTACATGAAAGTTCAAAGGCCAAAGGGGCCCTTGTTGCTCTCTGAGCTTGGTTGTTTTCTTGAAGACATCTAATTACCCAAACTAGATAATACCATAGAGAACAATAAAGACCGCTCATTTTAACCCTGCGCTATAAATATTCTCCTTTACCAATATCAAAGGCCAGAATTTATATTGATATTATGTTGATATTATGTTGAGTTTATATTATGTTGATTGGGAAAACCTTCCCCAATTACTCTTAGAATTTGGCCAAACATTTGTGGTTTTCCCCAAATTACTTTCACATACGGTACAAAAATAAGCAAATTAATGAAACAACATAGAGAGGAAAGCAAATACTTGCTAATCCTGACCTAGGAATGCTTATACATTCTCAAGCCATTTTAGAAATTATGTATTCTATAAGTATGCTATGCATACAATTTCATTTTTATTTGTTGTGTTTATTATACCACCGGATGCCATTGGATCAAATTCAATTAAAAGGAATTTTGCACTTTATGCATTGTTAAGCCAATAACTGCCTTACTGATCACATCTAATTACTGGCTGTAAACAAGTAAGTATAAAGTTATCTATAACCATGCAGTTAAAACACATCAAAGGAGGTGACTGGTTATTCTTGAATTTTTGAAGATGTTTGGCATGAAACAGTATTACATGTTTTTATTGAAGTACACTGGCACTGTAGCTCTAGCACAGAATGGTTGTGCAAGTACAATGTGCCTCTAATTCAGAGTATAAAGGTAAAGGTTCCCCTCGCACATCTGTGCTAGTCATTCCCAACTCTAGGGGGCAATGCTCATCTCCACTTCAAAGCCGAAGAGCCAGTGCTGTCCAAAGATGCCTCCGTGATCATGTGGCCGGCATGACTAAATGCCAAAGGCACACAGAACGCTGTTACCTTCCCACCAAAGGTGGTCCTATTTATATACTTGCATTTTTACATGCTTTCAAACTGCTAGGTTGGCAGAAGCTGGGACAAGTAACAGGAACTCACTCCATTATGCACTGGGGATTTGAACCACCGAACTGCCAACCTTTCTGATCGACAAGCTCAGGGTCTTAGCCACTGAGCCACCAAGTCCCTAATTCAGAGTACTGTATAGTGGAATCTAATTCCACCTAATATGTAAAGACCAGACTTATTCAATATAATTTAACAAAATCACTTCAAACTTTAATTTTGTGCTTTTCTATATGCCTTAATAAAACTCAATGATTCTTCTATTATATGCCTTAGGAGTAAGACACTAACAATGCAGTGGTAAGGCATATTCTTTCTATATTTTTCAACCCTTCAATAAATTCAGAATCTGCCAACACAAAATAAAGTGGCTGTGTTTAAATGATATACTAACTATAGTTTGATTAGTCATGGTTTACTACATGAGCCACAATTACTGTCACATGGTACACCAGAAATCCATAATTTTCAGACAACGGCTGGGTTCATACAACTTGCTGATTGACAAACCTTAGAGAACAATTAACCAGTGGAAAGACTTGCCTCCGGAAGCTGTGAGTGTTCCATCATTGGAAGTTTTAAAGAAGAGATTGGATAGGCATTTGTCTGTAAAGTCTCCTGCTTAAACAGGGAGTTGGACTAGAAGACTTCAGGGCACTTCCAAGTCTGTTACTCTGAAAAATCACAATTTGGCATATTGTATTATGTCAATGCATTATTATGCTAATGGAGTACAGGATAAACACGTGCCAATCTGTCTGCAAGAAACAGTCAGCTGAAAAATTGCATCAAAAGGAGAGGGAAATTTTGCAATTTTCCATCACAGCATTTTCTCCCGAATTTCAGGTCCATGCTTCAGCTCCATGCCTATAGACTTCACCAATTCAGGTCCATGCTTCAGCTCCATAAGGACCTGAATTGGTGAAGTCTATAGGTGACAATCAATGGCTTACCAAACCTTACTCTGCAGCGGTGAAAGCCATATATCCTGTCTAAAATAGAACAATCCTATGGACTTTTATCCTTCCAGATCTAAGGTGAATTCAAGAGATTTACTACCAACAGAAGCCCTTTATTTAATTTTAAGCCCTTTATTTAATTTTAAGGATTCAATTGCTGAGACTTGACTATTAAGTAGACCGCCTTCTAAGTAAGCCTAAAATAGAAAAGACTTACAGGATTCCCAGTAAGGTCGCCATCGCATTCTTGGGGGGGAACTATGCCCTAGCGCAGTGGGCAAGAAAATACCCACCTCAGGGGAAATGCCTGAAGCATCGCGCTCTTGCGCAGCAACAATCCTGTGCAATACTCACCAGGAAGTAAAAACCAGACGGGTTGGAAATCGCTTCCCTGGAAACCCGCTTTGGACCCCTCCAGTGTTGGCAGCGTTACGCCGACATTAATACCAGCGGCACATACCAGTAAGATCCTGCCCCGAGCGCCACCCTGCACAGCCCCAAGAAACAGCCGCAAACAGCGCGCAGGCGGCGGCAGATCAGACACCTCACCTGCGCGCCTCACCATCAATAGCCTCCTCAGCTGGTCCACAGGGGCGGCGCCGCTGGTTCGGCCGAGGGATCGAGCGCAGGCAGGGTCCGGTTGCCGGGCGAAAGGCTCTCCCAGCTGCGGGCGGCAGGTTGCGTGGATCAGGAAATTAGGGCAGCCGGTTGGGATTGGAGGCGCTCGCGAGCCAACCAGAGGCCGCCCAGGCGTCCGTGAGTCACCGGCGGCAGCGGCGCGCAAGGCGAGCGGCGCGGGGAGGCTGGTTATAAGAGCGGCGCCGAGCTGCCCTCCCCTTTGTGTACGTTCTTCTTCGCCTCTTCCTTCACCGGCACCGCCGGTGTGTGTGTGTGCGTGCGTGCGCGGGTGCACGCGCGTCGCCTTGCCCGAAACCTCCTGGATTTCTGCTTCTACAACCCCACCGCCCGCCACCTTCCCTCTCTCCCCCCCCACCCACCCACCCGCCCGCCCGCCGCGCGCGCTTTTGCCTCGGACTGGAATTGCCTCCTCGCATCGCCGCTGCATTGTCTGCTTCTGGCCGCCCTACCTGGAGCCTCCCCCCCCCCCCCTCCTCCTCACCCACCCACCCTCCTTCTCTCCCTCCCTCCCGCGGAGGCTCTTTAAATTTCTCAGAAAGGGGAGGGCTGCGAGGAAAGAGTCCCCCCCCTCCCGCCTGCGCGTCCGCCTTCTGCCCTGAACTTGTACAGTGAGGAGGCGCCGCGGGCGCTTGCACGATGGACACGTTCTGGCGGCAGGGACTGAGGCCGGGGCTGCTGCTGCTGTTGGCGCTGGCTTGCCTGCCAGGAGCGCGTGGTGAGTAAAGGGGGGTTTACCGTGAAGGCTTCGGAAGCTGCCGCGGCTCCCGGCTCTCTCCCCGGGGACGCCTGGCAACCGGGTAGGCGGCGGGGCGAGGGCGGCGGGAGGGACGCGCGACACGCGAGCGAGCCGACTCCCTCGTTTCTCCAGAAATGCCTCCCGAAGAGCAGGAATTCTACACACACACACACCCCCCGCACACATATGCACGAATGGCTACGTGCACTTGCGCCCGTAGTCAAAATCCCTTTTTTCTCTCTCTCTCATGCCCGTCCGCCTTGCCGAGACGCCGGGTAGAAAGGCGGCGGCGGCGGCGGCGGGGAGGGGGGGTGGGGTTGCTGCCGCTTTCCACTTGGTCTCGGGTGGCAGTCGTGGGAAGCCTCGCCGCTTGCCGGAGAGAGAGTGCGTGGTGAGAGGAGCAACCTGGCTTCCTGCGGAGGGTGTCCCGGCCTTTCTTTGTTCTGACAGCTGTTGTGGGCTCCGACGTAGCCTTGACCCTGAAGTTGAGCCCTTTTGCTCAAACGGGAAGCTCCTCAAGTGCTCCCCTGCTCTCCTCCCCCCCCCCTTTCCCGTGGTTTGGTACATCTGAAGGGACTCTCTTCAATGTTGGTGGCAGAACTTTCCATCTGCCTAGGGGGGGGGGGCTTGAAGAGTTCTGCGTCGCACCATATTGAGGACACTGTAGCACAAAATGTTTGTGTGCTTCCTCTGCGTCCCTCTGTTCAGGAACTGTAAACTGTGGTTTAATGGCATTCATAACTGTAACTGTGACTTAATGGCTGGGGCATTGGGCTCCCAAGTGAGAGAGTGGGACTCAGTGGAGGAGTTACCCAGAAGAGGAAGGCTGTAGTAGCAGATGCTGAGAATGCTAAAAAGAGGTCAGGGAAGTACTCCAAATGAAGAAATGCAGATAGTAGTTAATAGTGATAGATCTGGGGAACATAGTTTGGGCAATGTTGCATGGCCTGCAGGGACCAGAGACACACAGCACATTGTTCTCGGCAGTATTTTAGTTGGCATATAGAGCTGGTTTTGAAGGCCAGTGATGTTTTTAATTAATGCTTGAAGATGTGTTTGAATGGTTTAATCCTGAAATAGCTACTCCCTTAAATAATAATCCTGGCTTGTCCTAACTTTCTTGAACTGCTTGAGCAGCTGGAGAAGATAAAAACTGGGAGAAACTCCCCCACACAATTAAGAACTTCCCAATCCTTCATGGTTCCTAGTACTGTAAGTCTAAGCAATTATCATGAATAGGGTTGTACTGTAAATGCTGTAGGATGGTGACTTGCAATAGTTGGTGGCAAATATTAATTTTAAGGCTGGGGGAGGCCATTTAAAGCCAAGCTAAAATTCCAGGTTGTCTTAAATAGGAACATGTAGGTGAGATTGTTTAGTTTATGAGAACAAATTCTTTGGACTCAGCTACATTTTGACTAGGATTATTGGCCACATCACTGGTTTGCTTCCTTTCTATAAGTCTAACTTGAGTAACCTTTTAACTTTAGCGCTTGAGAAGCAAAATGCCAATCCACCAAAACGGTAATCCTCCTTCCCTGCCAATTATTCCATTGTAAATATGTTGTGTGTGTAAAACTTACAATACTTGTAAAACTTACAATACTTGACTGTGGTGTAAACATTTCTAGACTATAGTCTTTCATCAGATGTAGAAAGGAATGGAATCTTACATTGTATTTGTTTCCTTGTGTTTTTTAAAATCTCTGCTTCACTGGAAATAAAATATACATTGATATGTTTGTTTTCTTTGTGGTGGTTTTTAAATATCTACAGTTCCTGCTGAAGCAAGCTTTCCTCATCATGCCACTTAAGAACTTTCTTATTTTTCAAGCATTAGTAATTTGGCGAAGAAACTTAGGTTTCAAGGCCAAGTAGTGCCAATACCAAGTTACATGTGTATCTTCCATAGGCATTAGAGTAGGTGTCCATTTGTGCTGCATTGCTATCGGATAGGCAGGGCATCCAATTTTTAATGTAGTTCTAGCCCTAAAGTGGAAAACCCACAGGATTACAGTAAACATAATGATCAGAAGATAATATGAATTATGATTCTTCATTTTTGTTTTTAGTATATTTGTTAATGTAAAAGAAAATATTGGATGTGTTCAAAACTCTGTTCAAAATGGTTATTCCAGTTTTCCACAAATTGTGATGGTATTTTAACCATACAAGTAATCCTTGACTTACAACCATTTGTTTAGTACCAAAGTTACAACAGCACTGAAAAAAGTGACTTATGACCAGTTTTCACATTTGTGACCATTGCAGCATCTCCATAGTCACATGATAAAAATTTGGGTGCTTAGCAAAAGGCATGTACTTATGGCAGTTATACTGTCCTGGCGTCATGTGATCACCATTTGTGACCTTCCCATCTGACTTCCAGCAATGTGGGAAGCTTCCTTTAACAACTGCATGAGTTACCGTACTTAATAATTTTGGCTAAAAAAAAGTTGTAAAATGGGGCAAGCTCACTTAATTGCCTTACTTAGCAATGGAAATGTTGGGTTCCATTGAGGTAAGTTGAGGACTACATGTACTGGAAAGTTTCAAGACCTCAAATGGGGTGTTTTAAAGTTGGAATACCTATGATGGAGTCAAGATAGTTTTGGCACTCTGAATAAGTTCAACACAGCCATCTTGACCAGACCTACCACCAATCACAGTGAACTAATGAAATGAAATATAGTAAGTAGGTAAAAACATATTTAAACAGCTGTCCTGCTTGTGATTAAATTTGGAATACAAGAGTTGATTGCCCTTTGGAGCATCAAATATCAAGAGCTAAAGTGTCAGTTTCGCATTAGATTTGAATTGGGTATCAGCCATCTTTAATTTTTGTGATGTCCAAAACCATATGAGCTGCAGAAGCCTTTCATACATGTTATATGTTTGTCATGTTATTTCCTTGCATTTTACTATAAAAATGCTGAAAGAGTAGCTAGTAAGCAAAAGAAACTAAAGGAAAAGAACAAATAAAATCTTACTAAATTACTCCATTGTGTTTATCTTGCCATGTATGACTATCCTTACTTCCACTATACCCATATACTAATGCATTACTTTTAAGCTTATCTTTTTTTTTTTTTTTTGAGAATCATCAACTTTCTCCATTCATGACTTTCTTGGTTTTTCCTTTCCTTGCAAGCCATTTTTCTTCATGTATGTATTTGTTATCCTTATACATCTATATACTCTAAAGGTATATATAGACAATACTTTATATACATTTGTTTTCATGTATGTCTACGTATTTTCAGTTCTTTCAAGTTTAATTCATTCCTCACAATAAACCATATTTTACGAGTATCTTTTTACTAGACTTTTTCAGGATTTAGAACAATGTTTTTCAAACTTGGCAAGTCAGTTATGTGGCCTTCAACTCCCAGAATTCTCCAGGGAGAATTGCTCAGCATGCTGGTTGGGGAATTCTGGGAGTTTGAAAAACACTTGCTTTAGAATCACTCCCTCATTCTCTAAAGCAGCGTTTCTCAACCTTGGTGACTTTAAGTCCTGTGGACTTCAACTCTTAGAATTCCCCAGTCAGCTGGCTGGGGAATTCTGGAACTTGAAGTCCACAGGACTTAAAGTCACCAAGGTTGAGAAACGCTGCTCTAAAGGTATACAGATTCATCCATTTTCTTGCATTTCTACCATTGTACTGGTAATTGTTCCCTTACCTTTTCTTGTCAAACGTGAAGTGTTTGACAGGAGATTTTCAGAGAAAGAAATGAAAGCTACCTCATAGTTTCATCTCACATTGCAAGCTGTATTTATTCATAGCACTGTAGTCTGAAACAAGTGAAGTTAAAGTGAGGATTGTGCACTTTGCAAAACTTTCTCTCTGCTTGTTGGGATTATTCCAATTAATTACACATTCAGAGCTTTACAGGGGAAGCAAGATCAAGACTAGGTCCTTATATGTGCTACTCAGCATATATAAACACTTATTGACTTTCTTCTAGCAGTTTTTGTAATTTAAATTTGGTTTTGACAAGCACATTCCACAAGAGTGGCATTTGAGAAAAGCTATTTAAATTGTGGAGATTAATGTATTCATTGGTTTTCCATTCAGGGAGAAGCAGGGATCTAGCTCACAGCTTTAATAATCAATTTTGAAACAAGCTTATGTATTATGACAAAAGATGTCTATGCTTGTATGAATGCCTTAACTTGAATTTTAATCGCACCTACCTAATGCTTTACTTAAGAGAGATTCTAATCTAAACTTCTAATGTTTTTAAACTTTCAAAACTCCTTAATCTTGGGTCTCATGAGGTGTGATTTGTCTGAATAACTTTCCCCAAATCTCCATTCATCAGTTTTGGGAAATAGCCACAAGAAGTCCTTAACTTGCATCTTGTAACAGTTCAAAGTTACAATGATGCTGAAAATTATTTTGACTAGTCCTCAACTTATGACCAAAGCAACATTCCCATGACCATGTGAGCAAAATATGGACATTTGATAATGGGCATATACTTACAATGGTTGCAGTGTCCTGGATCACATGATTGCTATTTGCAAGATTCCCAGTTGGCATTTTGGAATGTCAATGGGAACAGCTGGATTTGCTTAACTATTGTAACTCTCTCTACATGGGGCTCCCCTTGAGGTGCACCCGGAGGCTTCAGCTAGTCCAGAATGCAGCCGCGCGAGCAATTATGGGGACCACTAGGTCGACCCACATAACACCGCTCTTGCGCGAGCTGCACTGGCTGCCTGTCGTCTTCCGGGTGCGCTTCAAGGTGTTAGTTATCATCTTCAAAGTGCTCCATGGCTCGGGACCTAGATATCTGCGGGATCGGATCCTGCCCCATACATCCTCACGGCCGATCCGCTCCCACAGAGAGGGACTTCTCCGGGTGCCGTCCACTAGACTCTGTCAGCGGGCGACTCCCAGGGGAAGGGCTCTCTCTGTGGCGGGCCCGGCCCTCTGGAACGACCTTCCCCCCGATATCAGGATGACCACTGACCTCCGCTCCTTCCGTCTCAAGCTAAAAACACACTTCTTCTGTCTGGCCGGCCTAGGATAGTCTCTCTGTCTTTGGGTTTTTTTAATGGGGTAGCACATTTTTAGCGAATTTTTAGCACAGGGTTGGTTTAATTGTTTTTTATGAAATGTATGTATTTTTTGACTGTTTTTATTCTGCCTGTGCACCGCCCCGGGTCCCTGTGGGGAGAGGGTGCGGTTTAAAAATAAAATTATTATTATTATTATTATTATTAAGGACTGTGATTCATTTAAGGGCCACAGTGATTCGCCTATGGACCATTGCAAAAGTTACAAGATTGGACACAACTGCATCATTCTATAATGGAAGTTTTGGTCTCCAATTACGGTCACAAATTGAGGACTACCTGTACAATGTATGTTGGCCTTTTCCTAAACACTTGGTGTGCAAGAAAAGCAGAAGAATCTTAAACTGGACCTTTCAAAACTCCACTTAAAGACAACTTGCTGCTTTAGTGAGTGCTAAAAATAAATGCAGTCTTGTTAACCTTCAGGGGAAAAAAGTAAATATCTGCATGATGCAACAAATTAGGAAAGGCTTGCATCATGCTGTGTACTTCCTTGGCCTTTAAAATATTAAATGTCAAGGAATTCCAGACAGATACCATGAGCGCAGGATTTCATTTCATTGAATAAGTTTTTTAAAATTTTATATGGTTTTGTATGTATTTTTAATATTCCTGTGCGCCGCCCTGAGTCCGTTGGAGAAGGGCGGGGTATAAATTGAATAAATGAAATGAAATGACTGTGAAAACCATGTCTTATTGTATTTCATTCAGATCATCTTAATAGGGGATGAGGTATGGTATATAATGCAGGGGTTCCCAAACCTGGCAACTTTAAGACTTGTGGACTTCAACTTCCAGAATTCTCCAGCCAGCTATGCTGGCTGGAGAATTCTGGGAGTTGAAGTCCACAAGTCTTAAAGTTGCCAAGTTTGGGAACCCCTGGTATAATGGTTCTTACTTATGCCCTGGGTGTCGAAAGAGCACAAATCCATCCTAAGTTTCACTGTATTAAACAACAACAACAATGTTTTTTATTATGGTTAGTTAGTTGCCCAGTGGCCAGAGGTTTAGACTGGATTTGGCATTTTTACCTACCTATTAAATTCCTCCCAAGGACTTGAGATAGTCAGATGTTGATGTTTGATGGTGTTACAAATATTTTTGCAGGATATAAGTCGCTCCAAATACAGCTGCCTTTTGCAATTGATGGTGATTTTGTCCATATCTTTAGTGTTCAAGTCATGATCCAGATATTTTGAGATTGCACCCAAGGCAAGGTGCCTGTTACCATTATCTTTGCTTTCTTTTTCCATAGTTGTTCTATTTCTATTTGCAGGTTTTTGTATTTTTTTTATTTTCTCTAGTTATTTCTCTTCTCTTCTGCGGTTTGCGAGAACGGCCAGGTCCACTAACCAGACTATTTTTTTTTTTATGGACAGTTGTTAAGTTTGGGGAGTTTTGTAGGAGGTCCTCATCTGCTTGAATTGTAATATTGTTTGTCGCACAGTCAGCCAGATGTTTAGACTGCGTTTGACATCTTTATCCACCTATCAAGGTGGTATTATTTCACTTTGTATGGATTACACACTAGGTAGCTCTTTTTCTGCTAGTGCTGTATAGGTAAGATATGAGCAAGCAGTAGCTCTTCCGCCCCAAGAAAATGAAACTCATAATTTTGCTATATTGGAAGGACTGTTGCCTCTGTGGTGGATACACGCTTCAATTTTATCTGTGAGATGTCTCAATGTAATCTCTGGTATCTTCATATGGAATGGGAAGTTTTGTCATAAGAGATTCTGTAAAACTGCTGCCAGTTTGAGATCACTAATCAGTCATCTAAAATTGCTAAGACAATTTTATCTTATTCTTATGTATGATGAAACAACAAGTTTCTTTTGTGGCAGATATCAAGCATCCATGTGCTATGGAATTGTGTCTTTGATAAATTTATTGCTCTTATTAACAGAATAACAGAGTTGGAAGGGACCTTAGAGGTCTTCTTGTCCAATCTCTTGCTCAGGCAGGAAACCCCATACCATTTCAGACAAATGGTTGTCCAATTTCTTCTTTAAAGCCTCCAGTGTTGGAGCACCCACAACTTCTGGAGGCAAGTCATTCCATTGATTTAATTGTTCAGTCAAGAAATTTCTCCTTAGTTTTAGATTGGTTTTCTTCTTGATTAGTTTCCATCCTTTGCTTCTTGTTCTACTTTCAGGTGCTTTGGAGAATAGGTTAACCCCCTCGTCTTTGTGGCAGCCCTTCAGATATTAGAACACTGCTATCATATCACCCATTGTCCTATTTTTCATTAAACGATATGCCCAGTTGCTTCGACCATTCTTCCTATGTTTTAGCCTCCGGTCCTCTAACCTTTTCTGCACCCTTTTTAGAGTCTCACCATCTTTTTTACTTCATGGCAACCAAAACTGGATGCAATATTGCAAGTGTGGTCTTTTCAAGCCTTATCAAGGCATTATAAAGTGGTACTAACACTTCACATGATCTTGATCTTATCCACCTGTTAATGCAGCCTAAGATTGCATTTGTTTTTTTGGCAGCTGATGGCTCATATTTAAGTGATTGTCCACCAAGACTCCAAGATCCCTCTCACAGTTGCTAGTATTGAGCCAAGTACCATCTATGCTATACCCGTGTGTTTGTTTTTTCTTGCCTAAATGTAGAACCTTACTTTTTTACCATTACATTCCATTTTGTTAGATAGGGCACTGCATTGAAGTCTGTCAAGGTCCTTCTGTATATTAAGCCTATCTTCTGGAGTGTTGACTATTCCTGCTAGCTGGATGACATTTATGAAGATATTGGAGTACTGGGCCTAAGACAGAGCCTTGGGGTGCCCCACTGTATACTTCCCTTGATGTAGATGAAGTTCCATTAAAGATTACATGTTGAGTGTGGTTTGTCACCAGTCTGGTGGTGATACTGTCTAATCACATTATCCTATCTTATCAAGTAGTAGGTTGCGGTCTATTTTATCAAATGCCTTTCTGAAGGCCAAGTAAACAACATCCACAGCATTTATTCGCTATTTTTGTCACTTTGTCAAAGAATGCCATAGACTTGTCTGGCATGATTTATTTTTGGCAAATCCATATTGGCTTCTGGTTATGACTTTCTTTGCCACTAGGTGTTCGCAGATTTGTTCTTGATTTTCTTTTTCCAGAATCTTCCCAGGTATTGGTGTCAGGCTGATAGGTCTGTAGTTTCCTGGATCCATTTTTTTTTCTTTTTTGAAGATGAAAACTACATCAGCCCTTTTCCAGTTCTTTTATTATTCTATCATATCTTATAAATAATAGTTGTTGTGTTTTCCCCTATAACAGTAATGTATATATGTATGTATATATTTATTAAACGTATAGTCCATCCATTTCCCTGACAAGGCATTTTTTTAGCATAATGCCTTATGCTTCCTCTTATAGCTAGAGGTGGAGCTCTTGCCTCACAAGCAGAAGGTTGTGAGTTCGATCCTAGGTAGAGGCAGATGTAGGGTCTCCTGCTTGGGCAGGGGGTTGGACTAGATGACCTGCAAGGTCCCTTCCAACTCTGTTAAACTGTTAAATAGCCCTCTTCCATATCTTTCTATAGCATAGACCATGTTTTTGTAGAAAGTGGTAAAATACAAAGGACAATCTTCACTTTAACCAATACCTTACATGCACATCTCATTTTGTTAGTTTTATGGTGAAAATATGAAGTTGGATTTTATTTAGATTCCTCATGAGCTTGTATCAAAGGTGTTGGAGTATTTTTGGAGTGGGGGGTGATTAGGGAAAGGGAGGAGTTAGTAGTTCTTACACTAAAGCAAAGTTTCTAAAAACCAGTCTGTCAAATACGGTAAGTGCTTTCAACCCCAAAACATAATGCCAGAACAAACAAGTCGTTGATACCTCTCATAAGTGCTCTGCATCTTCCATATATAGACATATATAGAGGATGCATTTGTTTCCTTTGAATTTTCATGAGTTTCTAGGTCTAAGATGGATAGTCTGTGGATATCTTTGTAATTAAAATATGAAAAAGGAGGGAAAACATCTCTTTCAAGATCAAAGAAGGGAACAGTTCTTAAGTGTACCAAGACAATATATTTGATGTCCAATTTATATTTGCACAACAGTGTTGCAGCTATATTTTTTTCCTCTGGCGCAGTTTGCTTTCAGCATCAAAAGATAAGTTCTTAAATACTTTTCTGTTTAATCTTTCAAAATGACCTCTTCGTTTTTAGTACTTCCTGCTAAAGTATGCTTGAAGTACAATTTTGCAAAACAGCTTCTCCATTTTTGTACCAATCATTGACAAATTAAGTTACTGGGTTCCTTACTTGGCTCAACTTTCTTTCCCATTGCTGAGGAAAGAAAAAAATAGTTTTAAAAAAAATATTCAATAATTTGTTATCTTTATTCCAGGATGAATGGGGTACTTTATAGAATATAAATCATCTTAAAACTCAGGAGTAGGCAGAAGATATATTTAGATTTGCTATTTGTCCTTTGGATGATGCTTTGGTTTGTGTTCTGAAATAGCTTTTTCTCGATTGATGTAGAAATGAATGATTTAACTTGAATGTCTGAATAAGACTGATTTTCTAAATAAGATCAATTTTCCAAATTGAAATAAAGATTATTTGAATCAGATTTTGCTTGATTCAAATGGTTCATTCATAATTAACTCTAATTTTCTTCTCTTACTCAAATGTAATTTTCAGTATTTTCAGATATTCTTTGCATTTTTTACAAATCCATAATTGTAATGTTAATTTAGTCAATGATCAGTCAAAATACAGCTATGTTTTATGAAGTTTCTCCAAGGTAATTAAAACCTTTTCCCTTAAATGACATGTCACTTTCTCAGCTCTGGGACTTTTAATCAAGTTTTGAGACTGGGTGCTAAGCGTTCCTTGTACTGAATATACAAGTTTAGAATTTAGAAAGGAAATAGTATTTGATTTGGAAAAAGCTAAGCCAAATATTCCATAGATTTCTTCCCCAGTGTTGCATGTAAGATTCCTTAATAGTTTAATACTTCACCTAACTCATTTTTAAAGTATTTAGGTATCTTCTCTTGGAAATGGGGTGATCTAGAATTGCTGTATAGATAAATAAATAGAAGTATGTCCATTTGCCTCCATCCATATGTGATGCTGTTTTATAAAAATGCATTAAAAAGTAAGTCTCTCCAAATTTCCTTATATTATCTCACTGATTATTTGCCCAACATGTTGATTCTACTAACTTTTAGAAATAGCGATGTCAATCTTAGCCTAAATCAAGTCTAATAAATAATAGTAATAAATAATGCTCCTTTTCTAAAACTGCAATATCAATTGAAGAATGGCATTTTAGGAGCAATCACTTCATAATCACTTGAAAAACTTTACTTTAGTTCCTAAATGACTGGAATTGTCATTCTTAAACTTTGACATGTTCTGCTGCTTCAAAGTCTATTGGATCTAATTGTAATCTATTTCTTAATTCAAGGTACAAGGGTAACATGTGATGAATCACAATTTCAATGTCACAATGGCCGCTGCATAACTCTGCTGTGGCGATGTGATGGGGATGAAGATTGCTCTGATGGCAGTGATGAACTAGCATGCGGTAAGCTTGACATGGCCACTGACCCAGTCTCATAGTAGTAGGGTTTGGTTTTTTATATGTCTTTAAGTCATCTTAGCTCTGATGACTTCCTGGACAAGTCCCTGCAGTTTTCTTGGCAAGGTTTTTCAGAAGTGGTTTGCCATTTCCTCCTTCCTAGGATTGAGAGAGAGAGAGAGAGAAAGTGTGTGACTGACCCAAGGTCACTCAGCTGGCTTTGTGCCTGAGGTGGGACTATGACTCACACTAATCACTACACTGAACTGGCTCAATCCTACTAGCAAGATATTTTTATAAATAATTCAGCATGGCTCTGACAGCCAGTCAGAAAGAACAACAATTATATAACAACAATAGTGGTTCAAACTTTAAGAAGGTTTATCAAAGCATCTAACCATGTAAAGCAACTGTGAGAATAGTAGCCATAATCTGAATAGTTTAGGATAGGAATGCTAGTTATATCAAGAGTTTCATATTGACCTTGGTATTGAACCTACAAGCAGAACTGGGCTTCTTGCAATGCCATTTCTTTGACCTGAGTTAGACAGAAAGAGCAGACATCTAAAAATCTACCCCCAAATGCTACAAAAAGTCTTTGCTTCTTAGTGTCTTTGCTTCTCAGATCTCAGACCTAATTAAAAAGGATTCTGTGTAGTGAGATGAGGCTATCTTAGTTCTGCCCTTACCATTCTCCAGGATGCAGCTGGAAATGCAAGATATTGAAAGAGTATGATTTCCTTCTCATTTTAGATAGAGATAGAAGAATTGAACATGCATCTCCTTTTTAAAAAGGGTCATAGATGTTCCTATTCCACACAGTAGCTTTTCCATGATGTTGTTAGACTCTTTTTATAATATTATCTAATATCTAGCATATACAACTCTGGCTGTGTTATCTAAACATTGTAGGAGAATAATTATATTAGTCTACAGGAGCTAAAAACTAGATTTTGACAATGCCTTTTCCAACTAACAAGTAATATTTAAAGGTATAACCTCATGAACTGTGGTTAGAAGAGTTTAGCAACAATATTGAGTGAGAATCTGCTGTACTCATAGGCAACCAAGGTTTCAGGCTATTGCTAAAAGTCTCAACAAAGAATGGGCTTTGAATAAATTGTTAACTGAATAGGCACTTATATATCTGTCTTGTGTTTATTTTTATCCTGTCCTTATTATTATTTTTTTACAAATAACTTCAAGGCAGTAAATATATCCAACATATCTTTCTCCTATTTTTCCCACAACAACAGTCCTCTGAGGTGTGTTGGGCTGAAACAGAGTGGTTGACTCAAAATCATCTAGTTGGCTTTTATGACTACGACAGGACTAGAACTCACAATCTTGAACTCAATTTTGGGGATTTTAATTGGATTTTAGCGCGGGATGGGTATTTAATATGTTTTTAAAATTTTGTATTTTGACATTTTGTATGTGTTTTTAAATTCCTGTGCGCCGCCCTGGGTCCTCTTTGGAGAAGGGCGGGGTATAAATTTAATTAAATAAAAAATAAATTTAATTTAATTAAATAAATCTCCCAGTGTATAGCCTAGTGCCTTAATAGCTAGGCCAAACCAGCTCTCTATATGCAATCTGTATCTTCATAACCAATCTGTGATCCGTAAATCGCCTCAGTTTAAATCCTACATCAGTTTAGCCATTCTGTAAATCTGATGACGTAAGTTTCATGGAAACTTATGCCTTTTAATAATAATATGTTTAAAGTGTTAAATCTGTTTTAAAATGTGCTATCAGACTCCTGTGTAGTAACCAGGATAAAATTGGCTACGTGACTTTCTGATAAATGAAGCTGTTCCAGCAATTAATTTAAAAAAATGTTGACTGTTACTTGTTTTGAGAGTCCTGGGTCTGCTATGCCAAGGGTCTCCAACCTTTGCAACTTTAAGTCTGAAGGACTTCAGCTCCCAGAATTCTCCAGCCAGCAAAGCTGGCTGGAGAATTCTGGGAGCTGAAGTCCTTCAGACTTAAAGTTGCAAAGGTTGGAGACCCCTGTGCTATGCTGTCAAATAGGGGTGAGGCTTTGAACAATTCTGGATGTGAAAATTTGAAACAACTTTTAAGCAGAGCACTTGCAACTATGCAGCTGAGTTTTTCCTGTATTTTAGGCAAATTTAACAAAATATTACTCTTATACAGTGAAGAAGACATGCTCTTCAACAGATTTTGTTTGCCAGAATGGGCAGTGTATACCTAACAGGTGGCAGTGTGATGGAGATCCTGACTGTGAAGATGGCTCCGATGAAGGATCTGAGATTTGCTGTGAGTAGGCTGACATCTATGCTGCAGGTCGACTGCACCATCTTCCCTCTTAAAGACAGAACTAAACTGCCTATGCATCAATACATAATTCATCTGTATATAATAGGCCATCAGTAAAGATCTATTGTTAGATTTATGTCCCTCCTGTCCTTCAGAATTCACACACGCCTCTAAAATTATCCACCCCATAACATTCTTCAGATTCAGCTGACCCATAGATAACAGATAAATAGGCCCGAAATAATTTCAGGTTCAAGCTTCTATGGCATTATTCAGTCCAAATACTTTCTTTCAATCGAAAGTACAGCTTCACCATTCTAATGTTCTTCAGATTACTTGGTTACGCAAATTTTGTTCATTCATTTCACTATCAAACTTTGAAACCGCCCATCTCATTCACAGAATTGGAAGGGACCATGCTGAAAATAGTATTTGAGAACTTTGAACTTAATGGGAGAGGCCATAGTAATATGATTTGTTTTATGATAGAGATAAAGGCAACCGCTAAATATAGATTATATATAAACCTTAATAACCTAGCAAACTGGTGAGTCCCGAAGAGAATCTCTACTTGGTATAATTAGTTCTGATAACTTATTATTTTAAATGTCTATAAAGCATCACACATTTCAAATAGATCCATACAATACTGTATTAAATGAAGATACGTTCTCACCATAGTGATTATCCCAAATTATCTTGAAATAGTTAGTGTAATGCTACGTGGCTTATTTGCCTCTGGATGGGCAATTCCTGCACCTCTGTAGCAGATAATATGGAGGTTATTGTGTAGCTTTGTTTTCATGGTTAAAACTGTAACGACAATGCAAACACCATCTAAATGAGAGATGGGCAAACTTTGCAACTTTAAGTCTGAAGGACTTTAGTTCCTAGACTTCTCCAGCTAGCTTTGCTGGCTGGAGAATTCTGGGAGCTGAAGTCCTTCAGACTTAAAGTTGCAAAGTTTGCCCACCCCTGATCTAAATGAAGGAAGGAAAACCTTTTGGGGATTGAAAGTAACATTTAATACTTTGGAAGTAAACTAATAGGACAAAATGTGTGGGGATGGAATATACAAAGGTTGAGGTAAATCTGGGGAGTCTCCTAAGCATTTTAGGTATATTTTACGGATATGTTTGGCTCCAGAATTGTAAGAAGTTGCTGCAACTTCCAAATAGTTGTGGCAGATGGGGTTCTAGGGAGTTTGAGAAAAGAGTTTATGGTTCTGCATATAGGTCACCCTTGATTTGAAGAAATGTCCTGACTCCTCAGACTTAACTGTCTTCAAAAAGCACCTAAGCAAACTCTTAATCACTTTTCAATAGATAGAAGAAAATGTACGATAGGTGAAATCAGCTGTGGTCCTCTATCAACTCAATGCATTCCTATATCCTGGAAATGTGATGGAGAAAATGACTGTGGTGATGGTACCGATGAAGAAGGCTGTGGTAAGCCATAGTTATTGGGCATGAAAGGGCGGGTTTAGCTAACTAGGCTGTGCCATAATTTCCCATAAAAATTACAAAGTGTTTAGTTATACTAAAAGATTCTGAACAGTAACAAAAGTAAATGCTGCTTTGGTTCTCTTGAGTCGGTGTTAACTCTTGAACTAGGCCCTGCAGTTTACTCGGCAAGAGTAAAAAGCAAAATGGTTTGTCACTGCTCCTCCCTAGGGCTGAAAGAGAATGACTGGCTCATAGTCAGCCAGCTGGTTCTGTGCTTAAGGCAGTGGGACTAGAACTCAATCTCTCAGTTTTTAGCCTCCTGCCTTAACCACTACATTAAACTAGCTAAGAGTGTAATTAGGGCTTGCCAAAGTCCCATTATTGTTTTGAGCAACAGTGACATCTTAAAGAGATATGACATTAATTTTAAATATTAGTGCCTAATATAGCAAGGGTATTAGCTTAAATATTATGTAAAAATTGGGCCTTCTGTAATTAGGCCTACATCACTTGAAAGAAAACTAAAACACAATGCTATATGCATTAGAAATAGTCCTTCTTTCAAAATGCTATTTTATAGTAGTTAAGCTGTCCTAAAAACAGGCATTGTCACTGTATGGAACAGATAGAACATAAATTAAGCAGTTTCATCAGTCATGCAGTTTCTATGTTGCATACAGTTCTTCCCGTATCTAGCAGCTTGAACCTTGCTAGGCCCTGATTGCTGAAATGTTAGATTAAATGGCAGTTTGGGCACCGACCTAGAAATTAATCTCGCCAGGATAGGAATATTCTGCTTACGTTTTTTACTGGCTTCCCAAGAAGCAGCACTGTTTGTGCTAAATCAAATTATTTCAACTGTTCCTTAGCCAACATAACATGCAACCCTGAAGAATTCACATGTGCTAATGGGCAGTGCATCTCCAAATACTTTGCCTGCAACGGGCAGGAGGACTGCAGTGATGGGACCGATGAGGAGGGTTGCGCTACTTCCACCTGTGGATCAGGGGACTTCCAGTGCACAAGCGAAAGTGAAATCTGCATCCCAATAAACTGGGTGTGCGATGGGGAACCCGACTGCACCGACAGGTCAGACGAATCTCCGGAACAGTGCGGCCATCAGCCTATCCAAACCGTGAAGTGTGGGGACAGTGAAATGCTTTGCGATTCGGGGGATGAGTGTTTTCACAAGAAATGGCGCTGCGATGGCGATACGGACTGTAAAGATGGAAGTGATGAAATCAATTGCCGTAAGTAAGAAGCTGTCACTTGGCAGCAGAGGTTTTATTGGAAACCAAAATGATTTTTTTAAATGTATTAGTCTTGTTTCCCACTTTTCCTTCGGAAGCTTAAGGCATAGCATCTTTTTGGACCTGCAACAACCTTATAAGATCATCTGGGTAGGGATAGTAATTTTTTTAAGAGTTCCTTACAAACTTTCATGGAGGCAGAGCTACGATAAAGGACTTTCCAGCCAGATCCACACCTTAGGCAGTGCTCACTATTTTCACCCTAAAGCAGTGTTTAAACAGAAAAAGTAAATAGTGACAGAATCATAAGGCTCTGAATAACAATGTTATTGCTTCTATACATTGATCTTGAGAAGTACAAACATTTAAAACATCTCTCTTCATTATTTTGGTACAGAATGGATGTCTACAGAAAACCCAAATAACCTATTGGCAAAAAATTTCAATGGATCCACAAAGAGTTATGCTTTGAATGAATTTATTTATAGTAGTTTTCAGAAGTCTTTGTAAATATCACTGATTGTATTTTAATTTTCCAGATTTTTGTGATAATAAACCTAGTAGCTAATACCAGGAATTGCGTAAATTTATTCGTAAAATCAGTTTATATCATTGAAGTACAGTTTATAAACAGCATGAATCATCATTGGTGGTTGGTTTTTCCAGTTAAACAAATAAAAAGACTTGAGTAATTTGGTTTTATCATTAAAGATGGCGAAGTATAATAATTTGCTTGTCTTTCGGTTAATACTATCTGGAATAGTACAATTTATGTTGTGTAATTATAGGACTGGTGTGACCTATCAAAAATGTCCATAATCAGTTCTGATTATCATAAAACATTTAAAATGAATTCTGGGATGAGATTCATCGCATTCAAATCCAAATAATCTTCTAAGAATGTTTTAACATTCAAAAACTGTATAAAGGTGTTATATCATTTTGAAAACATTCCTTTGTTTTTATGTATGTATTATTTTTTTTTGAAAGCCTAAACTTTAAAGATGTTTTGTGGTATTTATTAGTCCAACAATTATGGTATATCTCCGTTTGTGGAGTATAGCTAAAAGTATGTATTTTCTGATATTTTGTAGTTCTCTAAGAAAAAAAGATTAATTTTAAGGAAGGTTCCTTTCTTAGTAAAAATTAAGTAGAGATATACTATTCATATTTTCTTAATTGTTCGAATTGAAGAGATATAGTTATTTTATGAAGGAATGATCAAACCCGGCCTATTGGGAACTCGGTTGGTATTGATAATCGTTCTTTTTGAAAAATATATTTAGTAGGTTTTCACTTATTGTTCAGTTTTTTAATTCCACAAAATTAATTCTGTTCCCATTGTCTGTAGTGAAGATCCTGGTCCTTAAAATTCAAGTCCTTGGGAAAGGAGATTAAAAAAAACAGACACTGATGTTTATACCATTTCCAAGCTTCTGCAGAATGATGGAACACTTTTAAATGTGTACTTGAGATAATAAATTTCTTAAGTCAGATATAAATGCCACTCTGATCCTAAGGAATTTCACATTAGCACATAGAAGACATTTAATTTTCTAACAAATGAATTGTTTCAGTTAAACCTATTGGCATGAATAGCTGATCATCAATACTTATTTGATAGAAGTGTTGTCCTTAAATGGTATCTCTTCTATTCAGCTTCTCGGACCTGCAGACCTGACCAGTTCAGATGTGAGGATGGCAATTGCATTCATGGAACCAGACAGTGTAATGGTGTACGAGATTGCGTAGATGGGACTGATGAAGTGAACTGTCATGCTGGTAAGCAACAAGAACTTTTAAGAGTTTGCAGATGTCAGTATGTAACCTGAATATATAGGAGCCATATTCATTATGTCATATTCCAGAGAATCTTGTGGTAATTTCCATGAGAGATTTCTTCAGTTGGTTATATTTGCTCCTTGGAGCATGCCCTTTGAGACTTGTATATTACTGCAGCTCAGTGTTACAATTTTTCTGATTTATCATAAATTATCGTATTTTTTGGAGTATAAAAAAGAGGGTGAAAATCTGGGTGCATCTTATACACTGAATACAGCATTTTTGGCCTCCCAAAACCCCGCCCCCTTTGCAAAAATGGCTGTACATCACCTTTAGGAGGCTTCCAGAGTGCTCCTGGGGGCTTTGGAGCGCAAAAATGAGCAAAAAACAGGCGTTCTACAAGACTCCTAAAGGCGATGCATGCCATTTTTTTGACAAAAATGGGCCGTTTTTGTGAGGTCTGCAGAGTGCAAAAACTTTTTTTTTAATTTGCCTCTTCAAAATCTTGTTTTGTCTTCTACTCCGGTGCGTCTTATACTCCGAAAAATATGGTAGTATTGATTCCCTGAAATGGATAATTGAGTTGTGCCGCAAGGAGGCATTAGGTTGAGCATGGAGCTATTTATTTAATTGTGGCTTTTCTTTCCATCCTCCAGTTAATCAGTGCACTGGACCTGGAAAATTCTTGTGTAATAGTGGTGAGTGCATAGATTTCAACAAAGTGTGCAACCAGAAACAGGACTGCAGGGACTGGAGCGATGAGCCTCTCCATGAATGCAGTAAGTTGTAGTTAAGAAAGCCAACTATAAGTAAAAATGTTTTCATCTGGTTCTAAGGAAACAATTTCTCATCTCAAGGAATAATGCAGCACCCATTGTTATAGGCTGCAATTCCAATCCGGAAACTCTATAGAACTCTTAGAAATATTTTCATCGCTGATTCATCCAAATAAATGACAACTTGAATGGCATTACTAATTCTTCTTCTTTTCAGATATAAATGAATGTTTGTTGAACAATGGAGGCTGCTCTCACATCTGCAGAGATCTGGTTTTAAGTTACGAATGTGATTGTCCAGCTGGCTTTGAGTTGATAGACAGAAAAACATGTGGAGGTAAAAGATCCTGAAAAAGAAAACATTTTTGAAGTTACCCTTTTTTATAGTATGTTGCAGCTATGAGTATCTTTTTCCCTCCTAGACATTGATGAATGCCAGAATCCAGGTATCTGCAGTCAGATTTGCGTCAATACCAAACTGGGCTATAAATGTGAATGTAGCCGGGGCTACCGAATGGATCCACAAACAGGAGTATGCAAAGCAATTGGTAAGTAATTGTTAACAAACACCCAACTCAAATTCTTTCATAGGGTCTTAGAAAGGCATGACTAACACTTCTTATACTGATAACTGTTGATCAAATAGGTCTGTTTGCCCAGTCTAGATCTATTGAAATGTGAGAGTCCCATCCAGGCTAACATGTTAAACTTGCATTGTTGACTCTCTCTTGAGCATTATCAGCTGGCATTTGGACTCTTGAATATGTGGTTCCAGTTAAGGTGGCGGAACACGTGGATGGTGAAGCCCACGCCTGCATGAGGCTTGCAACTTTATTTCAAGCGATTTTTGGGAAGAGCTGTTTCTTCAGCAACTGGCTGTGGGTTTTTATGCCTAGCTTTACACAAATTTACTGTTGCAGGAGGAGAACCAAGTCTGCTTTTTACAAATCGTTGGAATATCAGGCAGTTTGCTCTCGAAAGGCAGGACTACACCCAGCTCATAGCAGACCTAAGAAATGTGGTTGCTCTGGATGCCGACATGGCTGACCGTAAAATCTTTTGGGCTGACGTTGGACCAAATGCAATCCTCAGGTAAACTAACTGTGTAAGCTCTTTCTGTGTGATGGTAAAAACGTAACATATCTGCCATACCGTATTTTTCGGAATATAAGACGCACCGGAGTATAAGACACACCCAGGTTTTGAAGAGGCAAATGTTTAAAAAGGGTAGGTAGTTAGATAGAGGAATAGAGTGGGAGAGAAAGAGAGAGAAATACAGTAGGTAGGTAAGTAGGGAGAGAGAGGGTAGGTAGGTAGGTAGGTAGGTAGAGGGGGAGAGAGAGAGAAATGCGGTAGGTAGGTAGGTAGGGAGAGAGTGTGTGTGTAGATAGATAAGTAGGTAGAGGGATAGAGAGAGAAATAGCGAAAGAGAAATACAGTAGGAAGGTAGGGAGAGAGAGAGTAGGTAGGTAGGTAAGTAGGTAGATGTTTCCAGGTGTATTTACCTATGTGCTGGAGAAGGAAATCACTGACCACCTTTGGAACAAATCTTTGTTTCTGCAGGCACAGTACTTGACCAACGTAATTCTTATCAGCCACTCTAACTAAACAGCTCTTCAAAAGGGAAAAAAAGCCCTTTTTACACTTTGCAAGCCTCCCCCAAATGGCCCGGTTTCGTGAAAATGGGCCTGTTTTTTTCAAATAAAAGGCATGAACAGCCTTGGGGAGGCTTGCAGAGTGCTCCTGGGGGGTGGGGGTGGGGGCACAAAACGAAAAACGGGCCATTTTTTTGTGAAAACGGACCATTTTCTGGTCAAAAAATAGCATGCATAGCCTTATGGAGGCTTATAGAGTGCTGCTGGGGGCTGGGGGGGGCAAAAATGCTCTGTTTTTGGCTCATTTCTGCCCTCCCCAGCCCCCAGGAGCTCTCTGGAAGCCACTATAAGGGTATGCGCGCAGCCATTTTGGTGAAGGGGCGGGGTTTCAGGAGGCAAAAAATGCTGTATTCGATGTATAAGACGCACCCAGATTTTCAGCCTCTTTTTAGAGGAAAAATGTGCGTCTTATACTCCAAAAAATACGGTATCTTAAAAACCAATCTGTGGGTGTCAGTTCTTTATGATAAAAATGCTTCTGATTCATGGTTAACATACAACCTTCTTGCTTCCCTTGGGCTAACCCTTGGACTTCCCCAAGCTCATCCTACTGAAATTTAGTTACACGTTTTCAATCTTTGCAGCACAATTGTTCTTTTTAAAAGGGAATAATGTTCATAAAAGTAAGCATATCAAACTTCCGATAGTTTAAAGCGCTTATTTTGAGTAGAGGGAGTCAAAGATCCCCTCCCAATTTAAAAAGGACTAAAGAAATTGACCCTTCCACCTTCACTGCTTTGTCTTGGAATACATTTCTTAATTCAGTGTCTAAACAGGAACGAATTCCTGCCAGTCTGTAAAGGTTTATGGCTTTTCTTAGAGACACTGTACAACATCTGATCTGTACCTAGGACTGGTCAGTAGTCTGAAGTGGCCTATGCAATTCATTTATAGCTCTAGTTTTATAGGTCCAAGAAGAGAGGGTAACATTTTGGTTTCTTCTTGGCAGTGGAGTGAAAGCAGCTGCTACTGGTGGGACAGGATCTAAATAGTTCTGTGGAAAATGACATGCTTAGCTCTTATCTGCTAGCAGTTGGGTTAATCTAAATCAGGCATGTCCAGCCTTTTGGATTGCCTAGGCTGCATTGAGTGAAGAGGAATTGTCTGGGGCTGCATATAAAATATGTAATGCAGTTAATGGATATAAATGCACAAAATAATGTTAACAGTTTATGATCTTGTGGGGTCATATTACTAGCTGTCTAGGGCCAGATGCCTCTCAAGGTTTGGAGGTTGGACACACCTGATCTAAATACAAACATCTTCAATGTTCTTGCTTTCTCCTAAAATCTTACTTTCTACCTTGCCAAATGTCTTTTGCGTTAACCAGCCGTCACTAAAATAAAAATTAACAATATGCCTTGTTGCAACTGCTGTTATGTTTGATGAGCTCTTTACGCTGATCTAGAACTCTAGCTGTAATAATTGTCCAGGTAAACTTTGAAAGCACCATAAAAAGCCTTGTTTGAACACAACTGTCTGAATGTTGTAGGAAGCAGTTTTGGTGGCAAAACATTTAAAAAGGTAGGAAAAAATTGAACAGTGGCTGAAGGTAAACTTCCAGGCAAGATTATTGTAAACTAAGCCCTGAGATAAACGAGGAGACAAGGTTGCTGCAACTACGGTTTATTAAACATTAACACGAACGACAAACAAACGAACTGACAGCCCTTTTATACTCGGCTGTCAAAACACCTTAGCCAATGACAAGCCTCTAAAACTCCCGCCAGACTGCGGCTGCGTCAGAACCAATCCGCGCTCGCTTTGGATTTGACTGACTTGCCGGCCGTGGTCATGGTAACACAACAAAGATCTAGGATTAACTTAGAACCAGACATGACCTGTTCTTTGTGCCTTTGCCATATGCTTAAATACACTTAAATATAGGATGTTCCCTGGTGACTGCATTTAATGAAATGTTTCTCCCTAGTGCCTCAATTACGTCTAGTAACAAACCAGCGCGACATCGCCGAATTGTAGACAATGTACTAAGTCCTGGAGGAATCGCTGTTGATTGGATTTATAAGAACATCTATTGGACCGATTCCTCCCTAAAGTCCGTTTTGGTGGCCAGCCTTGATGGCGTTAAAAGGAAAGTCTTATTTAACACTGACTTAAGTGAGCCGGCGTGTGTGGCTGTGGATCCACTTTCTGGGTAAGCCCATATTTACATAGTTGATATGATCTGAGCATTAATTCTGAGAATCTTTAAGCCTCTAGTAGAATTGTCCTTCACAAATAGGCACCTTCCTGAAATTAAATCACTCCGGGATTCCTGTGAGTCTTGAATCACATAATTTGAGGAGTGTTCCTGGAGGGTCTTCTGGGGAAGGGCCCATGCAGCTCAGAAGAAATACTAAAGTGGTTGTAATTTCACTTCAGAATCTCTTTCACAGCTGTGCTAACACCAGAAGCAATGTTGACAAAGATATAGCAGGAGGTGGCATAGCAAGAATTGCTAGTTTGTAATATTAGATACTTGCCAGTGATGCTTACACATCTTACTTGAGTGTCTCTATTAATAGCTGCTCAGAAAGCACGGTGTTTCTCTGGAACATAGAACAATGCACCCACACAATAGAAAGCCTTAAGAGAAGTGAACTTTGTCATTCAGTTTCTTTTAAGTGATATTTGAGCCCTAAGGATAAATAATATGTTGGAGGGGGAGGTCCAATATTCTGGCAAGGTGGCCCAAATGTAAGATTCAGTTGAAGAAGAAACATGCTTGGAAGGAGATGGTAGAAATAAAATAACTGTCTCACAAGAGGAGACTGATGACAGCTCTTACCTGGTTTCTCTTACAGCTTCATGTATTGGTCTGATTGGGGTGAACCAGCCAAAATTGAGAAAGCAGGGATGAATGGACTTGACAGGCAGCAACTTGTGACAACAGATATTGAAAGGCCCAATGGGATTGCACTAGGTATATTAATGTTATTCATACCATGTTGGAGTTCCTTTCTTAAGGAATTCTTGGAGTTATTGGTTAAATTAGACTAGTATATTAAGGGTTGAAGACAAGTGATCCCCTGTAATGAAATTCCATGTTAAAATGTTCTCTTTCCTTCCCACCCAAAATATCACTAATGCCCAGCTAGGTGGTATTGACCGACCTGTATCTTGGCTTCTGAATGGCCATGGCCATCTTCTGGCCATGATAAGAATTCTTTCAATCACTGTTTGTCATGGCTTTTATTTACCCATTGTGTAGTCAGGGATGCTACTTTATAACTTCCCTAGACCTCCAGGTTTAAAGAGAGTTGAAGCAAGTAAGGAAGTTCTTGCTAAATCATGGTTCTTCTGCCCTAATTACTGACATGTGTTTTTGTTTAGATCGTGTAAAAAATCGTGTTTACTGGGTTGACTCCAAACTGCATAAGCTTTCCAGCGTGGATATGAATGGGCAAGACCGCAGGATTATATTTGCATCCCACGAATTTCTTGCTCATCCTCTTAGTTTGACAATATTTGAGGTAAGAATCAAAGTTTGCAGACATGTATTTTGAGAGGTTTCAAGTTCATATGGAAGGGGTAATCTACTAGTCAGCTGCCTCTAGTTCTTTTGAGGGATGGGGAAATTGCATTGCTAAAATTTAATAGACACATGTGAAATGCTGGCATCATCTTACTTTTTTTTCACATAAGAATTTCAAGGAAAAAAAGTTGGAGAAGCTAGACTTAGTACATCTATTTTTCTTTTTTTTAAAAACACGCACCCAAAAATATAGCCTTCTGTCCTGTCTCTTTTTATGATATTACTGCTGTATTACCTGCAACCTTTAGGGTTGGTCTGGGTGGGGCAGGAAACAAAGTATGGGAGACAAAGTATGACCCAGGTCCCAAAAAGATAGCAAATGTATAAGAAAGATGAATTCATTTGGAAGAGGTTTCTTTTTTTAACCTGTAACTTTTTAAACCACAACTTGTAGTAATGAAATGCATGCTCTTTAGTGTACATTCCACTACTAAAATATGAGATTAAAAAATAAGCCTTCTGTTTGTAATAATCACTCTTTTCTTCCTAGGACACAGTTTACTGGACAGACTGGGAAAATGAAGCCGTATACAGCGCCAACAAATTTACAGGATCTGAGCTGCAAACAGTAGTAAACAATCTCTATGATGCTCGAGACATCATTGTGTATCATGAACTTGTTCAGCAGTCAGGTAAAAGCAGGGGCTATAGCAGGAGTAAAATTCCAAGGAAAAACTCTGAGTTGTCAAGTAGTCCTTGAGAACTCAGAGGGAGGAAAACACAGTACAAGTAGTCCTCCACTTAAGACCATAGCTGAGCCCAGAATTATAGTTGTAAATCATGTAACCAATTTCATTGTAATTTTTACAATGACAATAAAGATTATTATTATGTATGACATTAGGTGGATCACCAGTGAGTGCTTCTAATTTTATGACCTTTTTATGGTGATCATAAAATGCCAGTTTTTAAGTGAATCCATTGTCTTCAGTGAATGTTTTTTGCTAGTAGTCGGAAGTAAACACTGGTTTCCAACAAAAATGCCTACACATCAAAGTCACATGACTGTAGAATGCTGCAAACAGCCATACATGTGATCACATGACTCAGGGTGGCCGTTAGAAGTTCAGATCCAGATCATAAATGGGATGTCCATTGTAACTTTGGTTGTTAAGCAACCAATCATAAGCCAAGGACTGCCTATATCGTTTAGGCCTCCCTAAGGAGCAAAACTTTTGGATGATTTCAATCTGTCCATTCCTTTTGACTTTTTGGTATCATCATTTGAAAGTGCCTTGCAAATGCCATCTAGTATTGAGAATAGAAATAGTGCCTTTAGGTGGGCAGCTATGGCAACTTGAAGTCCATAGATCACAAATTTGCCATAGTTTCCCCCTCCTGCTTTGTAACATAAAAGATTGGGTAACTCATCCTGTACACTGGATATCCTGGAAGGAGTAGTGGGTACGGCAGTCCTGTAGTGCTTTCTCAACCTGGTCTGAAGTGGAAAGCCAAGTAAGACATTATAATTGTTTCAAATAGTAAGTAGGCCACAACCTTTACTGCTTCGTTAGAAATTGTGGTCTTCCATCCTAGGAGACCTATGTTAAAAACTTTTCCACCCACAGGGAAAAACTGGTGCGAAGACGAGAACATGACAAACGGAGGCTGCGAATACCTTTGCCTGCCTGCACCCCAGATAAACAGTCGTTCCCCAAAGTACACTTGCACATGTCCCGATGGAGATGCCCTGCAAGACAATGGCTTGAAATGCAAAGGTATATTCTATGGCTCTTTGTGGTTGTGTAGGAAGCGCTTCCGTCCTGCCATCTCATGCATACAACTCTTGCTAAAGTATTAAGTTTGGCCATTAAACAGCATCCCGACTGCCTGGCTTCTGCATTTCATGGATACTGCATGCTGTGTAGAACGTTAAATCTGAACATCAGCCTGATTTAATTATCAGCCGTGATGTACCTGGATACAAGCCATAAAAAACTGCTTCTCTGCCAGGGGCTCATAAGCTCCATGCCTCAAACTCCGATTGGCAATCATATAATTGTAATCTGTAAAGAGGCAAGATGGTTTGAATAATTCAAATTCTATGTAAATACTAATCCAGGGTCTTGGATTGCATAATTGCAGATGGCATTCTGATTTGAATATAAAAGCACAATAATATGCAAGTCAGCTAAGGCATGCTAAAGCAGGGGTCTCCAACCTTTGCAACTTTAAGTCTGAAGGACTTCGGCTCCCAGACATCTCCAGCCAGCTTTGCTGGCTGGAGAAGTCTGGGAGCTGAAGTCCTTCAGACTTAAAAGTTGCAAAGGTTGGAGACCCCTGTGCTAAAGGACACATGTGTGCTGGTGGTGATAGACTTGCAGCTTGATTCAAACAAACTTACGGTAACCCTTGATTGAGTAAATCTTTCCATTCTGTTGAATTGAAACTGCAATCCTTGCTTTGTTTTCCTCCATGATTCTGCTTATCTGAACTGGCTTAAGAAGTGATTCCTAGCATTATGGTACCTGACCATAATGATATCCTTGCCTGTTGGCTGCATCTTCATAGCACAATAAATCTAACATCTTTCAGGGCCAGATTAACTAAGCCTGCATGACCATACTCATCTGCTGTGGGTATTCCACATCCACCCCAAAAATGGGGAGAAAAATGAAAAAGGAGCCAATGCAGAGCTTCAAAGTTACCGATCTGTAATTTCAGGTACAGGAACTGCTGTGGCTTTCACTGAGACAAAAGAGAGCAGCAGAACAGACAAACCACCTGGACCACTTTCTGGAGGTATTGGTCCTGATCCAAGGCAGCTCAAAAGAGTTGGTGGTAAAGCAGGATAAATTAAGCTAAAGCTTTGACCGCAGAAGCAGGAATGAGCAACTGTTAGTCTTGCTGGGATTATTTTGAGGAATGTGGAGCTAGAGTGACTTGGCTTGATTTGGCAAACCATTTAAGTTCTTAAAGAATACTTTTGATAAAGTTGTACCTTAAGCCTTGTTTGCAGCGTTCTTCATTGCCTAGGTAAAACATTCAAAGCAGCTAGTTAAAAGAAACCATTTTAGCAATCCAAAAGGAACAAAAAGCAGGAGGGAAAAAAATATAAGTTCGGCTCCTGCAGAAAAAGGCCCCGAGTTGGAATCAACAGTTTTTTAACTAAAGCAGACCAATTTCGGTAGGAAATTTTAATACCTTGGAAGCATAGTAACATCTAGTTAGACTTCCTTTAGCCATGGGATGCGGAGCAGTGCTTGGCTAGATCTTTGCAAAGAGTTGAGCAGCTTTATGGTCCTAAGTATTTCGTCCTTCAGATTTAAAAGCAAAACCCAACTTAAACTCTGAAACAAATGAGCAATGCAGCTGCTGAATTACCTGTACACAGTTCAGGTAGAGCTGCTAAGATTCTGTGAGTCGTATAACAGCTATGTGGGCACTCCAAGTTCTGATAATCCAAAAACAAGGCTGGGTCTAAAAATAAGATCAGGGTGCAAACATAAGATGATCCTTCAGTCATGTCAAAGGCTCATTACTTACTGCTGAGACGAGGACATCCGATTTCATATTGTCTGGTGTTTCAGTTCTTTTTAACAGTATTTGTGGATGCTCATTGGGTGGAGCTTAGCTGTCCTGCAATGTCCGTCCATCTCTGTTGGTCCAATCTGTTGTTATAGCAAGGAAGATGGTCATGTCAGAAGAGTGCTGAAATATTTTTGAACAGATGATGAAGTAGTTTTAAATTTTGTAGATTTTTACTGTTTGTATTTTTGGATTTTAAGTTCCTGTGCGCCGCCCTGAGTCCCTTTGTGGGAGATAGGGCGGGATAGAAATTTAATAAAAGTTAAAAGTTAAAGAAGTGATTGTGAACTGAGCTGATATAAATCAAGGCCATTTCCTGAATTATGTAGTTTCTTTACTGGGCAATGTTCTAGATAGCAAACTTGATCAGACTGTCCTTAATGATAAATATGTTGTACTGTAAGTCATACATTGTAAACCTATTGTAATTGTTTTCTTTCCTTAGGTCAAAATCAGAGCAGTCCAGTGTCAGAAGAGCTGGCTTCCTCCAGAAGTACATCCGCAGCATGGGCTATTCTTCCTATCTGTGAGTATGAGGTGGTGCCCTGAAATCAGGAGAAAACAACATTTTCAGCATGGGTTTTTTTCCCCAACTCCACCATGTTTTCCTTTGGGATATGAAATTATTTTTGAAAAAAGCACTATATAGAGTAACAGGAACGGCATAGTTTTCAGAGAGCCGAAAACAGGGGTGGGTTGCTGGGGGTTTGCAGGGGTTCGGGAGAACCTTTAGCTAAGATTCTGTGCAGTTTGAAGAACCCCCAAAATCCACTCCTGGCTGGCCCCACCCACCCCTCTCAGGAGGCCCCATGTGGCCTGTTTTGGATGCAGGTAAGTGCTGGGCTCGCGCACAGGCTTGGGGAGGGAGAAAAATGGGCCTACTGGAAGTTCAGAGCACCTCTGGAGCCTGGGGAGGCAGTTTTCGCCCTCCTGGAGGCTCAAGAAAAGCCCCCGGAGCCTGGGGAGGGCAAAAACGCCCCTGCCTTGGTGCAGGAGGCTGACTAGGCCACACCCACCATGGCCACACCCACCCAGCAACTCGGCAGAGAACCCTTGCTAAAAATCTTGAAGCCCACCCCTGCCCAAATAAGGTTGGAAGAACCCATATCTAGATCCTGACTTGGTAGTAATGCCCAATGGGTAGTCTCCTCTTCATCTCCCTTTCTCAGCCTAACATGATTATTCTGAAGAAACAAAATAGAAGGAAAGACCGCCATGAGATTCTGGAGGAAAAGGCATAACACAAGCAATGAAGTCTTAGTCTTTAAGTCTTACTTAAAACCGAATAGGCACTCCAGCTGACAGTCTCACAATTTCTCCTAGTACTGTTAGTAACAGCAGCAGCAGGAGGCTATTTCATGTGGCGCAACTGGCAACAGAAGAATATGAAAAGCATGAACTTTGACAACCCAGTGTATCTGAAAACCACAGAGGAAGATCTCTCTATAGATATTGGAAGACACACCAGCACAGTTGGGCACACCTATCCAGCAGTAAGTGAACTCCTATTATTTTCTGTCAAGTCACTGATAAGAGTTAAGACAGGCGATTCTACTTGGTACCCAAAATATAAAGAATGGTTTTTGGAAATTAATGGAAAGCTTTTCACGGTTCTTATGGCATCTGATTAGGGTTTCCAACAACTGTAGTCTGTATTTATTCCAGCATATGGATTTTTAAAGATTAATCCAAATCTCAAATAAGTCCTGACACTTGGAATAGATTGTCATGGTAACTGTCTTGATACCCTATAATGAGTCAATAAGTTTCAAAATCCCAACCAGTTTCTGCCAAGAACTGCTTTTCAATTGAAGGCTTTAGGGCAGTGGTCTTCAACCTTTGCAACTTTAAGTCTGAAGGACTTCAGCTCCCAGAATTCTCCAGCCAGCTTTGCTGAAGTCCTTCAGACTTAAAGTTGAAAAGGTTGGAGACCACTGCTTTAGGGCACTTACTCAGCATGTTTTAATTTACATGTTTAAAGCTTAACAATGGCAGTTGGTGCAAAACCATCAGAGCTTTAGCCGTTATTTCCTTAGCTCCATTCCTTGGTTAAAAGAATATATAGGGGTGTGTCAATGAGAACTGGTGGCACAGACAAGCTTCTGTTTGTATAGTTTGCAGGTGTGGGATGGAGTAGAGATTCCTAGTGGCATGGGCCATATTTCACATTGAGCAGACTCTGCAGTTCTGGATAAGGAACGTTTTTTCCCCCCTGTGAATATGTTGCAGCACTGGGTGATCTGGTCAATTTCCTAAGCCACAGTTGCATTTAGAATGCAGTTTTAGGTGCTTTTGTCTTCAAATGAAGGGATGCACATTACTGAAATATAATGGAAAGCTTGGAGGCTTCAGTTTACCCTCAGCAATAAACAGCTGATCCCTAAAGCTGATCTGCCTGAAACACAGGTGCATTCGTCTGGGATATAACTTTTCTTTTCTCCACAGATAGCAGTTGTAAGCACAGAGGATGATTTATCATGAATCTAGTCTACACTTGCATTCTACACTTTTGCATGGTAGCCAGAGAGTGGCTGAAAAGATCCTTGATGAATGAAGGCACAGGTGGAACAAGTTCACAAAAAACAAACAAACACCACTTTCATACAAAGTTATAAAGATCTGTGTTCACTATCAACTTTCAACGGTTCTTACTTACCTGTAACCCTTGAATAAACTAAGTATTCCCACCACTGGCTATGTATAAAGCACCTTCCAAGAAGCCATATTATAGTAAGTGCTTCAGAAGTACTAGCTGTAAATAATTGTACAGGCCCAATTGTAAATCATCCGGGGAGGAGATAGTTTATTAAGCACCTTGGAATAACATTTCAATGTAAATTATTGTATAATTTTTTTCAATGTTTGGAAAATGGCAATAGGATAAAACGGGTTACTCAAGATTAATTGCCAAAAATTTGTAAACTAACTTTTGTATGAATTGTGAATTTGTCCTCCCTGAACCACCTACAGGGGTGTGCAGAGGACAACTGCTCTGTATCAGAAATCACTGTAAATTTCAACACTGAAATGAAAGAGGCAAAACTCTGTATTATGACTTGACTCGTTCTTCTTAAGATCGCTTGGTACATGGGTGGAACTTCAATTGAGCTGATCTAAGCAATAAGGCAAAATTAAACTCCATTCCCATAACAGACTCGGATATGATACTTAAAAGTCGGGCATAGATATATCTAACTTCTTAAAGAAATGGCCTCCGTGTCACTAATCCAGTGTATCAGTCACCAAACCTTATATATACAGCGGTACCCTGTAGGATGGTACTCATTGGTTTGAAACACATCCAAATTGGTATTCAACACATTTTGACACAATAATTATGTCCTGGTACTCATCATTTATTTGGTGCTTAACACACAAACTTGTCATTTTGTCTGCTGCCTTGTGACTCATTACATTATTCCATATGGGAATAATTTGGTACTCATTTTTTGCATCTACCCGAACCAATTAACAATGGATAGTAAGGTACCAGGGTAATGAGAAAAGGTGCTTGAAGACTTAACTTCAGTAATCTCATTATTGTTAAGGGACCACCCACTGTTGCATTTGACTTCAAATGCAAAGATGTTCTGCTATTTGGAGGATGCAGAGGTTTTTAGTGTACACGTTATCTGCCTGCTAACCTTTTTGACAGGTTAACACAAAAAATCACAGCATTTTGTCTTGTGAAAAACCTCAACAGGAAACTTACAATGCTTCCAGAAGGCAAGCAAACAAACAAGCATACTGAACACTGAGTGCTTGAACTCAGTTAATATTTTTACACAAAGTTACAAAGAGCATAACTGAGCAAACAACTCCTGCAATAAAACACTGCAGTATAAACACATTTATCTTGCTCCAAACGGGTGAAAAGATAAGGGACTTGATAGTAGAAAAGAGATAGAAATCTCGTTATTTTTCCCTGGTGGTGTGTAAATATTCTTTAGGCAAATTAATATGGGGTTAATCCTGGGACATTGTGCATGCATAGAAGCACATGCTTATATAAATTGGTTTAAGTATGAGTGGGGAGAGAAAAGGCGTTGGCAAAGCAATAATTTTTTCAGACTTGGTGCCTTCTAGATCTTCAGCCATTCTGGCTTAAGTCCCCTAGCACTGATGTTACCTAACTGGATAATGAAATGCCTGAAAGAATACAACCAGGCTCAGAGAGCACTAAGGATCTTAACAGTCCCATGCTGACCATTGATGGAAACTGCATCTGATGGGCATCAGAATGGGGGAATTGCTCAAGGGGTGGTGCAGAAAAACATTTAGCAGCAGACCCATCTAAGTAGCCAATAGGGAGATAATTGAAAAGTTTGCTTTGCTTTTCTGGATTCAGATTAACAAAGTTGGAAGGGACCTTGTAGATCATCTAGTCCAACCCCTCCGCCCAGGCAGGAGACCCTACCAGGGGTCTGCAAAGTCGGCTCTTTTAAGACTGGTGGACTTCAACTCCCAGAATTGAAGTTGAATTCTTCTTCAAAGTCGGCTCTTTTAAGACTGGTGGACTTCAACTCTGGGAGTTGAAGTCCACCAGTCTTAAAAGAGCCGACTTTGCAGACCCCTGCCCTACACCATTTCTGATTCAATTGCTGGTACCCACGTAATCTAAGCCAGGCCTCCATATCCTTTTTCCAGGGCTTTTTTCTTCATCTTTGATGGTATGCAGTAGAGCAGCAATCTCAAATCTAACCCTAACCCAGGAGAAAAAAATTGATTTCCTTTCACATTTAATTAAAATTTAAAATGGACAATCTCGTTGTTCTCCAGTCATTTAATGTTTTCAGCTACATTAAAATTTATAATTTGGCAAAAATTATAAAGGATTTCTCCCTTTAGTCAGGCTACCCTTCCCACCCAGGGTGTCTAACCTTGCCAACTTTCAAGACTTGTGGACTTCAGCTCCAATAATGTGTGGCTTGGAATTCAGATTGGAAGCCTCTGCCCTGGGCTCCCGGTTTCTTACCAACTTTTGTTTTAATTGAGCATTTTTCTTTTATAAAACTGATACTGGAAAATTTTGCACCTGTGGAATTCTTCGATTATATTGAATCATTTATATTGAATATTTTCCTTAAATAATTGGATGACCTTTGAGCCAAATAGATTTAACCTTCCATTAATTGTTACATAGGTAACATGCATCCCTTGTTCACAAAAGTATTGAGTAGTTATTCCCAAAATAGTATGCGTAAATAGAAAATGCCATTCTATTGCGAAGTCTGCCTTGGTGAAGCTTACAGTGTTTCAATTCCAATGAAAACTGGTATTTGTTTTAGGTCTGTAATTGAAAGGCTGGAGAGTGTGTATTCAGTCAACTGGGTTTACACTACAAAATACCAGAAAAGTGTTTAGAGAGAACAAGACGTTCCAGGATTGCAAATCAGATGTGCTCTGCTTGTCTTTCTCCTCTAGCTTGAATTCTCTTCCTCAATGTGGTATGCCATTAACACAAGTACATATGGAAAGCCAGGCCATGTTCCCCAGCATGTAATCAAGGGGTGTCCAACCTTGGCAATTTTAAGACATGTGGACTTTAAGACTTGAGGACTTATGGAGCAAAGCTGGCTGGGGAATTCTGGAACTTGAAGTCCACAAGTCATAAAGTTGCCAAGGTTGGACACCCCTTGTGTAACCTCAAAAACGGCCAGCTTGGAGATAGATTTATGACTCAGAAGCTAATTCTAAGAACACAGGACAGGTGAATGACTGCAGATGAATCTTCCCAGTTTTTTTCACTTGTGTTTTTCCTCCTTGGCTGAGTTCAGATATTAAGTGGCTACAGCTGAATGAAAAAAAAAGGAGCATTGAGAACATAAGCAGTCATTCTCAAGGATTCTTTGATGCCTTGCATCGATTTCCTTTTGGCTTTTAAAAACCTGGCATCCCTGCTAATTCCTTTGTGAATGAAGCATTCATTCAGCTAAACCTACAGAAAAGCTATTGTCGTATTTGCCTAAGTATAAGAAATATACTTTGAGTCAACAAAGCCTGACATTAGTAAGGGTTTTAAAAACTTGCTGTTTAGACACAAAAAAAGGAATAATCTGTTACACATGTATATTTTCACGATGGTTGGTAAGCACAAAGACTCTTAACCTTCAAAACACTCTCTTGCCATGTATTCATAGCCTGGCATTAGGTGACAACTTCTTAGTCAGGAAATAAGAATACCGTGGTGTTAGCTTTCAATCACTTTATACTGGTGTTTTACCTGCTGAAAGCATAAGCAGTAATGGCAAGATATATAAAAGCAAAGACGCTTTCAAATCCCATTTAACTCCTTTGACTACACAGACTTTGGCAACAGTAGTAGTATTTTGCTTCTTTCCCAATTTTGTTTCAACTCTCAATCTAGCCTACAGTCTCCCATCCAAGTATTCACCAGATCCAACTCTGCATCAGTTGGCCCAAGTTTAAAAAAAAATAGTGGAAGTATTCTAAATTCAAGCAGTATACTGAAATTCTTTGGCCTTACGAGATCGTATTATTTACCTTAAATAGGATTGTAGTCCTTTTAATCAATGCATTCCATCTAATTTATATTTCTAGAAACAAGTGTGCAAAAGTTCTACCAGATTTAGAAAACGTAGACCTTTGAGACAACCCAAAAAACTGCAGGATGAAACATGTCTCCAAAGTCTGAGAAGTGATAATATGTGCTTTGTGCCTTCAACATGTGCTTTGTGCCTTCAAATGCAATAATAAGCAAGGATACAAGACCTTTTGGGACAGAAAACTGCATCAGACTTTTTAACAGCATGATGGGCTTTTTGTTATATAAAGCTTTTAATCCCGCATTTACTATTTTTATAAATAACTCAAGGTGTTGACCATACCTAATGCTCCTTCCTCCTCCTATTTTCCCACAACAACAACCCTGTGAGGTGAGTTGGGCTGATAGTGACTGGCTGGCTTTCATACCTAAGGCGGGACTAGAACTCACCATCTCCTGTTGATTGGCCCAAAGTCACTCAGCTGTCTTTCATGCCCAAAGTGGGACTAGAACTCACAATCCCGTTTCTGAGAACAGCGCAGAAGCAACTACCAGTTCCCAGCAGTCAGATGGGACCCCGCAAAGTGTGTGTGTGTGTGTGTGTGTGTGTGTGTGTGTTGGGACAGGGGGGATATATTTTCTAGCTTTACAAATGCGAGTTATGGAATGTGCTCCCTCTGGAGTTGTGCTCAAGCCTCATTCTCTCCTTTTCATGAGCAGAGAGAGCCAGACCTTCCTCTTTAACTGAGTTTTTAGTTTAAATCAATGATTGCATGGACTGGGTTTAATCAGATCCTAACTGTCTAAGCTTTATCGCTTGCTATTAGCTGCGTCAAGTCTAAGTTGAATAAATAGGAACAAATAGGAATAAATAGGAGAGGGTAGCATTCATCTCCTTCTCCCTGGGTGAACAGAGGCTTGCAGCCAATTCATTTCTCATCACAGAATGATCCAGATGGCATGTTCTAGGTGGATGGTTTCATTGGTCGTTCCAAAGGAAAATGAGCTTGAAGGGTACAGAACCAACACTGGAGATTCGACAGATGTTTGTTCAACTCCTAGGTTTCACCCCCTCCAGCCACAGGCAGGGGTACCTAGAATAAAGCAAAGGCCACCACAGAGAATAAAGCACACCCGCCCAAGTTTAAGATTATTTTGGATTTAGCATGAGATTAAAAAGCTGGGAGCCAGATCATTGACTTAACATTAACGTAAAGCCACAATGTTTCTGCGTGGTGTAGCAGGATAAATGGATTTTCATCTTTCTCGCCATCTGTTTATTATTGTCACTAGTACTATCAGACAGCAGTGTGTCCCGAAATACCTAAAGTACCTCATTTGTTAGTTTGTGGCTAAGGCCATTTCGGCAAAGTAGTGATACAAAGAAAGGTCAGGAAGACACCATTATATATCAATGCAGTTTTTATTGTGAATTCCAATGAAACGATTATTGGGGTTAAAAACCATGCATTCTTTTCACATTGATTTTTACGGCTCCATTGTTGAGAATTCTACTTTGTACCTGTATGCTGCACAATCTAACATTCTTTCTTTCCAATATAAAGCTACAAGTGAGCTCTAAAGGGGAGCATTTTAAAGTGTACAAAGGTTGGCAGAAAAGCATTTTAATGAATTGAGTTGATTTCTGTATAACCCCCTCCCCTTCCACAGGGGTCTCTTCTGTTCACTCACTCTCAATTTTTACAAACCCGCAGTTAACAGGGGGCTAAATGCAGAAATAGCAACTCCGTTTCTTGTGATTAACTCTGACAGAAAAGCAGTTTCTCATTGCCACATCTACACCCTCCTTCCCTACTTCTGTGGTTTATAAATTCAGATTTTGGTATGATCTGCTGCTGTAAGATCTCTTCTGTTTATTCTCAGTCTTCGAATCAAATAAAATGTTTCGGGATGCTCTTGGAAGTGTTCTGAGGGAATGTCGCATTGAACATTTGAGTATTTTTTTAAAATCCACCCTGTTTCCCTGAAAATAAGACCTTCCCGGATAATAAGCCCAATTGGGCTTTTGAGCGCATGCGCTAAAATAAGTCCTCCCCGAAAAATAAGCCCTCCCTGAAAATACTGCAACACAGCAGCAGCCATGAGGTGACCACGCTCGCCATCTCCTGCACCTCAAAAATAATAAGACTTCCCAGAAAATAAGGGCAAGCTCTTATTCAGGAGTCAAAAGAAAAAAAGAAACACAGTATTGGCATTTCAATTGCATTTTGAACCGAGGGCTGTTAGAACCACGCTGTGAAAACCTAAACCACATTAAAGAAAGCAAAGAGTTCTAGATTTCTGCAACCCATGTAGCTCATAATTATATGGACCCACATGTTTGGGCTTATTGTTTGAAAGCTGTAATTCTAGATATGCCTACATGAGAAAAAGTATGCTTTTTGTATTGGAATACCCAACATCATATCATTCACGGAGAATATTACATAATTTTTGATTCTGTTTCAAACCTGATTTGTGTTTATGTTCCCTACTGAAAAATTAATTTCAGCATCAGAATCTGTTGGTGTTTTTAAAGGCCGACTGAAGGAACATTTTTATTTAATTAGTTAAAAGCTTCCTTTTGTAATATTCACTCCTTTTTCATCAGTAGTGCTCCTTTACTGATTTTTCATTAACCTTACTCAGTCTGTTCTTCCTGAGAAAGAAAATCAATAATAAAAATATTGAACGGCTTAGTTACTGCTTTTCTTTATATTCTCTTTACAGCAAAAAGCTACTATTTCGTTACAACACAAAAAGATGGGGAAGTTAAAAAGTAATTAAATTCTTTGTGGCAATCAAAACTATTTACGGTGAATGTAATGATAATATCCCAGTTGGGCTGAACAGGAAACAGTAAAGGAACAAAATCTTTAAGCAGGAAGCTACTAATTAGAAATGTACGGGACCTTTGATAAATGACATTTGTAAATAACATAAAGAAATCATGGTTTGGAAATGCTTTACAGGATAATACTGTAATATTAAGTGTTGTTTGAAGTCACTGTTTTAATAATCAACAGGCATGCTCTTGACGGTATAATTAGAATGCAATTTATCATTTAATCAGTTTGGAACTTAATACAATATTAGGCATGACTGCTATACAGCTATAGATTGCATCATAATTGCAGTAGTATATTTAGGACTAATTTAAGGCCTGAGTTCAGCAGGAATATGTTACATGAATCAAGATAATACACTGATCACTATTATTATAAACTAAGTCACATTTTTGGAATAAAACATTTCAATGTATGTCCTTGTGGGCCTATTACTTAGAGACTTTGATAGAAGAGAATATTTGCATTTCACATTTGGACTGTCTGAGCTTCAATGTTTCCTTGCAGACATTTCATTAACAAACTAGGTAACAACATCAATGCCAGAAGGTAGTGGGGTTTGCTCTTATTTCTATTTACTAGTTGCCAGTATTGGTGGAGTGTATCTTGGTGGTTCCTTGACTAGGCAGTTGTTTGTCTAGTTTGATGAAGAGAAGGACCAGGGGAGACATGATAGCAGTGTTCCAATATCTCAGAGGGTGCCACAAAGAAGAGGGAGTCAAACTATTCTCCAAGGCACCTGGGGGCAGGACAAGAAGCAATGGGTGGAAACTAATCAAGGAGAGAAGCAACTTAGAACTAAGGAGAAATTTCCTGACAGTTAGAGCAATTAACCTCTGGAACAGCTTGCCTCCAGAAGTTGTGAATGCCCCAACCCTAGAAGTCTTTAAGAAGATGTTAGATAGCAATTTGTCTGAAATGGTATAAGGTTCCTGCCCACGCAGGGGGTTGGACTTGAAGACCTACAAGGTCCCTTCCAACTCTGCTATTGTATTGTATTGTATTGTATTGTATTGTATTGTATTGTATTGTATTGTATTGTATTGTATTGTATTGTTTACTGTTTGTTCGTCTGCATTGGTAGTTTCTTCACCAGGATATTTGTTGACTTGATTTCTTATTAATCTTGGTGTTGATCTCTGTTCATAAGGGTGTTGATTGCTGGTGAGAATGGGTTTTGGTCTTTTTGTTTGCTCTTGGGCTTTTTGATTATCTCTTTTGAGTGGTATGTAGAAGTTGTTTATCTCTCTGTGCCTATTGATGGCCAATTTGTCTGAGTGCTGTCTTTGACGTTCTTGGACTTGGCTTGATTCTAGGATGTTCACACTTTCCCAGTTTAAATGATAGTTGATTGCCATCTGCATTTGTGAACATTTTCACAAATTTAGACAAATTCAGCCCTCCACAGATTTGGTTTGCCAGTTTGGTAATGAAATGTCTATACGAAAACCACTAAGCTCAGAGAGCACCACTTGGAGACTTAGCAAGGGTGGGATAGTTAGTTAACTGGCTAGCTGAAATATTAAAGGTTCCTTATCTAAACCCTAATTCAAGAAATTTCATCCAGCAGTTGAATAGGGTGGGTGAGGGAGCAGCATCTCCAGTAAAGAGAACCAGTCTAGTTGGACTAAAGGTTTAACCCTTAAGGCGCATATTTGTGGCACATTTGCATTCTCAGATTTATCTAGGCCACGATGAGTGTGCAGCCCTGTGATACGATATGAAGCTGTTCAATATTTTATCAAGTGCTGCTTATTTTTCCATCCGTCTTCCCTGGACAAAGAAGCAAGACATTTTCAAGTGTTTCAAGCAAGTAGATGTGCTCTACCATTAACTCAGAGTGACTCATCCAATCTTTTCTGGAGAGCTGGAAGATTACAGGAGTGAACAGCTTGGTTGGGATGGCAGGGTAAAGAAAATTTGGCACAGGTTGACTCCCTGCCTTTTTACTAAATCCTATTGCATCTGTAGAAGGACCAAACTACAGCATTGCCTTTTGCTGACACCCTCCCCCCACCCTAAAATGCTCTCTCACCTGACAGCTGTTAATTTTATATACATATTGATGCTTAATTGTTTGATAGATGATATCGAGACAGACAGACAATGATAGATGGTTGATAGATGATAGAGATGATAGATAGATAGATAGATAGATAGATAGATAGATAGATGGATGGATGGATGGATGGATGGATGGATGGATGGATGGATGGATGGATGGTTGGATGGATGGACAGATAGACAGACAGACAATGATAGATGGCTGATAGATGGTTGATATGGATCTGGATGGGCAGTAATAAACTCAAACTCAACCCGTCCAAGACCGAGTGGCTGTGGTTTCCGGCATCCTGGTTTAGCCAGGTGATTCCATCGCTGGCCATGGGGGCGAATTATTGGCCCCCGTGGAGAGGGCGCGCAATTTAGGAGTCCTCCTGGATTCCCGGCTGTCCTTGGAGGACCATGTGACGGCCGTGGCCAGGGGGGCGTTTTACCAGGTTTGCTTGGTCCGCCAATTGCGCCCCTTACTTGACCGGGACGCCCTTCGCACAGTCACTCAAGCACTCATGACTTCCCGTCTGGACTACTGTAATGCTCTCTACATGGGGCTCCCCTTGAGATGCACTCGAAGGTTATAGTTAGTTCAGAACGCGGCCGCGCGGGTGATCATGGGAGCCTCAAGGCAATCCCATATAACACCTCTCCTGCGCGAGCTGCACTGGCTATCTGTGACCTTTCGGGTGCGTTACAAGGTATTGATGACCATCTTTAAGGTGCTCCATGGCACGGGGCCTAGTTACCTGCGAGACCGTCTGCTGCCCCATAAGTCCCTACGACTGATTCGCTCCCACAGAGAGGGTCTTCTATGGGTGCCGTCGGCCAGGCAATGCCGGTTGGCGGCTCCCAGGGGAAAGGCCTTCTCTGTGGTGGGCCCAACCCTCTGGAACGACCTACCTCCCGAACTCCGTGTCATCTCGGACCTCCGCCTGTTCCGCTTAAAAACGCATTTTTTCCATCTAGCCGGCCTGGCATGAACTACCCAATACCGAACTGACTATGAGCTGATTAAAGTTTTAATTTGGGGGTTTTAATTATGTTTTAGCACAGGGTTGGGTTTAATATAGTTTTTAAGAGTTTTTGTATATTTGTATTTGTTTTTAATTTTCCTGTGCACCGCCCCGGGCCCCTCTGTGGGAGATGGGTGCGGGATATAAATACGATAAATAAATAAATAAATGATAGATGATAGATATGATAGGTAGGTAGGTAGGTAGGTAGGTAGGTAGGTAGGTAGGTAGGTAGATAGATAGATAGATAGATAGATAGATAGATAGATAGATAGATAGATAGATAGATAGACAGACAGACAGACAGACAGACAGACAGACAGACAGACAGACAGACAGACAGACAGACAGACATTAGACAGACAGACAATGATAGATGGCTGATAGATAGTTGATAGATGATAGATAGATAGGCAGATAGATAGATAGATTGATAGACAGACAATGATAGATGACAGACAGAGATACAGACAGACAATAATATATGGTAGATGGTACAGTAGATAGATGAGAAATAGAGAGGATAGATAGACAGACAGACAGACAGACAGACAGACAGACAGACAATGATAGATGGCTGATAGATGATAGATAGGCAGATAGCTTGATTGATTGATAGACAGACAATGATAGATGACAGACAGAGATACAGACAGACAATAATATATGGTAGATGGTACAGTAGATAGATAAGAGATAGAGAGGATAGATAGATAGATAGATAGATAGATAGATAGATAGATAGATAGATAGATAGATAGATAGATAGATGACAGACAGACAGACAGACGAAAGATGATAGATACACAGGCACAGACAGATGAGAGACAGAGAGATACTTCCAGAATACATGGAGATATGCTTAAATTCCATCTCCATGACCACAAGGTAGCCTGGTCATTGGTCATTGGAACCAGCAATATTTGGAATAGGACAGGTTGCTCACCTTTATCAGTAGGTTTGGGTTTCACAATATATTTACTAAGAAAAAGCATGCTATATAGTGTTAAAAGTTGTTGCCTTGAAATCCCTGCATATCTCTCTTTTCTCCTGGATGCTTTGCTTGTGTTCACTTCTTGTTTTAGATCTTGGTGTCACTATCCTTGACGGAGGACACTCCCTTGTGTTTCTGGAGATGAGACACTATCTTGATCTCTCTTGCAAGCCTGCATGGTTAACTTCCTAACTATCAGCATATCATTCGTGTATTTGCTGCTCTCATAGATATACACGGCGTGTCTATGCCGTATCTCTCTCTCTCTCTTCCTTTTTTTGAACATTGTTGGTTGTGATCTCTGAAATGCTGACATTATTCAACTCGAATCAATCTCACCAAGTTCCTTTCTGGTATCTGTATGCTTTTTGGAGTAATGGTGTCCCAAATGGCCTAAAACCTTGTGAGTATAAATTTCTGCAAGAGAGATATTATGCAAATAAGATCCTCACGGTCTGAAGAATGACAGCACACCCCCTTGGATTATAAAATCAGTTGTTAAAATGTCAGTTCAGTTTTACCGCACAAGCTTTCCGTCTTATTTAATGATAAAGAATCCTTCTGACCATCTTGCCTCATGCAACCTTGCATGATGAGGAGCAATTATCCGGGACGCCTGCAGGCTGCGTAACAAACAAACATGATTTATTAATATTGTGCCCACAGCGGAAGTGGGATTCACTTGCCTTCCTACCATTTCGCAAATGTGAGCGAGCAAGTTGCACACACACACTTCACTTGCACGCACCTCTTCTGCGCATGTGCAGTGCTCGTACATTATGTCAGGGAGGGTGGGCGGAGCCTCCTGCAGCCACTGCTACCGGGTCGCCTGAACTGGAGAGAACTGGCTGAATACCCCTTCTAGCCCCCAGCCAGGAAACAATCCATCCCCTTTTCACCTCCCTGAGTCCCTTCGGGGAGAGGGGGCGGTCTAGAAATCCAATTAATAATAATAATAATAATAATAATAATAATAATAATAATAATAATAATAATAATAATAATAATAATAATAATAATAATAATAATAATAATAATAATAATAATAATAATAATTTTAAAAAAAATCAATAACCAAAAAACAGTTAAAAGCACATAAAAGCAATGAAACGGGCATGTGTCATGACATACTATACAGCAGAGGCTCCCAAACTTGGCAACTTTAAGACTTGTGGATTTCAACTCCCAGAATTCTCTGGGAGTTGAAGTCCACAAGTCTTAAAGTTGCTAAGATTGGGAGCCTCTGCTATACAGGTAGTCCTCCATTTATGACCACAATTGAGCCCAAAATTTTGTTTTTATTATTTGTTAAATGAGTTTTGCCCCATTTTACAACCTTTCTTGCCCCGGCTGTTAAGCGAATCAATGCAGTCGATAAGTTAGTAACCCTATTGTTAAGTGAATCTGACTTCCCCATTGACTTTGCTGATCAGAAGGTGGCAAAAAGGGATCACATGATCTTGGGGCACAGCAATGGTCATATATTTTATGAGTTGCCCAACATCTGAATTTTGATCACATGGTCATGGGGATGCTGCAAAAGTTGTAACTGAAAAACGTCCCTAAGTCACTTTTTTCAGTAGCGTCGTAAACAAACTGTTGTAAGTCGAGGATTACTTGTATTTACAGGACCAATATATATCCTGGAACATACTTCAAAAACTGAATCTCTGTCGGTATTCTGCAGATTTAATAATATATTTTAGGATTTTATCCTGCATATTGACATTACATAGATTTTCCCCTTCTTTTTCCTTCTTTCTCTCCCCCACCCTCTTTCTGCTTTTTTCCATTATTATGAGGGATGGTTACTTTACTGTACAGTCATTGATGTATTTTTATTTATTTAGTATACATCGATTGTTAGGATATTCAGCCTTATATTGGGTTGACAATATATATGAGCCTATGTTCTTAAGGAGTTATGCAGCTTTAAGAACTGTGTTTGAATTCTGATTGGCTGTGAGTCTCAACTCTACCATAAAGCAAGCTCAGAATCACATTCCGTTCCCTTTTCGATGCCATTTGATTTCCTGTTCATACTGTTTGCCGTCTGAGGAGCTGAAGCTGCATATTGAAGGAGGAGGAGGATTTGTTTTGCATCACTGTAAGATAAACTCTGTTTGGTGAAGGACTGTTATTTGTTTGAGAAGTTAGTCGGAAGAAGTATTTTAGTTGCTACAAAGTAAAGACTATTTATTTTCTTACTATCACTGTTTTAGAGTTTGTTTGTGGTTACAGCAACGTATCTCTTTACTGTCCGGTGAATTACACTATTCCGCATTTATTTCCAAACACTGGTTATGGGACCAGAGTTGTAACATTGGTTCTGAACCCAGAGTTGCTAACATCGATAATAAATTTTTTTTTAAAAAAAGCAACCAAGCACCAAGAGGAATATAACAACTCAATCTGTCTGTGGCATTGGTACTCCAGCCAGTAATTAAGTTAATCTTTTTTCTTGCATAATCAGAGCCTGATTACCTCCCAACAGTGTATTGTAAAACCATAAAGATATTGATAAAATGCAGTCTGGGTGATGTTTTTATCTTTCCCGTATATCAACACATTTTTACACCATTTCAGGAAATGGAGCGACAACGTAATCAACCTTAGGCTATCACTCCGATTCCTGAAATGGTGTAAAAATGTGTAGTTACACACACACACACACACACACACACACACACACACACACACACACACAGAGTGACTTATGATCATTTTTCACACTTGCGACCGTTGCAGAAGCCCCATGGTCAGGTGATCAAAATTCAAAAGCTGGCTAACTGACTCATATTTATGACAGTCGCAGGGTCCCGAGGTCACGTGATCACCTTTTGCGTCCTTCTGACAAGTAACATCATAAGGAAGCCACAGTCACTTTACAATTGTGTTACTGACTTAACAGCTCCAGTGATTCACTTAACAACTGTGGCAAGAAAGCCTGCAAAATGGAGGAAAAGTCACAACGACTGTATTGATTAGCAACAAATTTTGGGCTTAGTTGTGGTCATAGGTTGAGGACTACCTGTGTGTATGTGTATATGTATAAGTATATGTATATGTATATGTACCCTGCTTCCCTGAAAATAAGACCTCCGTGGATAATACGCCCAATCGGTATAGGTATAGGTGCATGTGCATGTATAAGTATATGTATATGTATATGTGCATGTATATGTATATGTATATGTGCATGTATAGGTATAGGTATAGTATGGGTATGGGTATAGGTATACAGTAGGTATATGTGCATGTGCATGTGCATGTATAGGTGTTCTGACCCCCTCCCCCCTTTCTCTGACTAACACAAGACTGGCTGCCTGCCACTAACTCTCTTGGCTGCTTGTCTGAATGACTCTGAACAGATACGAAGCTTCCTAACTCGACTAAACATGAACCTGAAAATCAACACGAATAAACACGAACCTAGAAATCCAACGTTGTTCTCTGCAAGGACTTTCTTAGCAAACACTTCCTTTTAAACCCTCTTGGGAGGGGCCAGTCATTAGGCAGCTGGGACTAATTCAACTCCTTCGAGTTCGCTTCTGACGCAATTGAAGCCTCCTTTTTTCAGCCCTTCTCAATCTAGCATCAGGGACAAACTGGCCTTGATCCTCCCCACTACTCCAAGACCCAGGTGCCTCCTGATGACCAGCCTGGCTCTCTGCTCCCTCAAGGTCGCCCTCCTCCTCCAGAGCAGACTCATAGGACGCCTCACTAGAGGAGTCCATCAGCAGCTCATCCGGAGCTGGCTGGGCCACACCATATAGGTATAGCTATATGTGCATGTATATGTATATGTGTATGTGCATGTACATGTACACACACATATATATGCACACACACACACACACACACACACACACATTTTGCAGAGTGATTGCTTCAGCAGTTTCTCCTGGCATTAAGCTTCCAGCAGAGAACAAAATGGGCTAATTAAACCCATGTTCCAAGGTTTAACTGTGACGGAGGGAGTTAAAAAACAGGCATTTTTCCACCAGTCTCTTTTTGCTAATCACAACTTGCATACATTCAATGTTCCTTTTTGGAGGGGAGGGGGCGGGGAGCAAGTTAGAAGATTTCTGGGGCAAACCTTCACTGCTGACAGAGCAGCATCCACCTCAGGGACATAATGAAAGATATAAAGTGAAAGCATGCATTAGGGAATAGCAAATGAATAGATGCGAGCAGAGAATAATGAAAAGGTTAAGAATGGCTATTACTGGACTAGAACGGTAACTCTTAGAATATTGCAATAGTGGTAGCTGGAAAATTACTGTATAGAACAGTGATGACTTCCTTTTTCTCCTCACGTGACGAAATCGTGCGTGCCCAGCACCCATAATGCAATGCGCCCCTCCCATGCCCATGCACGCATGACCTTCCCATGCTCCCTTTGTGCCCCATTTTTCCCCTAGCAGGCCTCCCTGAAGCCTCCTGGGGCCAAAAATGGGGTGCGGGGGCCCACCGCACCCCCCCACCCCCACCTCCCACACATGCAGGCATGACCCTCCCACCCCGTGCATTCATGCACATCTCCCACATGTGCAGCAGAGACCCAAAAGTCAGCTGGCCAGCGGAAGGCGCCCACAGATGCATGGTGGAGCTGAGCTGGGCGACGGCTCGTGTGCCCGCAGAGAGGACTCCACGTGGCCCCTGTGGGTCACCATCATGGGTATAGGAATTGTATTTATATCCAGCGAAAGGTAAGAAGCATCCTGAAAGTTGCTTGTTTGATATTATGGAATGTAGTGCTCTGTTCGCCATTATTTTCTCAAGTCCCCTGAGCTCACTGCAGTTCTATCTCCGGGTTCAAGGAGAACAGCCTTTTCTGCAGTGGCCCCATCCTTGGCCCCAACTTTGTGCAAGACTCCACCACCAAAGGTGAGACATTCCCCCACCCTTTGGACCTTCAGGAAGGGTATTAAAATCTGGCTCTGTCAGTTGGCTTGAAGTCTCAATGAGAACAGTCAACCCTGGAGCCAGTTTACAGGGTAAGAACACCTTGTGACATTTGTCTCTAAGTCTTGGTGTTTTGTATAGTTTTACATTTTTAATGTACATTTTCATAATTCATATTTTAATTCTTAAGGCCCAGAGTCACCTTACAAGGGAGATGGGCAGCATAAAAACTTAATAAACAAATAATAAAGGTTCACAAACGCAGTATGTTTTTCTATACCATTTGCATCTATAGGGTTTGCTCCATAAGCCACATAATAATGGCAACACTTTTCTTGCAAATGTATATTTTCACCTACTTGCAGGCCATCAAATGGGACAATTTGTCCAGCAAATACAGCAACCTTACTATTGAAACTTGAAGTCTCCTTCCTTTAAACCCACCTCCTTGTATTCTTCTGGGAGTTGATTGCAGAGAGAAATTTCTGGAAAATTTCTGGACTATGTCAAGGGAAGGTGATCCGCCCAAGGGGAAAGGTTATATCCAGCTCGACTCCAATCCAGGTGATCTTGAGGGCAATATAAACATCCCTTTTCCCAGACTAAACTCAATCCGTCAACCGTTAACTCTTCCCACAAACTTCTCAGCATCAATCATTTCCACAACTGGGGTTCTTCCTTTCAAGAGTCCTGCAGATACCAAAGAAAGTCCTGCAGCCAAAACTACGCAGGACGTTTTTTCTGTGGGCTCCCACAATGGCACCTTTTCTTGTAGCCATTTCATTCTGGGGTGTCCTTTACCCACTTGGTGTCCGTGTTTGCTCGCAGCAAAAGCCGCAAAAGGTCAGTTGAGATTGCTCAAACTTGACTCAGCATTGTGAGCTTTGGCCCACAATAACTCTTTGGAGTACCAAAACAGGGATTTCCTCCCTCCCTCTCTCCCTCTCTCTCTCCCCCTGCCTCTCCATCTCTCTCACTCTCCATCTCTCCCTCTCTTTCCCTCTTCCTCTCTCCCTCTCTCTCCCTCCCTCCCCCCCTCTCTTTCTCTCTTATGATCTGCCTTCTCAGGAAGTAAGCTTCATGCATTGAACAAGATGTACAGAAGAGATAAACAGAATAAAAGTATAAATAGGAAGGGACCTTGAAGCAGGAGACTCTATAACATTTCAGACAAGGTTTTTTTTTCCCAGTTTTTTTTTCGTACTTTTATACCGCCCTCTCTCCCAAATGGGACTCAGGGCGGTGCACAGGAATAAAAAATAAAAATAAAAATATGCAAACATCAATACGTTTAAAATTAAATTAAATGAATTTGTCCCATGCTAAAATTTAATTTAAAAACCCAGCTAAAAATTCAATAATATACATAGCTACTGTATGTCAGGCCGGCCGCATGGAAGAAGTGTGTTTTAAGTGCTTGACGGAAGAGGCGAAGGTTCGTGATTGTGCGGAGGTCGGGGGGCAGGTCGTTCCAGAGGGCTGGGCCTGCCACAGAGAAGGCTCTTCCCCTGGGAGTCACCAGCCGGCATTGTCCAGCGGACGGCACCCTAAGGAGGTCCACCCTGTGGGAGCGGACAGGCCGGGTGGAAGTATGTGGCAGAAAGCGGTCCTGCAAGTAGCCAGGTCTGATGCCATGGAGTGCTTTAAAGATGGTCACTAAGACCTTGAAGCGCACCTGGAAAGCCACAGGCAGACAGTGCAGCTCGCGCAGGAGAGGTGTTATATGGGAGTATCTAGAGACTCCCCAAATCCCCTGCGCGGCCGCATTCTGCACTAACTGAAGCCTCCGGGTGCCCCTCAAGGGAAGTCCCATGTAGAGAGCATTACAGTAGTCCAGGCGGGAAGTGACGAGAGCTTGAGTGACCGTGCGTAAGGCACCACGATCCAGAAAGGGGCGCAACTGGCGTATCAGGTATACCTGATAGAAGGCCCCCCTGGCTACGGCCGTCACATGGTCATCCAAGGACAGCCGAGAGTCCAGGAGGACACCCAAGTTGGGTGCCAGTGGTGGGTTTCAAATTTTTTAGAACCTACTCTGTAGGTGTGGCCTATTTTGTGGGCGTGGCTTGGCAGTCATGTGACAGGGTGGAAGTGGCCACCTTTTAAAATGTGGTGAAACTCATTTAACAATGCTCTTGCTTAGCAACCAAAATTTTGGACTCAATTGTGATGATAAATTCTTTCTTTCTTTCTTTCTTTCTTTCTTTCTTTCTTTCTTTCTTTCTTTCTTTCTTTCTTTCTTTCTTTCCTTCCTTCCTTCCTTCCTTCCTTTCCTTTCCTTCCCATTGGGTCACTGGCAGCGGTGGGCCAGATTTACTTCCAGGTACGCCAGTGGAACCCCCTCTCACCGGTTCTCTAAATTTCACCAACCGGCTCTCGCGAGTAGGTGCGAGCCTGCAGAAACCCACCACTGTTGCGCGCCCTTTCTGCGGGAGCCAATGTCTCGCCCCCGATAGCCAGAGATGGAACCAACTGGCTATGTTGTGGCGCCGGAAACCACAGCCACTCGGTCTTGGACGGGTTGAGTCGGAGCCCGTTCCTCCCCATCCAGGCTGGATAAAGGATAAAGGCACTGCTCAGTTGTTAGAAAAGGAGAAAAATTCAAACGTACAAATAACATGGTTGAAACCGAGTGGAGGTTTCAACCATGGAGCTGGAAGGGGAGAAGGCCGTGCATAAACATCTAGCTGTGTGTCAGAATATCACCTGGAGATAACAATGCTGATAGGCCGAAACAAACTGGGATCCAGAGGAGTACCCAGTAGTCAAAATGTAGATAATCAACTTTAGCTGATTTTACTTTTGTTCCTACATCTCTCTCATTGTTTACAAGAACTTTGGAATACAGTGATAAGCAAATTGAACAGGAAGACTGCATCCATATGTATCAACACTCTACCACAGGCAAATTGTGCAATATTTGGGTGGAGGAAGTACAATTAAACAAGATCAGATTAACTTGTCAGAGGCTTGATATAATCATTCAGAGACACTAGCATTTGCTACTGTTGCTCATTCACAACCCAGTGATTAAAATAATTGACAGAGCAGTTTATAATAATTTCCTGCCTCTCCCATGCAGGCTAACATCCTGCTAGATTTCTTAACCCGTTGATGTTCTTACTTTTGGATGGAGTGTTTCATATCAGGTGCTCAGGGGTCATACACGTAGTCTTACCACGATTCATTTAGTGACTGTTTGGCACTGGAAAAATTGACAAAGAATCTGTCTGTGGAGATTCTCATTCATCCAGCCATCTTTCATGGCTAAGGTGGGACTAAAACTCACAATCTTCCAGTTTCTAGCCTGGTGCCTTAACCACTAGATCAAACTGGCTTTTTAAAAAAGAAAAAAAATTTTTTTTAACTTTCTAATAAAACTTGGATCATGTGGATTTTGCATAAGCTAAAAAAAAAATACTACAGCACAAAATTGGCAGATATTCTGCAATGGATGTGTAGGGTCATATGTAGCCCCTACACTATTTGAGCTCTTCATACATTTCATTCTCCAAACCTTGACAGTACATCAACAGCGAATCATTCTATCTTCAGAATCTGTAAATATCAGGAACCAACAGCCTTTATATCCTATTTTTGGATATAGGAGAAGACAGCTGGATAATCATTAGTTAGATGATGATTTATTTTCTTTCATCTAATGTAGCATGCTTCGCCTTCTCCTCCTGTGGAAAAGCTATAATTTCCACCAAGCTTAAAAGCTATAATTTCCACCTGGCTTAGTGAACCAGTTATCCATCTACCAAGAAAAAATATAGTTCTAACCCTAACCCTACAGATCCTAAACATAAAAATTTAATAACTGTTACCGTGCTGCCTTACTTGAGTGGATGGTCAAGTTTGCTGCCATTCACTCAAGTAACAGCTACTATAAGGCTCAACTGAAGCAAATAGAGCTATGCAGCACTTCAGAATAATTTGGAAAAGGGTTTTGAAACACCTAGAAGCGTGACCTGCAATCTGTTAAAACAGCTGAATCTTAAAGCAGGGATTCTACTGGTGCCTCTGCATTTGATCTTGAAAAAAGATGTGGTTGCTTTTTAAGGGATTGTAGTGAGGTGCTGTACTGTAGTTGCACCTTTGGGTATTTTGAAATGCCTTTTTGAAATTCTATCTGAAACACTGCAAAGCATGAATGCCCACCAGACACAGCTTCTAAAATAGCATTCTGAGTGATTGTCTTCTCCCAATGGTTTCTATCCAACTCATTTGGTCTAGCAAGCTGAACATGTTATGGGTTCCAAAAGCCACAAAGTATTGGCAGGCAAAGACTAGAAGACATGCCTTCTCTGGAACATTCTTGCCTCAAAATCCAAGTTGATTCTAAGCCTGTTGGCTTCTTGGTAAGGCAAATTGAAGACCCATGGGCTGGATCCAGCTGCAGGGTGCTTAAATCTGGCCCACAGGGCTGCTCTGGATACAGTGAAGGACCACCCCAGAGTGTCTCTGCCAGCAAAAATGGATCTTGGGAGGGCCACACACGGCCCTTCTCAGCTCCATTTTCACTGGCAGAGTGCTTGGGCTACCACAGGCGCCAACACAAGTGATACCGAGCTGGCCATCCCCCTTGGCCATGCCCTACCCCACTTCCCGAGGTAAAGATAACCCTGATGTGGCCCTTTGTGGCTGGAGAAGTCTGGGAGCTGAAGTCTTTCAGACTTAAAAGTTGCAAAGGTTGGAGACCCCATGTAGAAAATGTCCTGAATAAACCCTGTTTAGTTTCAACAACAAAGTGAATCTTTAAAGAGCCATTTCAGGTTTCAGATGTGTTTTCTGACCCTTCGGCAATTAAACAGCAAACTTACAAAAATATAAGCAGCAACTTACTGCATCTGCTTACAGCAGCTAATTCTAAATTTATTTGAGGGTGGGTTGTTTTTTTTAAGTGAAACGTCACTTTGGGATCCTTGGTACTCTCTGAGCTTGGTTATTTTCTTGCAGACATTTTACTAGCAAACTAGGTAATGAAAGGTCTGCAAGAAAACCACCATGTTCAAAGGGCACCAAGAATCCCACAGTTCAATCCTGAGCTACAAATATTCTCTTCTAACCATAAACGGCACTTTTGCATTTGCCGTATTCTCAATTCTATAGAATAGAATTCTATAGAATTCTCAACTCTGTGGCGAGACTTTAAGTTCTAATACTGAAAGAATAGAATGTGGTTCTATATATTCTATTCTCCTTTCATTATTCTTTTCTTAAAACCATAATTATTTTGGTGATTTGTTTGCATCTGTTTGAGTTCTGACTCATCACATGATCAGATACAGATTGACAGAGTTGGATGGGACCTTGTAGATCATCTAGTCCAACCCACCCACCCCCGTCCAAGCAAGAGATCCTACATCATTTCTGACAGACGGCAGTCCCGTCTCTTCTTGAAAACTTCCAGTGTTGAAGTTCCCACTTCTGAAGGCAAGCTTTCCATTGGTTAATTGCTCTAAGTAATATTTATGTATTGATGACTGATAATACCCCCCAAGAATAAGTTCTCAAAAGTGGCTTATTTGTTTATATACTCCAAGTTTCCTTACCTTGATTCCCAGAGCTATTTCAGATCTCAAGCTGATTTTTCTTGCCCCGATTAGTGTTAGTTTATGCTGTACTTATGCTGCCATTATTTAATATCACTTCTGCTGACCTCAGTATTGAGCATAAGAATCAAGAAACACTGTTTCATCACTGCCTTTCTCTAAGTTGCTAGAGGTCTTCTTGGAGCGATGAGAATTCCTCACCCCTATTTTACACAAAAGGATATAAAATAGCTTACGCATGCACCATCCAGATTTTTGCTTCATGTCTTTGTCTAGCCATCTTCCAAAAAAAACAACACCATTTATGATGGGAATCTCCTCAAGACACTCTCTTAAGAGAGATCTTAGGTAGTTGAAATAATACTATTCTGTTTGAGAGGGGGGAGGGGAGGGAGGAAGGAAAAGGGAGAATGAAAAAGGAAGAAAGGAAAAGGAAGAGAGAGAGGGAGGGAGAGGGGAGGGGAGAGAGAGGAGGCTAGAATTCTGACAAACGCTCACAAGCTCCATAGAACTTCAGCATTTTGAAGAAACTTTGAAATTTTGTTCTGTTTTGAAACATCTGGCAGCTGTACTTGAAATAAATTGGCGGAGCTCCTGTACTACTACTACTACTACTACTACTACTACTACTACTAATAATAATAATAATAATAATAATAATAATAATAATAATAATAATAATAATAATAATAATAATAATAATAATTTTATTTATAACCCGCTCTCTCTCCCCGAAGGGACTCGAGGCGGGGCACAGGGAATTAAAAAACAGTTAAAACAGACAGAATACAAAATTGAAAACAAATTAAACTTGCCCTGCGCTAAAAACTCCTATAAAACTAAAACTATCCCTAAAACCCCTAAACAATTTAAAATTTAAATTACCCTAGGCCAGCCAAGCAGAAGAAGTATGTTTTTAGTTGCTGTCGGAAGGAGCGAAGGTCTGTGGTTGTTCTGATTTCGGGGGGAAGGTCGTTCCAGAGGGTCGGGCCCACCACAGAGAAGGCCCTTCCCCTGGGCATCGCCCGCTGGCACAGCCTAGTGGACGGCACCCGGAGAAGTCCCTCTCTGTGGGAGCGAATCGGCCGCAGGGATGTATGGGGCAGAATGCGATCCCGCAGATAGCTAGGTCCCGTGCCATGGAGCGCTTTAAAGATGATAACTAACACCTTGAAGTGCACCCGAAAGACGACAGGCAGCCAATGCAGCTCGCGCAGGAGCGGTGTTACATGGGAGAACCTGGAGGCTCCCATAACTACCCGCGCAGCTGCATTCTGGACAAGCTGAAGCCTTCGGGTGCACCTCAAGGAGAGCCCCATGTAGAGAGCATTGCAGTAGTCCAGTCGGGATGTCACGAGGGCATGAGTGACTGTGCAAAGGGCACCCCGATCCAATAGGGGACGCAACTGGCGGACCAGGCGAACCTGGTAAAACGCCCTCCTGGCCACAGCTGTCACTTGATCTTCCATGGGCAGCCGGGCATCAAGGAGGACACCCAAGTTGCGTGCCCCATCCACAGGGGTTAGATGTTCATCCTGTAGAGGAGGATATGAGATCACACAGATGTGGATCTAAGTCCAAAGAAGTGTGAAAATCCTGTGTGGAAGGATCATTCAGAGGGATCCCCTTGGAATCCGTAAACTCACTAGGTTTCATCCGTCACCCTGAATAATTTAGCTTCAATCACAATTTTATTTCTTCCCTAACCCAGGTTTGACCTTTTGCAGTCTGGTGCCCTATGGAAGTGTTCAATAGCTGGGAGGGTGCCTGGTGAGGATATTTGGGGTAACTTATATGTGGATAAACTGAACGATGCAGTCCCTCCAAGCTATGTTGCATATATAGCATTGCTTTTCTGGCTTCTTTTAAGCCTTCACTTAAAAGGAGCATTTGCTGAGCTTCTTCCCTTCTCTTTGCATAAACCTCTCCAGTTCATTAAATTCTAACAATCTTAGTGTTATAGCCACGAGAGCAGACAACCATTTGGTGTCTCTCAACAGGGGGCGTGCCAGGAAAGCATTTCATTTGGGAGTCAACTCTTCAACCGCTTCCAGAAAAGTGGGGCATCCTTTTGATCTGAAAGGCATCGTTCAGTTTCTAAAGCAATCAAGAACCGAGCTGAACAAACTTCCACGTAGGTATTAGTTAGATTAACTAACAGGTATTTTGACATGTGGAATGAGAGGTAGATCCTGAGAATTTGCCTCTGCTGAATTCAGAATGCTGCGATTCAAAGATGACGGTGCCATTTGTCACTGCATATATCCTAAGGGATGCAGAACATATCCCATTTTCTTCAAATGTTCCTCAGAAGCCGTTGTAGCATATCTATGCCATCTGGCTTCAGATTATATCTGCTGCCTGTTCCATATTCAGCAACTTTGTCATAACAAATATTTCAACGATTCTAGAGAAATGGATTCCTCATTTAAATAATGATCAAATGGAAAAGAAGTTGGAGATGCTTAGGCTTCAGTGGCTTGGCTACATACGGTTGTTGTTAGTTGCAAAGTCGTGTCCGACGCATCATGACCCCATGGACAATGTTCCTCCAGGCCTTCCTGTCCTCTACCAACCCCCGGAGTCCATTTAGTCTCACGCCTGCTGCTTCAGTGACTCCATCCAGCCACCTCATTCTCTGTCGTCCCCTTCATCTTTTGCCCTCAATCGTTCCCAGCATTAGGCTCTTCTCCAGTGAGTCCTTCCTTCTCATGAGGTGGCCAAAGTATTTGAGTTTTATCTTCAGGATCTGGCCTTCTAAAGAGCAGTCAGGGTTGATCTCCTCTAGGACTGACTGGTTTGATTGCCTTGCAGTCCAAGGGACTCGCAGAAGTCTTCTCCAGCACCATAGTTCAAAGGCCTCAATTCTTTGGCGCTCAGCCTTTCTTATGGTCCAACTTTCACAGCCATACATTGCAACTGGGAAACTATAGCCTGATACCTTTAGATAAATAGCAGACCAATTTGTAAGTCTGAAAAAACAGTGAGAATGAAACAAGAGGCATATTTCAAGTAGGCCCATCAGAAAATGCCTTATGTTGAGCCAGGTCATGGGCCAATCTGACTCCAGAAGAATAACACTGACTCTAAGGCAGCATGGCTGGCTCAGGAATTCTGGGAGTTGAAGTCCTAAGGTTGTAGTTCCCCACTCTTGCTCTAGTCTAGGATCTAAGGTAGGGCTGAATCTGATAGCTTCTCTATACTAGAACCATATAAATAGAGGAATGACACCATACGTTGACTTAGGTTGGAAGTTCAAGGAAAGCATTTAATGTTTTCCAAGGTGTACCATTCTAGAATATTCCTCCACCCCTAAAAAAATTAACTGTGAGGAAGCAGGATCTACTTTCCTTTACCTCAAGCTTGAATAAATCCACACATATTCTCATTTGTGATTTCTCTCCATTTTTTTCTTGCAGGGTTTGCACCAGAGGTGGCCTCACTTCATATAGACCTAGGTTGTAGTTCTGGTGCTCAAAACTGGGCCATTCACTCTGCTAAAAAAAAATTAACAGAGCCAAGAAACCACCTAGAGAGAATTTGTTCTCAAACAATGGTGCTTGGTAAGCCTTTGGTCACTGGGCAAGTCAATGTAGAGGTCTCTGCTTTAGAATATGGCTATGATAATAATGTATTTATTAATCATTTGTAAGAGAGGAAGAAGAGGAAGCAAGCAGAGGGAAGCAAGAAAAAAGAGACTAACACACATCAGCTACTATTGTAATACTGATTTATTGGTAGTCCTCGACTTACAACTGCAATTGAACCCAACATTCCTGTAACTAAGCAGGGCAATTATTCAGCAAATTTTGCCCAGTTTTACAACCTTTTTTTGCTACAGTTGTTAAGTGAATTACTGTAATTGTTAAGTTAGTAACACAGTTGTTAAGTGAATCTGGATTTCCCATTGTATTTGCTCATCAGGAGGTCCACAGAAGGTTGATTCCATGGCCTTGGGACACTGCAACGGTCATAAATATATGCCAGTTGCCAAACATTCAAATTGTGATCACATAAACATGGGGATATGATAGCTAACCTTTTTGTCCTTGTGTACCGAAACCCATAATGCAATGCGTGCATGACAGACACCCTGCGTGCCTCACCCCCTGCGCATGCACGTACAACCCTCCCACGCTCCCCTAGCCCTCTCACGCAAGCGCATTCTTTTCCCACATGTGTGGCAGAGACCCCAAAATCAGCTGCCTGGTGGGAACTGCGTGCGCCTGCACAATGGAGCTGAGCTGGGCGACGGCTTGTGTGCCTACAGAGAGAGCTCCGTATGCCATCTGTGGCACCCGCACTATAGGTTCACCATCACGGGATTATACATTTGAAAAATAGTCCTAAGTCACTTTTTCAGTGCCATTGTATCTTCAAACAGTCATTAAAGAGATAATAGTAATTGTAAGTCAGGGACTAAGAGTACTGATTTACTCCAAAGGTTTTAAAACTCTAAAGCAGGGCCATTTTAACATTCTAAGGGGTGTTTTGAAGTAGAATTTCCTCATTGCTCTCCTCCTTCCCTTCCATCCTGCCCCTCAAAACTAGGAACATTTCAATTCCCCACCCGATTAATTCCTCTCACCACATTTACTCAGTCAACCTGGGTGAGGAAAAAGCTGTTGGGCCTCATCAGCACATTAAGTGTTTCATTGCTCTGTGTACAGTATAATTCTAGGGTGATTAATTAGCTGGAGTACTTCAGTTCTCAGAAACAGAGCAAACCGTTAATGTAATTGAATTTTACAGTCGGCACAACAAATTAAGAGAGAGAAGCAACCCACCACATAACAACTTTTTTCTTTTTCTTTTTGCAGTTCATTAGCAAAAGCATAAATACTTCTAAACAAAAGGTGGCCAAATAGATTTTCCTTCTGAAATGGAGCAATGCTGCTTTTTCACAGGACACTTCAGATAAGTGTAACAGTATATCTCGATCACTGGTTTCTCCCGGGTTAAATCCATTCCTAGATTTATTTCCTCTTAGGGTTATTTTTTTGTCTTCCCACATACATTCTTTTGAAGGTGAGCCTTGTGTTAGGAATCAGTCAGGACAAGGAAGAGTTACTAGGCTCTTTGGAGAATGTCTTCTTAGAGGATTAGCCGTTTGTTTGGGTTAATAAGAAAAGGGAAAGTATCAGATGGGAGCCACGTTAGTGGCAAAATTATCTGGACCAGGGGTCTGCAAAGTTGGCTCTTTTAAGACTGATGGACTTCAACTGCCAGAGTTCCCCAGCCAGCCATGCTGGCTGGGGAACTCTGGAAGTTGAAGTCCACCATACTTAAAAGAGCCAACTTTGCAGACCCATGATCTGGACAAATCTGGTAGCAACTTTTTTTAACTAATGGATTTTATTACAAAGCACTAGCTTTTTCCTACACGATCTGATTAAGTGAAATATAACTCACAACAACTTATGCCTTTTAGGAAGAAAACTCCCAAATTCCTCTTGATTGCTTTTCAGTTGAGGGGTAGTTTCTAGATTAGGGGTGTCAAACTCAAGGCCCACAGGCCTGATCTGGCCCGCAAGGTGCTTAGATCTGTGGGCTGGATCTGGCCAACGGTCCCCCCTGCAAACCACAAAGGACCAGCCTGTGGTATCTTTGCCAATGAAAACGGAGCTCGGGAGTGCTGCCCATGCACAGAAGCGCTGGGCGCGCGGACGAGCCTGCGAACACGAGCAAACCAGTAGTAAACTGATTAGCAACCCACTACTGGACTGGAGGCTAAAATATATGACGAATGGTTTGTGGAATTGGGTATGTCTAGATTAATGAAAAGAAGGACTAGAAGTGACCTGATAGCAGTGTTCCAATATCTAAAGGGCTGTCACAAAGAACGGGGAGATGTCAACCTATTTTCCAAGGTACCTGAAGGCAGGTCAAGAAGCAATGGATGGAAGCTAATCAAGCAGAGAGCTAACCTAGAACTAAGGAGGAATTTCCTGACAGTGAGAACAATTAACTAGTGGAACAGCTTGCCTCCAGAAGTCATAGGTGCTCCATCACTGGATTTTTTAAGAAGAGATTAGATAGACATTTGCCCTGAGTGATATAAGATCTCCTGCTTGAGCAGGAGGTTGGACTAGACTTCCAACTCTATTATTATGTTCTCAGGACAACATTTTGCTTCTTCTAGGAGTCTTCATGCACTCACTCTCGACCACTTCTTTCTGCCTGTCAGTCATCCTGCTGATTCTTGCTAGTTCCCTTGGCGATAAATCCTGAAGGCCATGTGAATTCTTGTGAAGAGCAATGTATATTATGTTTCCCTGCTGTGAAATATCAGCAGAACTTCCTTCATCCCAAATCCTGCTTATCCTCATTGAATATTGCAATAAAAGTATTAGCTATACTGATTATCAAGGATATTGCAGCTTGAAGGAACAGGAGGAAAGATTTTTAGTTGATTAAAAAACAGCTTCGATACAAATTGATTTCTGTACTGGGGCTCAATCAATACATTTAAGAAAGTTCTATTGATTTTAATATGTCTTGTTTCTCAGCAAATGAGCTCAGAATTGTAGCCCTTCAGTCCTTCTTAAGGAAATAACCTTCTTAACCATGAGAACTTTGAATCAAATTACTTTTGCCAGCAAAAATTCGCTGCCTTTTCTTGCATCATCTCATATAGAAAGCCTTTGTATGTGCACTTCTGTGCATTAAGGCCTCAATTATTTGGAAATTTAGCAGATTATCTGATCTGTCTGGGGGAAGGGGGGCTGATATGCTGATCAAATGATTCCTAATGAATTGAATATGAACAGTGCTGCAGAAAAGTGTTTGAGTTAATTTATTATCTCAGACGATAACTACATTCTGGTTGAATGTAGTAAACCGCTCCAAACTCATTTTCAGAAAATATGACTTCAGCAACAGAGTGGTCAATGGGCTGGAATGCACTTCCCAACTCTGTTGTTACATCCTCAAATCCCCATAACTTTAATCTTAAACTGTCTAGCATGGACCTCACCCCTTTCTTAAGAGGTCTGTAAGGTATGGTGACCAGACGTCCCACTTTTGGCGGGACAGTCTCAAGTTGCAGCAATTTGTCCCGTGTCCCGCACCGTTGTTAAAAAGTCCTGATTTGTTGTAGGGAACTGCATTTCCCTGCATTTGTTGTAGGGAACTGCATTTCCCAAGATGCCTCAGGTCCTCCAAGCACTGAACACGCTTTTGGAATTGACTCCAACGAGGCCCGGTAGCTGCCGGCGGGGGTGGCAGACGGGGGAAGCGGCGGCTGTCGGGTCTCGCTGGAGGCCCTTCGTCACTTCGTCGCTTCGGCAGGGCCGCCCCCCATCCCCGCTCAATGGTGTCCCGCTTAGCCAAAATACAAATCTGGTCACCTTACTGTAAGGGGGTTTGCATAAGTGCACCAGCATGCCTACCATCCTAGTCCTATTATCCCCATTTATTCGTATCCATTTCCTGCATTCGTGTCCATGTTTGTACTTAGACCTGTTATCTCGTACACGTTTGACAAACTAAATAAATAAAATGTATTTCAAATGCCCTGGCCACCAAACATTGCTTAAACGTTGTTAGAGTTTTTAGAAGGATTCCTGAAACTTTAACTGAGCCAAAAAGAGGACTTCAGTGAATGCCTTTCTAATTTTATATGGAGGTGTGTTAAGCCAAGGATGTATGATTATTAATAACTTACCACTAGGTAAGTGCGTAGAGGATCGCAGAATAAATTACACTCGTTAGCTTTGCTGACCAACCTACTTGCTGAAATATAATCAAGAGGGTATAGCATGGAGTACCAGGACCTACCATGTGAAAATTGAACCATATGATTTGTTGTAACAATTATTGATGCTATACGTTGATGAGTACAGTTTCTGATTCTGATGTGTAAAGTTTAGGAGCAACTCTTAATATTGCTTCGTGCAATTTTTCACTTTCCATTTTGCTGTTTGAGTACCGTTGCCTTTCTCTCTTAATTGTGCTTGTCTTGTTGAGGACATTTCCCTGGATAGGTTTTTCCACTTCAGAGCTGTCTAACGCAGCTTGCCCATTCCAAGCACAGGAAAACTGCCAAATCCAAACCATTTCTTTTTATGCAAAGCACCCTACAGCTGTGGGAATGCAGTTGAACAATATTCTCCCACCAGCGTTTCCAATTCTATAGGGCCAGGATGGCGAACCTATGGCACGTGTTGCCCTATCAGCTGGCCAGAGCTCATGCACACGCTGGCCAGCTGAGTTCACCCTTTTTTAAAGCAATTTTTTGCCCTCCCCAGACTCCAGAGGCTTCATAGGAGCCTGGAGAGGGTGAAAAGAGCCTCCCCCCTCCGAGGCCTTCCGGAGGCTTCATGGGCAAACCGGAAATTTGGAACGAACTTCCTGTTTGCTCATAGGGTCATTTTAAGCCCCCAGGAGGCTTCAGGGACCTTCAGAAGGGTTCCCTAAAGCCTCTGGATGACTAAAAAGGTCCCTATGAGGTCCCTATGACTTCCGGTTTTCTCGTAGAGTCTTTTTTTTTGCCCTCCGGAGGCTTTAGGGAAGCTCACGAAGCCTCTGGAGGGCCCCCGGGGGGGAGGCTCAGTTTGCCCTCCCAGGCCTCTGGAGCCTGGGGAGGGTGAAAAAAGGCCCCTCCAGAGGGCAAAAAAAGACTCTACGAGCAAACTGGAAATCACTGTTTTCGCCCTCCCCAGGCTCCTATAAAGCCTCTGGAGCCTGGGGAGGGCGAAAAGAGCATGCAAAAAATGGGGGGGAGCGCCTGCCATGCGTGCATGCGCGCTGCATTATGGGTGCAGCATGCCCACGCACGACCCCCTTGCGCCCCCCCCCACTTATGGCATGCAAGCCAAAAAAAGGTTCGCCATCGCTGCTATAGGGTGAGTGTGTGTGTGTGTGTGTGTGTGCATGCGTGTGTGTGTATCAAGCTCAATTCATTGAGGACTGCATTAGGGTTGTATTTGAACTCTGGGGCCAAGGTGGGCGTGGCCGGCTCAACGTCACTCATGTCAGGGGTGCCTGTGGTGGCCCAAGTGCTCGGCCAGTGAAAATGGCCTCCCAGGCTGCGTTTTCACTGGCAGAAGCACTGTGGGCTGGTCCTTTGCTGTTTCCAGGGTGACCCCATGGGCCAGATCTAAGTACCCCATTGGCAGGATCCAGGCCCCAGGCCTTGAGTTTGACACCCCTGCTATAGGGTCTCCAGCTTGATCTGAGGGGTGGACTGGAAGAACTCCAAGATCCCTTCCAACTCTGTTAGTCTATATTCTATTCTGTAGACAGGTAGTTCATGGCTTACAACCATTCATTTAATGACCGTTGGATGCAGGGATGGGTTCCTGCCAGTTCTAACCTGTTCAATAGAAGAGGTTCCACAAATCTACAGTGGTGTTTAGAACCAGTTCCAGCTCCCTCCCCCCGCCCTCCGCACATCATCAAGATGAAGAGCGAGAGGAGGAATTCTGGGAGTTGAAGTCCACAAGTCTTAAAGCTGTTAAGTTTGAACACCCCTTGGTTTTTTTTCTCAGGGGTTAGGGGTGCAAGGGTCTTGTAATTGACAGCTTTAAGACTTGCATGCTTCAAATGCCAGAGTTTCTGAGCCAACATTTTGGTTGCTAAGCAAGAGCGTTGTTAAGTGAGTTTCACCACATTTTACAAGTTGGCCACGTCCACCCAGTCACATGACTGCCAAGTCACTCCCACTCAGTCACATGGCTGGCAAGCCACTCCCACTCAGTCACAAGGCTGGCAAACCACTCCCATCCAGTCACATGGCCGGCAAGCCAATCCCACCCAGTCACACGGCTGGCAAGCCACTCCCACCCAGTCACATGGCTGGCAAGCCACTCCCACAAAGCAGGCCACACCTACAGAAGAGGTTCTAAAAAAATTTGAAACCCACCACTGGTTGGATGGCACTGAAAAAAGGGACTTATGACCAAAATTTTGGGCTCAACTGTGGTTTGAAAGTCAAGGACTACCTGTACCGTCTTCCTATTCTTTGATGCCAGAGAGATCTTCCCAATCAGCCTGTCTTTATCTCACATGTGTTCACTTTTCTTTCTTGCCTTTTGAAGTGATGCTGGCTTAGATGGGCTTTCTATTCTCCTGTATTCTTTTGTATACCATTATTCCTAACTTAATGGAATTTGGTCAGCGTATTTTCTATCGACCCACAGCTGCCTGATATCTCTCTTTAGACACCTTATTTTCCTTTGCAGCGGCGCAACAAACTCCGCTTCAAAATATAGCTCACAGTTCTGTTAATAGTTAAGGTAGTTCATATCCCGATAGCATTCTGTATTCTTCTGCTTATTCAGGCATCTCACAGACACCCACATACTAATAAAAGGGAAGAGAAAATGTAGAACATCCCCTGCATATCAAGTCTTTAATACATTATCTGTGTAAAATAAGAGAGTGGAATTGATTAAAGCTTGAACTGGAAAAGAGTTAATTCAAGGCCAACATAGCGTAGTAGTTAATATGTTTGATTAGCAAGCTTTAAATTTCACTCCTTCGCAGGCCTATCTAGATGACCTTGGCCCATTCCCTAGTGTTTAGGCTAGGCTAGCTCTAAGGCAAGGGTGGGTTACTATGGCAACTTTACCACCTGTGGACTTCTACTCCCAGACTTGGCTGGCTTGGGAACTCTGGGAATTGAAGTCCATGGTCATATAGTTGCCATAGTTGTCCATTCTGCTGGAGGGATTGCTATGATGAAGAAGAGAGGCAAATGTTTTGTATCTTCATCTGCTGAAAGGAAGCTGAGATAGAAGCATACTGCACAAAGCATTTGTTTTGAAGCTCATCAGGAAAAGATTCCGATGCTTGTTTTCATGAAGCAAAAACTTCAGATTGAACATGATGCTTGGGGATTTCACGGACATGTCCCTGTAGTTTTCTTGGTCCAGGATTAGCCCACAATTCTGGTAAGTCTCAATAGTCTCATAGACAAGTCCAAACCTGCTTAATTTTCTGACATCAGTCGAAATATGGCATAAATACTCTATATCAGGGGTCTCCAACCTTTGCAACTTTAAGTCTGAAGGACTTCAGCTCCCAGAATTCTCCAGCCAGCAAATTCTGGGAGCTGAAGTCCTTCAGACTTAAAGTTGCAAAGGTTGGAGACCCCTGCTCTATATGTCATGCTACATATTAAACGTGGCTGGAGTTTCCATTGTCTTGTCATGGTGGCCACTTCAACTATTTCTGCTAACCTTTTTGGTGCCTCCTCTACAAATATTCCTATCCCATTATCCATTAATGAAAAGAAGAATTAAGGGTGACAGGATAACAGTATTCCAACATCTCAGGGGTTGCCACAAAAAGAGGGAGTCGAGCTGAAGGCAGGAGAAGAAGCAATAGATGGAAGCTAATCAAGGAAAGAAGCAACCTAGAAGTAAGGAGAAATTTCTTGACAGTTAGAACAATTAACCAGTGAAACAACTTGCTTCCAGAAGTTGTGAATTCTCCAACACTGGAAGTTTTAAGGAAGAGATTGGATAACCATTTGTCTAAAGTAGTGTAGGGTTTTCCTGCCTGAGCAGGGGGTTGGACCAGAAGACCTCCAAGGTCCCTTCCAACCTAACTGTTCTATCCTATCCTATCCTACACTATCCTATCCTATACTATACTATCCTATACTATTTTATTTTTATTTTATTAAATTTATACCCCGCCCTTCTCCTTGTTAGGACTATACTATACTATACTATACTATACTATACTATACTATACTATACTATACTATACTAATAATAATAATAATAATAATAATAATAATAATAATAATAATAATAATAATAATAATAATAATAATAATAATAATAATAATAATTTATTAAACTTGTTGACCGCTCCCTCTCCCCGAAGGGACTCGGAGCGGTGCACAGGGCTAATAAAACAATAAATACATACATATAGTTAAAAAACAAATTAAATATTTCCCTGCGCTAAAAATCCAATTAAAAACTAAAATCCCCATCTAAAATTTCTAGCAGCCCCATCGAAGAGAGACTATCCTAGGCCGGCCAAGCAGAACAGATATGTTTTTAGTTTTAGACGGAAGGAGCGGAGGTCCGTGGTAGTTCTAATGTCGGGGGGAAGGTCGTTCCAGAGGGCTGGGCCCGCCACAGAGGCTATACTATACTATACTATACTATACTATACTATACTATACTATACTATACTATACTATACTATACTATACTATACTATACTATACTATACTATACTATACTATACTATACTATACTAATTATTCTATTCTATTCTATGCTATTCTATTCTATTCTATTCCATTCCATTCTATTTTTAAATCAGACATGTCACTGAAAGGCAAAATTGTGAAACTATGTCTGTCTTACTTTAGCCATGTCATGTGGCGAAATTCATTGGGGAAAGCAATTATATTTGGTGGCTGGATACCATCAAAACTGACACCATCCAGAACATAGAACAATTTCAAAGAAGTAGTGCAAGATCGGAAGATGTGAAGAGACCTGACCCATAGAATCTCCAAGAATCGGACACGACTGAATGGATAATTTCATCATCATTATATCTATTAAAGACTTGTTGGGGTGGGATTTGAAAGATTCTCCAAGGTTGATCTGCTTCATATTTGTCTTCTGGTAGATTGCTTTCAATTTGGTGACATATATTAGCTACTGGATTGGGTAAATTCAAATGCAGGTCCTGATTAACCATGGAACCTGCTGTTGTGGCCCACCAGCTGCCAGCAGAGCTGGCGACAGACTCGAACAATGAGGAGGTTGGGGAGGAACTTGGGCCAGTTCTGGAGTCTGGGGGAGGCTCTGATGGATGCTCTGTGTCGGATGCAGACATAGAGCCAGGGCCGTCCGACTTTTTCCAGCCACCAGAGCCTTTGGAGGCTGATATGAGTGAGGAGGAAGAACAGCTGCACATTTGCGCACAGCAGTTAGGAGAGGTGAACAACGGAGGACAAGGAGTCAACTCGAGAAGCAAAGCACATGTGGACACTGAATGGCCCCTCCCTGGCTGGGGAATAAATAGAAAGAAAGGGGAGTGGTTGTTGTAGGAGACAACAGTTCGTATTCTGAACATTTTGCTCATCGTGTTTCATGCCTTATCATGAGGAACTGATAAGGTCTGTTACTGGACTTCTTCTTGAAAGACTATTGCCTGGACCTTTTGGTGGGTGAATGCTATTAATTCATAAGAGGTAAATAAAGAGGGGGGTTTCGTGACAAGGAGTTTGTTTCTTGTTTCTGCTAAGGCTGGGTGGGCACACCTGCTGGGGGATTTGTGGATTTCAACTCAACCTAATACCGTCCCCCGAGAGGGTATAAATGCAATGCAATGCAATCCATGAATGAATGAAATTCTGTTTATTAGAATTGTAAGCCACTTGGGGATTTTTTGCCATTAAAAGTGATGTAATTTAAAACTCAAGATCTGGACTTTTAGGCTGATCCTAGAAGATACTATATCTCTCTCAAAATGTGATCCCAGAGTCCTTATTGCTTATTCGATACAATCAGCCCAAATTCTCTGGACCGCAAATAAAGAACTGTCTTCAACCTTTCTACTATTCAGATATTTGCACTTTCCTGGTTTGACTTTTAAAAACTAAGTTCTTACTCAGTTGGTATTTCTGCATTTACCTGACATTTTCAAATGATCCTATTTTAAACCCATTCGGAAACCAGTATTGGCATTTGTGGATTTAGTCGTTAATCCTCCCCCCGATAACAGCATTCTGTAATTTTCAGCTGACAGGCAACCCTGGAATGTCCCATTAACTCTCAGCCTTAATTTAGAAAGAGCGGCAAGTTTCTTCCTTGCTTTTCTCCCAAGTGGTCCTTGGCTCTTTCTTCTGATTCGTTGGCCATTTGTTTTGCGTCACTATGCAGACAGCCAACATTCTCGGGGACCTCTCATGCAGTGAATGATAGATTACAGCTTCCTGACAAGGCTCATTTAAGACACACATACACTCTCTCCCCAGGGCCTTGACTGGTTGTGTCTACCAAAATACCTGCAGCGTTTAAAAATAAAATATTTGAAAATAACAGAGGGAAATTATTACAGGGATAATTAAGTGGCATTGTGTCTGGAGAAATGGGCAGGTTCTCTCTTTGATCCTAGGCTTTACATAAGAGGCAAGGAAGTAATTTCTGCAAATCCTTTCTCCTCTGATAATGGTGGAACTGATATGGTCACCACATGTGCAAATTATTCCATGTTTTAATAATGTTTTGCTGTACTGAAAGGTTCTGTTAAGCTCTTGCCTAAACAACAAATCTATTGTTATTGCAGTTAGTCCTGGACTCAAGACCACAACTGAACCCAAAATTTCTGTTGTTAAGGGCAGCATAAGTGAGTTTGATTCCATTTTACGACCTTTCTTGCCACAGTTGCTAAGTGAATCACTCCAGTGGATAAGTTAGTAACCCGATTGTTAAGTGAATCTGGCTTCCCCATGGACTTGCAAAAGGAGATCACATGACCTTGGGACCCAACAATGGTCATACATATGAGCCTGAATTTTGATTTAGAATAGAATAACAGAGTTGGAAGGGACTTTATAGTTATAGTTATAGTTATAGTTTATTTGATTTATATACCGCCCTTCTCCCTTTTGGGACTCAGGGTGGTGTACAGCCACAATAAAATAAACGGTACAAAATCTAAAACAATATGTTAAAAAGATATTAAATAAATGGCCTACATTTTAAAACCCCATACTAAAATCACTATAAAATCCCTTTAAAAACTAAGTCAGGCCGGCAGCACAGAATAAATGCGTCTTCAGGGCCCGACGGAAGAGATGTAGGTCTGAGATCGTCCTTAGTCCAGGGGGTAGGTCATTCCAGAGGGCGGGAGCTGCCACAGAGAAGGCTCTCCCCCTGGGGGTCACCAGCCGGCATTGTTTAGCCGACGGCACCCTGAGGAGGCCCTCTCTGTGGGAGCGAACTGGTCAGAGGGAGGTATTTGGCAGCAGGAGGCAGTCTTGCAGGTAACCAGGTCCCTTGCCATGGAGCGCTTTAAAAGTGGTCACTAGCACCTTGAAGCGCACCCGGAAAGCCACAGGCAGCCAGTGTAGCTCACGCAGGAGAGGTGCCACATAGGAGCATCTAGAAGCTCCCAGAATCCCCCACGCAATCGCATTCTGAACTAACTGGAGCCTCTGGGTGTACCTCAAAGGAAGCCCCATGCAGAGAGCATTGCAATAGTCCAGACGGGAGGTGGCGAGGGCTTGGGTGACCGTGCGTAAGGCGTCATGATCCAGAAAGGGGCACAACTGGTGTATCAGGTGGACCTGATAGAAAGCCCCCCTGTCCACGGCTGTCATGTGATCTTCTAGAGACAGCCGAGAGTCCAGGAGGATGCCCAAATTGCGAGCCCTCTCCGCGGGAGCCAGTGTCTCACCCCCAATAGTCAGAGATGGCATCAACTGACTATACCATGACTCCGGAAGCCACAGCCACTCGGTCTTGGATGGGTTGAGTCGGAGCCTGTTCCTTCCCATCCAGACTTGCACGGCCTCCAGACACCGGGACATCACTTCCACGGCAACGTTGGGGTGGTCCGGGGTAGAGATGTACAGCTGGGTGTCATCAGTGTACTGATGGAACTCTACCCCAAAACCACGGATGATCTCACCCAACGGCTTCATATAAATGTTGAACAGGAGGGTGAGAGGACCGATGTCGACCTCTGCCCCCCTGCCAACACAAACTGCAACCGGTCAGAGAGATAGGAGGAGAACCACTGTAAAACGGTGCCCCCCACTCCCAACCCCTTCAACCGGTGCAGCATGATACCATGGTTGATGGTATCGAAAGCCACTGAGAGATCTAATAGGACCAGAATAGATGAACAACCCCTATCCCAAGCCCTCCAGAGATCATCGACCAACGCGACCAATGCCGTCTCCGTGCTGTACCCAGGCCGAAAGCCGGACTGGCACAAGTCCAGATAGACAGCTTCATCCAGGTGCTGAGGGAGCTGTTGCGCCACCACACTCTGAACAACCTTCACGATGAAACGAAGGTTGGAGACAGGACGATAGTTGGCCAAAACAGCCGGATCCAGAGAGGGCTTCTTGAGGAGGGGCCTCACCACCGCCTCTTTCAAGGCGGACGACAGAAACCCCTCACTCAAAGAAGCGTTAGTAATTCCCTGGAGCCAGCCTCGTGTAACCTCCCAGGAGGCCAGTACCAACCAGGAGGGCCACGGGTCCAATAAACATGTGGTGGTGTTCAGCTGCCCCAGCATCCTGTTCATGTCCTCACGAGTCACAGGATCGAACTCCTCCCAGATGACATTCTCAAGACCTGCTTCTTTCAGCCCTTCTGAACTAGTCCAGTTGGAGGCTAACCCGTCCCAAATCTGATCGATTTTATCATGCAGATAACGCCCAAAATCCTCCGCTCAACCCTGCAAGGGAGTATCCCGCGCCCTCAGATGAAGAAGGGAGCGGATCACCCTAAACAGGGCAGCTGGTCGGTTATCTGCAGACGTGACAAAAGTGGAGAAATAATTACGTTTCGCCGCCCTTATTGCCACTAGGGAGGTCCTTAAATAGGACCTTACAAGTGTCCGGTCAGACTCACAATGGGTGGCCCTCCAACCGCTCTCTAGGCATCTCTTCCGACGCTTCATCACCCTCAGCTCCTTGGAGAACCAAGGAGCTAAGGTGGTTTGAAGGTCTTCTAGTCCAATTCGCTGCTTAGCAGGAAGTCCTACACCCAGAGGTTGATTTCTGTTGGTTCGGGCCGGATGAGGCGAACCGGTAATGGTGATGGCGGGAGGCTCCATCCACCTCTGTGCATGCGCAAAAGTGGCATGCACAGTAGTAAAAAAAATGGAAACCCATCACTGCCTATACGATTTCAGACAAATAGTTATCCAACATCTTCGTAAAAACTTCCAGTGTTGCGGCATTCACAATTTCTGGAGGCAAGTTGTTCCACTGATTAATTGTTCTAATTGTTAGGAAATTTCTTCTTCGTTCTCGGCTGCTTTTCTTCTTGATTAGTTTCCACCCATTGTTTCTTGTTCTGCCCTCAAGTGCTTTGGAGAATTGTTTGACTCCCTCTTTTTTGTGGCAGCCTCTGAGATATTGGAACACTGCTATCATGTCTCCCCTAGTCCTTCTTTTCATTAAACTAGACATACCCAGTTCCTGCAACCGTCCTTCATATGTTTTAGCCTCCAGTCCCCTCATCATCTTTGTTGCTCTTCTGCGCACTCTTTCTAGAGTCTCCACATCTTTTTTTCATCATGGCAATCGAAACTGGATGCAGTATTCCAAGTGTGGCCTTACCATGGATGACGCAAAGGTCCTAACTGTGATAAATGGTCTCTTTTTTCTGTGCAATTGTAACTTTGAATGATCATGAAACGAACTGTTGTAACTCAGGGACTATCTGTACAAAATTTTGGTTCATTTTAAGGCAGCATAGATGGACTTTGCTTGGACAGAATTTTGTGGATGGTGATGTGTGACCTGCTGAGAATTACCCTGCCAAAATGGGTGGAACCAAAAGTGGCCTAACCAGAGAAAAACATACCCCAAAATTATATATTTTGCGACATATTTTTAATCAATGAATTTCCTTAAATGGTTAATTGATTTTCTGAAACCTTGTTCTTTTTTATATACTCACTAGCTGATAGCCTAGCTTTGCCCAGATATGTATTTATCATAATCCTGTATTGGACAGGAAAAGCCCTGATTTCGGCAACAATTAAATTAGTCACAAATGTTTTCTCCATGCCCCAGTAATGTTTGATTGATCATGGGCATACATTTGTCCTCAAAGATAATCAAAATCTTGTTGAAAAGGTCCAACCAAATGTAATTTCTAATGTTAGATTTTCCCCTTTACCAGATGGAGCCCCCTTGTGGAGTCATTCTCATTGCAACTCCACTGCACTGTACAGTAGAAGCCATTTTATGGCAGTACTGAAGAAGCCATTTTAAGGCACAACAGGCTGTATCTTAACAGAATATACACCCCAAGGGTTTTAGGGGTGTCTTATCCCCACATTATTTGTTTCCAGAGAGTAAGTCATCTGTGTACCAAGTTTGGTTGAAATTGTTCGAGACATTTAAGAGTTATGCTGGAACACACACACACACACACACACACCATTTTTATATAGAGAGCTTTTTTTAAAAAAAAAACAACCTATCATCTGGCCCTAGAAGAGCCCAAAGAGAGCCTTTTCCCCCTTAATATCTTGTATGTTACACACATACACACACAAATAATATAGAATGCTTTTCCATCATTGACTGATGTCATTTTACAATAATAATAATAATAATTAATAATAATTTATTAGATTTATAAACCGCCCCCTCTCCCCGAAGCGACTCGGGGCGGTGTACAGGAAAAATTAAAAAACCATATAAAACATACAATATATACAAAGTTAAAAACGAATTAAATTAACCTGTACTAAAATTTAAGAACATTAAAATACAACCCAACCTATGCTAAAATTCCCTAAAATCTAATATCACAATGACAAGTGAAGTGGCAGTGACCTGGCAATGTTATAATTTGCAGCCAACCTCTGGCACCAACCTCAGGACAGAGGCACCACATTTCATGATGTTCAGAGCCTGGAAAAGCTAGTTAAGATCCATGGGCTATTTCCATCTTCTCAAAGCACATCTGACTGTGCCTATTATGCTGCACCTGGAAATATCTTATTCCCAGTATCAGCAAGTCATGCATTAGCCCCTCCAGCCAAATACAGCTTATCTATATGCATTATACTCATTACAGAGACATCGGCAGCACGGCAAAGGAAGCGATCCCTTTACCAATCCACCTTTCAATCCTCATTCCATGCCAAAAGCAGAGATCATCCTGGGAAGAGTTTTCATCTGAATGGGAAAGAAACATCCCGCAAATTAATTGCGAGGCAGAATTCAAAGCCTGCATACCAAAGGCGGGGGAGAGGAGGAATTAAACCAAAAGGTCAGGTGATCAAAATCTTATCAAGTTCTCTGTTGTTTATTCATTGCAAGCGTTCAGGAGTTTGTGCCAATACATATTTGACATTCAGTCCAACTCGTAAGTCAGATTTAAGCTGTTGGACAGCCTAATACGCACAAGCAGCTGTGGAAATGCATTGGGGGGGGGGGAGGAAAAGAGAAAAACTGCATGTGACATACAAATATGAGGCTTTCTCTAGAGAACATGCTGCTGAAATCAATGGGTCTTTAAAAAAAACACTTCCACATGCCAGTCTTACAAAGGCCGGTCAGCAGCAGAATTATGTTCATAAAGAGTTTATTACAAGGTGGATTCTTCCCTTTGGGGAAAGACAAAGCAAAACACAAAACAAAAAAGATGTTGAGACTCTAGAAAGAGTGCAGAGAAGAGCAACAGAGATGATTAGGGGACTGGAGGCAGGTAGAGGCAGATGTAGGGTCTCCTGCTTGGGCAAGGGGTTGGACTAGATGACTTGCAAGGTCCCTTCCAACTCTGTTAATCTGTTAACTACATATGAAGAATGGTTGCTGGAACTGGGTATGTCTAGTTTAATGAAAAGAAGGACTAGGGGAGACCTGATAGCCGTGTTCCAATATCTCAGGGGTTGCCACAAAGAAGAGGGAGTCCAGCTATTCTCCAAGGCACTTGAGGGTAGAACAAGAAGCAATGGGTGGAAACTAATCAAGGAGAGACGCAACTTAGAACTGAGGAGAAATTTCCTGACAGTTAGAACAATTAACCAGTGGAACAACTTGCCTCCAGAAGCTGTGAATGCTCCAAAAGTAGATGTTTTTAAGAAGATGTTGGATAACTATTTGTCTGAAGTGGTGTAGGGTTTCCTGCCTAAGCAGGGGGTTGGACCAGAAGACCTCCGGGGTCCCTTCCAACTCTGTTATTCTATATTCTAAATATTGACAATATAAACCATGGCCATATGCCATACATATGTGATGTTCAACCTTTGGGATCTCCTGAGACTTTAAAGCAGAGGTGGGAAATCTGTTATGTTCCAGGTACGGGTGAACTTCAACTGCCAGCAATCCAGTTGGTGTGGCCAGTGGGGAACAAGGAAGTCCAGTTGCCTCCTGAAGAAGCACCTTTGGGACAACCATGACCCGGATGACTGAGAACCTCTACAGACTTTTAACTATACAGTTTGGAGTGAACCCTCATTGAATGGCGTGGGAGTAGGAATGGATTTCCAGAGGGAAAACTGCAGACTACAGGAACCAGGGGCACTAACTCAGGCCACGGATAAACCTCCAAGTTGCCTCAACAACTCTCTAAAAGAATGCAAATGTCCAGCTGTCTGCAAGGGGTATAAATCCTTCCATTCCATTCATCCAGTCAGAGCTGAAGAAGCTTCTTGGATGAGAAATGAAATGTCTTCAGAGAAGAAACAAGAAAGTCCAGTTGTCTCCTGAAAAAGCACCTTTGGGACAACCATGACCTGGATGACTGAGAATCTCTACAGACATTTCAGTGGTGAGTCATTCAACATCTGGAGAGCTACGGGTGTTTCTCCTTTACAGATACAATTTGCAGGCACTGAAACACTAATGGACTGTAATATTTTTGTGGTTGCATGTCTAAAGGCAGGTACATCAACATTTGTGAAAAGTGTTGCTTCACAAAAGATTAAACTACACCGCCCCGGGTCCCTTCGGGGAGAGGGTGCGGTCTACAAATCAAATAAATTGAAATTGAAATTGAACTGGAGTGAGAAACATATTTTGCTCTGACAGCTAAATTTCACCTGAGCAAATACAACAATGACCACCAGATGGCAATGATTGGGGTCAAAGGCAAACGGCAGGGTCATCTACCTTACTACAGTAAACCATTCCATATTCTATTCCCAAAGGCACCGGTTAGTAATTGTACAAATGAAGCTGCCATGCATATTATGTTGTGTTTTGCCTAACATGGTCTCCCTTTGTTAAAGCAACAAGCAAAAAAAACAACTATGTAGAGCACCAGAGTCCATTGCATTGAATCAGGTACCGAAAGCTTGAAATAGTTGACTTCTAACTTTTTGAGGTCTGACCAGGCATAATCCACCTTCTGTCTTCACAGACATAGAGACCAGAATCTGGCTTTGAAACAAAATATTGGTAAGATTTCCAAATTAAGGTTCAGCATCCAGGGTCCCTTTCTCTCTGTGCAGTGGTAAGGTACCCTTTTCCCCTGAAAATAAGACCTCCCTGGATAATAAGCCCAATTGGGCTTTTGAACGCATGAGCTAAAATAAATCCTCCCTCAAAAAAAGTCCTCCCCCAAAATACTCCAACACAGCAGCAGCCATGAGGTGACCATGCTTGCTGCCTCCTGCACCTCAAAAATAATAAGACCTCCCCAAAAATAAAGCCAAGCACTTATTCAAAAGAATAAGTGTTCAAAAGAAAATAAGACAGTCTTATTTTCAGGGAAACACAGCAGTGGTGGGTTGCAGGCAGTACACCCTGGTACGGGCATACAGCTGCCTGCTGGGAGCAGCAGTCACCATTCCAGTACAGTGCTTCGGAGGGCCTACCCGCCAACTCACATTCCTGAGCTGTATTTGACCCAACTGGGCCATTTGCACATGCAACGTACGGCATCACCAAGCAGCTGGAGCATCACAGGAGGTGGGTGTGCATGTATGCGCAGCCCACGTGCACGTGGTGGACACCCGGCCCTGTCGCAACATACCAGTTGTGACAGGATCTGGAACCCACCACTGAAACACAGTATATGTGACACAATGACATTTATATTCTGGGTCAGTGTTTCTCAAACTTGGGGACATTCGGATGGGTGAATTTCAACTCAAAGAATTCTCCCTCCATCTCCCTCCATCTCCCTCCATCTCCGACCTCCGCCTCTTCCGCCAATGTCTTAAGACATATTTGTTTCACCAAGCCGGCCTAGACTAACCTCCCATGGGGACTTTTAGATAGTTTTAAATTGGGTTTTTAAATTTTGGTTTTAGCGCAGGATAGGTTTATTTAATAGTTTTTAAATTATATTTATTGTATTTTGTATGTTTTTTAAATTTCCTGTGCGCCGCCCTGGGTCCTCTGTGGAGAAGGGCGGGATATAAATTTAAATAAATAAATAAAAAATCTTAAAGCAGCTAACTTTGAGAAACTCCGCTCTGAATGAACCTGAATCTCTGCACTGCCGCAGCACTGACAATTTGGAGCATTAACAGAACTTGGTGTTAGTTCTGCTCCATGCAAAATCTACTCCAGCCAATAGAACAGCTCTACAAGCATGGAGGGGCAGAGGAAAACCGAGGGCAAGATGACCATTTGAAAGGAGGGATTTCATCACTTTCCCAATAGTGATATATTGATTTTGGTATACTTGCATTTTCAAAAAAAATATGATCCAAAGATTATTGGCTCTGTAGACCTTCACGTCACAGATAAAGGGAGCCGAAGCTAAAATAGGATAATAGCCTTTAAATCCCCTTCTGTAACTACTCAGTTCTTCCCTGTCAGCAAGATTAAAGCGATCAACAGCAGTGCCTCCTTCCCCGCCCCCCTTCTCCATGCCTGCATCCCATCCTGAGTTTTAGCAACAACTGGAGTGAGTGAAGAGCGACTAGAGTGAAATGTGAGGCTGCAGCTCGAGTCGCGAATGCAAGAAGAAGCAGAGCCAGAAAGCCGTGGCAAGAAACACCTCTGAAAACCTGGGCGGCGGGCTAGAGAGTGTCACCCATGAGAAATTTCAGTCAAAAGAAGCAACTTTCCATCTTGGATGGAAAAGCACCTGAAACTCCACTGGAGACTTCTGCAGAATGCAAGGCAGCCGAGCGCATAGACACGCAAGCGACTACTCCCTATGGATTGCAGTTGTCCCAGGAAACTGAGAAGTACTTGGGTGAGGAAGAGGAAGAGGAGGAGGAAGAGCAGAAGAGACTCCTTTCAATCTTTGCATTTGATCACATTTTTGCTTCTGGAACGTTAGCTTCCTCCTCAGTGCTCAACATTAATGTTGGTGGCCGAACCTACCATCTCACGTACCAGGCAGTGGCCACCTATCCCAATACCCGCCTCGGACGCTTGGTTACTTCCACCGATCGCCATTGCCAGCTAGGCCTCTGTGATGACTATGCGGCTCAGGGGGATGAGTATTTCTTTGACCGAGATCCTGCAGTTTTCCAGCTGGTCTACAACTTCTACGCTTCCGGGGTGTTACAGGTACAAAATGAGGTGTGCCCCCACAGCTTCTTGGAAGAGTTGAGCTACTGGGGAGTCCGTCTCAAATACACGCCCCGCTGCTGCCGGATCTGCTTTGAAGAGAGATGCGATGAGCTGAATGAACAACTGAAAGTGCAGGACGAGCTCCGTGCTCAGGCGGCGGTCCAGGAGAGCGAGGCCCTCTTCTGCCACATGCGCTATGCTGCGCAACGGTGGCGCCTTTGGAACCTCATGGAGAAGCCCTTCTCTTCCACCATGGCCAAAGTGGTGGGTGTTGCCTCCAGTTTCTTTGTTCTCATATCCGTGGTGGCCCTTGCTCTCAACACAGTCGAGGAGTTGCAGCAGAAGGACAAAGCCACTGGAGAGATACGGCCAGTGTTGGAACACGTGGAGACCTTCTGCGTGGCCTTCTTCACTTTAGAGTACATACTGCGACTGCTCTCTACCCCTGACTTACACCGCTTTGTTAGTAGCGCTCTCAATGCTGTGGACCTCATTGCCGTCTTGCCCCTCTACCTTCAGCTGTTGCTAGAGCTTTTTATCGATGAGACCCACACTGGTGGGCATGGGTCCCAGCATGAACATGAGATTGAGAAAGTGGGGCGAGTGGGCAAAGTAGGGCAAGTGCTGCGCATCATGCGCCTGATGCGCATTTTCCGCATCCTGAAGCTAGCCCGCCATTCTACAGGGCTCCGAGCCTTTGGCTTCACTCTCCGCCAGTGTTACCAGCAGGTGGGTTGTCTCCTACTCTTCATCGTCCTGGGCATCTCTGCCTTCTCAGCCATGGTCTACACCGTGGAGCATGATGTCGTTAGCACAAACTTCACCAGCATCCCTCAGGCCTGGTGGTGGGCTGCCGTAAGTACCCGTTCTACTCTTTGGAGACCTGACCCCCTTGCTTCTCTTTATTTAGAAAAAAAGCTGCTTGTTATGAAAGCAGCAGGATATGCCCAGATTTTGAACATCTGTTCTGAGTCTTTGGTTTTAGAGGAGATGTAAATGCAGACACTCCACCCCACTTCCTACTGTAAGCTGTAGTACATCTGTTTCAGTAGATCAGTCTGTAATCAGTGAAGCTCAGCTGGAACTGGATGTCTTTTTGTGGCAGCGTTCTGCACGGGTGGGCTTCTCCATGCAGCTCTCGTGGGCTATTGCGGGAGTCTCCAACCTTTGCAACTTTAAGTCTGAAGTCCTTCAGACTTAAAGTTGCAAAGGTTGGAGACCCCTGGGCTATTGCATGAGAAAGAAGAGAAAGGGAGAGAAAAGAAAACGTATTGGAAGTCTGAAATGTGCAGAGGTTTCTTTATGCTTTTTTTAAAAAATTCAGAGGTTTCAATATGCCAACTGACAGCCAGCTATGACTTATTTATGGCAGTAGTAAGGATAGCTTCACCTAATAACGTACCAAGAATAAGTGAGAAATGTAGAACGTACAGCTGGAGCTGCCCTTTGTCTCCAAAAAATCAAAAGATGGGCAGATGCCAGAGGGGATCAACAGATGACAGACCCAGAGGTTCCCGAAACAACACGGGCAATAGACCAGAGCATGAGATGAGGTTTTTTTTAAATTTATTTTTATTAAGCCAGTAACAATGGCCAGAATTAAAAAAATGGGAGAGCTGGCTGGGTCACTGGATTGTAATGTGATACGGACTTTATAATTTATAGACCTGTTGTTGAAATACAATAGAGGCTGCCACTAGTGATGGATGAAAATTGTATTCTCAATAAATCTGTTGTCTTGGATAAACAACAAGTGGACAAAGGTGTGTCCTGCAAATGTCTCCCTCAACCTTTCGCTCAGCTGATCTTTGCTAAGTTGCCAGGCTTAATCAAAAATGGAAACTGGAATTACCATCTTACGTCAAGAGCTGGCTGGCTGGATATTCTGCCGTATATCCAGTGTTGGCTGTGCTCCATGTGGTGCAATATGCATTCATCATCCCATGGGATAGATTCTGCATTGGGGTATATATAGCTTTCTACATGCACTTCCAGGGAAGAATAAATGCCTTGATTTACCCCTTGAATTGAAAAATAAGACTACCACTTAAGAAAGTTCAGAAAGACAAATATGGTCCAATAGGAAACGTAAATGGTTCTGTAAACAGCTCCATGCAAGGTGATCATAAAATTGGAGTGGCTCTAGCATCTTCTCCAGAAGTTGTCAAGCCAATTTAGGAATACATAGCCTGCTATGACACATCTCCACTAATGCTTTCCCTTTGAAGCTAGAGGACAACAGTCGAAGTATACACCATCGTTAGCGTTTTACTTAGATGAATATGGGCTGACTACATGTTTATGATCATCTATAATTTGCTTAATAATATTATCCACAATCAGGGTACCAACTAATAGAATAAAAAATATCCTCATGAAGATGAATAGGTTTTGCTCAATTCTAATACTCGCTGGTGATATTAAATAACACATCTGCGACATAACTTATTCTGCATATGGGTGATATATGCAAGCAATTCTTCCTCCAGTAATCCTGCTAAATTGCCTGGAGTAGCGGCTGAAGACAAGATCCACAACATGTCATTGTTTTGAACTTCATTCAAATGACCTCTGACAACACTAGTTGAGACTTGTTAGACAACTGAGTACATGCAGGGTCTAGTTCAGGGGTGGGCAAAATTTGCAACTTTAAGTCTGAAGGACTTCAGCTCCAAGACTTCTGGGAGAATTCTGGGAGCTGAAGTCCTTCAGACTTAAAGTTGCAAAGTTTGCCCACCCCTGGTCTAGGTCCTCCTTTCACAGGTTCTTCTGGTACCGTGTTTCTCAACCTTGGCAACTTGAAGATGGGTGGACTTCAACTCCCAGAATGCGCCAATTTTGAGAGTTGGATTCCACTCATCTTCAAGTTGCTACAGTTGTGAAACACTGATGAATGAATCAGACAGATTCATTGTATGTAACCCCGAGGTGGGGAACCTGTGGGTCTCCACGCGTTACTAAAATTGCAACTTGCACCAAATCCAGCTACTATGCAGAGCAATAGTGTTAAGTGGTATCTGAGCAGCAACTGGAGGCCCTGGGCTTCCCTGCCTTGCTTTAATGCAAGTCCATATAGCTTCATAGGCCTTAAGTGGAAGCCATGACAGGTCCCATAAGCCATGACATGTCATCATACAAACGATTCCAATTACATAATGGCTCAGTTGGGATGTGGAAGATGCCAATTTTCCATAATATGTGTCATTAAAATGATGATGTCACAACATCTTTGGTGTCACCTCCCTCCCATAGACTGTATGTGCATAGAAATAGCAGAAGCATGTATGCAGGAATAATTGCACATACCTGTAGTTTTTCACCCCAATTGACTTGGGCCTGGCTGATTGAGATGAGAAATACAATGCAGAAAATAATACTGCTTTTTTTTCTTTACCAGTTCACATTCAATTGAGGTGAAGAAGAATGTATATTCAAATTACACATTACAATCACATTCAAAGGAAAAGTGGGGCTTAAGTGAAACGTTTATGTTGTGTTCCTATATGTCCCAAAGGTGCTTTCTCAAGAGGCAACTGGACTTTACGGTTTTTCTTTGAAGACGTTTGGCTTCTCATCCAAGCTCTGTGCTAAAGAAGCTTCGGGGATGAGAAGCGAAACGTCTTCAAAGAAAAACCAGAAGGTCCAGTTGCCTCTTGAAAAAGCACCTTTGGGGCAACCATAATCTGGATCAGAGGTGGTATTCAGCCAGTTCTGACGGCAGCAGAAAGTTTGAGTAGTTTGGAGAACCAGCAAATAGGCTGGCCCCGCCCCTGCTGCCTCCCAGCTGATCTTCTTTTGTTGCCCTCGACAGGAGAATGGAGCTGGAAAGCAGGTTAGTGGGGTGGGGGTAATGGGGATTTTGCAAGAACTTTCCCCTGCCGCACCCACAAACCACACCCACAAAGCCATGCCATGCCCACAAAGCCACACCCACAGAACCGGTAGTAAAACATTTTGAATCCCACCTCTGATCTGGATGACTGAGAATCTCCACAAACATTGTGTTCCCGCACCTCGGCTATCAGCAAGATGGCTAAGGGGCAGCAGGGTCCTTTTTGTCAGGGTACACTCATCCTTCTGGTTGCCAGTTCTTGAGTTTATTGGAGTTTATTGAGTTTCATGCCAGGGAAAAATACAGAGGTGGAAACACCTCTTGCAGGGCTGTCCCAGAATGGGAGGGTTGAAGAGCCCATAGGCTTGAAAGACAGGTACAGAAATTGAAACCACACGCAGTAGCACCGAAGACAACTCTACACTCAAAGGTGCTTTTTCCAAAAGTCAAGTGGACTTTCTTTCTTTCTTTCTTTCTTTCTTTCTTTCTTTCTTTCTTTCTTTCTTTCTTTCTTTTTCTTTTCTTTCTTTCTCTTTCTTTCATTTTTTCTTTCCTTCCTTCCTTCCTTCCTTCCTTTCTTCTTTTTCTTTGAAAAGTTTTACTTCTCATCCAAGAAATTTCTTTAATGAGAAGCGAAATGCCTTCAAAGAAATTTTATTTTGGAGAAAGCACACAACCTGGATGACTGAGAATCTCCATAGATCAGGAGTCCCCAACCTCTGGTTTGTAGAGCGACACCGGGCTGCAACACGCCAGAAACTCGGCCATGCAAACATCCATCTGTGGGATGCAGGCAGCATGTGAAACCATGTTCCCCCCTCTCCAGTCCACGGAAAAAAATCTCTCTCTACAGAACCAGTCCCTGGTACCCAAAAGATTGGGGGCCACTGCCATCGATAACTATCCCTAATCAAAATTAAAAATTCCCCCCAAATTCCTAAAAAGGGAGAAGGAGAACAAAGAACAGCCTTTGATCTGTGGCAAGGCACAATTGACTAGCTTGAAACTAGCTAGCTTGACTGGCATGGGCTGCCACCCTCGTTCTCGCAAATTTCCATGCACGAAGCACGGAGGAACAGAAAGAAACTTCCACCCGAGAGTACGTACAAAATGTAATCACATGTATAATTCAGAGCAGCGTTTTTCTCGATGATCCGCTTTTCTATCCCAGCTGTACCTAAGATGAAAGACGATGAAATCACACCAAGAACAACGCAGAGCTACTTTCCGATGCTCTCCAGGAAATCACACGAGTGAAAAATGCCGTTCTGTAACCGCCGGCTATTGTCAGTAACACGTCTCTCCCTTTCATCTTGTTGTTTATTTTCAGAGCTATTTCTCCGCCATTTACATTCAATTCCCGTGAGCCAATTTCCATTGGAGCCGCCCCGACTAATCACATTTCTCTCAGGTGCGCCCGACAAACCAATTCCCCCAGCTCTGCATCTGAAAAGTCAGGCCAGTTATCAAGCGTAGCAACAATCCCAACAATTAAAAAAAGATATATAGGATTTTCCCGATTGGCACGTCCCCTGAAATCTACATGCAAATCCCCTCTGTGAGAGGATGTTCAGCAAGCTTCCGAAAGGCCACAAACCATAATAGTTTGGCACAATAAAAATAGAATTTGGTCTCACCAGGAAAGCAGGAGATCATTCCAAAAATGATTACAGGAAAAGTAGGCAGTGAATTGTGAGTTTTGCTTTTGTGAGACAATTTATCCTAGGGCCTAAACTAAAGATTAGCTCAGCCTTGGATTGATTCTTAAACAAAAAGAACCTGTACAGATGGTCCTCAACTTACAACAGTTCATTTAGTGGCCGTTCAAAGTTACAGCGGCACTGAAAAAGATGACTTACGACCGTTTTTCACACTCATGGCCGTTGCGGCATTCTCATTTGATCATGTGATCAAAATTCAGAGGCTCAGCAACTGGTTCGTGTTTATGATGGTGGCAGTATCCAGGGGTCATGTGATCATTTTTTTGCAACCTTCTGACAAGCAAAGACAATGGGAAAGCCAGCAGGAATGGTATTCATTTACTTTCTCTACAAGAAAGTTTGCAAATGTGAATGCGCACCAGAGGTAATATTCAGCAGGTTCTGAACAGTTCTGGAGAACCGGTAGCGGAATTTTTGAGTAGTTCGGAGAACTGGTAAATACCACCTCTGACTGGCCCCGCTTTTGGCAAAAAAAGGGGGGCCTAAATGTGATGCCCTAGAGCCAGGGTGGGTGGGGTGCGGCCACCTGTGATTTCCGCTACCGGTTCAGGTGAACCGGTCCAAACTGGTAGAATACCACCTCTGAAAGCCAGACTCATTTAACAACCCTGTTAATTTAACAACTGCAGTGATTCACTTAAATGTAGCAACAAAGGTTGTAGAAGGGAGCATACAATGTTTCACCTAGCAACATAAATTGTGTTCAATTGTGTGTTCAATTACGACCACAATTGTGTGTTCAATTGTGGTCGTAAGTCAAGGCCTGCCTGTATTTAGGACGCCAAGAGAAAGGGGGCACTCCAGCTATCATGCCCTTAACCCAGAGGTCTGCAAAGTTGGCTCTTTTAAGACTGGTGGACTTCAACTCCCAGAATTCCCCAGCCATTGCCTCCCAATCAGCTGGATAAATTGTGTTCAATTGTGGTCGTAAGTCAAGGCCTGCCTGTATTTAGGGCGCCAAGAGAAAGGGGACACTCCAGCTATCATGCCCTTAACCCAGAGGTCTGCAAAGTTGGCTCTTTTAAGACTGGTGGACTTCAACTTCCAGAATTTCCCAGCCAGCTATGCTTGCTGGGGAATTCTGGGAGTTGAAGTCCACCAGTCTTAAAAGAGCCAACTTTGCAGACCCCTGCCTTAACCCTTTTGCAGCTACACTCAGTTTTGGTTTTTACCACTGGCTGAGTTTTAGTCTCAGGTAAGTAATGGAACAGCTGAAAGGAACCATTGCTGGCCCATGCTCAGAGCACCAGTGGGCCTTTTTCACAGCTGAGAGCTGCATTTTCTTATTAAAATTCAGCTACCAAGCCCTTCAGGGGACCAGATGTATCCTTTTTAGTGACACATTCCTTTCAGGGAAGACTGACTTTTATCCTTTATCCTGGCTTCTGGCTAAGACTTATTTAAAAGCTTAATGCAAGAGACGTAACGATTTGTGTACATAGCTTAAAACCAAGCAAGCTGCTGGATATCAATTCTTTGACGCCATCATTTTATGGGCGAAGGTTGAGGTGCGGGGTACAACAGCTTCAAAAACAAGGGGAGGAGGGGATCTAGTGGCACCATTCCTGTCCTAAAAAAATACTAGATAATTATGTTCCTCCCAGGAACTGGCACCTGGCAGACCGCAGGGCTGAAGCCCACCCTTGCGACTTGCTGTCTAATAATATGGGCTACCCTTGCCGATGAATTAAGAGCCTGTTTTAGCAAGCTTTTATAGAGATTACTGTAGAAGATTACTAATGCAACAATGTGGGACCCCTTTTTGTTATTTTGATATTCTAAAACAGTGGTTCTCAACCTTTTCTTCACCACCGACCAGTGGTGGGATTCAGCCGGTTCACATTGGTTTGGCGAACCAGTTGTTAAATTATCCACCCCCTGCTTTCAAAGTGGATCCTGGGTGCTGCGCAGCAATGGAAAAATGGGCAACGGAGCAGGTGCAAGGGAAGGAAAAGGCCATTTTTCCTCTTTCTTCGCCCTGATCCTCTTCCTTCCCTCGTGCTGGCTACTCCATTGCCCATTTCTCCATTGCAGTGCAGCAACCCAGATCCACTTCGATAGCGTGTGGGTGGGGGGAGGAATTTCACAACTGGGTTAGGTTGGCTGTCGCGGGCGGCTCGCCCCTCATGTGTAGCGGAGCTGGAGGATGGGGCTGGACGACGCCTCCCACAACAGCCAACCTGACCCTGGTCGAATTGGTTGTTAAATTCCTTGAATCCCACCGCTGTTGCCGACCCCTTTTAACTATATTTTGTGGCCACCGATTACGGCCACGAAGATTTAAGATTTACATCCTAACATTTCTTCAAGGTTTGTGGGCTTTCTTTGACAACTTCGTAGGCTGCCCTCTGCAAGGGACTGCAGACCCCAGGTTGAGAACCACTGATGTATGACCCTCTGTCTAAAAGTCCACTTCTTGTTCTTCTGAATGATTTGACCCCTGCTCCTTTATTTACCTAAAGGTAAGCCTTTCTACTGTGGGATATGGAGACATGTATCCGGAGACCCACCTGGGACGGCTGTTTGCGTTCCTCTGCATCGCTTTTGGGATCATCCTGAATGGCATGCCCATCTCCGTCCTCTACAACAAATTCTCGGATTACTACGGCAAGCTGAAAGCGTACGAGTACACAGCCATTCAGAAAGACCGGGGCAAAGTGGAATTCGTGCAACGGGCCATGAAGAAGATGTCGGAGTGCTACGGAAAGCGGTCGGCCCCATCCCCAAGCCACAGATACAATTAATACCGGTGGTCCTGGACTTACAACTGTTTGTTTACTGACCGTTCAAAGTTACAACCGTGAAAAAAGTGACTTACGACCGTTTTCACACTTACGACCATGGCAGCCTCTCCAGGGTCACATGATCAAACTTCAGACACTTGGCAACTGACTCATATTTGTGACGGTTGTCCCAGGGTCATAGGATCATTTTTGGTGGTCTTCTAACAAAGTCCATGGGAAAGCCAGATTCACTTAAGAACTTAACAACGGCAGTGATTTGCTTAACAACTGTGGCATGAAAGGTTGTAAAATGGGGCAAAAGTCAATGCTTGACTCACTTAGCAACAGAAAGTTTGGGGTCAATTGTGGTCATAGGTCGAGGAATACCTGTACTCCAGAAAGAGCAGGAGGAGGAGGAGGCGGAGGGTGGACTTAGAAATGACACTTAAAGCTTCATTTAAAAAGAGAAATTTGTGTTGAGTTCTTCTCTCTTATTAATTTGCTTAATAAAGATTCCAACTCATGTTCAAACAGCTGATAATGCCTTGAAACTGGGAATCAACGAGTCAAGGAAAACGATGCTAAGAACCAGGATAAATAGTGTGTAATGTCAAGTGTTTGGTCTGCAGATACGCTCAGAGGAGTACAGATAGTCCTTGAGTTATGACAGTTTGTTTAGTGACCCTTTGAAGTTACAACGGAACAGAAAAAAGTGACTTATGACCCTTTTTCACACTTATGACCGTTGCAGCATCCCCATGGTCACACGGTCAAAATTCAGCTGCTTGGCAACTGACTGATACCGTATGTATGGCAGCTGCAGTGTCTCGGGGTCATGTGATCTTCTTTTGCGACTGCCTGACAAGCAAAGTCAATGGGGAAGCCAAATTTGCTTAAGAACTGCAGTGATTCACTTAGCGAACTGCAGTGATTCACTTAGCAACTGTGGCAAGAAAGGTCATAAAATAAGGCAAAATTCACTTTAACAGCTGTGTCAGCAACAGAAATTTTGGGCTTAATTGTGGTCGTAAGTTGAAGACTACTTATATTGACATCTCTTCTGGCGTGGCAGATGTTTTGGAGACTGTCCTGCAGCAATGTGTCCATTTTACGACATAATTTGGATTGCAAAGAAATCAAACCTAATTGCAGTTGGAAATACTTTTCTTCCAGCCTTTCACGGTCCAATTTATCTGAAAAGCACAACGTTGAAGATTCGTTTAAACGAATAAGGAATGCCAAAATCTTCCAGACGTCAAAATTCACATGTTTTATGCGCCCACATTCATAACGATAATATCAGGGTCAGACAGTTACTTCATTTTTCTTTATGATTGTCTTCATCTCTCTTTGTTTTCTGAATCTAGGGCAGGGGTCCCCAACCTTTGCAACTTTAAGTCTGAAGGGCTTCAGCTCCCAGAATTCTCCAGCCAGCGAAATCTGGGAGCTGAAGCCCTTCAGACTTAAAGTTGCAAAGGTTGGGGACCCCTGATCTAGGGCATATGAAATTAGGATTAGGTTGCCAGGGTTAATTTTAGAAATTGTTTTCTAAGTAATAAAATACCAGGGTTTGCTAATTGGTGCCCATGTATAACCTAAAGAGTGATAGAGGAGTAGCGAGAGAGTGATGTAACAGCATGGGAAGTGCCAAACCAAATGTCCAGTTGAAGTGTAAAGAGCTAAAACGTGTATTTTAATCCAAATGCATAATCCACATATCTTCCATTATAACAACTATAGCATAATTCACTTTAATTTTTTGATTTGTTTGGTTATATTGGTTCCTTGGCTCTAGATGATATTACAGAGGAATCAAACTTCCCCTAGTTGGCACCTCTACTTTTTCTTTTTACCATGAGACCCAAAATTCCTAGCTAGCTTGATGTTTGGTCAAAGGACAAAGTGAGCATCTTGTAGAGCAAGGCTGCTAAAGAGAAAACTCACCGCCAGACAGGCTGTTGACTTCCTTGCATGCATTGTGCAGGGCTAGCAACTGAGCCTGGTGACACCTTCTGGAATGGAAGAAATTCTCCACACCTTTAGTAAAGTCAGTGCTGTAACCTTCAAGAACAGCTTTAGCCTCACAGTCGAGTCTGAAGGTGAATAACCTCACATCAGACTGATGTCATTAATTCTGTTGAGACAATTTTAGATGACACAATAAATAGATGATACATATACAGATGATAGATAGATGATAATAGATAGATAGATAGATAGATAGATAGATAGATAGATAGATAGATAGATAGATAGATAGATAGATAGATAGATAGATAGATAGATAGATAGATAGATAGATATTAGATCAGTGGTAGTCAACCTGGTCCCTACAGCCCACTAATGGGCTTTCCAGCTTTCATGGTGGGTGGTAGGAGTTTTGTCCGATACTAAAGCACTTTCCTTTTATTAATTTAATTGACTTACCTACTTTATAAATCACCATTACTGTGGAACTGGTTAGAAAAGTTTACTACTAACAGAGATATAAAAGTGGGCGGTAGGTATAAAAAGGTTGACTACCCCTGTATTGGATGGATGGATGGATGGATGGATGGATGGATGGATGGATGGATAGATAGATAGATAGATAGATAGATAGATAGATAGATAGATAGATAGATGACATATAGAGGGATAATATTCAACTCAAGAGTAGGAAAGGGAAGTTCTTGTTAGCTGTGGATAGTTCATTTATGACAAGCTTCAGTAGGTAAGACAAAACCAATAAGTTAAAAATTTCTCCCATTATTTTTGGAGGGTGGGAGTGATGTAGAGCATTCTGTCTCCTTCCCTTCCTTCCTATCTATCTCTCTTCCTCTCTGCCTCCCTCCCTTCCGTCTTCCTCTTTCTTTCTTTCTTTCTTTCTTTCTTTCTTTCTTTCTTTCTTTCTTCCTTTCTTCCTTTCTTTCTTTCTCTTATTTCTTTTTCTTTCTTTCTTGTTTCTGTCCTTTCTTTCTTCCTTTCTTTCTCTCTCTCTTTTCTTTTGCTAAATCTGTTCAAAGATTTACAGTAAATACTTCTACTTCCTGCTTCAAAATATTGTGTAGCTACAATCTCCCCTTTCAGCAATTCAGGTGGTTTTGAGGAGCATAAAAAAGGGAATTAAGGCTCATTCCTGGTAGAAAAGATCAGTTTTGAAGTTACTACTGAAGGAAATAATTTGGGCCATCCTCTCCTAGCTTTGTATAAACATTGCATCCAGACTCCTGGGTGGACAAACCACCAGGGAAGAATTACACTTACATTGCAGTTACTGCCAGTGCACTTCCAAGATCAATTCAAAGTGCTGCTTGTTACCCTTAAAGCCCTGAATGATGCTGCACCAGTTTGTGTCAGGAAATGCTTCAGGAAACCTGAATCTGCTTCTCCAGGCCGATCATTTGTAGAAGGCCTGCGGAAAGTCTCCTCATTTCATGGGAATTAAATTGTAGACTTTATCTGTGTTAATCTGTAGAATAGCCCCCACCCCCAGAATTGAGATCTTTTGGAAATAACCCAAAGCAGTTCTATTCCAGTGAGCCATATTGTGACTTGGGTTCTTTTTGGTTATGTTTGTTTTAATTATATGCCACAAAAGACGGAGTCTTTTGGGATTGGGGTGCATTACAAGTACCAGTGAAGAAGTGAATTCACCTAATAGTCCTCTCAGTAGATGTACTGGGTTTACTCCTTTGGGGGTTCTACTGCAAGGTGACCAGTCCCGATTTTTAACAATTTGTCCAGCATCCCGCGGCGTTTTTAAAAAGTCCCGATTTTTGGAAAGAATGCACGTCAAGCTAGGGAACGGCGGGAGAACAGGAAGGGAATATACGGTTTTCGGCGGCCATGTGGCTATTTCACCAGCTATTCAGATAATTTAGGTAATTTCTTTATTTATTTATTTCACAAATACATAAATTTTCTTGAATTTAGCAGACAGTACTCATATTATTTATATTTTATAGTGGCGGCAAAAAGTCTAGGGCCACCTCCCACCCCCCGGTCAATGGTGTCCCACTTTACCAATGTTAAAATCTGGTCACCTTACTCTACCGGCCAGATCCAGGCTATCTACACCGGAAGGCCGCTACAGTGCAATCTGAAACCGAACCCTCTACATCAAGGGTATCAAACTCAATTTTATTGAGGGCCGCATCACGGTTGTGTTTGATCTCGGGGGCCGGGGTGTGCGTGGCCAGGGTGGGCATGGCCAGCTTGACGTTACTCGTGTTGGGGGCGTCTGTGGTGGCATGAGTGCTCTGCCAGCGAAAACAGGCTTCGGAGCTCCATTTTCATCTGTGAGGGCCTCCTGCCGCCCTCTGTCAGTGAAAATGGAGCTCCATTTTTCCTAGCAGAGGGCGGAAGGAGGCCCTCACAGATGAAAATGGAGCCTGGGGTGGGCGCATGGCCCTCCAGAGCTCCGTTTTCACTGGCAGATGCACCACAGGCTGTTTTTTTGCTGTTTCTAGGCCCGCCCCATGGGCATCTAAGCACCCTGTGGGCCGGATCGATCCCCCAGGCCTTGAGTATGACACCCTTGCTCTAAATATTCCAAGATTCCATGTTAGAACTCAGCAGGTACCCTTGTTAACATGCAGGAAAGAAATCACAAAGTAGGAAGATAAAGACCCCAATTTTCATACGAATCACATATTCAAATGTTATTATGGAGATTGCCGTATATCAGAGAAGGGTTTTGTGTCTGACTATGAGTTTCCCCCTGCCTGCTGTTCTTCAGATGCATGAGCCTCTTTTCATCTGCAACCAACGTGGTCTCTGGGCCTCAAGTCTTGAATGATAGATCAACACGTCAGGAAAGGCTTTGTTAGACAACTGGGAATATAGGGAATGTGGTGAGGATTCAGCAAACACACACTTTATTCCCAGATGCGATCTCAGCCTTAGATTAGTTTGTGAGACAGATGACTTGTTTTGCTGAACATTCATTTTTTAATAAACTAAATATTGTATGTCCTGTGTTTGCTGGTTACTACTGAATTATGAAAATGGCCAAATCCTCTACTGACAATCCAACTGCATCTCTACATTTCTGTTCTTTAAGAAAACTGATTTGTGTGTGTGTGTGTGTGTGTTATACATACACCATCCATATAAATTGTATCATAGCAAAGTTTGCATGAACCCAACAGAATGCTTCAAATGCAAATACAGTTTTTTATTGGTCAAAGAAGGAAGATGATTCTCTGCAAAGCTATCCTCAAGGTGCAGTCCCAAATGTCAGCTTGGGGCCACAAAAGTTCCAACAAAGCTCGGTTGAAACAACACGCATTAAAAAGTGAGAGGAACTTTAATCATATCATTGTGCCATCAATTTCACCTTTTTAACCACCACTAGTTCCTTTGTTAGATTTCTTTCTCGTTACCCAGAAGGCAACATTTCTGGAATTCGTTGAAAGGGTTCCCCGTTCTATTTTAAATCCCATTCTAACAGAATAGCAGAGTTGGAAGAGACCTTGGAGGTCTTCTAGTCCAATCCCCTGCTCCAGGGATCTCCAACCTTTGCAACTTTAAGTCTGAAGGACTTCCGCTCCCAGACTTCTCCAGCCAGCTGGCTGGAGAATTCTGGGAGCTGTAGTCCTTCAGACTTAAAGTTGCAAAGGTTGGAGACCCCTGCCCTGCTCAAGCAGGAAACTCTACAGCAGGGGTGTCAAATTTGCAGTCTGAAGACCAGATGCATCATACGCTGGCCACGCCCACCTCCGTTTTAGTGAAGGGGGAGAAGTCATGCTACGTCACCCGACAATGTGATGACGTGAGTTTGACACCCATGCTTTACACCATTTCAGACAGATGGTCGTCCAATCTTCCAGTGTTGGAGCATTCACAACTTCTGGAGGCAAGTTGTTCCACTGATTAATCATTCTCACTGTCAGGAAATTCCTGCTTAGTTCTAGGTTGCTTCTCTGCTTGATTAGTTTCCACACATTGCTTCTTGTAAATTCTAAATTCTATTTTACCCTAAGGGCAAAAACAAGAGGTTCAATACACATTCTAATACAACATAGTTTACTACCAAGAACATTATTATAAACCAGAGTATTTTGACAGCAAGGAACTCTCTAAGTAGGGGAAAAAAACATAGTGACTAATTACCGTCTCCCAATAAAGGGCAGGAAAGGGAGATAAAGAGAGCTCAAAACCTACTATCCAAAATGTATCTCATAAGCAGGGGTGGGTTCCTACCAGTTCTAAGCTCTTCTATAGAAGAGGTTCAACAAATCTACAGTGCCATTTAGAACCAGTTCCAGCTCCCTCCCCCCCGTCCATCCGCACATCACCAAGATGAAGAGCGAGAGGAGGAATTCTGGGAGTTGAAGTCTACAAGTCTTAAAGCTGTCAAATTTGAACACCCCTGGGGTTTTGTTTCCTAAAGGGTTAGGGGTGCAAGGGTCTTGCACCCCTAACCCTTGTGTGCTTCAAATGCCAGAGTTTCTAAGCCAACATTTTGGTTGCTAAGCAAGAGCGTTGTTAATTGAGTTTCACCACATTCACCACACCCACCCAGTCACATGGCTGGCAAGCCACTCCCACCGGTCACATGGCCAGCAAGCCACTCCCACAAAGCAGGCCACACCTACAGAAGAGGTTCTAAAAAAATTTGAAACCCACCACTGCTCATAAGCAATCGTTATTTTGCATATTTGCAATATCCATCACGATAAATACCTACCAAGGTGACATTGAGATACATTGGTATGAATAGGATGCCAACAATGGGTGAAAGGCAAAAAATAGACCCCAACTTCAATGGGCTTGGGAACGGGATGAAAAAGATTTTGGGAATTGATGGAAACCCTCCAGAGTCATGAATGGGAGGGTGGGGAGGAGATTGTCTACTAGGCAGGAGCTGTGCTGTTGGCGTCTATTAATAAGCCCAGCGACAGGACCTTTTCCAGCCACAGAGCCTGGGCGGTCCCGAAACACATCCAGTGATTTGGAGCTACTACAGCTCTGTTATCACATTCTCGAGATGAGTGTGAAATACAATTGGGAAGCCAGCCAAGGATGAGGGTGGCAGGAGGGGTGGAGGGGGGAGAAGCCGTTTTCCAGCGAACTAGCTAGCGGACAGAAATATCTACAGAATCTACTGTTGTTGGCAGCCTCAGGAGATTATGCTTATCTATCAATGGAAAGCAATAAATTCAGCTAGCGCTTCTCTCTCTCTACGCCAGAGAGGACCATCTGTTGTTTTTCACTTCAGAAACTGAAGCGCACACCGTGTTCGATAGAAAGAGGGAATCGGAGGGAATCTCTCTGACAGACGGGCATCCTCAGAAGGTCTAAGGATGTTTGTGGCTCTTACAGTGATAAATCAACTGTATTCACCTAAAAGGAAGAGGATATTGAAGTCACAACAGCCTTCCTGGGCAATGCCCAGCATCTCCAACTTATCAACTGAGGTTTGCGAATTGCAGCCGAAACCAGTCCTGGAGTTTTCCTTCTCCCCATCAGTGTTTGCATGTGTTACACACTTGTGCGTGTGTGTAAATATATCTGCGAGAAGCAAAAAAACCCAAAAATGAGCAAAGCCCGGGGAGAACAAGAGACACTTATTAATATTAACTGCGTGTAAAATAAGGTACTGGTTTTAAATGAATTGCTCCTCCATCTGCATATGCCAACTGGTCCTCTTTCACACAAGGAAACACCACAGCACATTCACACAGTTTCTTCTTCCTCCCATTCTTAGCATAAAGAAAAGGGGTGGAGGAGAAGAGACAGCTAAAGAGAAGAGGCAGCTGCATTGCTGAAGGGGGGAAAAAGAGGGGAGAGAAGTGGATAGGCAGAGGCATCTGTCAGGTGCAGTCAAAAAAGTCAAGATGGCAGCCACAAAGTGCGATCAAAGCCCTGACAGTATTATTACGTGGCCAGTATTTTCACATTTTTGACCATACCCTCCAGAAAAATTCCGCAGATAGATATCAAATGACAGGAAGAGATAATTGGATAGGAAAGGAAAAGAGAGGGAAGCTCCCTTTAGGGGTTACTTTAGCACAACATTCATCAGGAAACAAAGGAATTATTAATTTTCAAGCAAACCTTCTAAGTCTTTTTTTCTTCTTCTTTTTTTCTAAGCAGCATTTCCACTCTCATTTAACCTCATTTGCTGTCATTTCTTTTCAGCAAATGTCAGGAAATGCCTAGCTATATACTGGGGAGCAAAACTTGATTGGATAAATTGTAGGCTATTCCCGGGTGCGGTGGCTCAGTGGCTAAGGTGCTGAGCTTGTCGATCAGAAAGGTCGGCAGATCAGCGGTTCGAATCCCTAGCGCCGCCTAACGGAGTGAACTCCCGTTACTTGTGCCAGCTTCTGCCAATCTAGCAGTTCAAAAGCATGTAAAAATACAAGTAGAAAAATAGGAATCCACTTTGGTGGGAAAGTAACAGTGTTCTATGCACTAAACCTTCAGGGTTTAGTCATGCCTACCACATGACCACGGAGACGTCTTCAGATAGAACTGGCTGTTCGGCTTTGAAACGGAGATGAGCACCGCCCCCTAGAGTCGGGAACGACTCTATGTACATATGTACACATATGTACGAGGGGAACCTTTACCTTTATTTCCAGGCAGTTTGATTTGGCACACACATTTCATCTTCAGCTATTATCGAAATGGCCCCACCGGAGTTTGCTGCCCTCCACATCTGTTGGAGCTACAACACCCAGTATTTATTTATTTTATTCGATTTGTATCCCGCCCTTCTCCAAAAAGGACCCAGGGCGGCGTATTCCCAGCAGCATGGGTAGCTGTGTGAAGTTTGGAAAGGCTGTTAGATCACATGTTCCGATGTTTCAGAAATAAACATGTATGCGGATATTGTAGCTTTTCAGATCAATGTTTACAAGGTATTTTTAAAGGGGAGGTTTCATCACAATAAAGCTGTTTAGCTTTTAAGGGGATAAAACACAAAAGGGAAAGAGAATAGAAAGGGGCTGCTGAGGCCACTTTGTAGCCTGTCTTTATTTCACAAATTGTCTTGCAATTGAGAAACAAATTGCACCTACTTTAATTTTTTTTGGCTCAGTAGCCTAAGATGCTGAGCTTGTCGATCAGAAGGTTCGATCCCTAGTGCCGCATAACACAGTGAGCTCCCGTTACTTGTCCCAGCGTCTGCCGACATAGTAGTTGGCAAGCATGTAAAAATGCAAGTGGAAAAATAGGATCCACCTTTGGTGGGAAAGTAACAGCGCTCTGTGCGCCTTTGGCATTTAGTCATGCTGGCCACATGACCACAGAGATGTTTTCGGACAGCGCTGGCTCTTCGGCTTTGAAATGGAGCCCCCTAGAGTCGGGAACGACTAGCACATATGTGCAAAGGGAACCTTTACCTTTAACTTTATTTTTTGGGGCATAGGATAAAGTTAACAAAGTTTTTGCTGACATAGAGAACTATGTGAAATAATTAGGCCCAAGAGATCAAGCCGAATGGTGGGCTAAGACATGATGTCCAACACTGACTCTACATACACTGAATTACCACTTAAGATTCCCACATAGAAGAACTTTTAATCCCGTATCTGAAGACCATCTCTGGCAATCCCTGGTTTAAGATTTGGGAAACTGGGATTTAAATTATCTCTGTAACAATAACAACAAAAAACCCAGAGCAAAACAAAACTTGCAACGCCAGGGAGTAAAACAGCTGAGGCACAGAAATCCACTGTGCCACATGAATCAGCTGAACTGAAAAATATAAGACAGGATAGGGCAGATATTGGTAAGCGGAGTCAACTGCTCACCGGAACCACCGGTTTTCCTGAACCGGTCCGAACCGGCAACAGCCCACCACTAATCTTAGTCACCTGTCCTGCGCGAGCTGCACTGGCTATCTGTGGCCTTTCGGGTGCACTTCAAGGTGTTGATCACCATCTTTAAAGCGCTTCATGGCTCAGGGCCTACTTATATGCAAGACCGTCTTCTGCCTCATACATCCCTTCGACCGATCCGCTGCCATAGAGAGGGTCTTATCCGGGTGCTGTCAGCCGGGCAATGCCGGTTGGCCTTCTCTGTGGCGGGCCCGACCCTCTGGAACGACCTGCCTCCCGATCTCCGTACCATCCGGACCTCCGCCTTTTCCGCCAGCTTTTGAAAACGCATTTATTCCATCAAGCCGGCTTAGGTTAACCACCCGATAAATGACTGAGTGTTAGTTGTACAAATTTTTAATTAGAGGGTTTTTTAAATCATGTTTTTAGCACAGGGTCATTGAGTTTAATAGGGTTTTAGGATGTTATGTATTTTGTATTGTATATTGTGTTTTAAATTCCTGTGTGCCGCCCTAGGTCCTTTTGTAGGAGATAGGTGCGGGATATAAATATAATAAAATCTAAAAATTAGTCTTAGTTAAGTTACAATGAGAATGTTTTGAAGAAAGTAGAAGTATGTTCCAATTTGTGGAAGAGATAAGTATGGGGAGGGAACGAGGGACAGCAAACAACCAATGCCAGTCTAAGAGATATTTTATTGACCCTCCTAAATACACTTAATTTTATTCAAAGTTTGTTGAACTCAGTGGTGATCTCTTTCTGGATATGGTGCTGTAGGAAGATTTTGGCATGTTCAGCGCTGCTTGTAGTTCAATAAACTTAAGGACATTACTGGAATCAGCATGTCCTGGTTCAAACATTCTCTGAACAATTGTTTGTGGGAGCCTGTCAGGAAGCCATATTCATCTGTCACTGGTGGGGGGGAAAACAGCAGCCATGCAAAGACTCATAATGGGGAGTGTTGTTGTCTAAGGCTAAGGAGTATCCACGTGCCTTCCTTACATGTCACATTTCCAGAGGTGTTCTGAGAAAGACACAATTTCCTTTTCAGAAAATGTAGGCTCCGGCGGCCTTTCAAATGTTAACAGGGTGGAAATGGGGTGGGGAAATGAAAAGCAACTCCTCATATCTCGCTCTTCCTTCAAAGAGTTCAAAGCTAACTAAATGGAAACATTTACTTTCATCCGCCTCTCAAATAACCACGCAGGAGGTGGAACCTATCTCCTCCTGACAATTGACACGAGGTGAATTAACGTGAGAAGTAATTTAGGAAACTGTCCCAGCGTTGAAGTTCAATGTGCCATGTGCGTGAAGAATTTGGCAAGGGTTGCTGCTGCTTTGCAAGATAACGAATTCCATTGCCTTGTTCTCAAGGGCTTTGGGCACAGCAGACGTGGAAATTTCCACATTAAATATAAACATGCTCTTGACATTTCTGGGTTTCAAGGTCCTCCTGAAAACTAGGAACTATTTGTTGAGAAGCAGAAGCAACATCATCCAAAAGCTCAATTTCCCAAAAGAAATAGTGTCCACGTTCAAAGCAAAACGTAACGAAGAATTACTCCAGATAATTACCTAAGTAGGGTGAAGAAGTACCCTGTACAAAGAGAAGCAGTTTCAGAAGCCGATGCCAATACAGCTAGTGTGGAGTAAGGAGCATCCTTGTAACAGTAAGTTGTGTGAGATGGCATATCAGCTACTATATATAATAAAAGGCGCTTGCCTGCACTTATTCTCTACGTCAGGGGTCTCCAACCCTTGCAACTTTAAGTCTGGGAGCTGAAGTCCTTCAGACTTAAAGTTGCAAAGGTTGGAGACCCCTGCTCTACATCATGAAGGCCTTCAGCATCTCATGTAATATGGTAGGAAACCAAGGCCAGATAGGTTCTGCTCTGGAGCAGTCCCTTGTGCTGAGGGAATTGGAGAACATAAACCACAAAACATGTGTCTCTCTTGCCTTGGTCCCCTGTGTTGACTTTGGATTGGGTTAAGAGGACAAATATTCACCAGAAACGGGGTTCCAGGAGAACTCTTGTTGTCACAGAGCTGATGGTTTTGTTTTTTGCTTTGTTTTTTTTTAAACAAAAAGTAGAATTTAGCAATGAAAGGCTTAAAAGACTACAAAGTAGTTCCAGGAAACAATGCAAGAGGAAATAGATTGGTTTCTTCATTTTGCCATTTGTGGCTTGGATCCCCGCCCTTTCTGGTTGTTAAAATCCCTTAGTAAAGTAGCAAGAGGCTGAGGTGAGTTGATAATTAATACACCCTTGGGAGAGAATGAAGGACAAAGGGAGAGAGGGAAAAAGAGAGACCCAGAGAGAGGGGGGAGGGAGGAGATGGAGGGAGGAAGGAGAGATGGAGGGAGTGGGAGAAGCAGGGAAAGGAGGAGGGAGAGGGGGAAAGAGAGGGAGGGAGAGAGAGGAAAGGGAGATGGGATGAGGGAGGGAGGGAGGTGGAGAAGGATGGAGAAAGGGGGAGGGAGAGGGGAAAAGAGAGGGGGAGGAGCAATGGTGGGTTTCTGCAGGCTTGCACCTACTGGCAAGAGCCGGATGGTGAAATTTAAAGAACCGGTGAGAGGGGGTTCCACCGGCGGACCCAGCAGTAAGTCTGGCCTGCCGCTGCCAGTAACCCAATGGGAAGGGAAGGAAAGGAAGGCAGAAAGTAAGAAAGGAAGGAAGGAAGGAAGGAAGGAAAGAAGGAAGGAAGGAAGGAAGGAAGAATGAAAGAATGAATGAAAGAAAGAAAGAAAGAAAGAAAGAAAGAAAGAAAGAAAGAAAGAAAGAAAGAAAGAAAGAAAGAGAAAGAATTTATCATCACAATTGAGCCCAAAATTTTGATTGCTAAGCAAGAGCATTGTTAAATGAGTTTCACCACATTTTACAAGTTGGCCACTCCCACCCTATCACATGACTGCCAAGCCACTCCCACAAAATAGGCCACATCTAGAGAGTAGGTTCTAAAAAAATTTGAAACCCACCACTGGGGAGGAGAAGGAGGGAGGGAGGGAGAGAGAGGGGAAAGGAAGAGGAAAAGGGGAGGGAGAGGGAGAGGGGAAAATAGAGAGGGGAAGAGGGAGGTTGAAAATGGGGGGGAAGGAAGAGGGGAAAGAGGGAGGGAGGGGGAGAGAGAGAGAGGCACTCAGGCAGGCAAGCCATAGTTATCATGCACACTTCAAGCCACCACTCAATCATGTTGGACAACTGCCAATTTTTCCTGGATGGGGAGGAACAGACTCAGACTCAACCCATCCAAGACCGAGTGGCTGTGGTTTCCGGCATCCCAGTACAACCAGTTGACTCCATTACTGGCCATAGGGGGTGAACATCTAACCCCTGTGGATGGGGCACGCAACTTGGGCGTCATCCTTGATGCACGGCTGTCCATGGAAGATCAAGTGACAGCCGTGGCCAGGAGGGCGTTTTACCAGGTCCGCCTGGTCCGCCAGTTGTGTCCCCTATTGGATCGGGGTGCCCTCTGCACAGTCACTCATGCCCTCGTGACATCCCAAACTGGACTAATGCAATGCTCTCTACATGGGGTTCCCCTTGAGGTGCACCCGAAGACTTCAGCTTGTCCAGAATGCAGCCGAGCAAGCAATTATGGGAACCTTGAGGTTTGCCCACGTAACACCACTCCTGCACGAGCTGCATTGGCTGCCTGTCGTCTTTCGGGTGCACTTCAAGGTGTTGGTTATCATCTTTAAAGCGCTCCATGGCACGGGACCTAGCTCTCTGCGGGATCGTATCCTGCCCCATACATCCCTGTGGCCGATTTGCTCCCACAGAGAGGGACTTCTCCGGGTGCCGTCCACTAGGCTGTGCCAGCGGGCGACGCCCAGGGGAAGGGCCTTCTCTGTGGTGGGCCCGACCCTCTGGAACTACCTTCCCCCCGAAATTAGAACAACTATGGACCTCCGCTCCTTCCGTCAAAAATTAAAAACACACTTCTTCTGCTTGGCCGGCCTGGGGTAATCAACTGTTTTTAGGGTTTTTAACGACTAATTTTTAGTTTTAATATGGGATTTTAGTGCAGGGTTAGTTTAATTTTATTTTAATATTGTACTATGTTTGTGATTTTATATGTATTTTAAATTCCCTGTGCCCCGCCTCGAGTCCCTTCGGGGAGAGAGAGCGGGTTATAAATTAAATTTTATTATTATTATTATTCCTATTATTATTATTATTATTTCCCGTTTTTGAAAAAACCTAACAACTGCAGTGATTCGCTTGACAACAGTGGCCAAAAAAAGTTCACAAAATGGGGCAAAACTCACTTAAGCAACGCCGTGTTTAGAAATGGAAATTTTGAGCTCAGTTGGGCTCGTGTGTCAAGGGCTATATTAGAGAGACAGATGCTAAGGATTTGAAAGGAGCTAGATACAGTTCAGAATGAGATATTTTATTACAGGAAGAGGGAGGGAGGAAGAAGATTAGGAACTTCAGCTATCAAGCAACAACGGATGACATCTGCATGGAATACAGCCGTTTCCTCTGCTTCTACCTCTGAAATGACTATTTGAAAATTATCTCTTGGGTGGGATGGGTGAGAGGCAGATAGAAGACTTGGAAAAATGTTGAGACTCAGATTAAATTGATCAGGTCCTTAAAAGATACCAGCCAATCAATCACTTCAGCCCTTACTGTAAAGTATTCTTTGGGTATCTTTTTAAGATACCAGACAGGAAGATTACAGTGTTTGCCATGATAGCCAGACAATAAAGTCACCTTCGTTCTATATATATTCAAAAAAGAAGAAGAAGAAGATAAAGTGGATTTTAAAAGATACGCAAGTTAAAGCAATCAATATTGCAAAAAGAAATGACAGCAAATTTGTGGGGCCAATCCTTAGGTAAACAGTGATTTAAAAAAAAGGAAGCTAGTTCAAAAGCAAACAGGTCTATGTCGGTGTTTATTCACACTAAGTAGATGGAGGGTTCATTCCATGATGAGGAAATGCTGTCCATTTCTGGAGGCACAGAACATACATTGCTTGCAGTTCTTTCCTAGGCTTTTCAGTTCCTGCTTTTGAAATGTTTGTAGAAAGGAAATTCGTTCCAAGCAATATTTCAAGCCTAAATACACACAGGCACTCCTTTCCTAGTTTGAAGGAAAGTGAAGCAGTCACAGAACATTCCAAAGACAGAATATTTTCTGATAATTTCTTAAGCTAATTATTTGTGACTAAAAGGCATGCGAAATATCAGTGAGATGGGTAGCACAAATGTAATACATAAATAAAACAATTGTGTGTGTGTGTGTGTGTGTGTGTGTATGTATGTTAGGTTTTTGAGCTGATAAATCAATCAATCAGGGAGACTAGGATAGATCTATTTCGAGCTATTTAGCTCTCATCAGCTAGCCATACCTTTACTGGGATTCAAACCAGGGAAGTATTACATGTGAGGCAGTTGTAATTGCCTCTAGAGTCTAGACCAACTGGTTCTATCCTGATCAGCTGAGACAGGAGGATAAGTATATGGTTGTGTCACAACACCCTGTTAAGCCCCAATTAAGGGAGGAAGCATACTCCCTTAATTGGACTATTAGTGGACTATTGTAACTCTCTCTACATGGGGCTCCCCTTGAGGTGCACCCGGAGGCTTCAGTTAGTTCAGAATGCAGCCGCGCGAGCAATTATGGGAACCACTAGGTTCACCCATGTAACACCGCTCTTGCGCGAGCTGCACTGGCTGCCTGTCGTCTTCCGGGTGCGCTTCAAGGTGTTAGTTATCATCTTTAAAGCGCTCCATGGCTCGGGACCTAGCTACCTGCGGGATCGGATCCTGCCTCACACATCCTCACGGCCGATTCGCTCCCACAGAGAGGGACTTCTCCGGGTGCCGTCCACTAGACTTTGTCAGCGGGCGACACCCAGGGGAAGGGCTCTCTCTGTGGCGGGCCCGGCCCTCTGGAACGACCTTCCCCCCGATATCAGAACGACCACGGACCTCCGCTCCTTCCGCCTGAAATTGAAGACTCATCTTTTCCGCCTGGCCGGCCTAGGGTAGTCTCTCTCTCTATGGGTTTTTTAATGTTTATTTATATTTAGTGGGGATTTTTAGTTAATGGGATTTTAGCACAGGAATTAGTTTAATCTGTTTTAAATTGTATGTATTTTGTATATTTATTGTTTTTTATTCTCCCTGTGCACCGCCCCGAGTCCCTGTGGGGAGAGGGAGCGGTTAATAAATTCAACTTTATTATTATTATTATTATACTGCTCTCCTTTTCTGCCTTTCAGTTCATCACCAGAGACCATATAGACAGAAAGCCATGAGTTCCGTTGTGTAATTTTTTTATATGTGTGTTAGGTTTTTGAGCTGATCAGTGGCTAAGGCTTCTGCCTAACATGTAATACAGCCCCGGTTCAAATCCCAGTAAAGGTATGGCTAGCTGATGAGAGCTAAAAAGCTCAAAATAGATCTATCCTAGTCTCCCTGATTTATTTATTGATCAGCTCAAAAACCTAACACACACACACACACACACACACACACACACACACATATATCCTCTGGCTCAGCTGATCAGGATGAGAGCCTGTGGCCTAGTGGCAATTACAACTGCCTTACATGTAAAACAATCCAGGTTCAAATCCCAGTAAGGGTATGGCTAGCTGATGAGAGCTAAATAGCTTGAAATAGATCTATCCTAGTCTCCCTTGTTTGTTTATTTATCAGCACAAACTTCTCACACACACACACACACACACACACACACACACACACACACATAAAAACAGTTGGAGAACATTTTCCCTGGCCCATTCCTACCTTCAAATGCATTGTTTTAACCTTCTGTGGAAGAATTAGCATTGAGCAAATTTTATATTCATTTTAGGAGACTTTAAATCAAAATTATTTAAATAGAGGATCAGCAATCTTGGAACAGATGTTTTGGCTTTTCCAAATCTCTTTGGAAAAATAGACATAGGATCTATTAAAAACAAAGCATTGCAGACATTAGACTTCGGACTTCTAGTATCAATACTTATTAACAGGAACAACAAAGAAAAAAAATCAATAGCCTATTGGAGAGAGGAAACATTAAAACGTGCATAGGCAATGTACAACACTCCTCACCCGCTGACCTCCTGGCCACCCTTGATTTTAGCTTTCAGCTATTTTAAAACTTAAAAATAAATCCAAACCTGACACTCCTCAAAGCAACACACCTCCCATAAGTATCCATTTTGTTTATAAGAATGCCATTAAGGCCTACGTGGAGTGCAAAACTATCCACTGAATCTAAGGCCGCTGGAGGCTACAGATCAGCACTTATTTGGGAACTGTTTCCAGATGTACACACACACACACACACACACACACACACACACACTTGTAGCAGGATGTATTTGGGGAAGGGGAACAAAAATAGAGTCCACTTACCACTTCTTTAGAATACCTAGGTCAGGGGTCTCCAACCTTTGCAACTTTAAGTCTGAAGGACTTCAGCTCCCAGACTTCTCCAGCCAGCAAAGCTGGCTGGAGAAGTCTGGGAGCTGAAGTCCTTCAGACTTAAAGTTGCAAAGGTTGGAGACCCCTGACCTAGATGTTTTGTGATCAGCCACTCTCATTATTGATTTTAGGAGCAGAGGAGCCTTTGGGACAATTGTTTTGGGAGAGCACCTTCAGCATACTCTTAAAATACTAAAATTCCACTGAATCCAAGAAAAGGTGGCCTACCATAACGTTAAAATAATTTCCTGAAAAATTACTCCACCCAGTTGGGTTTTTTTTAGGAAAGCCAAAAGAAGTCATGGAAACAACCTTTACATGTTAGCTGCTGGAAGCAACAATAGAAAAATAACAGAGTAACAAAATAACAGAATTGGAAGGGACCTTGGAGGTCTTCTAGTCCAACTCTCTGCTCAAGGAGGAGATTCTATACCATTTCAGACAAACGGTTGTCCAATCGCTTCTCAAAAACCTCCAATCTTGGAGCACCAACAACATCCTGGAGGCAAGTCGTTCCACTGATTAATTGCTCTGTCAGGAAATTTCTCCTCAGTTCTCATCTTGGTTGCTTCTCCCCTTATTTATTTATTTTTTATTTTATTAAATTTATACCCCGCCCTTCTCCAAACGGACCCAGGGCGGCGCACAGGGATGTTAAAACACATATAAAACATATAAAATTTTAAAAAACTTATTCTAATAGACCCTGCGCTAAAAACCGAATTTAAAAAACCCAAATTTAAAACTATCTAAGAGTCAGTAATGGGGGTTATGCTAGGCCGGCTAGATGGAATAGGTGTGTCTTCAGACACTTGCGGAAGAGGCGGAGGTCAGAGATGGTGCGGAGTTCAGGGGGTAGGTCGTTCCAAAGGGCTGGGCCCGCCACAGAGAAGGCTCTTCCCCTGGGTGTCGCCAGTCGGCATTGTCCAGCCGACGGCACCCTGAGGAGGCCCTCTCTGTGGGAGCGTATCGGTCTGAGGGATGTATGGGGCAGGAGGCGGTCTCGCATATAACTAGGCCCCGAGCCATGGAGCGCTTTAAAGATGGTCGTTAAAACCTTGAAGCGCACCCGAAAGACCACAGGGAGCCAGTGCAGCTCGCGCAGGATAGGTGTTATGTGGGAGTGTCTAGGCGCTCCCGTAATCACCCGCGCGGCTGCGTTCTGGACTAGCTGCAGCTTTCGGGTGCACCTCAAGGGGAGCCCCATGTAGAGAGCATTACAGTAGTCAAGTCGAGAGGTGACGAGTGCTTGAGTGACTGTGCGTAAGGCACCCCGGTCCAGTAAGGGGCGCAATTGGCGCATCAGGCGTACCTGATGGAATGCCCCCCTGGCCATGGCTGCCACATGATCTTCCATAGACAGCCGGGAATCCAGGAGGACACCCAAATTGCACGCCCTCTCCACGGGGGCCGGTGTTTCGCCCCAATGGCCAGAGTTGGAATAATCTGGCTGAACCGGGGCGCCGGAAGCCACAGCCACTCAGTCTTGGACGGGTTGAGCCTGAGTTTGTTACCACCCATCCAGATCCGTACGGCCTCCAAACACCGGGACATAACCTCGGCGGCATTGTTGGGGTGGTCTGGGGTGGATATGTACAACTGAGTATCATCAGCGTACAGATGGTATCCCACCCCAAAACCACGGATGATCTCACCCAGCGGCTTCATATATGTGTTGAACAGTAAGGGCGAGGGGACCGACCCCTGAGGAACCCCACATATGAGGGACCTCGAGGCCGACCTCTGCCCCCCTGCCAACACATATTGCGACCGACCAGAGAGGTAGGATGAGAACCACCGCAGAACGGTGCCTCCCAACCCCAACCTCCCCAGTCGGTGCAATAGGATACCATGGTCGATGGTATCAAAAGCCGCTGAGAGGTCTAATAGGACTAGGATAGAGGAATATCCTCTATCCCGCGCCCTCCAGAGATCATCAACCAACGCGACCAATGCCGTCTCGGTGCTGTGCCCGGGTCGGAAGCCGGACTGGCACGGGTCTAGATAATCAACTTCCTCCAAGTGTCGCGGAAACTGTTGGGCCTTGATTAATTTCCATCTGTTGCTTCTTGTACTGCTTTCTGGTGTTTTGGAGAATAAGGCTGACTCCCTCTTCTCTGTAGCAGCCCCTCAAATATTGGAACACTGCTCTCATTTTTCATTATCTTATATGATTCTTATATCCCTGTGATGATTCCCACTAAATGGGTTTGATCTGACACTCTCTCTGTTCTGAAATACAATATTGAAGTTAAAGCAGGAGGAGACCATCACTATGAATATTGGACAGCTGCAAGAATTCCATGTGTAGCTCTACCAGAATTGAAATGTCATTGCTTGTTATATGCCAAAGATTGTGAGAAATGCTTTGTCTTTTTAAAAGACAGCTCATTTTGACAGGTGTGCAACTGTATTTCAGCCCACCTGCCTTTTGTAGCAATGTTTCTTTCCACCATCATTTTGTTGTACTTCTACCATGGAGTTGTAGGACAGGGGTCTCCAACCTTTGCAACCTTACGTCTGAAGGACTTCAGTTCCCAGAATTCTCCAGCCAGCAAAACTGGCTGGAGAAGTCTGGGAGCTGAAGTCCTTCAGACTTAAAGTTGCAAAGGTTGGAGACCCCTGTTATAGGACACCAACAAAGATTTGCTTGAAGTCATTTTCCACTGATCTTTGCACACAATAAGCCAATATTAAGCCAACCTGTATTTCATATCCCAAGAGACAATCCTAGTAGAAGTTTAGGCGCTCATCCTAAGCGCTTGCAGGTGCTCTGGATGCAAATGAGTGCATGCCTGCCAATTAACCTAGTTGAGATTAATCTTTAAGCTTTATCCAGGCCAAGAAAGCTTAGGACTATGGTTTAGTCAGCATTGTGTTACCCAGGCAGACAGTTGCTTTATTTATCCTGGCTCTTTTGGCTGTGTAACCTTTAGGACGAGATTAGCAAGCATATTTGCTTACTTACAACTCAAAAATCTATTGTGTCAATGCAATTGGCCAAACATTACTGCCACTGGTGTGTATTCTCTCTCTCTCACCCCCTCTCTCTTTCTGTCTCTCTCTCTCTTCAACATAGATCTTTCTACCCAATTTAGGATGGCAATTTATACATTCTTTTAAAAGGGGAAGATGAAATTCATTTGCTGTTGCTCTGCTTACCATTACTGTGTCAGGAACAGGCAATCTTTTTAGACAGGGGAGAGGCTGAAAGCATCAGGTAAGCCTGTTCCTAAAACGGTTGCCAAGAGATGGTTGCCAGGTCCCAAAATGGTTGCCATAGCAGGCATGGCAAGCCCTAAAATCCCAATTCAGCAGAGAAAGCTCTCTATTCTCTGAGTGCACTGCTTGGAAATCCAAAAGCATTTCTGGAAATTAATATATGAGATAGTCAGGTTTTGCTTTGTCATATTTTATTCTGGACTTTAACAGATATTAACAGATTAACAGAGTTGGAAGGGACCTTGTAGGTCTCCAAGCAGGAGACCCTACATCTGCCTCTACCTAGGATTGAACTCACCACCTCCTGATTGGGAGATGAGAGCTCCACCTCTAGGCCACAGCAGTAGATAATTATTCTGGACTATTTAAAAAATGAGTCAGAATAGCATTCCACTTAGCTAGCAAAATGGAACTTGTATGGGAACAGCAGATACAGTAAATGTAATCATATCAAAGATCTTCCATTATACAGAATAGGTTTTCTTGAGATAGCCAAGACAGTTGCGCCCTCAATTAGTTAATTTGCATAACAAGATTTAAACAGGGCTCTAATAGATCTCAGCCTTTGCTAATTAAGGAGCAATTAATTAAGATGTAATTAAATGCTAACCAGCAAAAGCTGGGGAAGTTCGTATTGGGTGCAGAGTTGTGCTCCCAAGCCTGTGGGAAGTTTGGCAAAGATCTGGCCATCTTGAAGCTTATCTAAAGTCAGCGATGAAAATGGGATTTTCAAAAAACCAGTACATGAAAATGTGTTGCGCTGTCAATTATAACAACATAAATTAGGTTACTTTTACACAAAAAATAGCATCTCAAGTTATCACGCTGGTTTGGAGGACCTTTTCGCTAAGCGTGATCTTATTCCATCAGAAAACAGCAACTCCAGTAACACCAGTGACTGCGATAGGAGGAACTACCTATTTCTGTTGTCTCACCAGACCTGTGCCAAGAACCTTCTGTGAAACAAGGCCATCTAGCGGTCATCTAGGAGATATGCTGCCTCTGATGTGGGGCCTGGCCTTTGAAACCTTCTCCTTCTGAAGAGTTTAGTCTTCTGGGGCAGGGGTCTCCAACCTTTGCAACTTTAAGTCTGAAGGACTACAGCTCCCTGACTTCTCCAGCCAGCAAAGCTGGTTGGAGAAGTCTGGGAGCTGTAGTCCTTCAGACTTAAAGTTGCAAAGGTTGGAGACCGCTGTTCTGGGGCACCTGAGCTCTGGTGTTTAGCGGAGTCCCTTGTGTGTTTGTCTTGTGCTATGAGATGGTTGATGAGGACGCATATTGGTTTTTAATTGTGGGTTGCTTTGTGGCTTTTACATTATTTTATGTACTGGCTTTGATGGCTGCCTGGAGGTTTTTGATAAAAATGGGCAACCATTTACAGCTGGTCAATTACAATCACAATTGGGCCCAAAGTTTACGTTGCTAAGTGAGAAATTGGTTAAGTGACTTTTGCCCCATTTTACGACTCTTCTCGCCACATTTGTTAAGTGAATCACCGCAGTTCGTAAATCAGTAATACTGAGGTTAAGTGAATCTGGTTTCCCCATTGGTTTTGCTTGTCCGACAGTCTCAAATTGTGATCACATGACTCCCCGGGACACTGCAACCACCATAAAATGTGAGTCAGTTGTGAAATTTCCAAATGCAAATCATGTGACCATGGGGATGCTGCAATGCCATGATCATAAGTGTAAAAAATGGTCATGTCCACGGGGTGGGTTACTGCAGGTTTTACTACTGGTTTGCAACCTACATGCTACGCATCCCTGCACTGTTCAATGAAAATTGTTCTTCGCGCATGCGCAGAACGATTTACAGTGAACTGTGCATTCACAGCACTAAAAACCAAAATGGCGGTGGGGAGGGAATTAGTTCGGGAGCATGGCAGGTCTGGGTCGCTGCCGGTTCTGTGACCCAGACCTGAATTCCACAACCGATTCAGCCAAACTGGGGCGAACCAGGAGCAATCCATTTCTGGTCATGTCCCTTTTTTCAGTGCCATTGTAACTAAATGAACTGTTATAAGTCTAGGACTACTTGTAATTTCTTTAAATAATTAAAATAGGTAATAGGTTAAATTCAATAAATTGGATTTATGGAAAAACTTCATCCATCAAGCTCTATACATCTAGAATCTGAAATATAGAACACAGTCTAAATCAGTGATGGCGAACCTATAGCACGCGTGCTACAGGTGGCGCGCGGAGCCATTTGGCGCACATGCGCACGCTGGCCAGCTGATTCAGCCATTTTTTGCACTCCCCAGGCTTTAAGGATTTTGGGAAGGGCGAAAACACCCCCCGCTCTCTCTGGAGACCCTCCGGACGCTTCAGGAGCTCCTTTCAAGCCTCAGGAGGACTAAAAACAATGCTCCGAGCAAACCCGAAGTGAAAAACGGCTCATAGGGTCGTTTTTAGTCCTTCAGAGGCTTCAAGGACCTTCAGGAGGCTTCCCTGAAGGCTCTGGAGGACTATAAAATGGCCCTAAGAGCAAACTGGAAGTCACTTTCGGTTTGCTCGTAGCGTCGTTTTTAGTCCTCCAGAGCCTTCAGGGAAGCTCCTGAAGCCTCCGGAGGGCCTCCGGGGGGGGGGGCTGTTTTCGCCCTCCCCAGGCTCCTATAAAGCCTCTGGCGCCTGGGGAGTGCGAAAAAACCATGCAAAAAATGGGGGCAGCGCCTGTCACGTGTGCATGTGCACTGGGGGGAGGCGCATTGCATTATGGGTGCGGCACGCCAGTGCACGACCCCCCCCTGTGCTCCCACCCCCTTATGGCATGTGAGCCTAAAAAGCTTCGCAATCACTGGTCTAGGTCAGGGGTCTGCAAAGTCGGCTCTTTTAAGACTGGTGGACTTCAACTCCCAGAGTTCCCCAGCCAGCATAGCTGGCTGGGGAATTCTGGGAGTTGAAGTCCACCAGTCTTAAAAGAGCCGACTTTGCAGACCCCTGGTCTAGGTAATATTCTCTTTACAAGAAGGGTGTGTGTAGGAGTCTGCAGCTGCGCTCAATGCTTTTTAAAAGAATAGCAGCGGCAAAGCACAACTTTTGTGAAGGTGGGCATGGAGCGCAGTGCAGAACAGTGGGTGATGAATTGCAAACCCCATGCCAAGGAGCTCTCCTTAAATTAACGCAGTGCATTTCATCTCCACCATTGTGCATGCTTATCTTCAGGCGGCAAGCAAGGTTGGCAGGACCAGCGCCACTGATAGCCCTGACTGATGGCAGACTAATGTACTTGCTGCTGGTGCTTACTTTGTGAGTCACACCGTTGTTTGGCTTTAACTTTGAAAAATGGGCGCACGTGTTATATTCCTTGGCATTGCCTAGTTTTCTCCACTGCAGTAGCTGAGCTACATCTTTTCAAGAGCCAGTTTTCTTCTCTGCTTGTCTTTTTTCCACTTCTACTATTAAGATACACAGCCCATTACATGAAGGAGAAAAAGCAAGTCATCTATGGCATCAGAGACCAAAGGAATCAGGAAACAAGAATCTAGATCAGGGGTCCCCAAAACCCAGTCCTTGGACCAGCGCTGGTATGTGGCATGCCAGAAACAGGGCCAAATAAGCGGTCCCACCCACGGGATGCAGGAAGTACATGAAACCACACCCCCTCTGATCTGTGGAAAAACCTGGTGCTCAGAATATTGGGAGCCAGCCGCTGATCTAGATTGTATACGTAGCTATTTATCTATTAAGATTTATCAGGCTTAGGGCCCCAATGGGGGGGGAAACAGCAATGTGGAGGTGGGTGAGTAACAGATTGCACCTCCTCTACCCTCCCGTGTACTTAGGCTCTAGAATTTTTTTTGTGGTTGGTTTTACCTTATTTGTTTTAATGTAGCTAGATAGATTTTTATGACTGTAAATCGCTCAGTTACCCTGTGGTGAGATTAGCAGCCAATAAAATGTATAAATAAATACATATAAATATCTGTATTTATTTCTCCCCCTTAATTTTTTTTAATCAATCATTTAAGGCGGTGAACATACGTAATACTCTCCCCCTCGTCCTATTTTCCTCACAACAACCCTGTGAGGTGGGTTGGGCTGAGAGTGACTTCATTCAGCTGGCTTTCAGGCCTAAGGTGGGACTAGAATTCATGGTCTCCTGGTTCCTAGCCTGGTGCCTTAACCATTAGACCAGTGTTTCTCAACCTTGGTGACTTTACGTCCTATGGACTTCACCTCCCAGAATTCCCCAGCATAGCTGGCTGGGGAATTCTGGGAGTTGAAGTCCACAGGACTTAAAGTCACCAAGGTTGAGAAACATTGCATTAGATCAGGGGTAGTCAACCTTTTTATACCTACCGCCCACTTTTGTATCTCTGTTAGTAGTAACATTTTCTAACCGCCCACCAGTTCCACAGTAATGGTAGGGAAGTCAATTAAATTAAAAAAAGGACAGTGCTTCAGGAGTATTGGACAAAACTCCTACCGTCCACCATGAAAGCTGGAATGCCCATTAGTGGGCGGTAGGGACCAGGTTAACTACCACCGCAGTAGATCAATACTGCCTTTTGTACATGTTGTTCCACCCACCCTGACCAACAACCCCAGTGAAATAGGTTAGGCTGAGAGAGAATGCCTGGTTCCAAACCACCCAGGTCTGAGGGAGGACTATCAGTAGTACCTGGTCTCACTGTTCCTCACTTAATACCTTACCATGATACTACATTGACTCCAAATAAACAGTGGGAGGTTAGAAACAGAAAGGTAATTTGAGTAGCAAAATTCAAGAGGCAAACATGGGAAAAGATATAAGAATTTATTGACAAATTAAAATGTGATTTATTTTTTTTTAAAGTTAACCCAACACTGTCCAAAACCCTTTCCATTTCTTTTAAAAAGGTGTCTGGCTGTCATAGAGCAGGGCCTGTCAAACTTGTGGCCTGCGGGCCAGATGCATCACACGCTAGGCACGCCCAGTTTAGCGAGGGGGTGGGGGATACGTCACGTGACGATGCCCTGACATGAGTTTGACACCCCTGTCATAGAGGAACTGAATAATAATTATTAAATTAGGACAATAATTTCTCCAGCAATGCCTTTGCTGCTGCTGTACAGTCTTTAGTCCTTTTTAGTTTGGGAATAATGCTCTTCAGTCCATCTTTGACTTGAGTTGCAACTTCTTGATTAGAGCTCTGAAGAAGGCTGTAAGAGGAAGAAAGAGAATATTTAAGATATGTTTTAAACCAGGGGTCTCCAACCTTTGCAACTTTAAGTCTGAAGGACTTCAGCTCCCAGATTTCTCCAGCCAGCTTTCGTTCAGACTTAAAGTTGCAAAGGTTGGAGACCCCTGTTTTAAACGGTATCCCTTTAAAAATCAATGGTTTCTCCCAGTGTCAAAAATACCATTTATTTTTATTTTAATCACATTTATATCCCGCCCTTCTCCACGAAGGACCCAGGGCGGCGCATAGGAATTTAAAAACATACAAAACGATAAATACAAAATTTAAAAACATATTAAATTACAGTCCTATGCTAAAACCAAATTAAAATCCCCAACGGAAGGTTAGGTTAGGCCGGCTTGCTGAAAGAGATGTGTCTTTAGACACTGGCGGAACAGGCGGAGGTCTGAGATGGTACACAATTCAGGCGGTAGGTCGTTCCAAAGGGCAGGACCCGCCACAGAGAAGGCTCTTCCCCTGGGTGTCGCCAGTCGGCATCGCCCAGCCGACGGCACCCTGAGAAGGCCCTCTCTGTGGGAGCGGATCGGCCGAAGGGATGTATGGGGCAGGAGACGGTCTCATGTTTAGAGACATCAAAGGTTACTGAAAGATTGAACTGAATTATGTGCTGCCCACATCTAAGCATTATCATAGATCAACAATGTGAGTAACCAATGCTACTTCCATCTCATGCTCAGCTATAAATACTCTTAATTCTTTCTTCTTCTTTCTTTTAACACATTTGAAAAGAGGCAAGGGGGAATTGGATTTGGGTTGTATGTGTGCAAATTCACAAGGGCATCATGATTAATAATGGGATGCAAAATGGGGGGGAAAAACTTTTATTACTTTTCCAGGGGCTTATTTGTCAGATTTTTTTATATATCAGTGGTGAAGATATCAAGGTTGGCCTGCAAAAACCTTCTGCAATTTTTATCATAACATTCCATTTAAACGGTTACATCCAACCTTGTGTTGTTGTTTTTTTAAAAGTATGATTCTGCCAAACGAACAGAAGAAAAGAATTAAAGTAGCTGGGATTGGGGAAAAAATCTGTTTTTCAGTATGATCCAAAATAGTTCTCTTATCTAAGAGCAAGCACTCTGACCTAGTATTACATATTTTCAAGAGATTACGTAAATTACGTAATATGCATACAGATGACTGTAACGAGCCTTCTAGGATATTTTGTCTTTATAGGCTTGTTACTATTTTAAGGAAGGACAAGCATGGATGTAAGCAGCCACCAAGATTACCAAAACGTTGGAGCAGAAATTTAAGCTGATTATACATGTCCCCGTCTCAAATTCTCATACAACGCTACAGCAAGATATGAATACTCTGCATCTGCTTCTGAATCCACATTAGATATCAGGTGATAGAGAGATCTGCAGTGGTTCTGAAGCAGACCAAAACTAAAGATTCAATAGGACATCTCCCAAAGGAGTCAGACAATTACCTGCAGTCACACACTTGCTCATGAAAATTCAAGAGGTTGGATATGACTCCTTTAGGAAGCGAATGGTGCTCGAGGTATGATCTGAAGCATCTTTGCCTGAATTATGGATCCACCTAATTAAATACATGGCCAGTTGCGCTAACTGGCCATAGCAGTTTTAACCAATGGTGAAATCTAATTCCCCCCACCCAGTTCTGTGGGCGGGCGTGGCTTGGTGGTGATGGGTTCATGTGACTGGGTGGGCGTGGCCAACCATTTTGCACTTTTTAAAGCATCTTTTTCCCTGCCAGTTCGGGCGAATAAGCAGGAATTTTTTTTAAAAAAATGTGTGTGAGGGGAAGCTTCCGAGGATCACATGGCTCAGCTGTGAGACGCGTAATCATCAGAGCATTTTTCCCCACTTTTTAAAGCATTTTTTTCCTGCTTATTCGCCCAAACTGGCAGGAAAAAAATGCTTTAAAAAGCGGGGGGAAATGCTCTGATGATTACGCGTCTCACAGCTGAGCTGCGTGATTCTCGGAAGCTTTTTTTTGCTACCGATTTGCAGAACCAACAACAATCGTCCCTACCGGTTCGGCCAAACTGGGCCAAAGCGGGAGGATTTCACCCCTGGTTTTAACTCTCTCTAGCTCGTCCATGAATTCGGATTAGTTTTCCAATGAGATGTCCAAAATAGAACTACTTCAAATATAGAAGCAGCAGATCAACTGAGCTCTATTAAAATAATGGAAGAAAACTAACCCTCAGTACTAGCAGTATCAGCCATCTAAATTAATAGTTCTAAAACCACCCTTGAGAGATAAAACTTTTAAAAGGCGACAATTCTCCATTTCTAGAATTCAAGCAGAAATAATCAGGATGTCTCTGCTAAACCAGATTCCTCAACATCTTTTGCACCTCAAATAGAAAACTTTGCCAGGTGTAGGGAAGCAATTCCCCACAAACCTTTATTTAGCAACTGTGTGTGAGGTCACATATGTTTTTGCAAGGAATTAAGCATTCTTGTCAAATGTATGGCTTCTGTTCTAAGGTACAATTAAAAATCCCCACGGTTCTGTTTCAGAAAAGCAGTGGCTGAACAGTGGAAATTCACAATGATAACCATGTCAAATGGAAGTTTGATTTAAATCTGGATTTTGCACTGATCCATATAAATAGCAATTTTTTCTGATCTGTATCAAAAACGCTAAGAATTTTTTTTTTTAAAAAGAATGGGATCATGAAGAAAGAAACCAATTATTTTTAACAGATATGTGTGCAGTGCTGACTGAGCTTGGCTAGGAAAAGCAATATATTTGGGGGAGGGAGGGTACCATCAGACTGACAGGCCCTTTGGGTGATCCTAAAGACCCCTCAGGTAGAACTCCACGCATTCAGAACTCTGTCCCCCCCCCCTCAAATTCAGATTAGTGAAACAAAATAAATTATCTCTTGCTTTTTGGTGATCTTGATCAACATTTCTGTTAACAGAAGCAAGGAAACAAGTACCCTTTCATTAGGGATTACTGGCCTGGGGATTGCAAAAACAAAGCAATCTGGATTATCTTCTCAAATTCAGAACATTTCAGGAATGGTCTTAACTGTGTTGGAAAGGCCAATCTTGAACTAAAGATTTGCACACCTCTACATTTCCCCTGAAATGTGTTTGGACAAGGCACCTACTAGGATCTCAAGGGCATGACAGAAGAAAAATCCATAGGAAGACAAGGGGGCAAATCAAAGGTGGTACTCAGCCAGTTCTGACCAGTCGTGGCGAACCGGTAGCAGAAATGTTGAGTAGTTCAGAGGACTGGCAAATACTACCTCTGGCTGGCTCCGCCCCCATCTATTCACTGCCTCCCGAGTCCCAGCTGAACGGAGCTGGAAAGCAGGTTAGTGGGATGGGGAGGGAATGGGGATTTTGCAGTATCCTTCCCCTACCATGACCACCAAGCCATGTCATGCCCACAGAACCGGTAGTAAAAAAAATTGAATCCCACCACTGGCAAATACTTCTGTAACACAATGAAGAAACTCCTGATCACTAGGAATTAAGCTTGAGGATATCTTTACCTTTTATTTCCCCCTCCTACCGATCATTATTTTAGTAGGCTTGATTGGAATCCTGGAACATAATTATAAGCCTTTCTCATTTTCTCTCCTGCAGTGACCTTGATCAGGTCGGCTGGAGAGGGAAGATTAGCACCTCCTCAGCAAACCGATAAACAGAACTGTTCCTTTTCTGTTTAGGCTTTGAGGTTCAGCTGTCCTGCAACCTATCATTTTCTGTTCCCAGTTTGCTTTCATTTAATGCACCTCTACTCCCAAAGGGACACTTATTCTTAGTGTAGGCATCAGGAAAATACTAACGAACCTAATTTGATATCAGGAGATATTCTACATACAATTCAGTTGATTCAATTGATCTATTTCTAGTGACTGTTTGAACAGTTCCATCAGTTTTAATTTAGTGGAGCATGTTGCCATAGTGATCTCATCACTACTAATTCCTGAGAAAACTTACAAGACAGAAGTTAAAACTTAACTTGGGAATATTGTCAGTTGATTTAAATGGAGAAGGGTAGTTAATTTACAAAAGCAGGGAGTTATGATGAATAAATACAAGTTAAAAGATATTTCAGTTTCATTCCCCATCAATACATTTTAAATAGTTCTATAAATCAAGATGCTGCAAATAGTTTGTTTAATATCATATTGATTTATTCCAAAACAGAGCTGTTGTGTTCTCAGTTTGTTTGCTTGAGGTTATGTCAAGAATTTCAAGAAAACTGCTTGCTATAAGAGCACAAACTTCAAGCTCATTTGCAATGTGTACTATACATAAGAGATCCAATAATATTTGTATTATTCACATTACTGAGCAAACAATCTTTGTAGGTTGCCTCATTGGAATAAGTCAAATTACCACAGTATAAAGAAAGAAGGTACCGTATTTTTCGGAGTATAAGACGCACCTTTTTTCCTCTAAAAAGAGGCTGAAAATCCGGGTGCGTCTTATACATGGAATACAGCATTTTTGGCCTTCTAAAACCCCGCCCCCTTCACCAAAATGGCCGTGTCTAGCCTTATGGAGGCTTTCAGAGAGCTCCTGGGGGCTGGGGAGGGCAGAAACAAGCAAAAAATGGGCCTTTTTTGCCCCCCCCTCCCCAGCAGCCCTCTATAAGCCTCCATAAGGCTATGCATGCATTTTTTTTACCCAAAAACGGCCACTTTTTTGCCCTCCCATCCCCCCAGGATCACCCTGCAAGGCTCTGCCAAGGCTATTCATGCCTTTTATTTGAAAAAAAAATTGGGGAGGTTTTGGGGAGGTTTGCAGAGTGCAAAAGGGTTTTTTTCCCCTTTTGGAAAGCTCTTTAACTGATTGATGAGAATTATGTGGATCAAATGCTGCGCAAGCAGGAACAAAGTTAGGTGCTGCAGATTGCCAGCAATTTCATTCTCCTGCACATGGATAAGTACACCTGAAAACATCTACCTACCTACCTACTCTCTCTCTCTCTCTCTTTCTCTCCCTACCTATCTACTGTATTTCTCTCTCTCTCCCTCTCCCTACCTACTCTATTTCTCCCCCTCTCTCTATCCCTCTACCTACCTACTGTATTTCTCTCTCTCCCTCTCCCTACCTACTCTTTCTCTCCCTGCCTTTCTACTGTATTTCTCTCTCTCTATCCCTCTATCTACCTACCTACTCTCTCTCCCTGCCTACCTACTGTATTTCTCTCTCTCTCTAACCCTCTACCTACCTACTTACTCTCTCTCCCTGCCTACCTACTGTATTTCTCTCTCCCTCTCTCTCCCTCTCTCTACCTACTTACTTTTTTTAAAATTTGCCACTTCAAAACCTTGATGCATCTTATACTTTGGTGCGTCTTATACTCCAAAAAATATGGTAGCACGTCTGAAGGCTGTAATAGCAGAGCCTCTATACATCATAAACTCCAGGACAGCCACATTATTACCTTCAAAGACAGTCCAATGGGACAAGACAATCAACAGCAGTTGGACATTTTACAAAAAATGTAGCAAGCTTCAGCTTACTTCCCCTGTATTTTAATAATAATAATAATAACAATGAAGCTGAAAGCAAAGTAATGAAACGTTGAAGGTGATTCAGCAAGTTAACCCAGCGACAGTCTACTTACTGGCAGGAATGGTTACAGGCACTTCTTAAAAAACAATGATTTAAAAATATTAATATTAAATAATGTCATTGCTTAAAACAAATCTAGAAACCTTTTACATACCGGCACAGAATAATTGCACCACGATTCACATCCACCCAGGTCTTTAGAAGATCAATTCCCACGTGTTCTATCAGGATTCTTGCAAAACATCCTGTTTGAGAGAATCCAAAACAGGGTTTATACATTTACCATTCCAGGTCGGTAATTAATTAATACTAATCAACACATCTGCAGTCACTTTAAGGAGATACTGATTAGATTACGCACAATGCTGATTTGTAGCATTCAGAGCACATGCCTTTTCAATCCAATTGTCTATGTTATTCACACATACACACTAGCTGAACTCAAGGAAAAGGAAACTTATCCCTTGAATTGCCTTGCAAGAGCTTCTTTTTTAAGAAACGTTTTCCCATTTTTACTATGAGCAATTCTCCCTGTCCTTGGAACCACATCAGTCGGAGAAATTATTTTAATTAAGGCACCCGAAATGGAAACCAGGATCTCGCTATCTTGCCCAACCCTCCACCAACTAAAAGGTCTATTGATTAATTTTACCCCCGATTTACAGATACGCCAACATACCTTCTTTGCCGGACTGATTCATCTTCTCATCTTGTTCTATTAGCCACTTCAGCACCAAATGACCGGCGGGATGTTCAGCAATGTGAAGCTTCAAAAGAAAGCATGAACACGTCAAGATCTCACTGGGCTCACTCTTCATTATCCTCACATGTGCAGCTTCTTAAAAGCAGGAGCAAGTCATATAACTTGTAAGAAGTGTCCAACGCACCTACTATTCATGTAACTAAGTGGCCCACTAAGTAATTGGTAGAGAAATAGCAAAACAGTTTACATTTTAAACAACCAGTGATCTTGGTGGACACTCAGATTAGAAATGTACTTCTCTTTTGGGGGGGGGGGGGGGGGAATCAACCAGCTTCAGTCTCAAATACTATTTTTTCACAGTTCCTGAAGGCACTAACCAGGCAAATTTTGTAAAATGCTTCTAATTTCATTCCACTTAGGGCACTTTCCTGAACCCTAGACTTGTCCTTCCGCTACTTACCGGCTTTTCTGCATCCCATCTACCCTGCTCTTTGGGTTGAGCCCAGAAATCTCAAGGGAACCATGCAGATCTGAAGAGAAATGCAGCTCGCCCCATTGTACACAAACCTCACAAGCTGCGTTTGGGATTATAAAGACAGCTATGCTTCTACTTTAGTTCTGCTTTAGACTTTCTGCCTGAATGTATGGAAAATGATGCTCGATTGAGGGAACTCAATCGTATGTCTAGTCTAACAAAAGGAAGGACTAGAGGTGGCATGATAGCAGTCTTCTAGTACTTGAGGGGCTGTCACAGAGAAGAGGTGTTGGACCAGTGGTGGGTTTCAAAATTTTTAGAACTTCGTGTAGGTGTGGCCTGATTTGTGGGAGTGGCTTGCTGGCCATGTGACCGGGTGGGAGTGGCTTGGCAATCATGTGACTGGGTAGGCGTGGCCAATTTGTAAAATGTGGTGGAACTCACTTAACAACACTCTTGCTTAGCAACCAAAATTTTGGCTTAGAAACACTGGCATTTGAAGCATACAAGTCTTAAAGCTGTCAAGTTACAAGCCCCTCGCACCCCTAAACCCCCCCCCCCCAAAAATCCCCTAGAGGTCTTCAAACTTGACAGCTTTAAGACTTGTGGACCTCAACTCCCAAAATTCCTCCTCTCGCTCTTCATCTTGATGATGTGTGGATGTGTGGTGGGAGGGAGCTGGAACCGGTTCTAAATGGCACTGTAGATTTGTGGAACCTCTTCTATAGAAGAGGTTAGAACTGGCAGGAACCCACCCCTGTGTTGGACCTATTCTCCAAAGCACCTGAGGGCAGGACAAGAAGTAATGAATGGAAGATCATGAAGAGAAATCCAATCTAAAAATAAGGAGAATTTACACACACACACACACACACACACACCCCTCCAAAATACATGCTGACTAGGGAATTCTGGGAATTGAAGTCTATACAAGTCTTCATATTGCCAAAATTGGACACTCCTACCCTACACAATCACTATTACCTCAGAGAGATGAGTGAACAACAATGAAAGAGAATCTGCTAATTTGGGGGTGCTTATTACCGTTTGCTTTGTGTCTAGCTCACCTGTCCATCTTCTCCACCCGGAATCATCTTTCTTGCAGCAAGACCAGCAATGGCTTTCATCGCTGGCTGGACATCGCCGACAACAGCCTTGAGGATGCCTGTCACTACAATGAATGCAGCTTTGTCCATCACCATTTCTTCAGCATGCGCATCGAGGTGCTGTAATAAGGGAGGGGAAATGGCTTCCAGAAGCTCACCATGGCGAACATCTGCATCCTTTTTACTGGTGGAATAAAGACAGTCAGAATAAGAATGTTTGCTTGACAAAGAAAAGTGAGAATTGTACAAAATTCTGATGCTCAAATTAAAAAAAAAATTCCAAATTCAGCGTTACATTATTTTCATATTTTTCCCAGAACGATCTCCAACAACGGATGAAAAGTTTTGATTTACGCGCCAAATCACAGCCCTACAGCAGCGGTCCCCAAGCTTTTAGGCACCAGAAACTTGTTCCGTGGAGTAAGGTTTCTTCCGTGGACCGCAGGGAGCATGGTTTTGCATGCTGCCTGTTTGCTGGCATGCCACGGACTGGTGCTGGTCCACGGACACGGGGTTGGGGACCCTTGCCCTAGAGGTCACCTCTGATCATGCACTCTTTGCACTGGATCTTTGCCAAAAAGTTGTTTCTATCTGAACCGGGTAAAGCATTTGTGAAAGGAGCGAAGCGTTTATGAAGCGTATTTTCATGAGAAAATGGTGGAATGGAGAATTCAGCTTCAGGCCAAAGGCAAGTTAGAACAATTAATAATAGTTAGACAGAACAATTAATCAGTGGAACCGCTTGCCCCCAGAAGCTGTGAATGCTCCAACACTGCAAGTCTTTAAGAATACAATACAATAGCAGAGTTGGAAGGGACCTTGGAGGTCATCTAGTCCAACTCCCTGCCTAGGTAGGAAGCCCTATACCATTTCAGACAAATGGCTGTCCAGCATCTTCTTAAAGACTTGCAGTGTTGGGGCATTCACAACTTCTGGAGGCAAGCTGTTCCACTGGTTAATTGTTCTGTCAGGAAATTTCTCCTTAGTTCTAAGTTGCTTCTCTCCTTGATTAGTTTCCACCCATTGCTTCTTGTCATGCCCTAAGAAGATGTTGGATAGCCATTTGTCTGAAACGGTATAGGGCTTCCTGCCTAGGCAGGGAGGTTGGACTAGAAGACCTCCGAGGTCCCTTCCAACTCTGCTATTGTATTGTATTCTAAGTCTCATTAACAGCCACACGGTCACAATCCTCAGTTCAGGCTCCATTTCCTTGACTGTTTTTAATTTTTAAAGACCAAGACACATACACACAAGGTCAGCAAGGAAGTGATCCGCGTGGCTGCTGCAATTAGTGTCACTGGAAAGAACATCAAGAGAGACAGGCGGTGGGGTGACTCTCATGGCTGCCATGCCTGTGGCCTGCAGAGCGGTACTATTTTTACACAATCAGCAGGTGATGTATGTTGAGGTGCCATTTAATTACCCGTGGGGTGATATCAATCAAAGCTGTCTGTTGGCAGTGAGTATATTTATGTTAGGAATGAAGGTGACAGTTTGCTTCTCCCTGTAGTATTTTGATCTATGGTCTGAACATTCATTTGTTCATATTTGCAGAATTTTGTGGGATGTTTCAAATAAAATATTCTGCCTCAAAGGGGATCCAGTAACAATTGCCTGAAACCTAATTTAATTCCCCCCGATATCCATCACGGACCTACGCCTCTTCCGTCGGATGTTAAAAGCACATTTCTCCCATCTGGCCTGCCTGACATAGACTAAGGGTATAATTTTAAATTTTTGGGATATTTAATTGTTTTAACTTTTAAATTATTTTAACCATTTTAGCACAGATCTAATAATTTAATGCTGTTTTATATTTTGTATGTGTTGTGGGTTTTTATCTTTCTGTGCACCTCCCACTTATATAGGGCAGTATATGTCGAATGAATGAATGAATGAATGAATGAATGAATGAATGAATGAATGAATGATAGGAAACACACACAGCCCTAAAACACATGAATAATAAACAAATAACAATAAAATACCAGGAAATGGAGGACATTAATAAAACTTTTTTTTTTAAAAAAAGGACCCAAATGACTCCAAATCTTTTTGCTTGACACTTTTTCAGAAACCATATGCCACTTCGATAAACTATTGATATCGGGGTCCCTGGTGCTCTCTGAACTTGGTTGTTTTCTTGCAGACTTTTCATTGCCAAGGAACCACCAAGACTATCCCCACCTACACTGACAGGGCAAGTCACTAGAATATCAAATGACAGCAAACCTCAGTCCCTACTAGCATTGATGAAGTTACATAGTTTGGTACTGAAACGTTCCCAAGAAAACAACCAAGCTTAGAGAGCACCAAGGACTCCTCATTTCAACCCTGCACTATTGATATCAGCCCATTGCTATATGCTTGGTGTCCTCGCAACGATGTATAATAAACCTCTGCCTCCCCTGTTACTCATAATATCTAAACATGGAAACTAAATGAAAGTGAGCATGCCTATCTGTGGGTTTTATCTTCTACTAGCTCAGGGGTCTGCAAAGTCGGCTCTTTTAAGACTGGTGGACTTCAACTCCCAGAGTTCCCCAGCCAGCTATGCTGGCTGGGGAACTCTGGAAGTTGAAGTCCACCAGTCTTAAAAGAGCCGACTTTGCAGACCCCTGTACTAGCCGATACCCAGGCGCTGCCTGCGTATTTATTTATCCCAACCCTCCTTCCATGAATGTCGCTGCAATTTCTAATGGTGGATTGTCCCCCTTACTAGAGGGAGCCCCCTTGTGGAGTACTGTGAAGCCGTTACCATGGCGACTGTACAGCGCTGTACAGTAGCAGCCATTTTAAGGCAGTACAGTAGAAGTCGTTTCAAGACACAACAGGCTCTTAACAGAACACACACCGAAGGGTGTTATGGGTGTCTTACTCCCACAGCATTTGTTTCCAGAGGGTAGATCAGGGGTCCCCAACCCCCAGTCCACGGACCGGTGCCGGTCCGTGGCTTGATAGGAACCGGGCTGCAGGGCCGGAGAGGAGGAGGAGGGAGGATGGGGCAGCCCCCTGGGCAGAGTGTGCACCAGGGGCAGGAGAGCGGAGGTGCGGCCGCTCACGCCTTTGGGGGCCCTAGAGGGGCGAGTGAGCCAACTCACCCACCCCCCCGCGTGTGCATGCGCCACCTGTTCCCCCTCCCCCCACTCCCCCTCTACGCCGGCCGGTCCGCGGAATTTTCTTTAAAATGAAACCGGTCCCTGGTGCAAAAAAGATTGGGGACCCCTGGGTAGATCATCTGTGCACCAAGTTTGGTTGAAATTGCTCGAGGCGTTCCCGAGTTATGCTGGAACATACACACAGCCGTTTATATATATATAGAAGATTAGTGAAAGGACCTTGAGAAAAATTCATTTGTTTTTCTGTAAGTATTCTTTCACTGAGGTCTCCGACATTGGCACATTGTTAAAGGCTGACATCCATCCACAAATTTTGCAGAAACTCCTCTGGTTTCAATAACATCACTTAGCCTTGAATAAGAGATTCTGCATTTTTGGAAATTGTTTCCAAAAAACTAAGTGATATATGAAGGCAAGATACAGTTAACCAGAAAAAAGCAGATAAAATATAAGAGCATTGAAATGAATACCAAGAAATGAATCTAGTCTGTATCATAACCAGCTGTAGGTAAAGCATAACATGCATTATTCTGCCAGTGTTGAAATAAACACCTGCTGTTCTTATTTGTCATTTGACTCACCTGGAAATAAACTATTATTTTACCAAATCCACTACAAGCAAATGTGATTGAAATTCATAGAAAATGACCCAATATGAAACCCACTATTTCCCACCAAAATGTTATCCTACACTTTGAAAAGCTATTCTACCTTTTAAGGTCATTTATATACAATAAAATATAGATCAAATTCTACTTGGCATAGCATTCTTAGGCAACTGTATAGCCATAATTTAATCCACTGGGATTTGGAAGAGTGAAAAGCAGCACCCATTCAGGCACAAACTAGAGAGGAGAAGATACAGAAATCTCAAAAAATTGTACCCAAGTACCTGTGAGCATTTTCATCACCCTGTTGCAGGATTTTGATTATTGCCGGGGAAAAATATGTCGGGTCTCGTGGACTCAATAAATATAGCAGGACTTTCCTTCCATATTTGTTGTTTATAACAGCGGCTAAATTACCATTCAATTCCTAAGTGTTGGGAGAAAGGCAAAAATTTCTGTTAGCAACAGTTTTTTCCACCCATTTCAGCTTGTTCTTGTTTTTTTGAAGGAAGCCAGTTCTTTTATCCTTATTCAAATCTTACCTGTTCTGACCCCGGCCTGTGAATAGACCAGAACAGAGGCTTGGCTGTTTGCCACTGTTCAATTACTGAGATAACGAATTCTTTGGCTGAGAGCCCAGACAACTCACGTTCAATAGAGTAGCTTTGCAACAACCTTTCACACAAATAGTCCAAACAAGCAGGCTAGAATACACAGATAGTTCAAACGAACACGGCTAGAATATACAGACAGATTTTCTTAGCTATTAATTCGAAAGGTTGTTTCCTGCAAATGTCCCCTCCCAACGCCCCACCTATAAGCTCTCTTGGGAGGGGCCAATCAACAACCACCTGATGCTTAATCATCTCCTGTGAGCCTATCTACGGAGTTGCTGCTTCCGTTTGTCAATCTAGCATCAGGGACAAACTGTCTTTGATCCTCCCCACTGCTCCATGCCTCAGGCGCCTCCTGGTGGCCAACCAGCCTCTCTGGTTACTGCTCTGACTCTGAACATTCTCCAAGGTCTCCCTCATCTTCCAGAGCAGACTCATATGGTTCCTCGCTATCCGAGCCCATCAGCAGCTCAGCCGGATCCTGCTGGGCCACAACACTTACCTATGACTAAATAAGACATTATGCTAATGCATGGTCCTTGCTCCAAATCGTGAACAAGAACTGATTAGCCCTATGTATAGATATAACATCATCACCATTCCTTGCATTTTCTGTTGCTTATACTGCTAAGCATTCCCTCCCCATCACCACATACCCCTTTTTTTCATTTCCAAAGCCATCTTTAGCAACCCTGCAGATATAAGTAGTTATAAAGCTTGTAGATAAATATCAAAGGGCAATGTTGTTTTATTTTGCTGTTCACAAGCCTGGCTCATCAGAAAAAAATGAATCCATCAGAAGTGCAAAGTCAAACTTAAGACGTTTCCCCTATGGCATGATTTCAAAATATTACCAACTGATAATTCCTCCATTTTTTCATCCCCTTTGGGCAACCATATTGATCAATCCAGCTGGCTGTAATTTTTAAATTTAAATCAGATACTCCAAACTTATGCAGATAGTAAGTATTACTAAAAGCATTTCAATAACATGATTAAAGGAGAGAGACATGAAAACAGAGGGCAGTTTCTCTAACAGTCAAGTTTAGTTTCATTTATCATGAAGGTAATGCAATCTTTTCACTCAAAATGACAGCTTTTTCCTTGTAGTTCTGGTAAGGAAGTATAAATATAAAATATAAAAGGTGGGTGGTTTTCCTGCAAGTGTAGAGTCTGGGTGTTTTTGGGTCAACCAAGTGTTGATCTATTGGCAGTGATAGGAATTGATCAAATGGCTTGTCAACTAAGCCTGTTGTTGTGGGCTGAGAGAGAGAGGGTGACTGGCTCAAAGTCATCCATCTATTTTCATGCCTGAGGCAGGACTAGAACTGACAATCTCCTGGCGTCTAGCTTGTGCCTTAACCATTAGACCAAGCTGGCTCTCCAACGTAATGACTATGACAAGTTGACTAAGATAAGACCATTTCTATGAATGTGACAACACTATGGCCCATTAAATCCAGTTTTCAGTAATTTCCCACAATGTCCACATATTATAGCATGCCAAATGCTGTACCTATAAGATGATCTCCTATTTTGAAAACAAATTATTTAGAGAAAAAAAGGGTTTTTAAAAAGATAAATATAGTATTGTTCATAGTCCCTTAAATATATTTGCCTACTGCTCTTTTGCAAACACAACAAATTTTAGTCATCCTCTTCCTTTATCAAAAACTTTTAACTTAGGAATATGAAGACTTAGTCCATTCATTCTTTATTCATGAATGAGCAGAAAAGTCTATACACTCAAATATATCACTTGATAAGCCTTTTGTCTCTTGAGGGTGTCCTTCACTAAATGAGAACTCTGAAGATTTTTCTCTTGCTTTTACTGCCATCCCATCAAAAAATGGAGAAGATATGAGGATATATAAATTCTTCAAGTAAAAGAAGTCCTGGCTTCCCGTTCTGAGCGATTTGATAGATATCAAACTCTCACCACATACAGGACAAGACAGAATTAAACAAAAATCTGAAAAGGTTTGGAGGAAGGTGGGTTAGAGTTTTGCCACCCAAATAAGATATGAGACTGCCTTTCAAACCGAGGTTACTATTATAATACTATTATACTATTATAAGATCTGCGGAGCCATTATTGCAACATGCATCTTTGTTTACGAAGAAAATCCCCAAATCCTAAAGCAGGACGAGCAAAATTAGAATCACGACATAAAGAATGATCCCTTCACACAGCTGTAGCAAATCAGACAACAAAGCATAGGGAAATTGAAACAAAGTGAGCTTAAGTTTCAGGTTTAAGGTAATTGCTTTAGGATATAATGATAATAACCACTAAAAAGTCTTTGGGGAATGCCAAACATGTTGCTAAAACATTTGGACTCTATTATACAACTGTTTCAGACAAAGGACATGTAATGTTAGTCAACAGAAGGCAATGACTATAAGCAATCATGGTTCACTTTCTTCAGTTTACCCAGTCTAATCTTTAAATCGGCTATCCTTTAATTTCATTAGAACAGGTAGGTGCCTCAAAAATCTGTCATCTCACAGCTTATCCATCAGTGGAAAATTCAAGCTCATCAGTTTCAGCATTGAAATCAGGCAGCATCTGTTTCAATTTTAGCCTGGTAGCATCTAGATCAGGGGTCTGCAAAGTTGGCTCTTTTAAGACTGGTGGACTTCAACTCCTAGAATTCCCCAGCCAGCCAGGCTGGCTGGGGAATTCTGGGAGTTGAAGTGCACCAGTCTTAAAAGAGCCAACTTTGCAGACCCCTGATCTAGGTTACTTTGCTAAAGTCAGAAACTAAGTAGGACCAGATTTGGCTAATATTTGGATGAGAGACCACCAATAAATGCCAAGGGTATAGACCTGTGATGGCTAACTTTTTTGTCATTGCATGCCAAAAGTGCATGTGCATGCGACAGTGCACCGGCATCCATAATGCAATGCGTGCACGACAACCCCTGTGCTCCACCCCCCTTTGCATGTGACCACCATCTCTTGCGCATCAGCATGCGACACACACTCCACGCCCTGTTTTGGGCCTACTAGGCCTCCCTGCAGCCTCCTGGGACCAAAAACGGGCCATGGAAGGGGAGGCCCACCGCACACCCGTGCGTGCCTCCCGCCCCCACACATGCATGTGCAACCCCCCGCCCCCATTCATGCACCCATGTCTCCTGCATGCCCCCCGCGCATGCGTGGCAGAGACACGAAAACTAGCTAGTTGGCAGGAGGCACACGCATGCACAGTGGAGCGGAGCTGGGACAATGGCTCGCATACCCGCAGAGAGGGCTCTGTGTGCCACAGGTTTGCCATCACGGGTATAGACTAAGAAATCAACACTCATCCTGAGACAATACTTGTACTGTAGCCAAGAAAACAATACAGTTATGTCACCAGAAGATGAACTCAATTCAATAGTGTCTATATCACTTTTGGCTGAAAAACTCAAATACAGTCATCGCTAAGTGGAGTTCAACAAGCAGGCAGAGAGAGGAATTTAAGCACCATTTCAACTCATACATATTCAAGACATGCATAGCAACAGGGCTATAAAAAGAAAGCTACAACATGGTGTCTCTGAGCTGTTCTAAAAAACTTCTAAAACATCAAAAGTTATTGCCACTTTGACTAAGATGGCCCTTTTAAATGAATTGTTAGACACACACCTGAGCTCTCTCTCTCTCTCTTTCTCTCTCTGCTGCTATATCCTACAAACAGTGTATCTGCTAAGACAGGGGTCTCCAACCTTTGCAACTTTAAGTCTGAAGGACTTCAGCTCCCAGACTTCTCCAGCCAGCTTTGCTGGCTGGAGAATTCTGGGAGCTGAAGTCCTTCAGACTTAAAGTTGCAAAGGTTGGAGACCCCTGTGCTAAGATAACCTTTTAAGTTTTACATTAATACTGTGCTAAGGTAGAATTTTTTAGCTGCTGGGGGATCCAAACAACTAATTATAGAGGGCATAAAGAATGACCTTGAGGGACAGGAGGAAGAATTGCTCAGACAATATGATCATAAAAGGAGAAGCACATTCAGATTTGCAGGATTCTGTTACTAGTTATTATAATAAAAGGAGTCCTGACCTAAATGGCAAGGCTTTCAGAGTCTACTCTACCTTGTTGGGCTGGCAGTAATATATAACCCATAATAGGGGTGGTGGGGGAATAGAACGAATTGCTAGCGATTCATCCATTGCATTCTATCACTGCACAGAGAAGTCCACTTCACGAAAGGATCCTGGCATGAAAGCTCCGTGAAGGCAAAAGAGCAATATGGCAGATCTGCTAAAGATTCCCTTCCCTCAGCACGGTTCCTATTTGGTCATTTGGTCACTTAAGTTGCTAGTTTTATCTTGGTCCTGGACGTGGATATGGGGGAAGGAAGATGGAAAATGGTCTATGGCAGGGGTGTCTAATCTTGGCAATTTTAAGTCTTGTGGATTTGAATTCCCAGAATTCCCTAGCCAGCCATGCTGCCTAGGCAGTGGTGAACATTTTTTTGCCGTCAGTTCTGTGGGTGTGCCTTGGGGTGTGTGGGGGGGGGGGGGGGGAGTGTCATGTGACTGGGTGGGCGTAGCCAATTTTTCCCCACTGTCGGTTTGGGCATGGGGGGGGGGGGGAGCTTCCAATGATTGCACGGCTCATAACTGAGCTGCACGATCCTCAAACCCCCCTTTTTTTTACTATCTGTTTGCAGAACCCAGGACAATCGTCCCTATCGGTTTGGTGGAACCGGGCCGAACTGGGAGGATTTCACCCCTGTGCCTAGAAAATTCTAGGAGCTGAAGTCCACAATTCTTAAAGTTGTCAAGCGTGGACAGCCTGGTCTATGGAGAAAAAATCCTAAGCATTTGTCTCATATGCTGTGTTTGCCTTCAGTCATCTCTTTTTATCTCAAGACATACAGGAAAGCATTTTATACAACCCCAATGTTTTAACCCAATGCATAATCCTTCACTGGTACACTGATATACAGTTTCAACATTTCTACCACAAAAGAAAGAGTAATGGATAAATGGAAATAAAACTTTGGTACTCTTTCACCAAAGAAGCCAACCGCCCTAACAATAAGTTGGATAATTCATTTTTTCATTTTAAACAACAAAATGGATGCAGGTAGTCCTCGACTTACAACAGTTCATTTAGTGACCATTCAAAGTTGCAACAGCACTGAAAAACGTGACTTCGGACTATTTCTCAGTTATGACCTTTCCAGCATCCCCATGATCATGTGATCAAAATTCGGATGTTTGGAAACTGTTTCATATTTATGACGGCTGCAGTGTCCCGGGGTCACATGATCACCTTCTGCAACATTCTGACAAGCAAAGTCAGTGGGGAAACCGGATTCACTCAACAGCCGGGTTACTAAGTTACCATCCGTAGTGATTCACTTAACAACTATGGCAAGAAAGTGGTAAAATGGGGCAAAACTCATTCAACAAATGTCTCATTTAACAATAGAAATTTCGGATTCAATTGTGGTTGTAAGTTGAGGGCTACCTGCAGTGTATAATCTTTGTATAAAACCAGTGGAATTTCCTACATTACTTATATTATTCTGCTAGCACACGGGTCTGCTAAGTCGGCTCTTTTAAGACTGGTGGACTTCAACTCCCAGAGTTGAATTCTGGGAGTTGAAGTCCACCAGTCTTAAAAGAGCCGACTTTGCAGACCCGTGTGCTAGGTGAATGATTAAAAATGTAGATTGGAAATCGTATTTACTTACAGATATAATCAATTGTTTCACAAGTTTGGTATCATCAATGCAGTCAAATGCTGCCAGCAAAACCAAATGTGAAAATTCACCCTGTAATAGGAGGAGAAAAATCACAAGTATAAGACACAAGCCAAAACAATTCGTGAACACTAGCTCCTAGTTATCCAAAGTGATTATTCACCTTATTTCTGATGTTAACACTTTTTTTGCTAAAATATTTAAACAAGATTCTTCTTCAAATCCAAAAACAACAACAATCCAACCCACCAAAATATCGAACTTCTCAAATGTGATATATAAAACTAATCTTCAATACCCACTTACTTAAAACTAGGCAGTGAACTCTGTGAGACTTATTCCTCAGTAAATTTGCTAATGATTATCTATCTGGATTCTATTTTTATTAAAAAAAATATTAATATGTTTCATAACTGAACAAATTCTATACATTTCCTGCCATGGAATTTCTTTCAGGTTTATCAACATTTATTAAAATTCTTCTTTAAACATGTGTATTAATGATATTTACATATATGTAATTCAATTACAAACATAATTGTCACTATTAATTTTTTCTGAATTCATATTAGGCTAAAGCAGTATTCCAGAAATGAGATTGTGAGGTTGAAACCCTAAACTTCCAATGAAGGAAACACCACTGAGTAGTTTACTTCTAAGTAAGCATGAATTAGGATTGCACTGTATGTGGTTACAATAGGACACATTCAAAATACTCACTGTAGCTATTTTTTCAACATACGTCTTCATTGTTTTCACAATCACTTTTCGGTCCTAAATAGTGTGAAAGAATAGTGAGAAGCTTCACACTTTAAAATACATGTAATATAACATGCTATGAAAACAGGCTGCCGACTTTTAAAAAAAGTACTCTCACAATAAATCAAATGCAATATTTAGGGATCCACATCTGGATTAGAGATAGAAAGACATCCACAAGAGCAGTTGGAAACCATCTTTGCACTGTGAAATAAGCAGCTAATCTCTGCCTCTTTCAACCCTCAAATCACTATATGAAGTGAAATACATATAATGCTTCATGTTCCACATTTTACTCTCTGTCTGTCTGTATAGCAGTTATGCAAGCTTAGGTTAAGACTGTAAGGAAGTAAATTACTCTTTCCTCCAAACTGCCCAGAACTGTAAAATTAGCAAATAGCATAAGCATTTTCCTTTCTTTCTTAATTTCTGCTTGTCTTTTTTCCTACTTTTTCTTAATGTTATATGTTTAATGGTTTTCTTTATGTTTGCATATTAAAGAAATACCAAAACAAACTTACTTCCATTAAACCAGGGTTTCCCAACCTTAAAAACTCTAAGACATTTGTACTTCCACTATCAGAATTCCCGAGCTAGCCATGGCTGGCTAGGGAATTCTGGGAGTTGAAGTCCACCAGACTTAAAAGCCGTCAAAGTTGGGAAACCCTGCATTAAACAAAATATACAATCATATGCATATCTACTGTGATTCAATCTATATCTTCAGATAAGTTGAAGTTGGTAGTATAACGTATCCAACCCCTAAACTACACACTCAATTTATCCTTATTGGTGCTTCTCAAAAACTAATCCCAATAAAATGCCATGGATGTTTCTCTATTTGAAACAGTTGTCAAAATACACTGTGTTTTTGATTGCTGCATCTGAGACAACCAACACACACCAATCCATAGTGCAAGACTTTTGACCCAAACAAGCTCCTTCACGCACAATACCTTGGGAGTCCCATGCCACAAGCAATGCATGGCTACTCTGGCGCCATCATGGGTGTGTGCCAAGTAAACGACAGCTTCCCTAATTGCTTCAATCATTTCCTAGAGACAGAGAACATAGTTTTAGGGAACAGTTTTAAGAACCCACCATTGTCTCCAGCAAATAAAACTTACTTAATCTTCACTGCTTTCTCTCACAACAACACTGGCAATTGGTTTAGATATTAAGCAATCTGTATTGTTTCCTCTACACCAGGGGTCCCCAACCTTTTTTGCACCAGGGACCGGTTTCATTTTAAAGAAAGTTTTGCGGACCGGCTGAGTGACTCAGCAGTCATGTGACTGGGTGGGTGTGGCCAACTTGGAAAATGTGAAACTCACTTAACAATGGTCTTGGTTAATAACCAAACTTTTGGACTCAATTGTGGTCATAAGTTATTTCTTTCTTTTTCTTTCTTTCTTTCTTTCTTTCTTTTTCTTTCTCTTTCTCTTTCTTTCTCTCTTTCTCTCTCACTTTCTTTGTCTTTCTTTCTCTTTCCCTCTTTCTCTCTCTTTCTTTCCCCCTTTCTCTCTCTTTCTTTCTCTTTTCTTTCCCTTTCTTTCTTTCTTTCTTTCTTTCTCTCTTTCTTTCTCTTTCTCTTTCTCTCTTTTTCTCTTTTTTTCTTTCTCTCTCTTTTTTCTCTTTCCTTTCTGTCTCTCTTTCTTTCTCTTTCTCTCTGTCTGTCTTTCTTTCTCTCTCCCAGTTTTTTCTTTCTTTCTTTTTCTTTCTCTCTATCTCTGTCTCTCTCTCCTTTGTCTGCCCATCTATCACTATGTGTGTGTGTGTGTGTGTCTGTCTCGCATTCATCCACTTAAATCACTCATTCTTTGTCTCTCTTTCTCTCCCTCCCTCTCTCTGTCTCTGTGTGTGTCTGTCACTCTCTGATTCCCCCCTCCCTCCCTGTCTCTCTCTGTCTGTGCCTCTGTCTGTCTGTCGTCGTCCCCGCCCCGCCCCCACCCCCCGCGGAGCCTCCTCAGCCCGGTTCACTCGCCTTAGCCTGCCCCGGCTGCCCGGCCGCCCGCCGTGCTTGGTCGCTCGTTCGCTCGCTCGCTCAGGCTCCTTCCAGGAGCTAAGAAGCCTCTGTGTGTGTGTGTGAGAGAGAGAGAGAGAGAGAGGGGAACGGCAGCCCCTGGAAACGACGAGTGGTCAGCATGCCGGCTGTGGAGGGAGGGAGGGGGAGGGAGGAAGGGAATCGCGCGCTCTGCCCAGGGGGCTGCCCCCTCCTCCCTCCTCCTCTCCGGCCATGCGGCCCGGTACTTACCAAGCCACGGACCGGCACCGGTCCGCGGCCCGGGGGTTGGGGACCCCTGCTCTACACCCCTTATATAATAGCCCTGTTCCTAACCTCGAATCAATGTCTGCTTTCTAAAAGAAAGGTTTAACTTGGTGTGGAATCTGTTAACTCTTAACTTACAAATTATTTCAGGCTTCTGGGATCTGCATCGCATTTTAGCACATAGCAACTAAGTTGTATTAACAAAAACATGCACGAAGAAAGAATTTCATTTATTTGCAAATATGACAAGGAAAGAAAACCCTTCATTCAATTTAATGTAAGGTGATTGGCTTACATTTCAATTATAAGTGCAGAATGCGGCCGCGCGGAGGATCTTGGGAGTTTCAAAATACTCCCATATAACACCTCTCCTGCGCGAGCTGCACTGACTGCCGGTAACCTTTCGGGTGCGTTTCAAGGTTTTAGTGACCATCTTTAAAGCGCTCCATGGCAGTGGGCCTGGTTACTTGCAGGACCGCCTTCTACCGCATACCTCCACTCGACCTGTCCGCTCTCACAGGGAGGGCTTCCTTAGGGTGCCGTCCACTGGACAATGCCGGCTGGCGACGCCCAGGGGAAGAGCCTTCTCTGTGGCAGGCCCCGCCCTTTGGAATGACCTCCCCCCCAGACCTCCGTACTATCACCGACCTTCGCCTCTTCCACCGGACTTTAAAAACCTATTTCTTCCATATGGCCGGCCTGGCATAGCTGCTACAACCATATTTTTATTAGAGCTGGTTTTAAATTAATAGTTTTCTCTTTTTAGCACGGGTTAAACTGTTTAATTGTAGTTTTAAATTTTGTAGATTTTATTGTTTGTATTTTTGGTTTTTAAGTTCCTGTGCGCCACCCTGAGTCCCTTTGTGGGAAATAAGGCAGGATAGAAATTTAATAAAAGTTAAAAAAGTTAAAAAGGTAAGTGACTAGCTGTGCCAGAAAGTAGAAGAAGATATACAACCCACTGAAAGAAGTGCAAATGAACACTCTGAGGGGCAGTGAGGCTGCCAGACCTGATTCAGCAAGCAAAGCTGCATAAAGTCAAACCAGAATATCCTTGGCTGGACTGGATTATTTCATCATTGCTGCTATTATTGGAAAGCCCAAACAGAAAAAAAAAAACACTAAGTATCTGGTATGTCATTTAACTCTATTGAACATAAAAACAATGTATGAATGTAATGAAATAAACCTAGTTTAATGAATAATGAATAAATACTTACAGATTTCTGTTTAGGGACAGCATAAGTAAAAAAGTCCAAAAAAACTTTATGTACCAACGAATGCTTTATTACAGCTTCTCTGTAAGGAGGAAAGGAAGACAATAAAAAAAGAGAACTCTGTATTTACCTGATGTGAAATATTTGCAATAACACAAAGAATGCCATTTGCCACATATTTTCATTTGCGGCTGGATCAAGATAGGATCTAACCAAGCTGGAAGCAGAAATTGTCTATCCATTTGTTGGAGGAGGGGGGGGGGCAGACAAAGACATAGTAGGTGTAAGAATTTGAGGTTTCTAAGGATGGGAGAAAATCCCATAAAGTTAACAGGTTATCATTAGATCTCTACACCATAATGAAAGTATCCTGCTGTTATTAGTAAAATGGATTTAAGGAAAATCCCTTAAAACAGAATTTCAAGTCAAGCATCCAAGCAACCTGACATTTGCTCTTACTTTTGAGCCATTGGGGTAAGGATCTGTTTCATCTCATCCATAATGGCTTCTCGCTTTTCAGGCTGAATCTCTAGCACTTTACCCAAGGTTGTTTGATCTGCTGTCTGAAACAAGATAGAAAAATGTATAGAACCAAACGACAAAGCAAACAAAAGATTTTAACATAACTTATCCCAAATGCTCACTTGTAGTCAGCTATGGCTTAATCTGGCACTCTGACTTTGCTGGATTAATTCAAAGATTCTAGGTCCATGATGGTGGCACGCAGATCCATTTGTTAGGGCATGCAAGGCGTTGCCCTGTCAGCTCCAGTGTGCATTTGACTTCAGCCTTTGTTTTCACCATCCAGAGCGCGAAAAACAGCCCTATGGGCAAACCGGAAGCTCGGGAATGGCGACTTCTGGTTTACCAGTAGGGTCATTTTTTGCCTTCCGGAGGCTTCAGAGTGCCTCCGGGGCAGGGGGTGGGAGGGAAGCTGTTTTCGCCCTTCCCAGATTCCTAGAAAGTCTCTGGAGTCTGGGAGGATGAAAAACGGGTCCATCACAAACCAAAAGCGGGAGGGGGGGAGGGCAGGGGGTCACAAACATATGCGTGGGGGTTGCACGCATAGCATTATGGGTGTGGGCACGCTCACGCATGACTCCCCTGCGCTCTCCCCGCTTTTGGCACGCAATCTGAAAAAGGTTAGCCATCACTGCTCTAGGTCTAGGACCTCAGGCAAAACAAAGCAGGTTTAAGATTGAAAAGATAACTAGGAACAGCTACAAACATAACACCTGAAATAAATGTAATACAAGGGTTCTTGAAACTGAACACCTGGAAAAGCTTCTATTTACTATGGAGTGCCCAACCTAACCTCAAATTGGATACCACAGAACAAAGACACTCTGAACTGGCTCTCTGAAACAAACGTGAGGCTCATATATGAGCATAAGAACATAAGAACATAAGAAGAGCCTTGCTGGAACAGGCCACAGCCCATCCGGTCCAGCATTCTGTCTCACACAGTGGCTCACCATTTGCTTCAGGGTATTCCCAAGCAGATGTCTTCACCTGCTTATGATTCCCTGCAAATGGCATTGAGAGATATCTTGCCTATCTCTCCAACCCGGAGGGTGTCCTTAGGCATCCATAATGATAGCCATGGATACCCTTGTTCTCCATGAACTCGTCTAATCCTTTCTTAAAGGGGTCGAGGCTGACAACTGTCACCACTTCTTCTGGCAGGGAGTTCCATAGACCAGTGATCCTCTGGGTGAAAAAGTACTTCCTCTTATTTGTTTGAGGTCTAGCTTCCAAAGGTTTCATGGAGTGCCCCCTAGTTCTAGTGTTGTGCGATAGGGAAAACAGTTTTTCCTTTTCTACTTTGTCCACACCGTGCATGATTTTATAGACTTCAATCAGGTCACCTCTCAGGTGCCGTCGTTCTAGAGTGAGGAGGCCCAGCCGTTGCAGCCTCAGATGGTAAAGAAGGTGTTCCAGCCCCCTAATCATTCTGGTTGCCCTCCTCTGCACCTTTTCCATTTCCATAATTTCCTTCTGAAGGTATGGTGACCAGAACTGTACACAATACTCCAGATGGGGCCTCACCATAGATTTATAAAGAGGCAAAATGACACTTGCTGACTTATTTTCTCTACCCTTCCTAATGATCCCTAGCAATGAGTTTGCTTTTTTCACTGCTGCGGCACACTGGGTTGATACCTTCATTGAGCTGTCTACCAGGACACCAAGGTCCCTTTCCTGATATGATATGTATTCATAGCCTACTTGATCCAATAAACCTTATACCACAATAAGTCTATGAGCCTGAAAGGCATCTATAAAAATACTTGCTTCAAAAAAATTAACATGAGTGTCCCTCAAGAAATCTATATAAATAAAAATGTAAAATAGTTTGTACGAATCCACTAATCTCAAAAAGTACTGGACCGATTTATACCAAACTTTCACACAATGTTGACAAGGACTTCTGATAATAGAATAGCAAATCATTTTGTGCCTAGCACACGTGTATCATGTGCAAGGCAGGCACAAATAAACGTTACTCACTGAACACGGTTTAAGCTCCGTGTAACTCCTCCCATCCGGCTGTACGTCATGGACACGTAACGGCAGAAAACCGCCTTGAAGGAACGTTGCCAGGGGCAACGTGGAAAGCAACACATGCGCCTCCGTCTGCCTGCAGCCCCTCTCTTCCACACACACACGCACGCGCACACGCACGCAGGGCCACAGGATCAGAAGCGTCCGAGCCCCGTGTGGTAGTCGCCTGGCGGGCGTGTCGGGCGGGGCAGCCGGCTGCCTCTCCACTAGCTGTCTCCGAGGGCCACCGAGGTGCACTTTCCGGAGCCGTTGGAGAGAGCTGGTGGGGGCATGGCCGGCTGTCCTGCCTGCGGTGCGCCTGCCGGGCGGCGGGAGCTGCGTGTCGCGGGGCTCGGGGGCGGCGGCGGCGCGGGGCTGATGGGGGTGGGCATGCGGCGCCCGGACGGCCACGCTCACTGTGGGAGGAGGCAGCCCTAGACTCCTCAGCCCGATATGCCGGCCTTTTCGCTGCTTGCGGAGGGGGGGGGGGAGACTGATACACAGAGAGACAGAGAGGGAGGGAGAGACGAACAGAGAGATAATGAATGAGAGAGATCGACAGGCACACACACAGTGACAGAGAGAAAGGGAGGGGAGAGAGACAGACACACAGAGAGAATGAGTGAGGGAAAGATAGACAGGCAATCATACGCAGAGTGACAGAGATGGGGGAGGAAGGAGAGAGAGCGAGAGAGAGACAGAGAGAATGACAGAGAAAGACAGAGAAGAAAGGAGGAACAGAGGGACAAAGACTAATGACTTTGCCCACCACTGTGTTAGGCACAAGGGAGGGAGGGAGGGAGGGGGGGCCTGGAGGGGGTTGACTGAGGGGGGTGGTCTAGGGAGGGGAGGGCTATTTATTTAGGTAGAGGAATATATAGAGAAGAAGAAATACAGTAGGTAGTTAGGTAAGTAGAGGGATAAACGAGAGGGATGAATACAGCAGGTACAGGTAGATAGGTACAGGTATATAGAGATACATACAGTAGGTAGGTAGGTAGAGGGAGAGAGGGAAGAATACAGTAGGTAGGTAGGTAGGTTAGGTAGGTAGGTAGGTAGAGGGATAGATAGTGGGAGAAATACAGTAGGTAGGTAGGTAGGTAGGTAAGTACAGGGATAGATAGGGAGAAATACAATAGGTAGGTAGGGGGATAGATAGATAGGGAGAAACACAGTAGGTAGGTAGGTAGGTAGATAGAGGGATAGATAGGGAGAAATACAATAGGTAGGTAGGTAGATAGAGGGATAGATAGGGAGAAATACAGTAGGTAGGTAGGTTGGGGGTTATACAGTGGTTGTGTGTATGTGTGCAGATTGGTTGGCCATTTAACCAGACTGGGCCACAGCAACGCGTGGCCGGGTATAGCTAGTTAGTTATAAAATATTGAAGAATATTGTTCTTGAAGAATATGATAAACATAACGGCACATATGTAATACCTTCAACAATACCTCCTTAACTGTTAATACCCTTTTATAGAATACTACCTGTACCCGCCACGCATTGCTGTGGCCAAATTTGGTTAAATGAATAAGTTTCCCCTCATAGACCCTCTCAGCGACCCCCTTCCTTCTCTGCCTCGGTTTCCCCTCCCTCTACCTACCTACCTACCTACCTACTGTATTTCTCCCTCTCTATCCACCTACCTACCTACCTACCTCCTGTATTTCTCCCTTTCTCTCTCTCTCTCTCTCTCTCTACCTACCTACCTACCTACCTCCTGTATTTCTCCCTCTCTCTCCCTCTACCTACCTACCTGCCTCCTGCATTTCTCCCTCTCTCTCTATCCCTATCTCTCCCTCTACCTACCTACCTACCTCCTATATTTCTCCCTCTCTCTCTCCCTCTACCTACCTACCTACCTCCTGTATTTCTCCCTCTCTCTCCCTCTACCTACCTACCTCCTGTATTTCTCCCTCTCTCTATCCCTATCCCTCTCTCTCCCCCTACCTACCTACCTCCTGTATTTCTCCCTCTCTCTCTCTATCCCTCTACCTACCTAACTACCTACCTATTGTTGGCGGCGGGAGCAGGGGAGGCCGGGAAGCAGCGGGGCAGCAGCAGCGGCGGGGTGCGGCGGGGGGAGAAGCAGTGCGGGGGGGGCAGTGGCAGGGGGAGCAGCAGTGTGGCGGGAGGGCAGCGGCGGGGGAGGAGAGAGAGGCTGCTGAGGAGGCGACCGTCACAGATATGACGCAGACCACGTGTGCAAGTGACATGAGCTGAAAAGCGGCCAGGTGGGAGGGGCCGCGAAGGGGAGGGGGGCAAGTGAGCGAGTGAGAAGAGCTGCAGTTGTACATTTGTGTGGCGTGCACCTGGCACTGGTGTGCCATCCACACAATCTGTACGTATCATTGGTGCTGCACTTGTAAGGAGCGTTGTGTGAAAATTTGGTGGCGATTGGTGCAGTAGTTTCTGAGATTAGAGGTTTTGAACAAACTCATAGTTAACTTTTTATTTATATAGATATCTAACAAAATTTCCAAAATTTCTGTTAGTGTACTTTCTTTTTAGTACTTACTATTTAAAAAATATTTCCCAATCTTACTTTAATGTAAATATTCTGATAAAACAGATTGCGGTGTAATGGAATTTATCGTTTTAAGTTTAAAAAAAGTTTGAAGTACAACACTTCAATTATAAGTTTTTTATCTTTTTAAATTAAAATTACATATGAATGTTAGCCATCTGCTCACTTGCAACAATTTATAACCCATGCTCTACAAAATACGTTTTCTGCCAAGACAGGTTAGATTCCAAAATGTTATATCAAGGAGCTTAAAATACACAAAAACGAAGAGCTATTGAAATCAACATTCAGAACAAACAACATGTTAAATTCCAAATTTCTGATATGGTCATCCTTGGTTGCATTTATTTGAATAACTACTATTTTGAATGCATTTATTTTAATGAAGTTAAAGGTTAATTAAATATTAAAAGATATCCTTTGTTTTCACAGCTGCAAAATAAGCTTCATAATTCCGAGATGTGGAATCTTTACTGCCCAAATATTTTTTGGTTTCTTGGGTTCCTAAACGCTGGTCTTGACTCCTGGTAATTGTAGGGAGTTTTCATGGAAACATTTGCCAAAGCCTCAAGGAAAGTCATCTATAGGTAGTCCTCGATTTACAACAGTTCATTTAGTGACTGTTCAAAGTTGCAACAGCACCGAAAAAAGTGACTTATGACCATTTATGGCGGTTGCAGTGTCCCAGTGTCATGTGATCACCTTTTGACTAGCAAACTCCATGGGGAAGCCTGATTCACTTAACAACCATGTTACTCATTTAACAACTCTTAACGAACATGGCAGGAAAAATCGTAAAATGGGGCAAAACTCATTTAACAAATGTCTCCCTTAGCAACATAAATTTTGGACTCAATTGTGGTCGTAAGGTGAGGACTACCTGTATTTGCCTTTGTGCTAAAGGCAGGGCTAGAACTCACTGTCTCCCAGTTTCTAACCTAGCGCCTGGGACTAATCTACCAAACTGCCAATTGCAATGCAACAATATTTGAAAGATTACAGGTTTTTGCATCCTTGCACTTTATATTTCTTTGGTTTTAAAAAAAAAGGGCAAAAATCCTGCAGCTTCAAAGACTATTCCACCCAAGGAAAAATTGAAGCTTTATGAGAGAAGCTAATGGTACATATGCCCCAAAGAATATGTATCTCTGTGTAGATCTACAGAGGTGTCTTGGAACTAATTTTTCCCCCTGACTTGCCTGCCCTTCCTTTTCCCTCATAACTCAAAAGTCATTTCGGGTGTTGGATAAGGTGACCAGATTTTAACATTGGTAAAGTGGGACACCATTGACGGGGGTGGGGGGTGGTTTCTTGATTAAAAATTTGGTATATGGAGCAACAAAAATTTTGGCTCAATTGTGGTCATAACTTCCTTTCTTCCTTCCTTCTTTCTTTCTTTCTCTCTTTTTCTTTCTCTCTCTCTCTCTCTGTCTCTCTCTCCTCCCTCCGCCCATCTGTCACTGTGTGTGTGTGTGTGTGTCTGTCTGTCTGTCATTCACTCACTTAATCACTCATTCTGTGTCTCTATCTTCCTCTCCCTCCCTGTCTCTCCCTGTGTCTGTCACTCTGATTCCTTCCCTGCCTCCCATTTAATCCCTCCCTCTATCATTCTCTCTCTGTGCCGCTCTGTCTCTCTCCCTCCCTCCCTCCCTCCCCATCTGTCTCTCTCTCTCTCTGTACTGTGTGTCTGTCAGTCTCTCTCTGATTCCCTCCCTCCCTTTCTCTCTCTGTCTGTCTGTCTCTCCCCCTAACCCCTCCCCAGGAGCCTCTTCAGCCCCTGGGAAGCGCTCTGGCTGTCCCAAGGCAAAAGAGGCAGCTGTAGCCTCCCCAGCTAGCATGCCAGCCACTTGTCTGCAGGGGGAGAGAGGGAACAGATCGCCGGTGGGTGAGCCAGTGGAGCGGGCAGGCAGGGAATGTTGCTGGGCGTCGCCGCAGCGCCCTGCCTGCCCGCCCCGGCACCCAGTTCCCTCCTTCCCACTATGGAGCCTCTTCAGCCCCTGCAGAAGCAGACGAGTGGCCGGCATGCTGGCTTGGGAGGCTACGGCTGCCTCCTTGGCCGTGGGGCAGCTGTAGCGCGTCACCGGAGCCCAATGAGTCCTGCCATCGACGAGGGTGGAGGAAGAGTCACACTCAAGGGGTCAAAGAGCCGCTTGTGGGTCGCGAGCCGCAGTTTGCCGACCACTGCCCTAGCTTGTCGTGCATTCTTTCTAAAAATTGGGACTTTTTAAAAACGCCGCGGGACAAATTGATAAAAATCGGGACTGTCCTGCAAAAAGCAGGTTGTCTGGTCACCTTAGTGTTGGATAACACAAAGAAAAGCTCAAAATTTTTCCGAAGAAAAAAAGTGTATCAATAATCACCTTATAGACATGGAATGTATTGCCATAAAGCTCCTCCGTCAACATGTTGCGCTGCTCGAGAATGGCTTTATCATTGTAGGCGTATTCCACCACTGTGGATGCTTCGGCATGCCGTAGCATCTTTTTAACCTCACCTTTAAAGCTTTTGATTATTTCCGCAATTTGTGGTTTTGTTCTATTTCAAAAATAAATAAGAGTGGATCAAGAGAAAATAGGGACAAAGGAAAATCAACCAAGGGTTTTAACTCAAGAATGAGCTACTTTTTCAGTCAGGAAAATCCATTATTTCCAACTCAACCATGGCTCCTGGGGTCACAGGGATCATATATAGTGATGATATACTACCATCTAGAACTGTGGCTGACATGTTTCGGTCCTTTTTTCCCCTACTCTTCCCCATACATTTGGGGAGGGGATTAAAGGCCACTGTTGGGGAACCTCATCAGTTTTAAGACATGCATACCAAATTTTAGGCAGGATTGGAATTGGACTTTTACACTAAGCTGAATTTATAAGGAACCTATAAATGGTTTTGTCAAAGTTACTTTGCACATCGTTCATCCTCAATAAAAAATGGCATTCCACTCGGAGTTATTTTAGCAAAGAAACTCATATTTAGATAAAGCAAAGGAGGCATCAGAAAAAAAGTACAAAAAAAAAGACCTTACTAAATTATTTCTGAGAAGTCAAATTTCATAAAAATGACAGTGATAGAATAGAATAACAGAGTTGGAAAGGACCCTGGAGGTCTTCTAGTCCAAACCCCTGCCTAGGCAGGAAACCCTATATCCATGATGGCGAACCTATGGCATGGGTGCCACAGGTGGCACACGGAGCCATTTGTTAGGGCACGCGAGGCTAAATTACCCTGTCAGCTCCAGCGCGCATGTCCAGCTGACTTCAGCCTTCTTTTGAGACCATTTTTCACCCTCTGGAGGCTTCCCTGAAGGCTCCGGAGGGCAAAAAATGACCCTACAAGCAAACCAGAAGGGGAAAGTGCACACGTGTGTGGCACGCCCACACACAACCCCTCCTGCACTCCCCCCATTTTTGGCATGCGAGCCAAAAAAGGTTCGCCATCACTGCCCTACACCATTTCAGACAAACGTGTTATCCAACATTTCCAGTGTTGGAGCATTCACAACTTCTGGAGGCAAGCTGTTCCACAACTTTCTGAAGCACATTTATGAACGTGGTGGAATCATAAAACGGTTCCATTTACATTTTTATTTTTCAAAGCCCCTTTTAACACTTTCGACAACAACAACAGGACATAATTTTGGAGTTACACATGGACACATGTGAGCGGACGGCCAAAAAAGCAGCTTTGGAACAGCTGTGCGTATCTGAAAATAGAAGTGCTTTAAAAATGAAAAAGAACTATTTCATAAATGTGTCCATGTGTTCCAAATCGCTTTCCAAGGATTTGCCCAACCTTCTTAAGCTTTGCCGTAGAATTACTGTTACAAAAGCAAAAGGTATGGCTAATTCATTCAATTATTACCAACTTGGAATATGAATAACTTTAATTTTCAAAAGAGAGCTACATATTGCTAGCATTTTTGCCATGTTTTGCCAAAAGTCAGCAGAATAATTTTTGTTACCTTATTACTTTCAGTTCCTTGTATCTTCAATAACAGGTTTTTTTTTTTCATTGCTGGGATATCTAGTCTAATTAGGCATATTTTTTGAATTTTTTTTACATTTACTATTTTGGGATTCTAACATCTTTTTGAAAAATGAAGATCCAGTCAGTGAGACCCACTTCTCTATTCTTTCACTTATTAATCTGTTTCATGGTTTAAAATGATTTTTTTCAAAAGCTTGAATAACCCTATTTAGAACAGCCCTTCTCTTGTGTAATTTTTAGGGAGATTTTTGTACAGAAAAGGTTACTTTTTGTACAGCAATAGTTATCCTTATATATTCCACTCATCGTTCTAAAGAAAAGTGTTTCAGAACCCATTTTTTTAATTTTTCCAATTCAAACAAAACAGGAAGAAAACAAGCACTGTTTCTCTTTAGTCAACTATGAGGTTATGCAGGAATGAAGTATATGGATGCACTGAATACTTACCCATACATGAGAAGTTTCTTCACAATGTTCCTAGAATACTTCGACTTACTTAATTCTGTGAAGCTTTCTGTGGGACAAAAAACCATAGTGAGAAACTGACCCCATTACCGTATTTTTCGGAGTATAAGACGCACCTTCTTCCCTCAAAAAAGTCTGGATGCATCTTATACAAGGAATACAGCATTTTTTGCCTCCTGAAACCCTTTGCAAAAATGGCTGTGCATAGCCTTTAGGAGGTTTCAGAGTGCTCCTGCGGGCTGGGGAGGGCAAAAATGAGTGGAAAATGGGCTGTTTTGGGGAGCTCTGCAGAGTGCAAAAACTTTTTTTTTAAACTAGCCGTTCCCGGTCACGCGTTGCTGTGGCCCAGTCTGGTTAAATGGCCAACCAATCTATGTGTATCTCTACCCCTGCACACAAACACGTACACACAACCACCGGATAACCCCCAACCTACCTACCTACCGTATTTCTCTCTCTCTCCCTCTACCTACCTACTGTATTTCTCCTTGAATCTTATGGACAGAGTATTTTATGTCATAAAGGATGACATAATACCTCTTCTCTCTGTATCCATCTACCTACCTTTTTTACAAAATTTTACATTTCCGTTGCGTGTTCCTGGCACTGGTATGATCTCTACACAATCAATATATATATATATCATTGGTGCCGTACTTGAAAGGAACGTTGTATGAAAATTTGGAAGCGATCGGTGCAGTACTTTCGGAGATTAGCGGTTTTGAACAAACCCGTTACATTTTTATTTATATAGAAGATAGAAGATTTGCCTCTTCAAAACCTTTTTGCGTCTTATACTCTGAAAAATACGGTAAGTATTCTAGAGGCCGACATGGACTCTTTGAGGAAGTGTTACCTTTTAATTCTTCAAATACTTCTTGCCTTTGTTCTTCACTGCCAAATTGAATGTAACACTGAATGACACGTGTGGAATCATGAGCAAATGCCATCTGAGGAGAGAGAAACTTAACATGTCATTTAGGTAGCATTTTATTTGGTGGATCTTGCTGCTTTTTAAATATTTAGCAAGAATGTAAATAGATTACTACAGCTGGTGACGTTATAAAGAAATACAATAACCTAGGGTCCAAAATCAAATTGCCTAAGAGTACCAAGAATCGTATGGCCTTCCAAAAAAAAATAAAACTAATCTGAAACATATTTCTTCAATAATTTTCACTTCTGAAAGATTTGGAATGCCAAGCAGTTCTTACTAATTGTTACCTTTCTAATGATCTCATTGTATTTTAGCATCTTACACATTTTATTCCCTCCTAAGTCTCAGGAGGTATTTACAGGTAGTCCTTGACTTACAACCACAACTGAGCCCAACATTTATGTTGCTAAATGAGACATTTGTTTCATGTGCATGCTGCTCCATTTTATGACCCTTCTTGCCACAGTTGATAAATGAAACTAGTTTCCCTATTGACTTTGCTTGTCAGAAGGTCGCAAAAAGGGACTACGTGGCCCCAGGACACTGCAATCGTCATAAATACGAGTCAGCCTTTCTTAAAAAACATTCCTCAATCCTGGAGGACGAAAATGGGGGAGCGAGAGGGGCCATGGCTCGGCCCACTGGCGGGAAGGAAGAAGAAGACACAATAGCCAAAAGACTCAGATCACAAAAATGATTTTTTCCCCTTTATATATTGTAATTCCTAAACGGATGTAAACAGGTATAAATGATTGAATGCATGAAATTTATGATATGATATGTATATATCTCTTTCCACCTTATACTGAAAAAAATTTTGTATGAAGTCTCGGAGGCAGCCACCACCTCCGACATGGAAGCCCTAAAACATTTCTTCTATATCCTACATACCCTTTTCCTTGTTATAAATTTGTAAAAACCAATAAAAATTGTTGTTTGACCATAAATACGAGTCAGCTGCCAAACATCTGTAGTTTGATCATGTGGCCATGGGGATGGTGCCACAGTTGTGTGAAAAACAGTCATGTCCCTTTTTTCAGTGCTGTTGTAACCCCAAGTGGTCACTAAATGAACTGTTATAAATCGAGGACTAACTGTAATTATTTCAATTTATATGGCCACCCATCGTACAATCATAACTCTGGGTAGCTAGTGATAGTTATCTGTCTATATAGGATAATAAATTATGGCAAGTTTATGCCAAAAAAAAAAGAAGGAAATGAGAGCATCCAAATTTCAGCTTTGTCTCCTATGGAGAAAAGTAATGTATTTGAATAAACTTGTTCACTATTCACATATTCACTATTCAGCAATTTGTCAATTGCACTGCATCTACTGTATTTCAAAATATATACATGTTTTATATTTCTTACATCTTTAATTTTTCCATGAAGTAACTTCTGAAGATCACTCAACAGCTTCTTGCGTTTTTCCTTGTCACAGTTTTTTCTACAATTGCACCCAGGAGTAAACCAATAGTTTATTATTTTTGTTTTGACAGTTAAACTGTTCTAATTATCTGTTAGCACTCTTAAACTATGAGGACAAATGTATTTACAACAGCATATGGATTAGATCAACTAGGTACACAATAATATCACCGAATAACTTATGAGTTGAGTCTTTTGGGCATCAATTTATCTCATTCTCCATTTTATTTTCTTTATAAGATTCATTCTATCTGTCCATTCATCCATCCATCCATCTATCCATACATCCACCAAGTCCTTAATTTTGCAGAGATGATCTTTGACTGTTCAGAAAGATCACCTCCACCCAAAAACTAAGTAAATTTCTGCACTGAAGAAAAACACTAATAAGACATTAGGTTATTGACTATACAACTGTAGCATTGATGATTACCGCCGTAGAGCTTCCCAAATCTGTTTTCCTTTAATAATTATGTCATAATTGGTCTTCTCATTCAGCTGACGGTTCTGTTTTAGCTCCTTCTTTTTCTTCTTGATGTCAGCCCACTTAGGCTTTTTAGGTTGGGAGCCTAATGATAAACAAAATGTAGTTTTAGAGGAGGTTAATGTGTAGTGAATACCATGTGTACTAATTAATACTGCACCAAATGTTTAGAGTTATGTTTTTCTGGGTTCTCATCCAAGATCTTCAAGTAATTTTGGTTCATTGTGTCCTAATTGTAATTTCAGCAATGGCAGGTCTTGAAGAAACAGCTAACTTTTAATTGAGGCCTCTTCGTCTAAAACCTGTATCAGTGTTGAATCAAAGCATTGAGTCTATTTTGATGTGGTCCGATTTGGAAGTGACAAAGGTTCTTTTATGGCCTTTCTACCCAAGGACCCTTTTTAAAACTGCAAAACTGTTGAAGGCAGCTCTGTTAGATTAGTACATTTAACTTTCAGAAGCGCATTCTTACCTTCTGTATCACCTTGAAACTTGCGCTTTCTGGAAACATTCCCTGAGAGTTGCTTACTTTTCCAATGTTTCACGCCAGTTTTATTAGGTTTTTTGCCTCCTTTTTCATTTTTCTTAGATTTAAATTTGGGTTTGATATCTTCGTTTTTTCGAATGACTCTCTTTGGATGATCAGGATCTGCTTTAATGTGTTAGAGAAAAAGTTCCCAAAGTCAACAAACAATTTGTTTATACTATAAGTATTATATTGCTTTTATTCTTAACCCAGCTTTGACAGTTTAATTCCTTTTCTCCAAGTACTTTCATCAACCGAAATTAAAATCTATTTTGTACAATTCACATTGTTGACAAACATACTTAGATCACGAAAACACTTCTTTGGCTTCAAACAAAATATTCAAAAGATTGAAAAATAAACCTCAGAAAAACCAGTATACACCAGCATTTAATTTTCAAATAATAATGTGAGGACTCTAGAAAGAAAAAACTGCTCTGCAACATTTAGATACTGTATTGCAAATGCCAATCTCTGCCAGTATATATGGAATAATTACTATGCAAATGGGCAACTATTAAACCTGCTATCAGTAGTAAAGATAAATCACGCACTCAGAAGCCCCAATCAACTATTCCTAAATGCAAATGGGGCGGGGAGTTGTAGTTGAGCAGGATCTGGAGCGATATAGATTTCCCAGTCCTATACTGATGGGTAAGATGATGGTACACAGGAATGAAAATATGTTTTCATATAAGATTGCAGTTGAATTTGCAACTAAAGAAGCACAAACTCAGTTTATAATTATAGAATAAAGTAAAATATTCTAACTTTTGACATATCAAAGGATATTTTAACAATATTTTTAACTCAAGTTAATTTTAAGTGTCAACAATGATACTACTCTCTCTGGAGACTATGTCTAAAAGACGTTATAGAAAAGGAACAAGTCTTATCTGAAAAGATCGAGACTGAGTTGAAAGTGGATTTACAAATGACATGCTACAAGAATTACAGGGGAAAAGACATAAATGAAACCAGTTGGTGTCTTAACAATTAGAAAGGATAACAATAAACTGCAAAGGTGACCTGGAAAAATTTCCCAATATTGGATTTACAAAAGAGGCCTTGTTATATTTTTGAGGAACCTCATGAGAAGGAACAAAGAAAAAAATGAAAAGAAATCAACTTCTATGACTTTATTTGATTGGACTAAAAATTAAAAGTGTTAGAAGTAATGGGAAGGAATGTAAAGTTGGTTTATTTGATCAAGTTTAAAATAAATGTTATCTGTGGTAACTCTTGGACTTTTGCTGACATCAGAATTAAACTGACAATGCTATAAGAATTTATAGATAAAAGATGGTATATGAGAAGATATAATTTGTTGCATTTTAAGAGGTTGTAAATTACTAAAATTGATTATACTTCTGATGAAGTTGGGAAGTCCCTTCTTTATACTTCTGTTACCCATTACTTTCTTTTTTCACCTTTTCAGTTTCTTTTCATTTTTACTGATATAATTGTAAATTTTTTCTATATTATTAAAGTATATACTGTATTTTGTTCTTTATTTCTGTGTGCATACATGTGTTCCTGTTGTAAAAGTCTAACTGAAATATTTCTTTAAATATAACAGCTAAAATCACATTTCCTATATTTTATCATGACTTTACCTACACGTATCTATTAAATCAATTATTAAACACAATCTACCATCTATGTCAGATTTAGAAAATGTGTATCTTGTAATATACTTATCTCACCATTATTCTTTGTAAGCTTCTTTTTACCACGCCCAGTTTTTCCACCTTTACCAACAAATTTCCTTTTGGTGTCCATTAACTTAATGCTGAAAAACAGAGAAAGTTATCATGACTACTTCCAGTATCCCATTCCTCATAAATATGCAATTCAGGACTGCAGAAGCTCTAGGAATCAACTTTTTTCATTCTGAAATGTGACAGATATATTGTTACAAGCCCATAACTTTCAGTCAACCCATGCAATATTGCTGACTTATTTAAATGTCTTTGAATGTTAAGACATTTAAAAGTATCAGGGGTAAAAGACTGCAACAGACAAAAAAGGCAATGATAAAGTTGACATGTCATCTTTGCTTTTTTTTACTACTTTCTGTGAGGTTCCTCCAAGTAGCTGTCAGTTTCTTAAAGATAAAATAATTGGGGATTAGCATAATATTTTAAGAAAACAATATAAATACTAGTCATGTCACATCAACGTGGCTGGCATCTAAAAATCTACTATGAAAAATATAAAAAAATAATCTAGGAAAAAATACCCCACACAAACTGCTTTATTAGAATTCATCAAAAACTCAGGACCATGGTTGGGAATATGTTTTCAAACCATCACTTGGCATTTGGACTGGTATAAAACGCTGCATTATACCATTATGACAGAAATATACCTGATATTATTCTTTTTAATATTTTTTTTGTCTGTGTACCCTACAGATACACAAGAACGAATACCTAGGGTTGACTTTGATTTTAGCCAGTAAGAGAAAGCAACCTTGGAAAGGACCCTTAAAACTGCAAATAAGCTCCGAGCCCCTTGATAGGAATTCCCAACATATTACTTTTTTCAATTCACCTTCTCCAAGCTTCCCAAAACATTACACTGTTACTACAGGTAGTTTCACGATGTTTGCCTCAGATGGAGGTTTATTTACCATATTTGATTTTTTTATCCCGCCTTTATTACTTTATAAACTCACGGCGGCAAACATTCATATTTCTTCCCACTCCTTTTCCCCCCAAAGCAACAACCTTGTGAGGTGTGCCTTGGGCTGAGAGAGAGAGAGCAATTGGCCCAAAGACCCATTTGGCTTTCATTCCTGAGGCAAGGACTAGAACTCCCTGTCTCCTGGTTTCCAGCCTGATGCTTTAACTGGCTAAGATAACTTACAGACTAAGATAAGTTGCCTAAGATAAGACCATGTCAGGATGGACTGGATCAGAAAAGGTTTAGATCGACTATTCTTTATGTCATAAAAGCTTTGGTTTCCGTCAATCCAAAATGAGACTCTAGTCTTTTTATAAAGGTAAAGGTTCCCCTCACACATATGTGCTAGTTGTTCCCGACTAGGTGGTGGTGCTCATCTCCGTTTCAAAGCTGAAGAGCCAGCGCTGTCCGAAGATGTCTCTGTGGTCATGTGACTGGCATGACTGAATGCCGAAGGCGCACAGAACGTTGTTACCTTTCCACCAAAGGTGGTTCCTATTTTTCTACTTGCATTTTTTGCGTACTTTCGAACTGCTAGGTTGGCGGAAGCTGGGACAAGTAACAGGAGCTCACTCCATTACACGGAGTGAGTCTTTTTATATACAACCATTTATCCCTCAGGGTTACTTTTACAATAAACAGTTCATCTTCTACTGCTTAGGTGTTTGAGAAACTGTTTATTAAGAAGCTGCTGTGGCCTAGAGGTGGAGCTTTTGCCTCACAAGCAGGAGGTTGTGAGTTCGATCCTAGGTAGAGGCCGATGTAGGGTCTCCTGCTTGGGCAGGAGGTTGGACTAGATGACCTGCAAGGTCCCTTCCAACTCGTTAATCTGTTAAAAATTCACTTTAAGGAGGATGAACAAGAGCTGAAAGCCCCAGCCAGGCAACCTCCACTGATCCTGCTACTGGAAGATTATGGGAATTGTAGTCTAAACCCACCAGGACAGTACTCAAGCCATTCCTGCCTCTTGGGTAGCCACAAAAAAGATTAGATTAGATCAGGGATGTCCAAACGTGGGAACTTTAAGACTTGTGGACTTCAACTCCCAGATTTCTGGGAGTTGAAGTCCACACATTTGGACATCCCTGGATTAGATAGATAGATAGATAGATTAGATAGATTAGATAGATAGATAGATAGATAGATAGATAGATAGATAGATAGATAGATAGATAGATAGATAGATAGATAGATAGATAGATAGATAGATAGATAGATAGATAGATAGATAGATAGATAGATAGATTCAGTGGCTAAGACACTGAACTTGTAGATCAGAAAAGTCAGCAGTACTTTCCCTTAGTATAGGTCTCCTATGTGAGCAGTTTGGACTAGATGACCTGCAAGGTCCCTTCCAACTCTGTTAATCTGTTAAAATTCACTGGATTACAGTATGAGGAGGATGAACAAGAGCTGAAAGCCACAGCCAGGCAACCTGGAAGATTATGGGAATTGTAGTCTAAACCCACCAGGACAGTATTCAAGCCATTCCTGCCTCTTGGGTAGCCACAAGAAATATTAGATTAGATGATTGAGAGAGAGAGAGAGAGAGATATTCAGTGGCTAAGACACTGAGCTTGTCGATCAGAAAAGTCGGCAGTTCAGCGGTTCGAATCCCTAGTACATGTCTCCTACGTGAGCAGGTTGGACTAGATGACCTCCAAGGTCCCTTCCAACTCTGTTACTGCTACATTGTTATGAAATTTGCCTTCCTATTAATTTCCACAGAAGGTAGGGATTGCAGCAGATGGACTACAACTCTCATAAAGCGCAAGAAGCCCATCAAGCTGAGAAAAGAGCCCATTGGATGCGAAGTTATGCCTCGAAGACCCTCGCCCGAGCTTCCCAAAACAACTCAACCGTCCCCCTCCCGCAGGAGGACTCACCTTCTACCGGCCGCACGTGTTCCGCTCCTTCCGATACTTCCTCTTTCCCCCTCCCCCCCCGCTTCCGGTATAGGCTACGTTCCCCCGCCGACCTTGCTTGACGGCGACTGCGGATTCACGACAGTGTCACAAAAGCGCGGCCGCAAAGCAAGGCGGAGAAATCCCGAGCGGCGGGATTACAACTCCTAGACTGGAGGGAACCGAAGACGCTAAAGCGGCTCTTCCGGTTTCCGATGGAACCATGCCGGCTGACAAAGCACCATGGAGATTGAGGGGTAGAGTGGCTTTTCACCTAGTCACATCCGGCCAGTGCAGGCTTCCTGTGGGGACCGAAAGTAATGACTGGGAAGCTGTGTTGGTTTGGTTTCAATGGGATCGAAGCGGCTGTTGATCTGCCGCCTGATGCTCCTCCTGAAGAAGTTGGGCAGCTTCCGTAATCCATTAGTCTGGGGAGCAAAAGTCCAACCCCGGCGGAGGGTTGGGAAAAACTGGATTACACCAATTCTGCCATGGAAGTCCGATTTCTGTGTTTGTTTATATATCCCACCTTTTCTTTTAGGAGTTTGAGGGTAGAGCTGGGGTCTACAACCTTGGCAGCTTTAAGGCTGGAAGACTTCAAATCCCAGAATCTGGGAGTTGAAGTCCACCAGCCTTAAAGCTGCCAAGGTTGTAGACCCCTGGGGTAGAGAGCGCTGTCTCCTCCCTTTCTTCCAATACCACCAACCCAATGAATAAAGATGGAGCTCATAAAGGGAGAAAATAGGTCCCTGCATTTAGCATCATTACAAACAGAAGGACAGAGGCAAATTAGTTGCCCAATCTTTTCTTAAAAACTTCCAGCGTTGCAGGATCCACAACTTCTGGAGGCAAGTCGTTCCACTGATCAATTGTTCCTGTCAGGAAATTTCTCCTTTAGTTCTAGGTTGCTTCTTGTCCTGCCTTCCGGTGCTTTAGAGCAATGGTCACCGAGCAGTCGTCCGTGGACCATTGGTGGTTGGCAAGAAAATTTTGGTCCGCAGAAAAAATTATTTGCATTTTTTGTATTGCACCAAATACTATTTTTTTTTAAAAAATCTTATTGGCCGGATTTAAAATTATGAATTTAGTGGCCCCTGAGGTCCGAAAGGTTGATGACCCCTGTTTTAGAGAATAGCTCTACCTCCCTCTTCTTTGTGGCAGCCTCTCAAATATCAGAACAATTCTATCATGTCACCCCTAATCTTTCTTTTAGTTAAAAATTGTTGATCTTCACTGTATGCTTTCTAGAGTTTCAGTGTCTTTTTTTTTAATTTCACTTCACATGATTTTGATTGTATTCCTCTGTTAATGCAGCCTAAGACTGTGTTGGTTTTTTTGTCTGCTGCAACACATGGCTGGCTCATATTTAAGTGAATATCCAGTAGGACTCCAAGATTATTAGAGTTGCAAATCATTATCAATGGAGCCTACATCTGAAGAATGGTGGTCCTATTTGGGGGAGGTGATGCCTACCTCCAGCTCTGCATTATGATATTAAAGATCCTCAGGTGCTGTGCACTTCTCAGTTTGAGCCCCTTAATGAATAAATGCATAAGCTGCTGTTAGATGGAAGGTTTACAGGATGTCAACGATATCTGCAATCCAAGAACAGGAAGGATTGGAGAACGATTTTTCAAACTGCATAAATCAAATCAACATTTTCTGTATGAAACAAGACTTCCATTTCAATTTTGTCACAGCTTTGTATATAAAATGATTGTGACTGATGTGTTTGGGATCCTAAACTATTATTTTCAGAAATACTACGATTCTTCTAACTGCCAACCCAGAGCTGTACACACCATGGGTATATATAGGGAACATTTCTATGACCCAAGTGAAGATTATCACATTTTTTCTGATACAGTTCACGCCCCTCGTGGCTGTGTAACAGTGGTGGGTTTCAAATTTTTTTAGAACCTACTCTGTAGGTGTGGCCTATTTTGTGGGCGTGGCTTGGCAGTCATGTGACAGGGTGGGAGTGACCACCTTTTAAAATGTGGTGAAACTCATTTAACAATGCTCTTGCTTAGCAACCAAAATTTTGGACTCAATTGTGATGATAAATTCTCTTTCTTTCTTTCTTTCCTTTCTTCCTTCCTTTCCTTCCCGTTGGGTCACCTGCAGCGGCGGGCCAGAGGTACGTGGAACCCCCTCTCACCGGCTCTCTAAATTTCACCAACCGGCTCTCACGAGTAGGTGGGAGCCTGCAGAAACCCACCACTGCTGTGTAACAATCAGAAATTAGCAGGTGTGGCCTTTCATTTAAAAAACAACGGCCATTCGTTGAATTATGTTCAATGAATTATGTTCTATTCTATTCTGTTCTATTATGGAGCCATTGCAGATGCACGAGCCCTGTCAGACATATGTATGTGTTGGTGATAAATATCCTAGTTATTATTGTAACACTGTTGTCATTTGTAATGTAGCCCAGTGGTTCCCCCCCCCCCCTTCAGTGCCATCTTATATTAACAGATTTGTCTAGACTCTAGACTGAAAGAATAAATTAGCAAATTGGTTTCTTGGTTATTTTGTGTACATGAAAACCATGCTGTAGAGATGCTCTTTACTATTTTGAATTTCCAATTTGAAAAAGATGTTGTATTTATTAAAGTCAAGCAGAAGAGTGTAGGTGTTCATGATTTAATTTGAAGTCCCATCTTTTTATGCCATTTTATGTTGAATAAAAAGAATAGCCACCACCAGATGGCACTCACATTTCAGTCAAAGCAAAGTTACGCTTATATTTGCCTGGAGAATTAAGTATAGCAGTAATATTTTGAATAACACTGCAAAGATTAAGCCCTACACACCATTAATACACGTGTTAGTCTTTCAAAGGTTTTTACTGTCTGATCATTAGCCTCGCTTTGCTTAATTTCCTTCCTGTGTCTCCCACATTTTCTTCCCATTATAACAAATTCAGGCTAGCCTGCTGTACAGAAGCATCCCAATGAAGTCTGTCAGATTTTAAGTGAATCTGTAATATCCTTGCAGGAGCAACAATAACTTGTATCATAGCAACCCATCCCTGGGAGATATCCTGGAAGGGAGGAATGATTTGATTGATTTTATAGCAAAATGTGATATATTGTTGCATGTTGGTAAGTTCTTAACTGCCAAAACTCTTGCTTTAAGCTAGTCAAGCAGGCCTACGGTACTTAAAATTATGAGAAGGCCAGATATGCCAATTTGGGGTCTCATTTCTACTGCAAATACAGGAGGAATTTTTTGGTGAACAATAATTTTCTGGCATTGTAAAGGGATTGGTAATGGGATAAACATTCCTAGCGCTCATAAATTGCATGAATTATTGTCCACCAATGATTTTTTATTTTTAATTTTATTAAATTTATACCCCGCCCATCTCCTTGCAAGGACCCAGGGCGGCGCACAGGCAATATTAAAAACCATACAGAATACAAAAATATATCATTAAAAAACTATTAAATTATTCCCGTGCTAAAACCCATTTTAAAACCCTAAGAATTTAAAATTTATCCACATTTAAAAGTCAGAAAACGGGGGTTATGCTAGGCCGGCTTGTTGGAATAAATAAGTCTTGAGATGTTGGCGGAAGAGGCGGAGGTCCGAGGTGGTGCGTAGTTCGGGGGGTAGGTCGTTCCAGAGGGCTGGGCCCGCCACAGAGAAGGCCCTTCCCCTAGGCGTCGCCAACCGGCATTGCCTAGTTGACGGTACCCAGAGAAGGCCCTCTCTGTGGGAGCGGATCGGTCAAAGGGATGTATGGGGCAGGAGGCGGTCTCGTATGTAGCTAGGCCCCGAGCCATGGAGCGATTTAAAGATGGTCGTCAGCACCTTGAAGCGCACCCGAAAGGCCACAGGTAGCCAGTGCAGCTCGCACAGAAGAGGTGTTATGTGGGATTGCCTTGAGGCACCCATAATCACCCGTGCGGCCGCATTCTGGACTAACTGTAACCTTCGAGTGCACTTCAAGGGGAGCCCCATGTAGAGAGCATTACAGTAGTCCAGCCGGGATGTCACGAGTGCTTGAGTGACTGTGCAAAGGGCCACCCGGTCCAGTAAGGGGCGCAACTGGCGTATCAAGCGTACTTGATAAAACGCCCCCCTGGCCACGGCCGTCACATGGTCCTCCATGGATCCAGGAGGACACCCAAGTTGTAACTGCTACCCTGTAATGGAATAACTTGAGGCAGTGAACCCTGTCTAGGGCTGCAGAGTTCCATAATTTATAGAAATATATTTGGTTTAGGATAATGCAATATGTTTTTTAATTCAACAAACATGGCTGCCCCTGAAGAAACCCCACAATTTTTCAACTGAAATGTATTGTGGACTACAAACAGAAATGCAATGAAAATACCGTGTTCAGGTAAGATTATCTTTATGAAAAATGTTATAGTAAGCAGGAAGAAGTTAAAGGATGTTTCACAGAAACAGTGTTCCTATTGAATGAGCAGAGCTTGCAGTAGAGATGACAAAAGAAGCATGGTGTTATGATTAAAATGAAGTGGGAAAGGAAGAGTTGGAAAAGTTAATTGCATTCTAGGTAGCTCTAATGCAGGGGTTCCCAAACCTGGCAACTTGAAGACTTGCGGACTTCAACTCCCAGAATTCTCCAGCCAGCTCTGCTGGCTGGAGAATTCTGGGAGTTGAAGTCCGCAAGTCTTCAAGTTGCCAGGTTTGGGAATCCCTGCTCTAGTGAATAGCTTCAGTTGAATTCAGTGCACCTTATTTTCAAAAGTGGTTGCAGGATTACATTTAGAATCAAAGGAAGTTCACACAAGTTAGGGAGATGAATATTGATACTCCTATGTGCAGTATCACATTCTGCAACCTGTAGACCTCACAACCTCTCCAGCTTGACGCAAGAGATCTCAGAGATCTGCTTATTTGAAAATAGATTGTTTGTGAAATGGAAAACCATGTGGGAAATGATAGGAGGTTCAAACCTAATTTACCATTTGGCATGGCAATCTCTAACACAACCAGCAAACACTGGACCAAGTGTTCAGGAACAGTCAGAACAGTTAGACAATGTTTATTCTTTCAATTTGAAACAATTGCTTTATCATAATGTGCTATTTCTATTGTAGAATTAATTGTAATGGTTTGGGGAAATGACTGCCGTTGCTATAAATAAATAAAAAATCTTATTCTAGAGCAGTGCTTCTCAATTATTTTCTGTCATGCCCCCCTAGGAAGAAGAAAACATTTCGCGCCCCCCGCGCGACTGTAAATAGTATCATCCGGGTCTAAAAGTCACACAGGCGGGTTTGGCTAATCAGGATAGAGCATCATGTCTATCCAATCGGGTCTGTTCTCCTCGAAAGGGAGGAGCATGCGCAGTCACATGTACTGGCTTAATGCTCACTATCGATGTAAATGTCAGCAGCGGTAGCCCGATTTCTTTAGCAAGTTTGATTAATTGGGGCAGCGTTATGTTTCACAGGAGAAGGTCCTTGTCAGCATCTGACTGGATACAGAGACATAAACACGGGGCTTGGCTTGTTATGACAGTGTTTGCCGAGGTCAAACGCGCCCCCCTTTACGGAGCCTCGCGCCCCCCCTGGGGGGCGCGCCCCACTATTTGAGAAGCACTGTTCTAGAGTCACCCGCCCTTTTCAGTGTTACTGATTCGTTTCTTTTGATAAATACAATCCATAGTTCCTTAGTGAACATTTCAAGATAAAGTAGCTCTGGAATTGAGTTTATAAGATTCTTTTCACATCTCAACAATGGAAAAAGCAAAAAAAGATTAATGGATTATTCATCTTGGTATAACAATAAGCAAGGTAAAAAGGTTTATGTTAACACAAGATCAGTCAAGGCTGTATTATTTCTTGCTTGTCAAACAATGTCATGTTGTTACATTAGGTCATGTCTTGCTTTTTAAGACACTGAAGATCTGTGAATTTCTAACAGTTGGTTAAATCTGGTAAGATTACATTGAAGAAAGGTCAGACATTCCTATCTATCATCTAATATTTAATAATAATATTTAATATTTGTAAACCGCTCCCTCTCCCCATAGGGACTCGGAAATGTATATGCTACCCATCTATCTATCTATCCATCCATCCATCCATCATCATCTAGCTAGCTAGCTATTTCTCATCATCTACCTATCAATCATCTGTGTCAGGGGTGTCAAACTGGGGGCCCACAGGCCAGATGTGTCATTCACAGGACATGCCCACCCTACCTCCACAAATGGGAAAAAGTCATGAAATGTCACGTGACAGCAATATGACACTGCATATTTGACACCCATGATCTGCATGTTATCCAATCATTTATCATCTATGGTCTACCTATCATCCATCCATCTATCTATCATCTAAATGTATATGCTACCCATCTTGCTCTGCAAAGCTTCCTTGGGCCTTTCAATGTTTTTTAATTATACAATCCATATGAAGATGATGCCCTACTTACGTATTTAAACTATTCCAAATGCTAGTTTTGGTGGGAGGACAATTACTCTTTTTTCACACATCATTTTTCTTATTTGTGGGTATGGGAGGGGGGGAGGCTTACATTTTCACGCCTACAACACTGGATTGCCTTTCACTGCCAAATGCTCATGGAAATGTTCCGTTTAATAATTTTTGCGGCGTATTTTCAGCTAATTCTGTTTGAGAGTGATGCTTTTAAACCTGATTGTCTGAGATAAAACCAAATGCTGGCTATTGGCTGGTTATCGTGTGTGTGTGTGTGTGTGTGTGTTGTGACAGATGCATGTGTTTCACTGTGAGTTATCTAAAACATAATGTTCACTGATTTCAAACAGTAATGAAATATGAAGCGTTTGGGAATCCTATCTTGTTTTTCAAGGAAGCTTAATTTTCTTATTTAGATTCTAAGGGTTTTTTTCCATGGAAGCCAAATGATCCCTTATTATCTTTGAAGATTCACATCTTTTTTTAATTTAAATGTCTAGTTAAGTAAAGTTATGTATCTAAATTGCCTGATTATTTCCTGCAGGTTTTTGTTTTTTTAATTGATTATGGGCCATCAATTTGGCGTTGACGCTTAGCAATTCAATAGTGCATTCATTAACACTGCAACTGAGTCCATCTACTTTGGTTGTCTGGTTGTCTTCCTTCCTTTCCTTCCACCTTTCCCAGCATTACAACTTTCTCCAAAAAGCTTAGTCTTTGCATAATGTGTCTGAAGAAGGATAACTTGATCATGGTCAAGACTCCAGGTCAATTGGTTCAATGATCCATTTGTTTGTTTTCTTGGTTATATCCATGGTGTTCTCAGAAATCTCCCATACCAAAATTTTGAAGTGTCTACTATTTCTATTCCTACTTCTTTAAGTCTAACTTTTCCTTCATAGAGCATCCCAGGGAATACTTTGCTTGCACTAGTATGATCTTTGTAGACACATCGCAGCATCTGAATATCTTTTTCAAAGCCTTCAGTAGGAAATGTAGAGCTATCATGTAAGGAAAGATGTAAGGAGGTGCAGAGAGGAGCTGAAATGGAGAAGGAAAGAAAGAGGAATAAGAGAAAGAGAAAGAGAGAGGCATTGGAGAAAGAACGTTTCCAAGAAAGATGTAAGGAGGTACAGAGAGGAGCTGAAATGGAGAAAGAAAGAAAGAAAGAGGAATAAGAGAAAGAGAGAGGCATTGGAGAAAGAACGTTTCCAAGAAAGATGTAAAGAGGAGCTGAGATGAGCTGAAATGAAATTCTTCCCTACCAAATGGATTTTATATGTCATCTGATTTACACCTCACTCTACCCTCTCTAATTAATTAAAGCCGTGCTTATGAAATTTCCCTCCCTGGCCAAAAATGTACCCCCTCACAACTTTACCTTACCCTATTATTTATTCGAGGCAAGATCTCCTGCGCCTGCGAGAATCTCCCCTCTCGCAGGCATGGCCCTCTAATCTAACAAGGGCCCATCTCGAAGAAGGACTTATAGTTCCAGAGAGATGGACAAAGTGCAAACTTAGGGGTTTTTTGTCCAAATTTTTAATTCGCCTTTTAAGGGGTCCCAGGGTGGGGGGAGGGCCTAATCAGTCAGTAGGGGATTTGGGCATAGGGCCAACCAACAAAATTAGGAGTAAGATTAAGGATTGGTCTAACGAGGAGGGAGGGGGAGGGGGTGTTCCTGTGGAGGGATTTCCCATCCATATGGTCCTAGGGAGGGGTAGGGGCGGTGGGAGACAGGGTGTCCATCTGAAGTTGGGGGATCGTGGCCACTGGTTACAAGTGGTCACTTGCCCCAACCCCCTGTGCTCCCCTCGGGGACTAGGCGGTCAAGGTTTACAGAGCCGCGGCCCCAGGCTGATGCTCTGCAACGCCAGGTCCGTGATAAATAAAGCCCCCCTCATAAATGACCTAGTATCAGAGGGGGACCCGGACCTGGTGGGAATTACGGAAACCTGGTTGGGCCCCGAGGGGGGTTTACCTCTCGTGGAAATGTGCCCACCAGGATACCGAGCATTTCATCAGCCTCGGGCCCTAGGCAGGGGTGGAGGAGTGGCGATTATCATTAAGGAGAGTCTAGAGCCGAGGGGGATCACTGTACCTCAGACTACCGGCTGTGAATCCCTCTTTGTGAAATGGGGCCTAGGGAGGCAGTTGAGCTTGTTGATTATATACCTGGCTCCCCACTATGTAACAACAGCCCTGCCCAAGCTCCTCGAGTTGGTCGCCGGGATGGTAGTGGAGACCCCCAGACTTCTAGTCATGGGGGACTTTAATTTACCATCGGCGGGCGAGGCATCGGAGGCAGCTCGGGAGTTCATGGCTTCCATGACGGCCATGGACCTGACCCAATTAGTTCAGGCCCCCACTCACGATGGAGGACACACGCTGGATCTTATTTTCGTCTCTGGCCAGTGGAGAAGTGATCTTGGAACCGGGGACTTAGTCATCTCACCCTTGTCATGGACAGATCACTCTCTCCTTCGGCTGGACTTTCCAATCGCCTCATCTCACCGTGGGGAGGCGGAGCCAGAGACACCCAGATGGTTCCGCCCCAGGCGCCTGATGGACCCTGAAAAGATCCAGAAGGAGCTTGGGCCAATACCTGTATCCTTGACTCGTGCCGCGGCTGAGGACCTAGTGGCAGCATGGTATAGTGCGGCCACGGGGGCCTTAGACCGCATCGCGCCTTTGCGGCCTCTCACGTGGCGTCATCCCACCCGGGCTCCTTGGTTTTCTGAGGAGCTGAGGGAGATGAAACGCCGCAAGAGACGCCTAGAGAGCAGGTGGAGATCCTCTCGATCTGAATCTGATCGAACACTGGTAAGAGCCCATTTGAGGACTTACTTAGTGGCAATGAGGGTGGCCAAGCGCAAGTATTGTGCCACCCTCATCGCATCCGCAGAGAACAGCCCGGCGGCCCTGTTTGGGGTGACCCGCTCCCTCCTTCAACAGAGGCCGCGAGAGTCCTCCTTGCAGGGCCACGCCGAGGAATTTGGAGAATATCTGCAGGATAAAATCACTCAGATTCAGAGCGAGTTGCCCTCCACAGATAGTAGTCCGGTGGAAGTATCCGATGCAGGCCTTGAGACTATTTTATGGGAAGACTTTGACTTTGTTACTGCCAAGGACATGGACAGGTTGGTGAGGAGACTAAAGGCCACCACATGTTTATTAGACCCTTGTCCCTCCTGGCTTGTACTGGCATCCTGGGAGGAGACACGAGGCTGGCTCCAGGCCATTGTGAACGCTTCTCTGAGTGAGGGGTCCTTACCTACCATCTTGAAAGAGGCGGTGGTGAGACCCCTCCTCAAAAAGCCTTCCCTGGACTCAGCATTATTGGCTAATTATCGTCCGGTCTCCAACCTTCACTTTCTTGCGAAGGTTGTAGAGCGTGTGGTTGCACAGCAGTTTCCTCGTCACCTGGAGGAAACTGATTATCTAGACCGGCGCCAGTCCGGCTTTCGGCCCGGTCATAGCACCGAGACGGCATTGGTCGCGTTGGTAGATGATCTCTGGAGGGCCCGGGATAGGGGTTGTTCCTCTATCCTGGTCTTGTTAGATCTCTCAGCGGCTTTTGATACCATCGACCATGGTATCCTTTTGCACCGACTAGAGGGGTTGGGGGTGGGTGGCACCGTTTTACGGTGGTTCTCCTCCTTCCTCTCTGATCGATCGCAATACGTTTTGACGGGGGGCAGAGGTCGACTTCTAGGCCCCTCGCATACGGGGTACCGCAGGGGTCGGTCCTCTCGCCACTCCTATTCAACACGTATATGAAGCCGCTGGGTGAGATCATCCGTGGTTTTGGGGTAGAATACCATCTGTACGCTGATGATACCCAGTTGTACATCTCTACCCCAAGCCACCCCAACGATGCCGTTGAGGTGATGTCCCGGTGTTTAGAGGCCGTACAGATCTGGATGGGCAGTAACAAACTCAAACTCAACCCGTCCAAGACCGAGTGGTTGTGGTTCCCGGCTTCCCGGTTTAGCCAGTTGACACCATCGCTGGCCATGGGGAATGAAAATTTGGCCCCCGTGGATAGTGCGCAATTTAGGAGTCCTCCTGGATTCCCGGTTGTCCCTTGAGGATCAGGTGGCGGCCGTGGCCAGGGGGGCATTTTACCAGGTTTGCCTGGTCCGTCAATTGCGCCCCTTACTGGACCGGGATGCCCTTCGCACAGTCACTCAAGCACTCGTGACTTCTCGTCTGGACTACTGCAACGCTCTCTACATGGGGCTCCCCTTGAGATGCACTCGGAGGTTGCAGTTGGTCCAGAATACGGCAGCGTGGGTGATCATGGGAATCTCAAGACATTCCCACATAACACCACTCCTGCGCGAGCTGCACTGGCTACCTGTGACCTACCGGGTGCGTTACAAGTTTTTGATGACCATATTCAAGGTGCTCCATGGCACGGGGCCTAGCTACCTTCGAGACCGTCTTCTGCCCCATACATCCCTTCGACCGACTCGCTCCCAGGGAGAGGGTCTTCTCCGGGTGCCGTCGACCGGACAATGCCGGTTGGCGGCTCCCAGGGGAAGGGCCTTCTCTGTGGTGGGCCCTACCCTCTGGAATGGCCTACCTTCCGACCTCCGTTCCATCACAGACCTCCGCTTGTTTCGCCGGCACCTAAAAACTTATTATTTTCATCTGGCCGGCCTAGCATGATCTACTCCACACCCATTATTTTATAACAAATCAAAACTGTAATTTGGGTTTTAAATTTAAACTTATTTTAAGTTAAGCAGGATATGGATTTAATTTCGTTATTATTTAATAATATTTTGTATTTATGTATAATTGATTTTAAATCTCTGTTCGCCGCCCCGAGTCCCTTTATGGTGAGATGGGTGCGGGCTGTAAATGTGAAAAATAAATAAAATAAAATAAATCATATATGGGATGTCTAATATATAGATGACTTTCTTTTTCTCTTGCAATGTTCACTAATTTCCTTGAAATTGTGGCGATTATTCAGGTCTTTGATCTAAATTCTGTTTTTAAATCTGTATTCTGCAAGTCTTTGTGGTGCTCTGGGGTCATTGATTTAGCTTGCCTTTTGCTTTTCCTCATTACCACTTGTGATCAAGATTGTAGGCATTTTAGTATTGTATAGCACACCTTACAGATTGAGATACATGTGCTGTAAACAACCAGAAATATGTAATCCAAATGATAAGTTTCATTTACTGTAGGTTTCCAAGAATCTGGAATTAAATTGAGATAACCTTGGGGTTTTTTTTCAAAGGAGGTAAATACATTTGCTTTGATCATTTGTTCTATATCTGTTAACTCCTTGGACACGTTACAATTATTATCTTATGGATTAGGCTTGCCAGATTGATCATCTCTCCAGTTAATTGGCTTCAAATAAATGAAGCTTTCTGTCTTTCAGTTTACCAACCATATTATACCCAACAGGTTAGGAAGATTAATGTAGGACTTCTTACAGCAGCTGCTTAATAGGACTGTATTGAGGGCAGAAATTGGAGTTTTCCAAAGCTAAGATGCAACAACAGAAAGAGTAAGCGATTAGGGAGCTATGGAGTTGAAATACTAGTTGTGATTTGACAGAGGATTGATTATGCTTTGCTCCAGCAGCAGTGAGTGTCCTTCTCTCATTTACTTTTCAGTCTTCCCTTGAAAAGGGAACCATCTTACCAAAGGAACAGTCTCACCCCAATGGGGTTAGCCCATCCCACCCAAGCCAGCGGAAGAGGCACATAGCAGACCCTGTTGATTGAGGAACTTTGGCTGATGCAGTCCAAGAGAAGAGCCTTTTCTGCTGTGGCTCCCACTCTCTGGAACATCATGCTCCCAGAGGTGAGAGGTGAACCCTTTTGACTTTCCAAAAGGACTTGAAGACATGGCTCTGCCACCTAGCATGGGGCCTCAATGGGGGAGTGAAATCCTGGAGGTGGTTAATGGATTAGGTGTGACCCACATTCTCCCTGTGGGCACTTGTTCTTTTCCTCTGCATCCTGGTCAATTTCATTGTAACCAAATTTTAAATTTCTGGTGTCTATTTATTAACTTCATGATATTTTTATTGAATGCTTGTATTCCTCCTTGGCAAGATGAGTGGCTTTAGGTTTTTGGTTTTTATAAAAAAAGAAACAGAGCAAATTTAGTTGCTTATCCCCCAGGGCCAGTACCTGTGTCCCTGTCCCACGGCTCGACTGAGGATCTAGTGGCCGCATGGTATAGTGCGGCCACGGGGGCCTTGGACCGAGTCGCGCCCTTGCGGCCTCTCATGCGGCGTCGAGTCACCCAGGCTCCTTGGTTTACTGAGGAACTTCGGGAGATGAAACGCCGTAAGAGACGCCTAGAGAGTAGGTGGAGATCTTCTCGATCCGAATCTGACCGAACACTAGTGAGAGACCATATTAGGACTTATTTAGTGGCGCTAAGAGTGGCCAAACGTGAGTATTGTGCCACCCTTATCGCGTCCACGGAAAACCGCCCTGCCGCCCTGTTTGGGGTGACCCGCTCCCTCTTGCATTTGAGGCCGCGGGAAGCCCCTCTGCAGGGTCGAGCAGAGGAATTTGGAGTTTTTCTGCAGGACAAAATCACTCAGATTCAGAACGAGCTGCCCTCCACTAGTGATCCGGTCGAGGTGCCCGGTGCTGGTCTTGAGATAACATCTTGGGAGGAGTTTGACTTTGTTACTACCGAGGATATGGACAGGTTGCGGAGGAACCTTAGAGCCACCACGTTTATTGGACCCGTGCCCCTCCTGGCTTGTACTGGCATCCTGGGAGGTGACACGAGGCTGGCTCCAGGGTATTGTGAATTCATCTCTGAGTGAGGGGTCCTTGCCCACCGTCTTGAAAGAGGCGGTGGTGAGGCCCCTCCTCAAGAAGCCATCCCTGGACCCAGCTTTATTAGAGAACTATCGTCCCGTCTCCAACCTTCACTTTTTAGTGAAGGTTGTTGAGAGTGTGGTGGCTCAACAGTTTCCCCGACATCTGGAGGAAGTTGATTATTTAGACCTGCGCCAGTCCGGCTTCCGGCCCGGTCACAGTACCGAGACGGCATTGGTCGCATTGGTGGATGATCTCTGGAGGGCACGGGATAGAGGTTGTTCCTCTATCCTTGTCCTATTAGATCTCTCAGCGGCTTTTGATACCATCGACCATGGTATCTTATTGCACCGATTGGGGGGGTTGGGGCTGAGAGGCACCGTTTTACGGTGGTTCTCATCCTACCTCTCTGGTCGGTCGCAATGGGTGTTGGCAGGAGGGCAGAAGTCGTCCCCGAGGCCCCTCACATGTGGGGTTCCTCAGGGGTCGGTCCTCTCGCCACTCCTGTTCAACACCTACATGAAGCCGCTGGGTGAGATCATCCGTGGTTTTGGGGTGGAATACCATCTGTACGCTGATGACACTCAGTTGTACATATCCACCCCAAACCACCCCAACGATGCCGTCGAGGTGCTGTCCCGGTGTCTGGAGGCCGTACGGATCTGGATGGGTAGTAACAAACTCAGGCTCAACCCGGCCAAGACCGAGTGGCTGTGGTTTCCGGCACCCCGGTTCAGCCAGATAAGTCCAACACTGGCCATTGGGGGCGAACAACTGGCCCCCGTGGAGAGGGCGCGCAACTTGGGCGTCCTCCTGGATTCCCGGCTGTCCATGGAGGACCATGTGGCGGCCGTGGCCAGGGGGGCGTTCTATCAGGTATGCCTGATACGCCAGTTGCGCCCTTACTGGACCGGGGAGCCCTTCGCACAGTCACTCAAGCGCTTGTGACATCTCGGCTGGATTACTGTAACGCTCTCTACATGGGGCTCCCCTTGAGGTGCACTCGAAGGCTACAGTTAGTACAGAATGCGGCCGTGCGGGTGATTATGGGTGCCACAAGGCAAACCCACGTAACACCTCTCCTGCGCGAGCTGCACTGGCTGCCTGTGGCCTTTCGAGTGCGCTTCAAGGTGCTGATGACCATCTTTAAATCGCTCCATGGCTCGGGGCCTAGCTATATACGAGACTGCCTCCTGCCCCATACATCCCTTCGTCCGATCCGCTCCCACAGAGAGGGTCTTCTTCGGGTGCCGTCGACGGGGCAATGCCGGTTGGCGACACCCAGGGGAAGGGCCTTCTCTGTGGCGGGCCCGGCCCTCTGGAACGACCTACCCCCCGACCTCCGTACTATCTCGGACCTCCGTCTCTTCCGCCAACGTCTTAAGACGTATTTATTCCAACAAGCCGGCCTAGGATAGCCCCCATTTCTGACTTTTTAAGAAAATAATTTATAATTGGCAAGGGTTTTAACATTGGGTTTTAGCACGGGTTTATTAATTTAATACATTTTAATAGATATTTATTGTATTTTGTGTTTTTAAATAATACCTGTGCGCCGCCCTGGGTCCTAACAAGGAGAAGGGCGGGGTATAAATTTAATAATAAAAAAATAAATAAATAAAAAAATCAGGTGCTGGAATTAAGGTGCACTAAACAACACCTTATTCAAGATTCTGGTAGATGACTTTATGTCTCTTAGTCCAGGGGTCCCCAACCCCCGGGCCGCGGACCAGTGCCAGTCCGTGGTTTGGTAGGAGCCGGGAGGAGGGGGCAGTCCCCTGGGCAGAGCGGGAGAGCGCAGGCGCGGCTGTTCGTGCCGTTGGAGTGCAGCTCTTCCTCCACTCTCGTCGACAGTGGGACTCCTGGGTGCCGCCGCAGCAGCCCTCCCTACCGGCCGCCGATTCCCTTCCTCCTTCCCCCCCACACACACGGAGGCTCCTGGAAGGAGCCTGAGCGAGCGAACGAGCGACCAAGCACGGCGGGCGGGCGGGGCAGGCTAAGGCGAGTGAGCGCGGCGGGCCGGGTTGAGGAGGCTCTGCGGGGGGAAGGAGGAAGGGAATCGGCGGCCGGTAGGGAAGGCTGCTGCGGCGGGGATGACGACAGACAGACAGAGAGAGGCACAGACACAGAGAGAGACAGGGAGGGAGGGGGGAATCAGAGAGTGATAGACAGAGAGAGGGGGGGAGGGAGGGAGGGAGGGAGAGAAAGAGAGAGACACAGAATGAGTGATTAAGTGCGTGAATGCGAGACAGACAGACACACACACACATAGAGTGACAGATGGGCGGACGAAGGAGAGAGAGACAGAGAGAGAGAGAAAGAAAAAGAAAGACAGAAAGAAAGAAAGTGGGAGAGAGAGAGGGAAAGAAAGAGAGAGAGAAAGAGAAAGAAAGACACACAGAGAGAAAGAGAGAAAGAAAGAGAGACAGAAAGGAAAGAAAGAGAGAAAAAAGAAAGAAAGAAAGAAAAAGGGAGAGAAAGAGAGAAAGAAAAAGACAGAAAGAGAAAGAGAGAGAAAGAAAGAGAAAGAAAGAAAGAGAAATAGGGAAAGAAAGAAAGAGAGAAAGAAAGAGAAATAAAGAGAAAGAGGGAAAGAAAGAGAAAGAAAGAGAAAGAGAGAGAGAAAGAGGGAAAGAAAGAGAGAAAGAAAGAAAGAGAAAGAAAGAAAGAAAGAGAGAAAGAGGGAAAGAAAGAGAAAGAGACAGAGAAAGAAAGAAAGAAAGAAAGAATGAAAGAATGAAAGAAAGAAAGAAAGAAAGAAAGAAAGAAAGAAAGAAAGAAAGAAAGAAAGAAAGAAACTTATGACTACAATTGAGCCCAAAAGTTTGGTTGTTAACCAAGACCATTGTTAAGTGAGTTTCACATTTTCCAAGTTGGCCACGCCCACCCAGTCACATGACTGCTGAGCCACTCAGCCGGTCCGCAAAACTTTCTTGAAAATGAAACCGGTCCCTGGTGCAAAAAAGGTTGGGGACCCCTGTCTTAGTCAATTGCTTTTCCCAGCTTTTTGCATACTTCTCTCTTTTTGAAGCTCTAAACAATCCCTGGCAAAGCCCTAAACAATGACTCCATGTGAAATAGAACTTCATGGTTAAATACTTCAGACTGCATCCATTTGGGCATAAAACTTGAACAATTAAATGACCAACTAGAAACTCAAAATGAAAGTAAGAGGACTGGGGAAGGATGGTGGTGATGGTGGTTATAATACCTTTTTGAAAATCACTCTCTTAAAACCTCTTTATAGTTTACATATATATTTGCATACTATATACAAAAGGATGCAGAGGTTATATGGTCTTCAATCTAAAATTCATTTAAAGATTTTAAGAAGGCTGGATTGTTGAGTGACTCACTGGAGTTGTATTTCTCTCCCTCCTCCCCCCCAACCATTAACATTGTTATAGGTTGGTGACATCCACCAAGTAAGTACTCTAATGCCATTTGCCACAAGGTAGTTAATTATTTATTATTGGCTAGCTGAAAATAAACTCTAGATATTTAAATGTTTTACTATTTAAATTACATTGTCCATATTAAAACAGATTGAAGTATAATAGTAGCTTTTTGTACACACACGCACACGCACACACACACACACACACACACAGTAGGTTATATGTTAAAAATATTTCAGGGAAAGGAATAAAAGTGAAAGGAACGTCAGCATTGCAAAGAGAAACCAAATACAATCTCCTGTAGCAATCCAACTTCACTTAAGTTTGAACAAAGAGAATAATTGTCCCAAAGATGCTTTTTCCAAAAGGCAACTGGACTTTCTTGGTTTTGGCTTTGAAAGCGTTTTGCTTCTCTCATTTAAGAAGTAAAATGTTTTCAAAGAAAAAAGCCAAGAGAGTCCAGTTGACTTTTGGAAAAATAATAATAATAATAATAATAATAATTTTAATTTGTAGACCGCTCCCTCTCCCCATAGGGACTCGGAGCGGTGCACAGGGAAAAAATAAAACAATAAATATACAAACACATTAAAAACAAATTAAACATATACCTGTGCTAAAAAATTCCCCATTAAAATACTAAAATTCCCAATTATAAGTAACTAAAAACCCCATAGAAGAGAGACTACCCTAGGCCAGTCAAGCAGAAAAGATGCGTTTTTAATTTTAGACGGAAGGAGCGGAAGTCCGTGGTCGTTCTAATGTCGGGGGGACGGTCGTTCCAGAGGGCTGGGCCCGCCACAGAGAGAGCTCTTCTCCTGGGTGTCGCCCGCTGACAAAGTCTAGTGGACGGCACCCGGAGAAGTCCCTCTCTGTGGGAGCGAATTGGCCGTGAGGATGTGTGAAAAAGCACTTTTGGGGCACCTGGATGACCTGGATGATTGAGAATCTCCATTGACAAAACAGAAAAATTCCAAAGAGTAACGTGGGACTAACATTTCAAATTTATACAGTACATATCTACTTGCTCCTGCTATAAGGAATTTCAAAGTAAAAATGCTACGTCAACCAAGTATCATTTATTCATTACAGTGGGTTACAGTTCCAAACAGATGTGTTTAAACGTTGGAGATATACATCTGAAAAAATAGTTTTCACAAATATTATACAATTTGTAGAAAATATTTTTTTAATACGTACATACAGATTTCACAGAAGCAGCAATGCCAATATGCTCGTATTTAACTGTTCATAGACTCCTTGGTTTGTTTATCATCCTGGCTGTTCTTCCAGCAGGTTAGTTTCATCAAATCTAAGCGTACCTATGAAAATGTTTCAAAAAGTAAAAGTTGGATGATGCATACAAGATGTTTCAGCAAATAGAATTTGCACAATGAAAGCTCTATCTGGAGGCATGCAATGACATAATGAAAGCCACATGTCTTCGTTTATTTTCACTGAAATCACCCCATGGCCATAAATCTAATTTGTATCATATTGTGGTGGCCACATCATCACATTCCCAATTACGATCACAATGAAGACATTATAAGAAAACTGAAGATTAAGGGGTACCCAACATTGAATCGAACCGAGTGGGGGAAATAAAGTATGAAAATTGGAAAGGTGGGGTGGGCCACCCCCACTCTAGTCACTTATAGGTGGCCAAAGTTTATGCTCTGGGTTCAATGGTAATAAGCAATGTTTCTTCTTCCTAACAAGAGACAGCATTAGATGTTTACTTATACATTCTAAAATAGAAATCATGTTATAATTCATAGCAATTACTACGAATCAAAGCTCAAGGCACTTCTTACCTAAAGAATGGATTCTTTAAATCAAGCACATTGCCTGATTTAAAGCCTGTCTCATCCACTATGGCAACAATCTGGATGTCATAACTCTGCCTGCATCATAAATAGGAAATACAGTTTTAATGTAAGCAATTGGTTATGTAAACTTTATTGGACAATAAGTGGGTTCATAAGTGGCCTCCAGAAGTTGTGAATGCCCCAACCCTGGAAGTCTTTAAAAAGATGTTAGACAGCCATTTGTCTGAAATGGTATAAGGTTCCTGCCCACGCAGGGGGTTGGACTAGAAGACCTACAAGGTCCCTTCCAACTCTGCTATTGTATTGTATTGTATTGTATTGGGTTGATATTCTGGTTTTGACCCTGGAATGAAATTACGGTTTTGTGCTGTTTTGTACACGTTCTCCAGAGCGTTTCCCCCCCCATAAAAATGCATTAGTAGTGCTGAATTGGGGAGTGAGGGCTTTCCAATGCAGATGCAAAAGAAACATTTGGATTTATATTAATGCAAAAAGAAAGAGATTGGATTTAGGAATTAAAGTAGCTGTGAAGGGTCCTTGATGCTCTCTGAACCTGCTTGTTTTCTTGTAGACGTTTCTGTTAGATGTTCGGAAAGAGGGAGTCCAGACTGGTAGGATTCAAGCAAGTAGCCATTTATTTGGCTAAAACAGGCAGAACTGCAGAAACAACTATATACAAGTTGGAATGCACAGTAGACAGGGGCTCCCCTGCCTGACAGCTATTTATACAGGAGCTGTCAGGCAGGGAACCAATCAAACCACCCAGCAACCCAGGCTGTTGCCGGGCTTTTTTGAGCGGGAGTCAAAGACCCGCGGCCGGTCGTAAGTCTGAGGACCGGTCGCAGGTCGAGGACTCAACCGTTTCATTACCCAAGCTAGGTAACCTAGGTAACGTCATCAGCAAACTCCACTCCTTACCAGCACTGATGACGTTACCTAGTTTGGGTAATGAAACGTCTGCAAGAAAACAAGCAAGCTCAGAGAGTACCAAGGACGCCAAGCACCGAGGATTTGTAATACATATTTTTGAGACTTCAGAAGCAAAGTTTTGAAGAATGAGCTCACGCATCATTAGTGCATAACATTATCAGTAATGTTGTAAATAACGTTAAGATGAAATTGAACTATTACAAATAGGTCCCTTTGGTAGGAGTAGTCCTTGAGTTACAACTGTTTATTTAACTGCAGTTAAAGTTATGACAGCTTCAAAAAAAAAAGGTCTTGTGACCCATCCTCAAAGTTATGATGGGAAAACACAATACTACAGCTGATTCAGAAAGTGTACACCCCCCCCCCCATTAAAAGGCCAAGTGTTTGAGATGTAAAAAAAAAAATCAGACCAAGATAAATCACTTCAGAATTTTTCCACCTTTCATATAACATACAAACTATACCAATGATGGCGAACCTTTTCGGCACCAAGTGCCCAAACCGGAACTTGTGTGTGCACATGCGCCAGAGCACCGGAAACCCAAAGACCAGCTGCCTGGTGCGCATGTGTGTGCTGGCCACCTGGTCTTTGGGTTTCTGCCACGCACATGCACGCTGGCCACTTGGTCTTCACACGCGCCAGCTGGCCAAAAACCCGAAGACCAGCTGGCCGGTGCATGTGCCCACAGAGAGGGCTCTGCCAGAGGTGGCACGCATGCCATAGGATCACCATCATGGAACTATGCATTCGCTGGCTGGGGAATTCTGGGAGTTGAAGTCCACAAGTCTTAAAGTCCACAAGTTTGGACACCCCTGAACTATACAATTCAATTGAAAAACATGCTAATCTTTCAGGAGGAAAAAATAAAAAAAATTGCAATAACACTGGTTCTTTGGAAGTGGTTACGTCTTCCATGGCAGCCATTTTGTGAATGGGGAAGTCCTTCAGGCAACCACTGGGCAAGAACACTCATAGATGTCTTCAGATGTGCCCACCAGCCACCAAAAGGTAGAGATTCTGGTCATGCACAACAACTAACCTCTGGTGCACTGTATTAATATGCATGCACTGGTTCTTGTTTATATCTAATTTTCAGGTCCTGCTAGCATTTTTTTTTCCTAGCTAAACACATCTGCTGCTACATCAGATTCCCCAAAATACACCTGTATTGACTCCACTAGTGTTAAAAGTAACAGGAAACAACTAACGTTATTCCACTAAAAATAATTATTCCACTAGACGTTACGTAAGGCAGCTGAACAGAATTAACCTTTTGTACAACCATGAAAGAAATCTACTTACCGTTTATTTGCTACAAATAAGACTTCCCCTGAAAGTGTCTCTCCTTCTTTGGCAAAGAGAGGAGTTTGAAAAAGGCAGCGCACCTGGTACCAATGGGTGAGAGGCTCTGTTGGAGCAGTGGAGAGCCAAACGGTTACCCTTAAAATGAGAAATCAATGGAAATTAAGATTGCTATAAAACAATTTTCTGAATGTACAAAAAAAGAAAAAGACAATAGCACAGTTCCTGCGCTGTTATTTTGAGAACAGATGGAACTTCCCCTTAATAGAAAGAGTTATAATTCCTTTAAAAAGTGCTTCCTTAAGCAGAAGATTTATAGTCTAAATAAGGTAAGGGTTCCCCTCGCGCATATGTGCTAGTCGTTCCCGACTCTAGCGGGTGGTGCTCATCTCTGTTTCAAAGCCGAAGAGCCAGCGCAGCCTCAAGACGTCTCTGTGGTCATGTGGCTGGCATGACTGAATGCCGAAGGTGCACAGAACGCTGATAACGTTCTGCACCAAAGGTGGTTCCTATTTTTCTACTTGCATTTTCTACATGCTTTTGAACTGCTAGGTTGGCAGAAGGTGGGACAAGTAACAGGAGCTCACTATGCTAGGGATTCGAATCACCAAATGGCCGCCTTTTCTGATCGACAAGCGCAGCATCTCAGCCACTGAGCCAATGTGTCCCTTTATTGGTCTAACTATATGCTCTAAAAATATACTCTAAAACAGCAGCCCCCAACTTTTGGGGCATCAGGGACCAGTTCCATGGAGAAAGATTTTTCCGCGGACTGGAGGGGGCATGGTTTTGCATGCTACCTATGTCCCCCTGACATGACGCGGACTGATTGTGGCATGCCACCAACTGATGCTGTTTCACGGACCGGGCTTGGGGGGCCCTGCTCTAAAATGACAAAATAGACTTAGAGTCTGGTAACACATTCAAGGCTAACCAGTTTCATTGTGGTATAAGTTTTTGATGATGGGAGCTTTTGCTTACAAAATCGTATGTAGCTATAATGTTGGTCAATCCTGAAGGTGAAGCGAGATTCCTAGTCTATTTTATTGCCAAGGATTTTAGATTCTTTCTTTTCCTCCCATCTCTCTTGTAAAGTGTTAATTTCTGGCTGACATCCTAAATCCACTCAGGATGTGATTTGTTTTTGATTGACCGCATTCTCTAAAATAGCCTCAATTGGTATTTATTTTTGATGTGGCCAATTTAATCAAAGTTAGAAAGAAGGAAAAAATACATACAGTGAGCCAACAAATGCCACATCAAACCAAAATGCCAAGCCGTGAATTAATCCAGATTGCATCATTTGAAATACAAAAGGGATTTCCACTCTGCAGAAAGAAATAAGAAAAGATTAACAACATAATTAGAAAACCGCAATTAAAAATATAAAAGTGTCATGAAGATCGGCATTCTTAAAACATTTCATTAGAAATCAAATTAAATAGATTTTCATCCAAGGAATTATATCAAAAATAATAGTTTTTCTGGATTAAATATTTACTGAGCATATTTACTAAATTTAGCACCAGGCAGTCCTTAAAAAAAACGACTGGAGCCCAAAGGCAAAGAAAATTAATTTATTTCAGTTGAGGCCATCAACACTCACAGACTAATAATAATAATTCCAAGGTTCTCGTTGCAAGACCAAATTTTGTTTTTCAAGAACACATTTTAGAAGCAACATCAGAATGGAAGGAATGACTATAGCAATTTTTCTTATCCAATTATCTATGACCTGCCTAAATTGGATGGCATACAATAAAATGCCAATGCATGTGGATTGGGTCACTTTATACTAAATTACCTTCCACTCTAAATAACCATAATACTATAGTTATTTTAGTAGAGCACTTTTTTTCCCTTCCATTCAATTGTGTCCAATTCTTGGAGATTGCTTGGACTAGTCCCTTTTATTTATTTTTATTTTATTTTAATCACATTTATATCCCACAAAGGACCCAGGGCGGCGCACAGGAATTTAAAAACATACAAAACAATACAATAAATACAGAATTTAAAAATATATTAAATTAAATTATAATCCTATGCTAAAATCAAATTAAAATCCCCAATTTAAAACTATCTAAATAGTCTTGACGGGAGGGTCAGGCTAGGCCGGCTTGCTGAAAAAGATGTGTCTTTAGACACTGGCGGAAGAGGCGGAGGTCCGTGATGGTACGCAATTCAGGGGGTAGGTCGTTCCAAAGGGCAGGGCCCGCCACAGAGAAGGCTCTTCCCCTGGGTGTCGCCAGACGGCATTGCCCGGCTGACGACACCCTGAGAAGGCCAACTCTTTGGGAGCGGATCGGCCGAAGGGATGTATGGGGCAGGAGACGGTCTCGCATATAACTAGGCCCCGAGCCATGGAGCGCTTTAAAGATGGTCGTCAAAACCTTGAAAAACCTTGTCCCTGCAGTTTTCTTGGCAATGTTTTTCAGCAGTCGATTGGAACTTAGGGTCTCCTGGTTTCTAGTCTGATGCCTTAACCAGACTGGCTTTCTAGAGCACCTTACTCTAGGATAAGAAAGAACTACTTATTTTGAGTGTATCCCTACAGTGACTAGCTTGCTAATAAAGTGAAAACTATACCAACAAATAGTGGTTTAAAATGGAACAGGGTGAAATGGGACAATAGACTCTCACCTATGCAAATCTTCCTCTTCGGCTTCTAGAAAACTGACCGTGTATTTCACAGTCCGGGCCATCAAAATTCTAATGTCAAATGTGTCCTGCAAATAAAAATGGAAAAGAAAGAATACATATTATGATCTAGAATAGGGCTGAAAACTAGGTCTGACAACTTCCATACGAAATTCCAATGCTAAATATAAAAATAAATGTGTTGAAATCTTGTGAAATCAATGTTTTCACATTATTTTTCATTTTAAGGTAGAATCTCAAGGTTTTTATGAGATACTTGCATTTTGATGTGAGATTTTTACATTCTCTAGTGCAGGGGTCTCCAAAGACAAAGCTGGCTGGAGAACTCTGGGAGCTGAAGTCCTTCAGACTTAAAGTTGCAAAGGTTGGAGACCCCTGCTCTAGTGGGACTAGGCAACAACCTAGTGGGTGTGCACGTGTGTAAGAAACAAACTGGCAGTAAACTTTAGAATTCCTTCCTTGTATATATCACCAACCCAACACCAACACCAACCCAAGCCAAAACAAATGTTAAGTCTCCTTCAAGTCAAACTAAGTTCCTGTTTTCTTCTTTGGCAAGTCCATTCTGTTTTCTTAGTAGCATGGAAGTCATTTATTACTGCCAATTTCTAAGATTATTTTTTTTAACAACCCAGTCTAGCCTACAGCTCTGATATTTCCTACAAATCGTTCATCTAGGTAATAACCCATACAGGTACTTATCAAGCATGTAAAACTTTGGGACCAGGCAAAGTAATCTTGAGGTGTAAAAGAGGCAAAAACTATTTATTATTATATAATGGAAATTGGCACATTATAGAGAAACAAATAGCAGCTCCAGAGCTCCAGACAGTCCTACATAATTCCACTTGATTTCCCCCCCCCCAGTGTTTTTGGAAAAAATATAGTGAATATAAAGAATATACGTTCCCATAAATTAGCCTGTTATGCCTTTCACTTAAAAAATCATTTTCATAAACATGTTCTACATAAACTCTTCTTGTCCAAATAAAATCCTCTGAATTCATTTCAACAATTACAGATCTTTCATTATTTTGGATCAGATTATCATAAATTACAGCTTTTAAAACATTAGCAATATTTGTCACTGATTTTCAAGCAGTCAAATAACACATATACTCCCACTGCTGTCTGGTCCTGTGACAAAATAAAAATTAGCAAAGAGGCAAAGGAGATTTAGCAATATGGTTAAAGGTTTTGGAGTTCTTTTATTTATAATGTAATTTCCAGGTTCTTTTTCTCTTTTTTTTAATATAAAAAAATATGCATGTTACATATTGATCCTTTAGTGCTGCTTCATATATTTTCATCTGTTTAGCATAAGTAAGTGAATCAATTTAAAAATGAGCAATTCTGATGCCACTTCTATGCATTTTTAAAAAGAATTGGCTGTGCTCTACTTCAAGACATATTTATACACCCAGAAATGGATGCTAAGTATCAGCCTTTTATTTTATTTTCTGTGAGTACATTATCACCATAAATTATTTCACTAAGGGAGAGAGAGAGAAAAAAAATTGTTTTCTCTTGTTGCAACTGGAAAATCTGTTTGGAATACAATGATTTCAACTAGAAAAATAGCAATGACGTGAACTAAGCAACTATTCCTGGGATCCTGTTTCTTTTCTTATTTTGGATTGGAAATACAGATGGGTTACGATGGTAATTGGGTCCGGAATTTCCATTGTTAAGCAATAGAGTTGCAGAACAGGATATCATGCGACTGTATCACTTAAGGGTTAATCCTGGAACTCCTTGCCATCCTTAAGTGAGTTATTGTGAGTCATTAAACAAGGATCTCCCTTCAAATTCCTGCAATCTTCCAATTGGCAAAGTCAAAGGCAAGGCTGGAAGGAAGTCTTAAGTCCTAGTTGGCTTGCAAGGCGGCCAGCGGGCAGATAAGTCAAGTCGGAGAAGGTGCCTATGGGTTGGGGTGGGGAAAGGCCAGGTTGGGGGTTCCAGGGATGCCCGTGGATTAGGATGTATGAGACCCCTAAGCTCTTGTACTCCATAGCCAGGCTCCTCAGGAAAAGATTGCAGGAATATGAGCGACTTACCAAAGCCATTTCCAAACTTCCTTGCCAGTTTCCACATTGACTTTGCTTGTGGGAAGCTGGCAGAAAGGATTGCAAATGGTGATCACATGAAACGGGATCTTGCAACTGTCACGAGTGCAAATCACCCATGACCATCTGGGCCTTGGGATGGGCAGAACTTAGAAAACCGATCATAAGTACAGATAGTCCTTGACTTACGACCAAAACTGAGCCCAAAATTTATATTGCTGAGTGAGACGTTTGTTAAGTGAAGTTGGCCCCCATTTTACGATTTTTCTTGCCATGGTTGCTAAATGAATCACTGCAGTTCTTAAGTTAGTAACACGGTTGTTAAGTGAATCTGGCTTCCCCGTTGACTTTGCTTGTCAGAAGGTTGAAAAAGGGGATCACATAACTCCGGGACACTGCAACCATCGTAAATATGAACCAATTATCAAGCGCCTGAATGTAAATCATGTGACCATAAGGATGCTGCAATAGTCATAACTGTGAAAAATGGCCGTACGTCATTTTTTTTTAGTGCTGCTGTAACTTTGAATGGCCACTAAATGAACTGTTGTAAGTCGGGGACTACCTGTACCGCCTGTTCAGCATTCTTGTGACTTCAAACGGTTGTTGACCAAGTATTTGTTAACGGAGGATTACTTCTACACAAAAAAAAAAAGGGGGGGGGGGGAAACTATGAAGAGTGAAGGACAGAAGGTAGAGGTTGATTTTAATTGTAATGAAGGTCTCGGACAGGACATTATAGGCTAACTTTAATAAGCTATAAAAGAGCAAAATGTGGCTTGAGTAGAACCGTTGCTAAGACGAGAACAATCAATTGGCGAGAACTTTGAAAAAACTGAGCCTTTTTGAAGGACGTGTTCTGGGAAATCTCAAAAGCTCCCAGATGGGGAAAAAATGGCTGACTTCGGAATATAATGCAAAAGAAAGACAAAGCATTAAAAAAGAAAGAAAAAGAAAAATAGCAATTAACTTACTACAATGGGCTGTCTGAAGTACTCATCTACAGCTGCATTACGGAGACTGGACAGATTTACCCCATAAAAACATTGCTGATACCTGGAATGAAGAATGTATTTGTTTTGCTTTTTAAATTAAATTCAGAGAAAGAAGTCTTACGGATCTCGTATAACGACATCAGATCCATGCATATTATTAAAAAACAAGCATACAAACACGCACACACACACACACATTCTCTCTCTCTCTCTCTCTCTCTCAACATGAAGACTGCCCAAAGCACTTTTTAATTGTAAAAATGTATATTCTGACTCAGTGTGTTTGTTTATTGCTAACTGCTTAATGGAGTAATTAACTCTGTAGAAAAAATAGTCCAGAGCCTTAAGCAATTTGGTTAAATTTTGAAAGAATTAATGGTCACCATTCAGCTACAACATTAATTGTGGTACTTATGTGCTACAACTCTCCCTAAACCTTGGGCCAACAGGCAGAAGCTGGCTTTTACAACCACATCATGCATGGAATGTGGATTTCACAGGTGTTGGTTTTCTTCCAGAGGAAAATACTATTTTTAAAGGCAAAACAGACAGGTCTCTAAGTAAGAAATGACTTAGCAAGGATACGTTGGCCTTTGGAATGGATTTTAAGGACCAATTGAGGAAGGACTACAACTAGGCAAGAGAAAAGCCCAGGCTTGAACCAAATCAAAATGCTCCTATATTAGGACCATATATATGAATGAAGATGAGAAGGAATGGCCAAAAACATTTATAGCAGACTCAAATCAATCAAAGACAGCAAGCACCTGGACATAATGGAAATGTTCAATTTTTGAACCAAGGTTGTGCTCCACAGGGATCTCAATAGCGCTGATGCCGAATATTTGGGCTTGCACAAAGAATTGCTTCACAGGATTCTTAAACCTGATCTAAGGGCAAAAGAAGTAATTATAGATTTGTGACTGATGCCATCCTGATCTTTGCTATCCATTAGAAGGGTGGTGATAACATTGTGCAAATGGATTGTTTTCCCAACTAGAACTCTATATTGGGTAATTAAACAGCAGCACATGGATCTGTAATTAGATATCTATAATACAATATTCTACTATCTCAGGACTTTTAATTTAGTTAACAAAAGAATGAATATGTCTCTTAATTCAATTTATAGACAAGGTATATGATGAGCAAGAGCAAGGAAAAGATTTTATTTGTGGCCATGCTATTGACTTTGGACACTCTTTTCAGAACACAAATGGAGATTAAAGGGACATCCAGAGCCATGCTTTTGAGGAGTACCTTAAATAGAGATAAAACTACAAAAGCTAGCAAAGATATCCTTTTCGACAACTGGTACAGTTAATAAGTAAGAAATATATGAATCTGAACAGCTGCGCCGTTATTTAGCCAGAATTCAAAAGAACCTGGATCCAGGTGGTTTAAGTGGAAGATTGCAATGTGATAATGGCATATTAATTCGAACAGCCTTTTCCAAGTTGCTTGTCTGCAGGAGATGATGAAAATAATGGACCAACACATCTGCAGGATAAGGATAACCAAGCTAGGCAAGGGTGAATTAAAAACTTCTTCAACCATGCCTCAGGAAATTTATGTTGTCAATTTGAGGACCTACCTCTTCTTTTTCAAATTTTTGCTTTACTGAGTTCGGTTTCTTTATTGATATATCATATCAATTGGGATTTTCCTGATCTTGAATGATACTTCATATCAACATATGTATGTCATTCTCACATGCCGAACTTTATTGCCACATGAAGCACGGCTACAAGTACTGATGTTCATGCAGAAGTGGTTTTCAGGATTAAGTGCAGCAAAATCCAATATTCAGAAGTTCCAAAACTTCATCAAGTCAATATCCCATACTCAACAATTTTAAAAAGCAACAAGAAGCAGAAAACCATTTTCATTGGGAAATGACATGTTACTACGAGAGAAAGAAGTACGCATTCATTCAAACAAACGAGACCGCAAGGAATGCCTGCTAACAGCATACTTCTCAACACAACGAGAATTACTGCTATGCAAATAATTTTGAATCACACGCTTAGCATTGCACAGTTAAATGGAAAGTAATTCAAGTAGAGTTAGCTCTATAAGAAACCACGTTTAAGATAAAAATAAAGATCAACTTTGCATTGCAGAGTCAGAATAACCATAAAGCCAGATAACATAGTAAGCAGAACACATAAAATGTGCAGGTTTTCTCCAACACAAAAATTACATCTAGGCAAGAAAACAAAACAGCCTATAGAACTAGTTAATGTTTTCTACCTTAAAAAATAGAAAGGCCACAACATATTTACTGTTACAAGAGAATTATATAGTTCTATATTTATAGTTACCTTTCTACTTAATAGAACTAAAAATAAAGTGATTAAAACATTCCAAAATAATATTTTGAGACAATTGTGAAGGATCAGACGATAATATTAAAGTTAAGCTCTTATATTTATATATTTCCACCAGAGATCTTAGAGCAGGGGTGGGCAAATTTTGCAACTTTAAGTCTGAAGTCCTTTGTTTGCCCACCCCTGTCTTAGAGGGATCCTATTAGAGAAAGTTAAAATCTTCAAATTGAATTTGTGGTGATCTTGCAAAAGTATGGGAAGAGTTTGACATTACTTTTCTTCCAGAATCTATTCTGAAATTCCCAATCCATCCTAAAATTCTGGTTTTCCCACCTGATTTCACATGTGTTAATCAGAGACAACCCTTGTTTAGCTTTCTAGATTAGCCAAAATATCTGTAAAATAAATGTTTCACTGTCTGTTCTATACAACTTGTACAGAGTAAAGAACTGCTACCATTGCAAAAATACAGTGGAAGATATATTGCTCCACACTAATCTTCAGATATTCCAAAAGATATTCTAAATCAGGGGTGTCAAAGTCACTGCATCAACAGTGGTGTCACATGATGTATCAGGACTTTCCCCCTTTCAATAAGCCAGGTGTGGGGGTGGCCAGCATGTGACACATCCAGCCCATGGGCCATGAGTTTGATAGCCCTGTTCTAGATGATCAGCCTTCCATCCTTCCCAAACATTTTAAAATGCGCCCAAGATTAATTCAGGCTGTTTCCAGTTCTAATAAGGCATAATCACACTATGAGTATGATCATCTTCCTCTATTTTCAAGTACTATATAGAAATCCAAGAATTGACAACCAATTCATTTTTCAGATTTCTGACTAATAACTGAGTATAGTGAGAACTGATGGTTACTGGAAATACAAGGCAATGTTGTAATACCACTGACATTTTTGAAGCTGTGTTTGCTGAAATGGCATTTCTCCCTTCAAGGTTAAAAAAAGGGGAGGCGCTGTGGCATATAGGCATATTATAATCACAGTCAGCAGTGGTGGTGTCATACAATTGGTTAGGAGTGGGGTTGTGACCATGTCTGTTCTAGATCTGAACTGCACCATCAGATGGTAAGAGGGAAGTGCCTATATACTTTCCCTAAGTACATATCTCCATTCCATAATCCTGTTCTTAATTTTCCATTTTGTCACTAAGCCTATGTATCTCAAACTGTAAAATACTCTCTAAAAGGATTTCTGCTTGGCAAGTTCATTACTGTATTCTTACAATTCCAGATAATTGCCATTTTTATTTTTCTACATAGAATGCAGCCATGGGACTGCTACCTAGTTTATTATTTTGCAATGTTTAGTTTAGTTTAGTTTTTTACATTTATATTTAACTATTGAATTATCTTTGTAAGAGCCTACATCTGAAGGCTACATCTTGTACATTGTTAGTACAATGTAATGAATGGGCATGTGTGTCTATGTGTGCATACACAAATAAATTAAACTGCATACACTTATCTGTGTACATCTGTGATAAATTTAAATTTATGTTTGCAAATGGAAGTGCATAATTATTATAAGTACATTTGTGGAAGCAGTAGGAGAGAGACAACTTAAAAGGAAGTGCAAAGAGAAGATGCTATAAATAATTTTCTCTACACATCATGAATTATCATGGGGTCCTTAATTACATCTTTTTAATGAGCTGTTAAATGACTCCTAAAGTAAACAAGTGCCTAACAAAATCCATCTTAAAATGCACTGCAGACATCTGTCTGTGTATTAATAAAAAGAACACCGAATAATTAAGGAGAATTTAGAAAGTCTTGTTGAGATTCCCAGTTTGGAATAAATTATCTTGCAGGTGTTTCAGTACTTCTCTTTCTATAAATATTGTGTGTGATTGTATATGATTGGCTTTGTATGCAGCCATTCATTTCCATTGCAACAGTAAGACAAAGCAGAACAGAGAAAACATATCTTGTGTTCATTTTGTTCTATTGTAATGTTATCTTAAAACTCAGGCAGCATCCACACTGCAAGACTAGTCACATAGCAATAATACACAATCACATGGAAACTAGTGATAATTCACAATAGTGGTAGTGGAGAGGGGAATGTTTGCTTTTCAGTGAAAGAAAGCACGAAACACAAAAGGAAGGTCTGTCTGTAGGCTCACACAAATGCATTGATAAAGCAGCCTATCTTGACCTTGTAAATGGCAAGAAGAATATCGTGGAGGAATGTACAAGATACTTCTTTCCCTCAGCTGGAATCCATGATAACATTTCATAATCAGGGGTGGGCTGCTGGGGCTTCACATGGGTTCAGGAGAACCTCTAGCTAAAATTCTGTGCAGTTTGGAGAACTCCCAAATCCCACTCCTGGCTGGCCACGCCTACCCCTCCCCTCCCAGGAGTCCCCACGTGGCCTGTTTTGGATGCAGGTAAGTGCAGGATGCGCACAGAGGCTCGGGGAGGGTGAAAAACGGGCTTACTGGAAGTTTGGGAGGGCCGGAGACAAGCCCATTTCCAGAACCTGGGGAGGCTGTTTTCACCTTCCAGGGGTTTTGGGGGAAAATGGCCCCCTACGGTGCAGGAGGCTGACTAAGCCACACCCACCATGGCCATGCCCACCCATTAACCAGGCAGAGAACCCCTTGCTAAAATGTTTGAAGCCCAGCCCTGTTCAAAATGATCAGCTATGTGGACTCATTTGGCTGGCTGTTCTTCAAGTACATGGTCCTAAGCATACTATGTTCAGATGGCCCACATGGTAACTGCATACACTGCCTAAGCACTTCTTATATTCCAGAACTGTTTTTATGAAGTACAGAGGGTCATCTCAACCATGAACAATTTTTTGGGGGGGTAAACCCTCTTTGAAAAATATCTCATAAAAGGGCACGAGGGCAGAAGGTCTCAAGATTAGTTACTGGCATTTTGGGCAAAGCCATTCTAGGTCAACAGCACTGATCAGTGACTTGAGTTAGTCACCCAGGTGGCTTTCATGACTAATGAAGGCTTAGTGCTTACAGCTTCCTGGTTTCTAGATCAGCAGCTTCTCCATTATATTAAGTTGGTACACTTATAAAACTTGCAGGGTTCTGGATTTTATAACTTATGACACATTCTTTCCAGTTGTCATGCTCGGCATTCTCTTGTGGCGATCTATAATACATGGCAATCTTGGAGCTTTCTGAGCTAGCTTCTTTGCTTGCAGATGTAAACTGTAAACTGTTATCACAATATTCTGAAGCATGCAAAACTGTAGGAAATGAATGAGTTATTCTCAGTAGAGTTCTGAGCAAAATAAATCTTTCTAGATTATAGGAGCTACAAATACCCGTTGACAAATGTTTTCCCCAAATGCAGAAGCATGTAAGTTATTGGGATCTAGGTATCTGCGAGATCGCATCCTGCCCCATACATCCCTTCGACCGATTCGCTCGCACAGAGAGGGACTTCTCCGAGTGCCGTCCACTAGGCAATGCCAGCGGGCGACTCCCAGGGGAAGGGCCTTCTCTGTTGCAGGCCCTATCCTATGGAACGACCTACCCCCCGACCTCAGAACAACTCCGGACCTCTGCTCCTTCCGCCGAAAGCTCAAAACATATTTCTTCCAACAGGCCGACCTGGCCTAATCTATTTCTCACACCTCCGGTCTGTACATTTAAATTTTTTATTGGGTTTTTAGGGGTTTAGGGGTTTAGGTTTTTTAGCTTTTAGTTCAGGGTCATTGTAATTTAATTTAATTTTAGATATTTATATTGTTGTATGTTTTATATTCCCTGTGCACTGCCCCGAGTCCCTTCGGGGAGAGGGAGCGGTATACAAATAAACATTCCATTCCATTCCATTGTCTCCAGAAAAAAGAATGTTATATACAAAAGTCCCGACTGGACTACTGCAATGCTCTCTACATGGGGCTTCCCTTGAGGTGCACTCGAAAGCTACAGTTAGTGCAGAATGCAGCCGCGCGGGTGATTACGGGAGCCCCTAGATGCTCCCACATAACACCGATCCTGCGCGAGCTGCACTGGCTTCCTGTGGTCTTTCGGGTGCGCTTCAAGGTCTTGACAACCATCTTCAAAGCGCTCCATGGCTCGGGACCTAGTTATATGCGAGACCGTCTTCTGCCCCATACATCCCTTAGACCGATACGCTCCCACAGAGAGGGCCTTCTCCGGGTGCCATCGGCTGGACAATGCCGGCTGGCGACACCCAGGGGAAGGGCCTTCTCTGTGGCGGGCCCTACCTTGTGGAACGACCTACCCCCTGAACTCCGCACCATCACCGACCTCCGCCTCTTCCGCCAGTGCTTAAAAACACACTTATTTCATCAAGCCGGCCTAACATAGCCTCCGCTGTGACTAATCTTAGATAGTTTTTAAATGGGGGATTTTAAATTGGTTTTAGCACAGGTTTCATTATTTAATAGATTTTAAATTATATGTTTTTGTACTATTTTGTATGTTGTTTTTAAATTCCTGTGCGCCGCCCTGGGTCCTTTTGGAGAAGGGCGGGATATAAATTGAATAAAATAAAAAAATAAAATAAAAAGCAACTTATATAATGATTAAAATGGGAAAGGAGTTGACAGAAAGAAATGGGAGAGAAAATAGACATAAGCAATCAAGCAGACAAGTGGGTGAACAGCCTAATAAATAGCTACTTAACCAGATGGACAGAAAACTGAAGAGAAACACTTTAAATCAGAAGTACTCTATCTTAATCAACTCATTATAATTGAGGGTGGAAAATTCCTCTGACAGTTTCCAATATTCTGTATTTAGCCCAAGCTTGATACCCTATGAAATATAAAAGGGTCTGATAACATCTAGCAACTAACAAAAGGCATAAGCTTTTGTTAATTAAACCTCAATTCATTGCATGCAGTTATAACCCCCGTGTCTTTCAAACTTGGCAACTTTAAGATGTGTGGACTTCAACTCTGGCCATACTGGTGGGCAAACTTGATGAGTCCAACTCTACACCTTTCAAATTTGCCAAGACTGAAAAACAATGGGTTAAACGAGAGTTCCCCGATGCTTTGCAGACCAGTGAGGGAGAGGGGATGGTTCGTGCAAGCGGCTGGCAAGTGAGTGTCCATATGCGTGAGCAGCATGCATGGATGTCTACCATTCTGTGGAGTGTGCACATGAATAGATGCCGCTCACGCAAGTGAAGATACCATGCGCATGTGCACTTGCTGGCCCTTTCCAGTGCCCAGTTGCAAACCCCTCATGGCCCACAGGCTGGGGACCTCTGGGTTAAACTGATACAGGATTTTTATTAGAATAAAGGGAGGGGGCAGATGCAAAGGTAGGGGGAAATGGCGATTAGACTAGTCCAGGGATCTGCAAAGTTGGCTCTTTTAAGACTGGTGGACTTCAACTCCCATAAACCCCCAGCCAGCAAGGCTGGCTGGGGAATTCTGGGAGTTGAAGTCCACCAGTCTTAAAAGAGCCAACTTTGCAGACCCCTGGGCTAGTCCAATAATATGTGAAAAGATCACCAATTATCTAGTACACCTTCTTCCTTCTAATAATCCTAATGCATTAAAACCCTTTGTGTCTTAAAAAAAAACCTGTGTAACTTTTTGCTATTTATTTATTTAAACACCTTATATAGTTTCTTATCTCACAATATCTCACAGTATCTTTGATCTAGCTTAAAGCAGAGAAAAACTCAAAAGAGTTATAGTAGTCCAGGTCTCAGTTCTACCAAACAGTGGCTGACACACACACACACACCCAAATGATTTAAACCAGGGGTCTGCAAAGTTGGCTCTTTTAAGACTGGTGGACTTCAACTCCCAGAATTCCCCAGCCAGCCAGGAATTCTGGGAGTTGAAGTCCACCAGTCTTAAAAGAGCCAACTTTGCAGACCCCTGGTTTAAGAAATCACTGGATTCAGTGGTGAAATCTAAAAAAAAAAAAATTGCCACCAGTTCTGTGGGTGTGGGAGGGTTCATGTGACTGGGTGAGTGTGGCCAACTTTTTTCACTTTTTAAAGCATTTTTTCCCCCTTGCACAGCTGAGCCATGCAATCCTCGGAAGTTTTTTTTTTTTTACTACCAGTTCACAGAACCAGGGACAATCGTCCCTACCAGTTTGGCCGGACCAGGCCAAACTGGGAGGATTTTACCCCTGACTGGAATCAATAAAGGAGAATAAAGGAGAATATTTGTAGTTTAGGATTGAAATGAAGGGTTCTTGATGTTCTCTGGACATTTTGTTTTCTTGCAATAAATACCACATTTATTTCAGGTTCAAAACAGAACAATTTCCCTATTCGCTGCACATTGTTGCATTCAAGCAGTGCCCTCCTTCGTTTGCACTTTCATTTTTACGCCATATGCTTTTATTGGTGATTTCCCAAACTTGGAACGATAGCTACCAATTGAAGCCGCATCATCCTCAAGGCACTGCACCTCAATGTAATCCAAACAAATTCCATTCTTTATTGTGGTGTCTCCAAATGGAATCATTCTAAAATATTTTAGCCGAAACATAGAACTGGATGATGCAAGCAGCTTGAACTGCAGCTAAAGTACAGGTAGTCCTCAACTTACGACCACAAGTGAGTCCAGAATTTATGCTGCTAATGAGAAATGTGTTGAGCTTTGCCTCATTTTACAACTTTTCTTGCCACATTTGTTAAGTGATCACTGCAGTTGTTAATCACACAGCTGTTAACTGAATCTGGCTTCCCCATTGACTTTTCTTGCCAGAAGTTCACAAAAGCTGATCATGTGACCCTGGGACAGTGCAACTGTCATAAATAGGAACCAGTTCTCAAGCACCCAAATGTAAATCATATATTATGGGGATGCTGCAATGGTCATAAGAATGAAAACTGGTCATAAGTCACTTTTTTCAGTGCCGCTGTAACTTTGAAGGGTCACAAATGAACTGTTGTAAGTTGAGGACTACCTTTATTCCTCATTTTGTAACAAGGTGATGAGAACTTGTTCCAGGGGATGAAATCTTAAGACACACTGAATTCAACTTAAATGTGATATGACTGCGATGGCAAACTTATGGCACGCATGCCAGAGGTGGCACGCAGAGCTCTCTGTGTGGGCACGCACACTGTCACCAGCTGCTCTTCTGGTGCATATGGGCCAGCCAGCTGATCTTCACACGTGCCGGAGCCCGGAAACCCAAAGACCAGCTGGCCAGTATGCATGCGGGTGCCGTCCACCTGGTCTTTGGGTTTCCCATGCTCGGGGGTGTGCAAAGACCAGCTGGCCGACATGCATGCACACACCAGAAACCAGAAGACCAGGTGTCCAGCATGCGCACCGGCCAACTGGTCTTTGAGTTTCTGGGGCTCCTGCACACACACACGCTTTCCAGTTTGGGCACTCGGTGTCGAAGAGGTTCGCCATCACTGTGATATGATATGAAAAGTGAAGTAATTATAGGACACGGGTGTTGTCTCTCCTATTGTCTACTTCCATTCTTAGATTTTGCTATGTTCATCATCCTTTGATATCATCACAATGATATCATACATCATTCATCATCAAGCAGCAAAGTAGTATTTTGGGAAAAGGCAATGAAGGGACAACATTCATTCAGCTTCTAACATGAACTTAGCTAAAGCCCTGTCATGAGAAGATTCACTCTTTAAATCCAACTTCACTATTAGAGTTCATTTCCAAAGCATGTGATTAGAGTATAAATTATCTTACTTGTTCCTGATTTATGGCTGCCACAAAATTATTATTTCAGTAGCATTATTACCATGGCCTGTTCTCATTTTTCCTGATACTTTTTATTCATTTGATTTTTGTACTGTGACTCAATCAATAGTATATTATCCTTGACTTAACACTGCCCCTAAATGTTTTTCTTATTATCCTCTAGTTTTTTGATTTGATCATCAAATTATGTTATTGTTACCAGTTTGTTTGCAAGCGATATTCTCATAACATACAATTACTGCTTTCCTAAGAATTTATTGCCTGTAACTAAGAAAGCATCAAATGGAGAATAGCAATGTGACCCAGGCATCAAATTACTAAGTCATTGCATGGTATTGTAATTAAGGTTACAAATAATGTGACTGTAACTTCTCACAGCCTCTAAAACAAGTGTGTAAGGATATATAAATAAATACAGCAATAGCCCTAAGAATCATCTCTAAGTGCTACAATTGCAGACCAACAAAATAAGTATTTTGCAGTTACTTTAGACATCTATAATTTGCCACTGCTTTACGGTTCCAAGCAGCTGTTTCATTTGAAAATTTCTATTCAATTGCCAAGCAAAACACCTCTTTGTGTGAAAAAAGTGAAACAATTATTACCAAAAATTGGCTCTGGAGTAGTGTTCCATGTAGAGTTGTTCATCGGAAAAAGGAGCCAAATGAATGTCACTAAATGTTGGAAACATCATTCCTGGTGAACAAAAGATAATATACAGTAGCAAAGTTCAAATCTTCTATGTAGTCCTTAAAAAATAGTGGAAATATCCAAGAGGCATTATTTACTGTCCATCCCATACATTTTTTTGGTAAATTAACAATAGATACTAAATTTAATTCTTGGTCATATTTTATTAAATCTATTGACAAGAGAACACTTAAGATGATAATGCTAATTTACTGCCACAAGATGATAAATAATCCATATTTTTAACATGTTAACAATTAGATACTTAAATAAAATTCTTAAATTAAAAGCAAGTAAGCATGTATTCCAATTCATCCACCACGATTGGAAAAATGGGATTATATTTCTTAAACTGAAGATTCAAAATACAGATTATAATAAATAATATGTAATAATAAATACTAATCTCCCGGCAACTTTTTCAGGAATTTAATGTTAGGGATTACCAGTATTAAAAATAGAATATTAAGGAATATCAAATGCCCACAAACCATTTTACAAACCTTATGCCAGTTCAATGCAATGTACCACTGAATTATGACCACATTACAGATTAATACTGCCTATTAGTCATCCTTCACTTAAATAAAAGCGTAACTCAATATTTGGGAATGACTAGATGAAAGCATTTTAATTGGTAAATTGTTTAATAGCTTAACAATACAGAGAACTAGCACATAGACAAGAGAGAGGACATTTAAAAGAAAACATACATCTTTTAAATTAATGACTATTAGCTAGGAAGATAATTGATTCATTTTTGTAGCTTGATGAGCAAAGTATTGTTAATGCTACTTTCAAAAAGTTATTGATTATGCACTAAATTCTAAAGCAAATCACTGAACTCAGTTTATTTCAGAGTAAGTTGTTTCATTTTAGCAATATTACAATATAAAGGCAACTCTTAAGATTAAATAATATAGAGAGAAATATATCCTTATTGTCCCTCTTTATTCTACAAATGAAGAAAAAATATCATTACCACATTGCTACTGAAATAGGATTTAAATTTTAGGAATTTAAAGAACCACAGAAAGGACACATTTAAATGGAACAATTGGGCCAAACCAAAAACTCATTTTAAAATGTAGATTAAAAGTTGTGGGTTAGAAAAAGGCTTGACGAGTGATAAATGTTAAAAGATAACACATAAATATCAATAGTACTTATGAGAATGTATATCTGTGAATATATATGAGGGGAAAAAACTTTAAAAAAGCTTGACAAAAAGCAGAAAACCATCCTAAATAGCTTGATTTTCTACACTGTACTCAACCTCTCTGTTTATCATGCATAATTACACATAATTACATCTCTAAAGTGATGTTACATTGATAAAACTTGCATGTATTACACAAGTTGTTTTTTTTTAATTCCTCTACTTCCTATTGATGCATATTTTGGTGCTACCAAGGCAGAAAGAGATTGGTAGGTCTCCTTTGTTGACTTGTGTTAAGATTTTAACCTAGTCTGGGAACCAAGGAATCTTGGGATCTGGACCTAAAACTGAGTTCAAGGTTGCTGGGTAAGAGAGAATCATTTCATCTATTGGTTGCATCAAGATAACTTGAGGGGAAAAGGCAATTAATATGTGATACCGGGTGCCGAAAGGAAGCAAGCTGTCTCTCTTACTAGTGGCTATATTTCATAAACGTAGGCTTCTGTATTGCCTGTGAGATTCAGGCCCTCAGAAGCTGCAAATGTATAGACTCACCATTGGACTTCAGCCATTTTTTGGAGTGAAGGTAACTTTCCAGCATCCTTTCATTGAATAGCATGTAACCCATCGGCTCAGAAACTATAACATCTACACTTTCAGGTAGAGTGATTTCCTCAATTTTTCCTGAGAGAATACTGATCTTATCAGCCACATTGTTACTCTGGACTAAAATCTGTAAAGTAATGAAGTAGTAGAAATAAATATATGTATTAGCTGTGTTGATTCAGAGATAAGTTAATGAAATATCATTTTGATGGATTAGTGGAACTCTACCCAGCTGTCTTCACTTATCTTTTTTATGGAATTTGTTTTTCCAAAAAGCGATATAACTAATACATCATGTTTTTGCATTCTGTACTCTATGCTCAGTTTGTTAAGTAAGTCGGAATCAAAGTTAAATTAATTAAGAGATTTATTATCAAATTTATATAGCTACCCATATCATTGACATGACTCTGGGCAGTGTACAATAAAATGAACAATTAAAATAAATCTTTAATAACCATTAAAACAATTAATATAAAATATAACTAACACAGAAGAAGGCACCAGAATCTCATTCACTGAGTGAACGATATAATCACTGCAGTTTTATTTTTACTTGTATTAATTAATCTTCATGTTCCATTTTTTTAGTAAATCTGCAGAAGACCAGTATGATTCAGTTATAAATCATGAATTTCTTTCCTTTACCTAATCACAGTAGTTGGAAGAAAGCAAGCTACTGTATTAATCCAAATAGTTCTTGCCTTCTCTTGCTACAGCATAAATTTATGGAAATATTTGATCCCTTTCCTAATTAGTTCTCAGAAGCTGTATTGTAATAAGAAACCATTATACTGCCAAATTTTTATATTGAAAGCAACAGGTTAATAAAAGATTTGTGCACGAATATGGCAGAGCTAGGATTAAAAATAAAAAGACAGTTTATTGAATAATTCCTAATAAAATTATCGGGATATTTTGTTCATTGTAATTCTAAGGGTCGACGTAGATAATTTTATCCAAACCTTTACAACCATAGCTCTTAGCTTCTCAGAAATGCTATACATTAATCCAACAAATAAGTAATACAAAGTTGCTGTGATAATATGTTTATGAATGTGCATGAAATGAATCATCCCTGCAAGAAGAATACTATATAATTTCTAAAGATAATTTAATGATATTTTGTGCAATATTGTCATACAGATATTAGCAACAGTAAATACCAAGGACATGTGATGTTCCCCAATTCCTCTTTTCTGTTTCAGTTTTCCAGATCTTTTCAAAATACAGCCACTATCAGTATATTGCATAATGTTCTCTATAATTTGAGGCAAAGCCTAAACTACTATTTTGGATTAAGGTGGGTTATAGAGTGTGATTATTAAAATGCAATTAAAAGGAATGAAAGCAGACCAAAAATTGAGTATAACAGATGAATCTGTTATCTCACTAATACAGTGAACGGTTATTCAAGTTATCTCCTTGCAGTGATATTAAATCACTGTACCCATATTTGCTTTAATTTCTGGAACAGAAAAGGAGAAGATTGTGTCTGGCAACCTGTGAGCTTCATGTATCATTTGCAAACATCCGGTGCTTCTGTTGTTTGGCTTGCTGAATATCCCTAGTAAGTTGTACTATCCTGATGATTTCTCACCATCCATTAAGCAACAGTGTGGCTGGTTTTTAAGATCATGCTGCGGAAAGACATCAGGACAATTCCCAAACAAGACTGAAGTCCCGTTGCTTTTTCAAGTAACAGTGGTGGGCATTAGGAGGACATTTAAATAGAGAAAGCCCTTCTGTTTCTAAGATGGCAACGTGTAAATAAATTTTAAAATATTCCGATTACGCGTACCTTTCAGCATTATTTTTCACTTCTCAGACCAGGGCTACAGCTACATCATTTAGAACTAAATTTCTTGTCTTAAATTCTAACCACATTTCTGGTTTTGCAAGTGAAGACAAGAACATTGGGATGAATGATTTAAAAGCATGCATGTCCATAAAATTCATTAAAAAAAAGATTAAAAGATTGCTTTGAATTGAGATAGACATGCACTTGTTCAAATTTAAAGAAACAAAGCTTTAGATAGTCTAATTAGCTGAAAACCTTATTCAAAAAATAACCATGGTTAAAGTGAGCAGAATAGTAGAAAGCAAGATATTAGATTAGTTCCAGGCTTTTATAAAGTATGACAGATTTTTTTCCGTATAATGGATCAAGTTATTAAATAAGTAAAAGTCTCTGCTTTTACTTAAGAAAATAAAAGTAGCCCAATATCAAAAATACACAAGTCTTACAATTTTTAATACTCCACTATTCTCCAAAGTCAGAATTATTATACTGACACATGTTCATAATTCTATAGGTCTTAATCATATTGTGAATTTGTGATGTCTCAAACTCTGAGCTGATTCCATCTTGTTTTGTAATTCTTTTACCATTAATTTAGCAAGGCAGCAAACTCTAAGGTCATACCAAGTTATCAGTCAGCAGTTATGCATTTATTGAAAACATTTATACAAACACCTGTCTTATAGCAAACTCTGGGAGGCTCCCAGTCAAGAATTAAAGCAACATAAAACCATATAAGTAAAGGTAAAGGTTCCCCTCGCACATATGTGCTAGTCGTTCCTGCCTCTAGGGGCGGTGCTCATCTCCATTTCAAAGCTGAAGAGCCTGCGTTGTCCGAAGACCTCTCCGTGGTCATGTGTCTGGCATGACTAAAATGCCTAAGGTGCATGGAATGCTGTTACCTTCCCACCAAAAGTGGTCCCTATTTTTCTACTTGCATTTTTTTACGTGCTTTTGAACTGCTAGGTTGGCAGAAGCTGGAACAAGTAATGGGAGCTCACTCTGTTATGCGGCATTAGGGATTCGAACCACCGAACTGCCGATCTTTCTGATTGATAAACTCAGTGCCTTAGCCACTGAGCCATATAAAAATTATTAAAACCATATAAAAATTATATATATAAAGCCAACAACTAGCCATTTAGTGATCATTGGTCTGGTGCCCTTTGGACATGTGGTCTCAGTTTTGGGTAGTTGCCAGTTGGCAACATTTACAACCAGTTGGTCATTTAAAGGTTGCAAACGGAGGGGATGGAGGAGATCTTACAAAGCTAATACTTTGCACAGAACCAGTAGGCGCAATCAAAATAGGTATACTGTAAATAATATATTCCTATTTCTCTCTTTGCTATTCACAGTTGAATTCCCAAACAGGGTATAAAATACATAAATTATATGTTCTTAAATCTACTTTATTACCGTAACCATCAATAATGAAGAGGGCCATTTTCCACTCACCTTTTCCCTAATTGTTATACCAATTTGGCTAACCTGGTATCCCTTCCTCTGGCAGAAACAATTTTATAATTCATGCTCTGGTACTTTCTATATACATTGTTATATGCTTCATTATTTATTTAAATTCAGCCCCTAGTACTTGCTATCCATTAATGTTCCCCAAATGTGGAATGACTGCTATAAATTCTTGAAGTTGCCAGATCCAAAGTTGAAGAAGGCTGCCCAACTCAGTGTAGAACATAGTTGTCTAAAAAAAATACACCATTCTCCACATCTTTAAAGGTCTTTTTAAAAGCATATTATTTGTTGAAAGGAAAGTTACAAAAAATTCTAACAGGCTTTGCCTAGCAGGAGTTCAAAGTTTATCCAGATAGACATGATCTGTGGCTATTCTTCAGCTTTTAAGCATCGGGCAGAAACCTTTCAAATAGTTTTAAATGCTTTAATTAAAAGTGAATTAAAACACTGGGTTTCAATGTTTAATATCAATGGTTTTATTTATTGTTTTAATAATAATATTAAACCCAGTTAGGACAAACATTGAAGAAAGAGGAACTTTCTTAGAACAGTACAGATCTGTCTTTCCCAAAACACGATTCTTTAAATAGAAAAAAAACCACCTTGATTTGGTTCATTAAATTAAAAAAACCTTGCCTGAAGGCATCTGGAACAAGCATCTGGAAGAGTGTGAGCTTCTTCTCTTTGGGCCTCTGTTCAAAAGGAATCCAGCTGCCAAATCTCCCAGAAAGGCCTCCCTTTCACCAGCCTCATGTGCCAAATCCCTCTGTATTCCTCAAGGACTAATTCTTTATTTCTAATGATCCCATCAGTAGTTGACCCATATATTGTACAGTACATTTCCCTTATGCTGGTTGCTCCCATCCTCTGTTTGTACAAGTGCCCTCCATAAAAATTCATCCATCTTAACATCACATTATTTCTTTGCAGACTTTGCAAAAGTAATTTAAATCCGAATTCTGGACACAGCTATTTGAAAGCATCTTGTTATTTCTGTAGAACATGCTCCCGGCTAAACCTGGGGACGCAGTATTGAAAAAGTCTACTCCAATTATACAGCAATTCCATTAATTCTGTAAATAGAACCTAAGCAAGTTCGGTGGGATTTATTTTGATATCAAATTTAAAAGTAAAGCTTTAATCCAGCTTTCTCTGGCTTCTTATCGCAAGACATGCTGTAATATAGCCATATAATTTAGTTCTGTGAAACAGATCTGTAGTCCCATACCATAGGAAGGTAACAGACTGGGAAAAAATGCATTAATACATTTTTTTTTTTTTTGGCAGCATTTATTTGAGATAAAGTAAAGAATGTTTCTTGATGCTATAATTCAAAAACAAAGTCATGCAAGGAAGACCTGAAAGCCAGATAGGTAAACGAGATAAGCTAATTCATTTGCAATGGTCTACTGTAGTGGTAAGGGCTGAGGCCATAGGACGAAAGATGGGAGATTTCCAGTTTTCCCTCCCAGAGACTCTCTATTCTCCTGGCCTACCTTCCTGCTTTGGAACAGATGCTTGATAGTTTTACAGCAGCCACCAGTTTTCTGCTTAGAAAAACGTTCTCAGTGACACTTTGACATGTGTGCTGCTGTGGGTAAAGCTGTGACCCTAATTGAGCAGATGGTTGAATGCGGTGGTGAAAAGTTTGAACATTTAACTTGCTAAGAATCTGTTTAATGTAACCTTACAATAAAGTAAAATTGCTCATTCTTTTTCCTATAGGATCCAATCTGAATCGGTCACTGGGACCGACCCAATATTATTCTGGGATACATGTATTTGTCTTCATTCGTTGTTTTCCTGTCTGGTTTACTAGGGAGGGCTGACAATGTCAAAATTTACTTTTGATACTCAGTGAAGATGGTAAGGTTCACTTATGTCAGCCTCCCCAATGTATTTTTGGTGTTTCTTTCACAAAGTTCTCTCTCTTTCTCTTTCAAAACAATCATTTTTTCTCTCTTTAGAGAAGAAAGTTGTTTAGGAAATTCCTTTTTGTCTTATCCATCTGAGTCTGGATTTGTCTCCTTTGACTCCATATGTTTCCAGCCATTGCTCATTTGTAGGTGAGTATTAACTCTCCTGCTTGATAAATCTTTCCATTTGGGAAATATGCTGTAAATCTTATGTTGGCCTTGATCAAATGAATAGGGTAGTGGGCTTGGCCATTCATTATATATGCATTCAAATGAATATTTTGTTTGTGATATGCTTACCCTACTACTGAAATGGTCACAACATCTTAGTTACAGGTTACATTACATTTGAATGAGTCTAAGCAGCTTTAGAATTTATTTTGCATAAATTGCACAGCTTCTTCTCTGGAATTAGAGAAAGGGAGAGGGAATTAGAGAAAGGGAGAGGGAAGAAGAGAAAGGGAGAGGGAATTAGAGAAAGGGAGAGGGAAGAAGAGAAAGGGAGAGGGAATTAGAGAAAGGGAGAGGGAATTAGAGAAAGGGAGAGGGAAGAAGAGAAAGGGAGAGGGAAGAAGAGAAAGGGAGAGGGAATTAGAGAAAGGGAGAGGGAAGAAGAGAAAGGGAGAGGGAAGAAGAGAAAGGGAGAGGGAATTAGCGAAAGGGAGAGGGAATTAGAGAAAGGGAGAGGGAAGAAGAGAAAGGGAGAGGGAATTAGAGAAAGGGAGAGGGAAGAAGAGAAAGGGAGAGAGAATTAGAGAAAGGGAGAGGGAATTAGCGAAAGGGAGAGGGAATTAGAGAAAGGGAGAGGGAAGAAGAGAAAGGGAGAGGGAATTAGAGAAAGGGAGAGGGAAGAAGAGAAAGGGAGAGGGAATTAGAGAAAGGGAGAGGGAATTAGAGAAAGGGAGAGGGAATTAGAGAAAGGGAGAGGGAAGAAGAGAAAGGGAGAGGGAATTAGAGAAAGGGGGAGGGAGGAAGAGAAAGGGAGAGGGAATTAGAGAAAGTGAGAGGGAAGAAGAGAAAGGGAGAGGGAAGAAGAGAAAGGGAGAGGGAAGAAGAGAAAGGGAGAGGGAATTAAGAGAAAGTGAGAGGGAATTAGAGAAAGGGAGAGGGAATTAGAGAAAGGGAGAGGGAATTAGAGAAAGGGGGAGGGAGGAAGAGAAAGGGAGAGGGAATTAGAGAAAGGGAGAGGGAAGAAGAGAAAGGGAGAGGGAAGAAGAGAAAGGGAGAGGGAAGAAGAGAAAGGGAGAGGGAAGAAGAGAAAGGGAGAGGGAATTAAGAGAAAGGGAGAGGGAATTAGAGAAAGGGAGAGGGAATTAGAGAAAGGGAGAGGGAAGAAGATAAAGGGAGAGGGAATTAGAGAAAGGGGGAGGGAGGAAGAGAAAGGGAGAGGGAATTAGAGAAAGGGAGAGGGAAGAAGAGAAAGGGAGAGGGAAGAAGAGAAAGGGAGAGGGAATTAAGAGAAAGGGAGAGGGAATTAGAGAAAGGGAGAGGGAATTAGAGAAAGGGAGAGGGAAGAAGAGAAAGGGAGAGGGAATTAAGAGAAAGGGAGAGGGAATTAGAGAAAGGGAGAGGGAATTAGAGAAAGGGAGAGGGAATTAGAGAAAGGGAGAGGGAGTTAGAGAAAGGGAGAGGGAATTAGAGAAAGGGGGAGGGAAGAAGAAAAAGGGAGAGGGAATTAGAGAAAGGGGGAGGGAGGAAGAGAAAGGGAGAGGGAATTAGAGAAAGGGAGAGGGAAGAAGAGAAAGGGAGAGGGAAGAAGAGAAAGGGAGAGGGAAGAAGAGAAAGGGAGAGGGAATTAAGAGAAAGGGAGAGGGAATTAGAGAAAGGGAGAGGGAATTAGAGAAAGGGAGAGGGAAGAAGAGAAAGGGAGAGGGAATTAGAGAAAGGGAGAGAGAATTAGAGAAAGGGAGAGGGAAGAAGAGAAAGGGAGAGGGAAGAAGAGAAAGGGAGAGGGAATTAGAGAAAGGGAGAGGGAAGAAGAGAAAGGGAGAGGGAATTAGAGAAAGGGAGAGGGAAGAAGAGAAAGGGAGAGGGAATTAGAGAAAGGGAGAGGGAATTAGAGAAAGGGAGAGGGAATTAGAGAAAGGGAGAGGGAAGAAGAGAAAGGGAGAGGGAATTAGAGAAAGGGAGAGGGAAGAAGAGAAAGGGAGAGGGAATTAGAGAAAGGGAGAGGGAATTAGAGAAAGGGAGAGGGAATTAGAGAAAGGGAGAGGGAAGAAGAGAAAGGGGGGGGGGAATTAGAGAAAGGGGGAGGGAGGAAGAGAAAGGGAGAGGGAATTGGAGAAAGGGAGAGGGAAGAAGAGAAAGGGAGAGGGAAGAAGAGAAAGGGAGAGGGAAGAAGAGAAAGGGAGAGGGAATTAAGAGAAAGGGAGAGGGAATTAGAGAAAGGGAGAGGGAATTAGAGAAAGGGAGAGGGAATTAGAGAAAGGGAGAGGGAATTAGAGAAAGGGGGAGGGAGGAAGAGAAAGGGAGAGGGAATTAGAGAAAGGGAGAGGGAAGAAGAGAAAGGGAGAGGGAAGAAGAGAAAGGGAGAGGGAAGAAGAGAAAGGGAGAGGGAAGAAGAGAAAGGGAGAGGGAATTAAGAGAAAGGGAGAGGGAATTAGAGAAAGGGAGAGGGAATAGAGAAAGGGAGAGGGAAGAAGAGAAAGGGAGAGGGAATTAAGAAAGGGGGAGGGAGGAAGAGAAAGGGAGAGGGAATTAGAGAAAGGGAGAGGGAAGAAGAGAAAGGGAGAGGGAAGAAGAGAAAGGGAGAGGGAGGAAGAGAAAGGGAGAGGGAATTAAGAGAAAGGGAGAGGGAATTAGAGAAAGGGAGAGGGAATTAGAGAAAGGGAGAGGGAAGAAGAGAAAGGGAGAGGGAATATCCACTGAATTCGCAATCTTTTCCGAATCATGTGGTCTAGACCTGTGATGCTAATCCAATTCCATCATCTTGGCCAGACTGCAAACAATATCAGCGTAACTTGCGTATTCCACATGCTGTTACTGTACAGCGTTTGAAGTGCAGTGAAAGAAATTCCAGGAAATAAACCCTGCTTGCTTTTCCCTGACATATGTCCAATATTCTTGGTTGACTGTGGATCCATTCAAGAATAAGAAAAGCTGCTAATTAATTTAAGTCCTTTTATAGGAGATGAGTTTCAATTACCAAAGGTTTTAGTGCATTTCAATATTGTGAGGGGGAGGGTGGAGAAATCATTAAATGGTAGCCAATAAAGATAGTTCTAATCACTTTAAATTTCAGTAGCACGTTCAATTCTTATTCCTTGTTATTAATTTATCTATGAAACGATCCCAGCCCCATTTGCATTATACCAGGGATGTCCAAACTTGGGAACTTTAAGACTTGTGGACTTCAACTCCCAGAATTCCCCAGCCAGCATAGCTGGCTGGGGAATTCTGGGAGTTGAAGTCCACAAGTCTTAAAGTTCCCAGGTTTGGTTTGGACATCCCTGCATTATATTGAATAGGCCTATTTCTCAAATATGAATCAGCTATTGTGAGGATGCATTGTAGTGGTCAGCAGGGATAGTGATCCCCTTAAATCTGCCTCTGCCATCAACTTTCACAGAGATGTCTAAATGTCCCAGTTTGTAGCTGCTTAAGTGGGAACAGGTTTCACTGAAATAATCAAAACGTTTTCATTTAACGTGTACCTTGAGAGAGAATTATGCTGTTCAAGACACAATCCTGGTGAAACACTGAAATAAAATGGGCCTAAATTATTTGCACACCATTATTTCAGGTATAAATACTTAGTTTTCGACACACACAGCAAAGCAAACAAATGCTAGTTGCTCAACAAATCTAACATACTCACCTCAGCATACTTGGCCACCGAACTGGCTTCAACAGCATAAACTTTTCTAGCACCAGCCTGCACAGCGAAAAATGAAAGAATACCTGATCCACATCCAACATCTAGGACCACCTTGAAACAGAAAAATGGATGGGGATGAACATTGATTAATCAGCAGATTTGGAAAGTTTAAAAGCCCTCCTGACAATCAATGCTATCAAATATTTATAAATGCTATATACAACATTGTCAATCATCAAGATCTCCTAACTAAAACCATGCTAAGGTTTTCTTCATGAAATTAAAATATAGCATCAAATTCATAACATATTTCTTTGCATAATTTTTATTAACTATAGTACAAAAAAGTGAATAACAAGTCTTGAAAGAGACAAGCGCTTAGCATGATTAAGTTGGAGAAACTACACATAAATAGTAATTAATTTTTTCTGAGGGGAATTCAACAGTTATTCTTGCTATTTTATTTCTTAGCAGAAGCATTAATGTGGGTGTGAAAAAAAGAACATATGCTGTAGGATTATTAACAACACAGGTAGATCTTGCAAATGCTTTTCAAAGTATTTTATTCCATTAAATATACTTTAATTCAAAAAGCAATGTTGGAAGCATTTATTTTTTAAAAATTACTTTAAGAATCTACTTAACAAAAGTGGTAAAATAATAAAACTCTCTACACAGTTGTTACAGATTAATAATAATTTTTTTAAAAAAGACATGCTAAATTGGACAGCATTTGTCAATCTCAGTTCCAGCAAGGGAACTAAATTAGACTTATACTGCACAATTATGTATATATAGATGGATATATTTATATGACTCTTAATGATTCTGGATAGCTAATAAGTTCATACCTTAATTAGTCTCATTTACTCTAATGGTCTCTAAATTAATTTATTTTTTAATCAGTTGAAGAACTACCTACATTCATGTTTCCTGATTTGGCTGTGATGCATTAGATTAGAATCAGAATGTCTCATGGGTGTATATTTACTTATTTTTCCTACCTGCCTCAATGCCTTAGTTCAGCGGTTGAACTCACGCAGCCCAATTCCGAATGGACCACACATCAGAAATGGGCCACAGCTTAAGGGTTGGGGAACCTTGCCTTAGTTTATTTCCATCCATAGTCCTAGTCCAGGGGTCTGCAAAGTTGGATCTTTTAAGACTGGTGGACTTCAACTCCCAGAATTCCCCAGCCAGCTTGGCTGGCTGGGGAATTCTGGGAGTTGAAGTCCACCACTCTTAAAAGAGCCAACTTTGCAGACCCCTGTCTTAGTCAGTTTCATTTTGGGGGAATAAATGCAAACATACTTTACCCTAAAAAGAACTGAAGTAATGCTATAACACTACCCTTAATAGTTCAGGTTCTACATTTAATAAGTATAATCTTTATTGTCATTGTACTTAAATACAACGAAATTGATTAATAATCCCAGATTTACTATTAAAGTTAGTATATTTAAATACTGTATTGTTAAATAATTGTTGCTTATTAAGTCAGTGTTGCTTTTGTACCATAGCTGGGTTTGTTTGGACTGAGAAGTTTAACCAAAGTCACCCAAGTAAGGAAATGTATTAGCTGCCACTGAGTAAATCCTTCAATCAAAACATCTAGTTTAAGGACCACTACAAATTATGTTATACAGATTTATCAAGATCAGCATTTCCAACACCTTTACTAGATTGTGCTTGAATAATAATTTTGTAGTAGTAGTAGTAGTAGTAGTATTAATAATATGTATTGAACAATTTCAAAGTTTTGCAGTTAATGGCTCATTTTCATCTCTTGGATTAACTTCCCCAGTTATACACTGGCTGCATACATCCTGAGAGTTAGGACCAGCAATGATGAAACTTCTGAAGTTTCTCCACATTCTTTTAAATTATATTTTATTGGCAGATATTACATTGACTTTATTGTGAAGGGTGCTAATGCCCCCCCCCCCAAAAACCCATCTCTTAGTGATGAAAAGACAGATTGAAAATATTCAAATGCATTTTAAAAACTGAATATAAACTATTTATGCTTTGCCAACACCACATTCAAAGAGAGGGCAGGGTAATGCCAGACTGGAGGTAGGGGGTATGTTTGCTTCAGAGCACTCTAGCAAAAGAGCAATTTGTTGCCTCTGTTTGAAATCAGAGAAAAATGGAAAAGGCAAACAGTAGAAGGCAGAAGAAACGCATCATTTCTATAATGAAGATGTCTCACATCAGCGTGCCATGGCATTGATCTCACAGCTCTAACTCATCTAATGCACAGACACAAATGTAGCTGTTATTGTTGTGGCACTTTTTCTACGAGGACAGAAAACCACTAAACCCTTTCATGTAGAAAAATATAAGGCAATGTCATTTTGTTTCTCACACACACATGCAGAGCCTTAGCAATGAAACTCTGAAAAGAAGCTAGCCAAGCAGCGTTTAGACTAATTAAAAATGCAATCCAATAAATAAATATATACAGCAATCAAGAAAAATTATGTTGTTAATATTAAATGAGACCAGGAATCTCCAAATGTTTAAGTGACCAGGAAATGGGCACCTTCATACACCTGGGACACCAGACCTGGCCACATAACCAGGTCTTCAAAGCCTGATGAAACAGGACTGGGATCATCCTAATCTCTGAAGGGACAATGTTCTTGAGGACAGGCACTACAATGGAAAAGGCAGGCCTCCCAGGGCCCACCAGCCAATATTCCTTGGCTGACAAGTCCTAGAACAGACCCATCCAGCTAGACTGAATCAGATGGGTAGAAATAACTGGGAGAAGTTGGTCCCTCAGGTAACCTGGTCCCAAGCCAAGAAGTGACAACTTGCACTTTGAATTGCACTCGGAAACACAGTTTTCAACCAATGCAGCCCACAAAGCAGTGATGTTATGTGTGTTGAGTACCTGACATCATTTATCAGCTGAAGTTTCAGAATGCTTTCCAAGGACCCTACTACCACCACCCTGGGTCCTTCGTGGAGAAGGGCGGGATATAAATCGAATAAAACTAAACTAAACTAAACCCATATACAGCACATTGCAGTAACCCATACTAGGTACTTGGACAAGTCAAGAGGACATGAGTGGCAATGAGCAGTATGTTCCGGTCAAGGAAAGGGCACTTGGTGCAAAGTGCAAAGGTGTGCAAAAGCCTTCTTAGCCACAGCTGCCACCTGCTTTTTCAGCAGAAATCATGAATCCAAGATGAACCCCCAGATTGTGCACTGGCATCCACTGGGACAGTACCACTCCACCCAGAACCAAAGGGGGAATAACCTGCAGCCTGGAAGGCCCAAATACCCCAAACCACTCAGATTTGCTAGGATTGAGCCAAAGCTCACTGTAACTAATTCAGGCCCCTAATGCTCCAGTTACTTGGATGGTATCACTCAACCTGAGGCAGATACACCAAATGTGCTGTACATTTCCCAGTCAGCCTGCAGGTTGAATCCCAGAATTATTCCCTCCAAGGAAGGGCCCAGTAACCCGAAACAGGACTGCTGGGCAGCTATCTGAACACATAATAAAAGTGGGGTGCCTTATTGCAATGAGGAAGGCTCTAATAGTGGCTTTAGGTTGTGCTTGAGCATCCTCACTTTTTGGTCATTCACCAGCAGTGCACTAGACATCTGTTCACCCTCTTCATGTGCCTTAGCTCAGGGGTCTGCAAAGTTGGCTCTTTAAAGACTGATGGACTTCAACTCCCAGAATTCCCCAGCCAGCTTTGCTGGCTGGGGAATTCTGGGAGTTGAAGTCCATCAGTCTTTAAAGAGCCAACTTTGCAGACCCCTGCCTTAGCTCATGCATGAACCACCGAGAGCTCCATGGGGACAGAGGTTGCAGCCATTCTTCCATTTCAGGCAGCCATCAAGGGTTTGGCCAACTGTGTGTTGCAGACTTTCTGCAACAACGCCAAGCTCCTTCTGGATACACTCGGCCTCATCAGTCACCTGGGGCTGGCCGACTTGATGTTATGGCCAGCTTTGTAAGAAAATACATATAGATATTTGAAACTGAGCAGAAAGGCAAGGCTTACCTTATCTTTAAAATCTGTATGATTCTGAAGTATTGCTCTGTGATATGTAGCTGTCCTTACAAAATCCTGCATCATATTTTGTTGTTGAGATAAGCATCCATAAAACTAGAAAGAAAAGAGGAGAAATGTAGCTGCTACAATTCGCCTACAGCAATATACAAAATAAGAATAAAGTCTTTTCTGCAGAAACCCAAGATAGTGCCCTAAATTGCAACAAACCTGGGAAATGTTGGTGATGAAAAAGCCATAGCCACTGAAAATTTTTAAAAAATCTGATTGTGGCATACGTTTTTAGCATGCGTTAGTTGGACGTGTATGTTGCTACAAGAATTTTCTTTTTTGGGATCCTGAGAGCACAGAGAGACGGTCCCTTGATATATCAACAGAATGAGATTGCTTGAAACAGATCCCGAGAAAGATTAGAGAAATAAGAAGGAAATATTCCTTCTTATCAAAAAGATTATATAAAAAGGGGGTGTGGTTCAAGTGGTCGATGCCTGAGGGAATGTTAGTGTTCTGGGAGGGGGGGAGAGTAAGAATTAAAACATTTGCAGAGGCGGAAGCCTTTCTTAAAAAACACTCCCCAATCCTGGAGGATGAAAATGGGGGAACGGGAGGGGCCACAGCTCCGCCCACTGGAGGTCAGGGAGAGGAAGATACAATTGCTAAAAGACTTAGATCTCACAAATGACTTTCTTCTATATAGTGTAACCTTTATTTGGATGTTTATAGAAACAAATGATTGATTGCATGAATATAAAATGATATATCTGTATTTCTTTCCACTTTGTAGGGAAATGGAAAATTTATTGTATTATCTTTTTTTCTGTATGAAGCCTCGGAGGGGGCCGACACCTCCGACACAGATGTCCTCAAAATATCTTTTTATTACCTTATACCTTTTTCCTGTTTTTAAAATTTGTAAAAACCAATACAACTTTTATTTTCATGAAGAATTTTCTTTTTTTCTGCAACAGGTTATCCTAGTCCCCCCTGGGAAATATTGAATAAACTATGAAACAACAGTTCTCTACCTGAAAATACTGAGATGCAGAGGAGTCTTCTGTTCTCTGACTGAATATAGAATGTTCCTTATTTATATTCCTACAGCTGTTCAGTGTATTTGAAAACATGTTATATTCTGGAAAAGAAAGAATGAAGCTAAAATATAGGAAGATTAAACACAAAACCAAAGCAAGCAGAGGACACAAATGTAAGAAAGGTAACTGAATATTTACCATGCTGGTCTTCAGACATAAGACATAATTCAAAATTCCAGTAAAATATGCCATCGCTGTAGATAGAAATTATATGGTTTGCTCTTTTCTACACAATTCCGCCTTTAAAATAGCTCAACTGCTGGATTCTTTTAATGAAATGGTATTTTCCCACATTTTTTGCACAGCTCAAAAACTTTATGAGGGCCTAGGTGGAAGTAGATTATCTGCACCAAGCACTTCCTAATGGGAAGAGGAGCAACAATAATTGCAACTAGAAATAATACTGCCCATTAAAATATTCTTCGCAAAGATCAACTGTCGCAAGTTTTAACCTACAGTAATCCTGCGCTTTCAATCATTCAATTAGTGACTGTTTCAAGTTACAATGTCACCAAAAAAACTGGACTTATGACCGTTTTTCACACTGAGGACCACTGAAGCATTCTCTGTGGTCACGTGATCAAAAGTTGGATACTTGGCAGTTGGCCTGTATGGATGACAGTTGGGCCATCCCAGGGTCATTGCAACCTTCTGACAAGTAAAGTCAATGGGGAAGCCAGATTCACTTAAACCAGTGTTTCTCAACCTTGGCGAGTTTAAGACGAGTGGACTTCAACTCCCAGAATTCCCCAGCCAGCCATGCTGGCTGGGGAATTCTGGGAGTTGAAGTCCACTCGTCTTAAACTCACCAAGGTTGAGAAACACTGACTTAAATAGTACCACCATATTACTAACTTAACAACTGCAGTAATCCATGTAACAACTGTGGAAAGAAAGGTGGTAAAATGGGGCAAAATTTACCTAACAACCTTCTTACTTAGCAACAGAAATTTTGGGCTCAATTTTGGTCAGAAGACAAGGACTACCTGTATTGACAAGAAGTATTATCAGTGATACATCCTCAGGCATTGTCTCTAGAGACAATGGCTTATTTAAAATATCTGTAGTAGAAGGTCAGTTGTCTGAACTTCGCTGAGGCACTGACACCATCAAATGCCATCAGATCAAGCATTACACTCCCTTTAGTGAAAGAAAAGTGACAAAGAAGTGGCAAAAGTCTCCAAGTAGTTTGAACCACTGTGTAGACTCCCAAGTTCCAGTGCTGGCTGCAGCAAGACTGCCTGCACCAATTTCTGGCGCCTCTGGCAATTTGGAAAGACATGAATTAGTACATTTTTTCTTCCTCTATAATTCTCTTAATATTTACTCCTTTTGGGCATTTCACCCTGGTTTGACCTACAGATAATCCTCATTTAACAACCACAATTGGGACTGGCAACTTAGCCATTAAGTGAAGTGGTCCTAAGTGATACTGTGACTGGGCTTATGATCTACCTTTGCTTTAGAAACCTCTGAAAGTTATGAAGGCAAAGATTTGTCATAAAACTACTTTTTAAATCACTGACGTAACTACGAATGTTTGCTAAATGTTAGGAGTAGACTCCTAGTGTTGGGTAGGAAATATATAATACCATGATGACAAATGGTCCTTGTTGCTTTAAAGATGTTTGAATGCAATTGAATGCAATTAACAGACTGTAATTATCTCGGCAATAAGAGGAAGTCAGCAGAGCCCATTCTCTCTCTCTGCTCGATCTCTCAACTGATTGCTAACTGACTGTTTGCTGTGACTGACTGTGTTTGAAGAAGAAAGAATCGTTAATTGCGACTGTAAGCAATTGTTTGTTTGTAAAGGACTTTGTTTGACTAACTATATACTATCACTGCTTGTTAAGCAGTAGTTTAGTTTTACAACACAAGTAAAGCTATTTTGTTTTACTAACAGTGTCTGAGATACTATTTGTGTGTTTACTAGCAACGTTTCTCTAGCTGCACATTCCGCTGCACAACTTTCTGTCTCCCAACGGAGATATCCCTCAACACTAAACAAGGCAGTTGCTAAATAAGGATTACCTGTATTGTCTCTGAATCTTAAAGAACCTACTGGCCCTCTGGTAGCATAAGAGGGGAAGAGCTGAGCCAAGGCATTTTCTTTCTGTGAGAAGGTAGTATTGGTAGCAGGAGGTACTATGTAACCCATAATCAGAAGTTCCATCAAGGGAGTCCTAAGGGCAGGATCAAGAAAGGAGAGACATTTCCTATCATCTACCAATGTGCATCCTCTTTTCAGTCAGTCACTCTAATCAGTCTCTGTAACTTAGTCCTGAGGGAATTATTGAAAGCAATAGCAAATTATTATTTATTTTTATACCCTATTGATGTTTTAGATTTATCACCCAGGTAACAGCTGTATTAGCATAGTAATAGTGAATGTTATATTCTGTGATTTATTTGTTTAGTTCAGAGGTTCCCAAACTTGGCAACTTTAAGACTTGTGGACTTCAACTCCCAGAATTCTCCAGCCAGCAGAGCCTTAAAGTTGCCAAGTTTGGGAACCTCTGGTCTAGTTCTTAGTGCACTATTATATTTATTTGTTTCACCCTGTTTTTTGTTTGTTTTGTTCTTTTAAATTTTACTGGTGGTGGTCCAAATAAATATCATGGAACTGGACTGAATTGAAAGCAGCAGAAACTGCACTTATTGCTTCCTGATGTCGCTAAATATCATGCAAAAGCTAAAACTGACCTTCCCTTCCCTTCTCTTGGTGCCAGGACTAGTTCGAAGTTTTTCTTCAGAAGACGGAGATAAGAAACATCCATCAATAACCACTGGCTACCAAGGCAAGATAAATTTATAGTCCCATCTGCCCATTTATATTTTTATTCCCATAAAATTCTGAAGCCGGTATTTACATAGAAATTGGTTTACTTGCTGAACATTTAGACTATTGTGGGAAAGTATACAGTTAGTAGATGGTAGGCTGCACTTTTATTGCTTAAATTGTTCTAGACGGATAACTTTACTTTGCAAAAAACTAACTTATATATTAGACACACTAAAAACCCATTTTATGACCATCTTGATGCTATTCAGATGTTGCACACATGTTACACAGGAAGCAGAAAATGCTATGTATGATTTACTGCTGTCTAAATGGTCGAAACCGGATGCTGGAATATAACAATCCTCTGCATGAATTCAGTTCAGACTAGCAGTTGTCAAAATAAAGAGAAAAGAAACAGGAGATGGAAAACTTCAATCACAGTAAGTCTCAATATAGAGTGATGCAATTCTCAAATAAATCACCACAAATATTCCATTATAAACAATTAGAGGACTGTAAACTTTTGGTGTATGAGTGTGTTTATATGTGTAAATGACTTAAGTTAGCCCTTAACATCACCATCATTTGAATCCTCATAAAAGATATAAACTCTCTACAAACATCAGCAAAGATAAAACATATACAGTCAATGAATTATCAAATTAAAGAAACTCAGGAGTAGAATAAGTCCAACTTGTTTTGGAAAAAGTTTGGAACAACAGGTTCTCCAGAATGTCAAATAAGGACCATAGCACCAGATCATTCTCCACTCCCTGCCCATTTTACCTCAATCAGTCCTCAATCAAAAAGCGAGTAGCAAGTTGGTTGAGAATCTTTGACTATCACTGTAGCTGACATCAACAAATGTAGGACCAAAGAAAATAAAAAAAAATCCTGATCAGGATAAGAACCAGTTGGTCTAGAGCAGGGGTTCCCAAACTTGGCAACTTGAAGACTTGTGGACTTCAACTCCCAGAATTCTCCAGCCAGCTCTGCTGGAGAATTCTGGGAGTTGAAGTCTACAAGTCTTCAAGTTGCCAAGTTTGGGAACCCCTGCTGTAGAGGAAATTACAACTGCTTCACATGTAATACTTCTCTGGTTCAAATCCCAGTAAGGGTATGGCTACCTGATGAGAGCTAAATAGCTCGAAATAGATCTATCCTAGTCTCCCTGAATTATTTATTGATCAGCTCAAAAAACCTAACACACACACACACACACACAAATATCTAGCCACTTACCAGAATGTGATGTGAATTGTAGTAAGGCGCTGTTGTAACCAAGTGTTATCAAAATGGATTCTTTTCCTACACGGCAATATTCAGTATCTTTATTAACCAAGCATTTATATACACACACCCCATCAACTGCAGAGAGAGAAAAATATTTATAATAAAAACACATAAATATTTGTGTTTATTTATTAACAATACATAATGTACATAATATTCTTTGTTTAGTCTTCTTTGCAAGTTAGTTTCTGGGTATGAAGTCTACTACAAGTACCGTTGGAGGAATATGAGCAGCAGTGCATAGAGTTGTAAGGTTCTTCCTATGTATTCAAGATCCTATCATATATAGAACGGTGTAATCATACTTGGACAAAACTGAATTTAGGTCATGCATATTGGCCATATTGGCATTTATCTTCTTAATATTACCAGCAAATGCTCTGCTTCTTCCTTGCCATAAAGTATCATATGAAACCCATATTGACCCGGATGAAGGAGAGATAAGTATATATGAGCCCAATTCTGATATATGGAAAACAAACTTCAAACGTAAGGAGTGTAAATAATAAAAAGTATGAATCAACAAATGAAATGAAAGAAATGTGATCACAAGCACGTGCTTGTGAAACTAACTGAAATGGAAAGCATGCAATAGAGCTCAATTCAGATGGTCTTCTGGAGTGGGCCTGCCAAATATATGTATGTAAATCAGTGCTTCTCAAATAGTGGGGCGGGCCCCCCAGGGGGGGCGCGAGGCTCCATAAAGGGGGGCACGTTTGACCTCGGCAAAGGATTTAATTTTTTTAAAATTTCTAATGCACTTTAAATCTTTTCTGCTACAGTTAAGAAAGCTATTCTTTGTTGTAAATTGATCCACATTTCTTTCTTTTTTTATTCTCTTATACATTAATAAGGATACAGTGTTATGCAGAGGTGTACTTATAACAATTTTATAGACAAATGATACTATTTACAGTCGCGCGGGGGGCACGAAATGTTTTCTTCCTCCTAGGGGGGGCATGACAGAAAATAATTGAGAAGCACTGATGTAAATAAAGGTTCCAGTTGAATATTAAACAAAAGACTTAAATATATATTTTAAAAAATACAAATTTCTGCCATCCATATCCCACCAGCTGCTACAACCATGTTTTATTAGATCTGGGTTTTAAATTAACTATCTCCTTTTTAGCACGGGTTAAATTGTTTAATAGTAGTTTTAAATTTTGTAGAATTTGTACTATTTGTATTGTTGGTTTTTAAGTTCCTGTGCGCCACCCTGAGTCTTCTTGGGAGATAGGGCGGGATAGAAATTTAATAAATATAATATAAATAAATATAAAGAGAATTAAAGGTCTTTTTGTTTCAAATACATGATTCCAGCAAAAGTGAGCTAATGCATACACATGGAAGCAAATGACTGATTAGATTGTTTAAGATGAATGATGTAACTGGTGGACAGTAAGAGGTTGATGGGAGGTTCCAAATAGGAGATTTTTTTTTTTTTGGTAGGGTCAAGATTGAATCTTGGGGAAAACAAATATAAGAAAAATGTTCCTAGTAAGAAAAACAGAAATGGGTGAAAGAAACAAAAATGAAAGGATAATAGTTGCAGGAAGAAAAAGAATAAATCATGTACTGGTAATCATAAATCTAGACAATAGATCAATCTCTCAATGGAATGCACAAGAGATGTACATAGGAGGAAGAAGGAAAAAGTCATAGGTCAATGGAGTTGAAATATTCTACATCAGGGTAGAAAAAAGAAAATGTAGATGTGGTTTGTGAAGAAAGTAAAGTAGAACCAATTTCATTGTAATTTTAGTAAAATGACAATAAAGATTATTATTATTATTAGAAAAGGTATAAAGAATGGTGGTATTGGTGCGAAATGGAGAGATAGATATAGTTAGTTTCTTTTTCTTTCTATTGTATTTGTTTTGCTCATTTACTGGTTGCATAAGGTTGCATGCCACAAAAAAGGTCTCTCCCTCACACACACACACACACACACACACACACACACACACACACAATAGTTCTCCCCAACATATAAATGTATTTATTGAATGCGCAGATATTTTGATTTAGAAGAACATCAGTGCAGTACAACATGTGTGATGTAGGACGTAATTGCACTGAGGTATATGTGCTGAAAAAACAATAACTGAAGATATGTGAATGAAATGGCACCTTTTTCCATACTGGTTGCAAAGCAGGCAATGCATATCATTCTTCATGTTGTGCTTCATTGGTGGGATTCAATTTTTTTTACTACCAGTTCTGTGGGCGTGGCTTGGTGGGCGTGGCAGGAGAAGGATACTGTGAAATCTCCATTCCCACCCCACTCCAGGGGAAGGTTACTGAAAAATCCCCATTTCCTCCCGATCAGCTGGGACTCAGGAGGCAGAGACTAGATGGGGGCGGGGCCAGTCAGAAGTGGTATTTACCGGTTCTCTGAATTACTCAAAATTTCCGCTATCGGTCTCCAGAACTGAATACCACCTCTGTTGTGCTTGCCATAGTAAAAGAAAACAAACCTCAAGCTTTTTTTTAAAAAAATGAACTGCTACAATGATATGCCACTAGTGTCAAATATTCTTATCAAAAGATAACCTTTTAAAATACACATCACCTCAACCTAGGCAAACATCCCTGGCATGCTAGGTTTCATTACTTTTCGGTAAACAATTTTTATTGGTTTTACAGTATTTGTGGGAAAAGGGTTGTAGGATTAAAATAACATTTTAGAGGCTTCCATGCCGGAGGTGGTGGTCCTCCCAAAACTTCATACAAATACAATGTTTTTTAAAGAAAGCAAAGGGCAAGCATACATATATGTTACATTGTATAATTCGTACATTCAATCATGTTTTTCATCGCCATCTAATACAACTATCACAGTAAAATTTCAAATAAAATCATTTTTGAGATCTGAGTCTTTTTGCTATTGATTCTTCTTCTCCCTTCCCATCGACGGGCGGAGCCACGGCCCCCCCGTTCCCTCTTCTTCCTCTCCTAGGAGTGAGGAATGCTTTTGAAGAAAGGCCTCCGCCTCTCTTAATGTTTTAAGTCTAATTCTGCCTCCTTCCCAAAAGACCAACATTCCTTCTGGCAGCAACCATTTGAACCAAACTCCTTTTTTATATAATTTTTTGGATAAGAAGGAATATTTCCTTCTTATCTCTCTAATTTTTTTTGGAATTTGTTTCAAAATAGCAACTTCTTTTTCCTGATATTTCAGAGGTCCTCCCCGCTGGGCCCTCAATATCTCATCCCTTGTGGACCTCCTTAAAAATTTAATATGGACTTCCCTTGGTACATCATTTATTCTAGCGTATGCTGAGTTAATTCTATAAACCAGGTCCATATCCTACCAGAGTTGTTCTTTATTCCTTTTAATATAATCTGCTAAAATTGTACTCATAAGATCGTTAAGATCTTCTCCTTCTATCTCTGGTATGTTCTGGAATCTGAGAAAAAAAGACATTCTTTCAAGTTCAATCTTGGTCATATGACCTCCCAATTCTGCACTTTCCTTCCGAATTTTCTTTACCTCTTCCCTCATCTCAGCTGACACCCCCCCCTCCAACGCCTCGTTTTTTTGTTTATTATCCATTGTATTTCTTTGTGTCTCCAACAGCTCTAGTTTTAAATTTGTCAAGTCATTTCGGATTTCATGTACATTTTTCATAATGTCCCTAAGTTTCATTACTTTTCACAGTGGAACTTTCTTTCCATATTCTATAGAAATTCAGTTTAAAGAAGATAATGGCTTTTTCCCATTTACAAATAAATATTTAGTATAGAACTTCTTTATTTCTAAACAAAGATGTAGTGTAGTGTCGGCTGTCACTACATCTACTTTACTATTCCGAAGAATAAATCTGTTTTTGCACTGGTTTACTTGGGAGGAGAAAATTGGCAGGCCTCTTGCCCGGCTTTTCTCTTCAGCTAACTAAGCAGGCCAAATGGTGACCATGGAGCACTTGGTAATAATCTCTGAGAATGGATGCTTGCTTGCTTGTAGACATTTTATTACCCAACTAGGTAACGTCAGTGCAAGTGAGTGTGGGGATTCCTTGTGTTTATATGCAGTTGCCAATTTTGTTGGGGCTGGAGTTCCCACCTATTAGAATGACAGGATGAAAGGGGGGGGGGGTGATGGAATGATTAAGCTCTGTATCAGTATGCTCTTTTTGTCAGAAATGCAATTCTTTGCTGTGTCTATCAAGATTAAAAGAATAAATGGAATCTGAAAGGCAATGGAAGAAAGGGAAGTAAATAACATTTTGACTTTTGGGGGGTTTACATAGATGCTTGTTCCTTACGAAAGGTAATATATGCACATAAACACATAAGTAGACAAGATGTAACTAAGGCGCATAGATCAAATACAATTCAAAATTATAATGTACATCTAGCTTGTCTTCCCTATATTGCTGTATTTTTCTTGAATTTCTCACCTAAGGTGCTTAAGGATTTGGAATTTGGCTTGGAGTCAGACCAATCTCCAATTCCTTTCATGAGAGGGAAAAAAAAAGAAGCAAAGACAAAATGGAGCTGCCCTTTCCTCTTTCTAAAAGTTTAACTTAAAAGCGGACTTTTTTCTACTCCTGATTGGCTGAATCGTGTTTGATTTTCCCATGGTTTTATTCCCTGCTTATATTGCCAAGTGAGTTTTGATTGACAGATCAGATTTAGGGTCTCTTTAATCCTTTCAGGTCTCAACTTTTACAATATTTACTACACTAATAAATCTTTTTTAAAAAGCCAATTACAGTTCCCCAGTGAGAAAGCTATGGCAACGTAAGTATACATAAAACCTTAAAGCACTTAAAACAGGAAGGCTTTCCCTCCCCCATGACACATATGAAAAGAGGGCTTGAAGCTTTTAGTTATTACCAATGTAATAGAACAGGGGTCCCCAACCTTTGCAACTTTAAGTCTGAAGGACTTCAGCTCCCAGAATTCTCCATCCAGCTGGATGGAGAAGTCTGGGAGCTGAAGTCCTTCAGACTTAAAGTTGCAAAGGTTGGGGACCCCTGTAATAGAATACAAATGTTGCTTCTAAATGCATCTGTGGTCACAGGATATATGGATGAACTTGAAATTTGAACTCATTCTTTATGGTTCAAACTTTGCTCTGATGATACCACTACATACTTTTGATTTGCTTTAGTGCCAAGATAGCAGTGGGGATGGCTTGGGTCTCTTGCCAGAAGAATGATAGAAACTGAAATTAGAAAAAAAGGGGAGCATTGAGGAAGGGTATTTCCACCTGTGCAATGACCTCAGAAGAACAATTGGAAGAAGCAGTAGCCCAACTTGCTTCAGCAGCAATATCTGGAAGTTGAGTCATGGCAATTGCACTTGTTTTATTTGTTGGTTTGCGATATTAGCAGATGTTAGCAGACAACTCTACCTGGATGATTGAGTATGTCCATCGACATATTGTCAAGCACTGGGGGGGACGGACCCTGAGGTTGGTAAAGAAATAATCCGTAAGGATTTTAGACACATTCCAACGATTCTCGGCTTATTCACCTTGCCCTAATCAACTTGTTCAGACTGAAGAAGCTGCTTGGCTGGGCAGCGAAAAGTCTCAAACCAACAAATAAGTCCCGTGGCCGTGACTTAACTTCCAGACAATTCAACCTGGATGACTGAGAATCTTCTTTGACGAACGTAAGCTAATGGTGAAGGTTCCCCTCACACATGCATGCTAGTCGTTCCCGACTCTAGGGGGTGGCGCTCATCTCCGTTTCAAAGCCGAAGAACCAGCGCTGTCCAAAGACATCTCCGTGGTCATGTGGCCGGCATGACTAAACGCCAAAAGTGCACGGACCGCTGTTACCTTCCCACCCAATGTGGTTCCTATTTTTCTACTTTCTTTTTTACATGCTTTCAAACTGTTAGGTTGGCAGAAGCTGGGACAAGTAATGGGAGCTTACTTCATTATATGGTGCTAGAGATTCAAACCGATGAACTGCCGACCTTTGTGATTGACAAGCTCAGCGTCTTAGCCGCCAAGTCACCGCGTCTCTTGATGAAAGTAGCAACAGGTAAAATAGATATCCCGGAATCTGCATTGAGGTTTTTATTTCTAGGGGGTTTTGTGTTGTGTTAAGGTTTACAATCTTGCTCCATATAAATAGGGTGTTTATACTGAAGTCTATATTCATGAAGTCATCATTTTTGTCTTTAAAATCCTCTTGTGACCAAGATTACTTTGAACTCTCTCATAATCAACTCTTAAATTTGGTGACAGCATTCTTTATTCATAGCAGACCGCTCCCATCTAGTGGCTTGTCCACGGTTCTGTATTTTCTTTCTGATTGTCTAATTAATTTTCACACTACTAAATTATGATGATCTGGGAATATCCACGCTGACTATATGCATTGAAATGAAAAGTAGGTTATCTACATTTCATTCACTCATGTATTAGTAATAATGATATTTTTTTCTGAATGTACTGCCTCCTAAAAGAGGAGGAATGGTTGATTCTTCTACCTTTCATTCCATGTGTGAAGGAATTCTCTTGTCTGCAAATGAAAAACTGAAGTTTGCCCAAATTAATCATGTGTGATTCACTGCCTCCTTCAGAACAACAAAAACATGGGGCATTTCACCATTATCATATCCAAGTGCTAGTCATTTTGCCTTGAACTAATGAACTACTAAGGGATTCATTTGCTGTCCTCATCCTTATCTAGTCTGTTATGACGGGTGGCTAATTGGCATTGTTTTGATTTTGCATGTTAAGATGAAGTGATTTGTTGATTTCTAATTTTGCTGTCCTTCCCCTTCATGTCTCCAGCCAGCAGGTAAAATCTGCCAATTGAGATGCTGCAGCAAGAAAAGGGTAAAGCTAGCTGCAAGGCATTGTCCATCATCTTTAGACTTTATCTTAGGTTCCTTCTCCAGCAGCCCAGACTACCGAGACTCAAATCATTTTTTGAAAAATGGAATCACAAAGTGAGCACATTCTCTTCCTTTTATTTCCTCTTTATACAGGTAACCAGTGTGGGAAGGGAGTGGGGGTTTCCCCCCATCATTCCAGTACTTCATTATTTCAGTACAGGTAGTCCTTGACTTACAACAGTTAGTTTAGTGACCATTCAAAGTTACAATGGCACTGAAAAAAGTCAGTTATGACCGTTTTCACACTGACAACTGTTGCAGCATCCCCATGGCCACATGATCAAAATGCGGCCGCTTGGCAACTGACTCATAGTTATGACGGTTGCAATGTCCCTTTTGTGATCGTCTGATAAGTAAAGTCAATGGGGAAGCCAGATTCACTTAATAACCATGTTACTAGTTTAACAACTTCAGTGATTTTTTTTTAATGGTAACCATCACGTTTATTTATTTAGTTTATCACTCATGTACAAGATAACAGGAATAAGAATCAACATGAATAATAACACAGGAAATGGACGCACACAAGGCCATGGCAAGAGGTCTTGAGCCGAGAGAGACCATTGTGCCACAGACTACCAGTTGTGAGTCCCTCTGCGTGAAGTGGGGCCTAGGGAGGCAGTTGGGCTTGCTGGTTATATACCTGGCTCCTCGCTATGTAGCAGCAGCCCTGCCCGAGCTCCTGGAGGTGATCGCTACGGTGGCAGTGGAGACCCCCAGACTTATAGTCATGGGGGACTTTAATCTGCCATCGTTGGGCGAATCATCCGAGGTAGCTCGGGAGTTCATGGCTTCCATGACGGCCATGGACCTGACCCAACTAATTCAGGGCCCCACCCACGAGGGTGGACATACACCGGACCTCATCTTTGTCTCAGGCCAATGGAAGAGTGATCTGGGTATAGGGGATATAGTCATCACACCCTTGTCATGGTCAGACCACTCACTTCTCCGGCTCGACTTTCCGACCACTGCTCCCCTCCGCGGGGAGGCGGATCCAGAATCACCTATCTGGGTCTGCCCCAGGCGCCTGATGGACCCGGATGGGTTCCAGACGGCGCTTGGGCCACTTCCTGTACCCCTGACCCACGCCCCGATGGAGGACCTCGTGGCCGCATGGAACATTGCGACCACGGGAGCCTTGGATCGGGTCGCGCCCTTGCGGCCTCTCTTGCGGCGGCGAACCACCCCGGCCCCTTGGTTCACCGAGGAGCTGAGGGGGATGAAACGCCACAAGAGATGCCTAGAGAGAAGATGGAGGTCGACTCGATCTGAATCTGACCGGACACAGGTAAGAGCCCATTTACGGACTTACATTGTGGCGCTGAGAGTGGCCAAACGTCATCATTGTGCCACTCTCATAGCATCCGCAGAAAACCGCCCTGCCACCCAGTTTAGGGTGACCCGCTCCCTCCTTCAACAGAGGGTGCGGGAAGCCCCGCTACAGGGTAGAGCAGAGGAATTTGTGACTTTTCTGCAGGAGAAAATCGCTCAGATACAGAACGAGCTACCCCCCATTGATGGTCCAGTGGGATGCCATGAGACAGATCTTGTTTGGGAGGAGTTTGACTCCGTTGCTTCCGAGGATATGGACAGGCTACGTGGGCGACTGCGAGCCACCACATGTTTATTGGACCCGTGTCCCTCCTGGCTTGTACTGGCATCCTGGGAGGTGACACGAGGCTGGCTCCAAGAGGTTGTCAACGCTTCCTTAAGTGAGGGTTCCTTGCCTGCTTCCCTAAAAGAGGCCATGGTGAGGCCCCTCCTTAAGAAGCCTTCCTTGGACCCAGCTCTTTTAACCAGCTATCGTCCCGTCTCCAACCTTCCCTTTTTGGCAAAGGTTGTTGAGAGTGTGGTGGCACAACAGTTTCCCCGTCACCTGGAGGAAGTTGATTATCTAGACCCGCGCCAGTCCGGCTTCCGGCCCGGGCATAGCACCGAGACGGCATTGGTCGCGTTGGTTGATGATCTCTGGAGGGCCAGAGATGGGGGTTGTTCCTCCATCCTGGTCCTATTAGACCTCTCGGCGGCTTTTGATACCATCGACCATGGTATCCTATTGCATCGGCTGGGGGGGTTGGGGGTGGGAGGCACCGTCTTACGGTGGTTCTCCTCCTACCTCTCTGGCCGATCGCAATTTGTGTTGGCAGGGGAGCAGAGGTCGACCCCGAGACCCCTCACATGTGGGGTGCCTCAGGGGTCGGTCCTCTCGCCTCTCCTGTTCAACACATACATGAAGCCGCTGGGTGAGATCATCCGTGGTTTTGGGGTAGAGTACCATCTTTACGCTGATGATACTCAGCTGTATATATCTACCCCAAACCACCCCAACGATGCCGTAGCGGTGATGTGCCAGTGCCTGGAAGCCGTGCGGATCTGGATGGGAAGTAACGGACTCAGGCTCAACCCGACCAAGACCGAGTGGCTGTGGTTTCCGGCTGCCCGATTCAACCAGCTGACTCCAACGCTGGCCATAGGGGGCGAACATCTTGCCCCTGTGGTGTCCTCCTGGATACCCGGCTGTCCATGGAAGATCAAGTGACAGCCGTGACCAGGAGGGCGTTTCACCAGGTCCGCCTGGTGCGCCAATTGCGCCCCCTATTGGATCGGGACACCCTTTGCACAGTCACTCATGCTCTCATGACATCCCGACTGGACTATTGTAACTCTCTCTACATGGGGCTCCCCTTGAGGTGCACCCGGAGACTTCAGTTGGTCCAGAATGCAGCCGCGCGAGCAATTATGGGAACCGTTAGGTCTGCCCACGTTACACCGCTCTTGCGCGAGCTGCACTGGCTGCCTATCGTCTTCCGGGTGCGCTTCAAGGTGTTAGTCATCATCTTTAAAGCGCTCCATGGCTCGGGACCTAGCTACCTGCGGGATCGGATCCTGCCTCATACATCCTCACGGCCGATTCGCTCCCACAGAGAGGGACTTCTCCGGGTGCCGTCCACTAGACTGTGTCAGCGGGCGACGCCCAGGGGAAGGGCTCTCTCTGTGGCGGGCCCGGCCCTCTGGAACGACCTTCCCCCCGATATTAGAACGACTACGGACCTCCGCTCCTTCCGTCTGAAATTAAAAACACACTTTTTCCGCTTGGCCGGCCTAGGCTAGTCTCTCTTTCTATGGGGTTTTAAATTTATTTATAGCTGTTGGGTATTTTAGTTTAACGGGTTTTAGCACAGGAATAGATTTAATCTGTTTTTATATTATGTATTTATATTTGTATATTTATGGTTTTTACTTTCCCTGTGCACCGCCCCGAGTCCCTGTGGGGAGAGGGAGCGGTTCTACAAATTAAATTTGGGGAAAAAAGGAAAAAAAAGAGACCTTTAAAATAATAGCTCAGGATTAAATTGAGGGTTCATTAACATTCTGTGAGCTTCGTCGTTTTCTTTCTTTTTTTTAAAGATTTTATTGGTTTTTGAAATTTATACAGGGAAAAAGGTATAGGGTAAGAATAACATTTTGGTAGCTTCCCTTCCTTTGGTGGGGACCCTCCCAAAACCTCATAGATTTACAATTTTAAAAGTAAAGGATAAACATATAAAAGGATTACATTGTACAGTCCATATATTCAATCATCTTTTTCTTTGCCATTTTATCTTGTATCAACAATTACAATAGGATTTCAAATAAAATCATTTTTGCGATCTGAGTCTTTTCGCAACTGATTCCTCTTCCCTGTCTCTGGGCGGGGCCATCGCTCCCTCTGTTCCCCCGTCTTCACCTCCCAGCTGGGGAGAATGTTTTTTAATAAATGCCTCTGCCTCACTTAGTGTTTAATTTTTACTCTGCCCCACTCCCAGAAGATCAGCATTCCCTCTGGTAATAACCACTTGAACCAAATTCCGTTTTTGTATAATTTCTTAGACAAGAAGGAATACTTCCTTCTTATTTCTCTAATTTTTTTCGGAATTTGTTTCAAGATGATCATTTCTTTATCCTGATACTTTAAAATTCCATCCCGTTGGGCCCTCAATATCTCATCCCTTGTGGATGAGTGATTCTTAACAAATGCAACTTTAAAAATGTTGCAAGGAAAGTCATAAAATGGGGGGAAATTCACTTAACAAATTTCTCACTCACATATATTTTGGCCTCAATTGTGGTCATAAGTTGATGGCTATACATTGTACATTGATACAGGAGACATCACATCCATTTCTGTCCTACTGTATTAAAACTCATTAGACAGGAGTAACCTGATGTTATTACATGGAGTTCTAACCCTCTATTGGGAATCGAACACACTGTCCTGCACACTTCAAGATGTGTTAAATTTAGAAGATAGTCAGATCCTATTGCTTAACAATTGCAAAAAGAAAATACCGATGTTATCAGAATGGTATATATGATCCACCTTTCCAGAGGAGAGAAATATTTTTATTTCAACCTTGTATTAAATCAGTGAGAACAACTGAATAAAATATCTACACTATTGCTCCAGAACAACTAGACAGTTCTAAAAGATCACTGATAGAGCACAATTCTTGAGAAGATCAGAGCAGAACCAGCTTTTTAAGTTGGCACGGTCAAGAAACAGGCATGGCAGGAATCCAGGAATCCTCTTGAATGTTCAGGTAAAATAACAGAATCTTGAAACCAATTCAGAATTTCTCTCTGTCTCATCTTATGCTGAACAAAATCAAGGTGAGGTTATTTTGAGTTTCCTTCTCACTTTCCTCAGGACGGAGTAATCTTTTCTGGAAGCCCTACTTTAATGGCTGGTTTGTCCTTTCTCCATTCCTAAGGGCAGACTTACAATCCTTCACAACAACAGATGAAGCTGGCACAAAAGCCCAACCCACATCATCTGAAATTGCTAGAAGCAGCCTTGAAGTTCTAGATGCCAAGGTGTAAAGATTTTACATATCTTTCAGCTGTTGTTGTAAGAGCTCTGGTGTAAGAGCGGAGATTGCTATTTTAACAATAGTACAACTAAGTACACTTTAAGAGCATTTCACTCACGGGCCAGGGAAAGAGACAAAAGCAACATCATGGAGACTCTGAAGGAAAAAAAAGATATTGCCAAGGTAACATTTGTTATTTTGTTGGATGTAAGTGGGGAAAGTGTTATGTACTAAATGTGGCTCAAAAATGGATAGAATAGAAATTGGGGGCAAGGAGAATCTCTCTATTGACTAATTCTTGCTGCGAGAAACATCACAATTATGATAAAATTAGGGTGTGCTTTTTATTTTAAAATTAAGCCCTTATCAGATAAAATGATATTATCAAAAGAAGCAAAGGAACTTTGGGACAAAAATACATCCTTGTCTTATGGGTGAGTGAATAATCCATCTGACATGTGCTTCAAGGCAAAGACGCTAGCATACTCTTTGACAGCAAACTGTCCCTTTTTCCACATTCTGCTAGATTTTAAAGCATACTTCTTCTTAAAACTGTCTTTAGACTTTCTAGTATCTTTGACTTTTTTTTTTACTATTGCTGCAAACAGTAGATATTAAAATTGCTGCTGACTGCTAATGCATAAGCAAGCATTAATATATATTGTAAATATATGGCAGGTTTCCTAAAGCAGATAGCAATCATTATAAAAGTATGCTGTATGCACAGCTATATAGAAAGATATAAAGTGGATTTCCTCAAATATTTTCCAACAATTCAAACTGACTGCTTTTTTCCAGTATAAAGTTCAAAAATATACATGCAATCAAGCTCTAATTGCAAGAATCTTGAAGAACAAGTTGTGCATAACTTTCTTTTTACAGCTCAGTGGTATTTGAAATTAAAACTCTACTTTTTTTGGAAATCTGCCAAAACTGTCAGATTTTTTTTTAACTTGAAAAATATTTATTTATAACTTCTCCAGTTTGTTCATATGTATTTTCAAAATGAACAATTTTAGTAGAACGACAAAAGTCCTGTGGAATTTCATATTTTGCATTGATACTACACAATCTTAGTCAAAAGGGTGAGATATTATAAGCCACATAGAACAAATATTGCCTTAGCTGTTATTTTGATTTATATAGCCACTGATGTCAAATATATCCGAGCTGTGCAGCCGAGTAATTCCAGTTTATTTCAGGCAAAGCAAAAGCAAAAGTACCAGCTTAAGTCAAATGCAGATGTATACAAGGTTCTTTTATTTTACTCATTAAGGAAATTTAGAATAATTCTGTAATTATCTATATTAATCCAACATAATTAACTTAGTTGCTATATCAAGTCTCAGGATAGCAAATACACTGAGCTACTCACTTTTGCTGGTAAGACTGATCTTACTCTGGAAGAATGCCCACTGTGAGGGTGGGGTGCATTTACCTTTATTGATTACTTTATTATCAGACTACCCAAATGGATAATAGGAGACCAATCTTTTAAATTTTATGACACAAGGCTTATTTTATTTACTTCATTTTAAAGATATATATGCTTAAACCTTCTTAACACAGCATATGATAAATATTGTTTTTAAAGGATTTCAAATAGTTACAGGATCCCAAAAATCGGTGGCGGTGATCCCTGCCACTTGGAACTGCCCAAAAACATGATGCGCACAGGCTGAAAATGTGATGTGCGGCGGCAGCGATGTAATCTGGCGATCCCCACAGCCTTGAACATTCCGAGTCCGAAAACGCGAGGCACAGAGGCCATAAACATGAGGCACAGAGTCGGCGATGGCCTGTGGCAATCCCTGCAGCCTGGAACAGGTCTAAAATGCGATGCACAGAGGCCAAAAATGGCCAAAGGGTGGGGGCCAGCCTTCGGGGGTACATCAGTGTATAAGATGCACCCAAATTTTCACCCTCTTTTTGGGGGGAGTGCATCTTATATTCCGAAAAATATGGTACTTCTCTGAAGATAACAATAAGAAGTTCTGACATCACCACTCTGTTTTACTTTTCAACTTCCTAGAACAGGGGTCTCCAACCTTTGCAACTTTAAGTCTGAAGGACTTCAGCTCCCAGACTTCTCCAGCCAGCTTTGCCCTGGGAGCTGAAGTCCTTCAGACTTAAAGTTGCAAAGGTTGGAGACCCCTGTCCTAGAAAGATTGCTATTCGTGAATTCAAACTCCCCCCTCCCCAAGATTTCATTTAGGAAAAACATGGATTCCTGGAATATGGTCCACATTACCAATGTATGAGGGACACTAGGCACAGATGGTTGCTCTTTAGAGAAGAAATATGTCTGGCAAGACCTTTGCGAATGTTACTAAAATGGCTTTAAACCAGAAAGGGAGAGGGAGACAAAGAATAGTATAAAAACTGATGAGCTCCTCCATTATCATGACTGCCCATGATAATGAAGTTGCTGACAAAAAGACTACTGGAAAATTCTCAACATGTGGTGACAATTAAATTAATAATGAGCGAATACCAGAATGGCCAATCAATGGCTGTATGCTAATCCACAGAATACGGGATTAGTATTCTGTGGATTCCATGAATAAAAGAACTATAAAATCCTATTAGTGAAAGGCAAATATATCCTGATATGTATCACAGAACCATGGTGGGTCAAGTCATAATCAGAACATAGAACTTGAAGGCTCTTTCTTGTTAACAGACCAAAAATGTCTATGGAGATTCTCAGTCATCCAGGTCATGGCTGTCCCAAAGGTGCTTTTTCAAGCGGCAACTGGACTTTCTGGTTTTTCTTTGAATGTGTTTCTTTTCTCATCCAAGAAGCTTCTTCAGTTCTGACTAAAGAACCATCATCAGTGAGATGATGATTCCCTACCATCCAGTCAGAGCTGAAGAAGCTTGGATGAGAAATGAAACGTCTTCAAAGAAAAACCAAAAAGTCCAGTTGCCTCCTGAAAATGCATCTTTGGGAAGACCAAAAGGTATATAAAAATTTATGACTTCCGGTTCCGGCTCCAGCGGCGACGGGCGAACTTAGGGTTCGCTCGCCGCTTTGTTCCTTTTCCTGCCCCCCCGCGGGGGCGAGAAGCCCCTTGTTTGGGGCTTCTCCCGTAAAGCCGGCTCGACAGGGAAGCCCCCCCCCCACGGCAGTGGGGAAAGCGACCCTGCTCCTCGGCTTAGGCGGAAGAGGACATGCTGCGGGGGGCTTTCCCTTCGCCAAAGGTTGGCGGCACCATTTAATTCCATGGAGAGAGATGATTGGAAGAGTCGGGAGGCTTTTCGGGACCTCAGCTGCGAGCGGAGAGTGAGCGATTAAAACTTTTTTTCTTGTACTGTCAGCCGGGCTGAAAGGGACTGGAGAGGGGGGTTTGTTTCAAAAAAAAAACCCTTGGACTAAAAGCGGCACTTGGAAATGCCTCGTTGCGAGGAATCGGAAACCTTTAATCCGGACTGTCTTTAACAAGGGAAAGTACTCTGCGGTCTGTTTGCAATTATGTTTCTAGGTCTGGCTGAAACAGTTTTTTTTCTTTTCTTTAACCACTCTCTCCCTCGGGCTCTGAGTTTGGGCGGTGGAAGATGGCTTCTCTTTGTCCCCAACTGACTATGACCTATGGAAAATTACCAGTGTCTCTTTGTGACTTGGACTTCCTCTAATTATTGATGAAGAATTTTTTTCTTTTGGATTTGTGTTTTCTTTTCTGGATTACCTTCGTTATTACACCTATGGAGTTGGAAAAGTGTTTCTCTTCTGGTTTCTGAATTCTGCAGCTCTACAACTCTGAGAACTTTGGACTCCTGATCTGCCTCACCAGCCCCACCCCAAAAACGCCATTTTATTGGCAGGAATTTTAATAGTTAATCATGGCACAAGAAGCAACGCTGGCAAGCCTTGAACAAAGAATGACTGCCCTTGAATCTGTTATACAAAATTTGGTATTAGAAATTAAGGCCCAGAGGGCAGAAAATATCAATTTTAAAAAGGAATTACTGGACACTCGAAAACAAGTGCTTGAGAACACACAGAAGAATGAAGAATTGAAATGGGGGCTGGAGGGGGCTAAGGGAGAGATTAAAAATGTTTCTAATGAGGTTGTGGAAATAAATGGGCATGTGACTAGGATAGATATGGAAAGGATGACATATTTTTTGAGATTTCAGAATGTTTCTGAGATGGATGGTGAATGTCTCCCTGATCTTATGAGTACAATTATTGCAGACTATTTACATAAACCTAAAGATGAGATCAGAGGGGACATTGACCTAGTCTACAGAATAAATTCTGCATATGCCAGGATGAATGAAGTACCCAGAGAGATACATGTTAAATTTTTCAGGTCAACCAGAGAGGAAATCTTGAAGGCGCAAAGAGGGAGTCCTATGATTTACCAACAAAAGGAGGTTACCATCTTGAAGCAGATCCCAAGAAAGATTAGAGAAGCGAGGAGGAAATTTTCCTTCTTGTCTAAAACATTGTTTGATCATGGGATCTGGTTCAAGTGGGTGATACCCAAAGGGATGCTGGTGTTCTGGGAAGGAGGAAGAGTGAAGATTAAAACAGTTGCTGAGGCGGAAGCCTTTTTTAAAAAACATTCCTCTGTCCTGGGAGAAGATCCAGGGGGGGCAGGGGGAGCCATGGCCCCGCCCGCTGGGGGCCCGGGGGAGAAGGTGGAAGATACAATTGCCAAAAGACTTAGATCTAAAAAATAACTTTGCCCTGGTTTTATTTTTGAGTAATATTGTATGATATTTGTATCTGGATTTTTGTAATTGACTGACAGTATATAACTGAAAAATTTAGGAATATGTACTTGCTCCCAGCTTGTAGTGTTATGTGAAATGTTTCTTTTCTTTCTTTTTAATAATGTAACTTGAGGTCCCGGAGGAGCCGACGACTTTGACGTGACCACTCTCAAAATTTCTATGTATCACTTACCCTACCCCACGAAAAAAATGTAAACTCAATAAAACTTTTTTAATATTAAAAAAAAAATTATATAATAATTTATTTATTATATAAATAATTCATATGTCTATGGAGGAATTAATGTTCCTGAAGGTGATTCTGTTCAAAGCATTAAAATATGCTTTTAAAAAGTGAGAAATAAATATCTCTGTGTGTAATATATTTATTACACTACCAAACCTAGAAGATATAGACTTTAAGGTTGTGTGTTCCTGGTAATAAGATACTTCAGGTGCTTTAATATCTCCTAGAAGTCAGCTAGTAGGGGCAGATTTTTGATCTTTCTGAAAACATTTCATTTTTTTTAACAATGAAAGAAGCCTGCAAAACAGGGAGACAGTGAGAGAGGTTATTTATCCTGGAGCATTACTGATGAACAGTGATTGATTGACGTAGATGTCAGGCAGACAGCAATGTCACTTGAGGGAAAGTGATTCTCCCCTCCTCCTCCTCAGATGACTTTCGTGAAGTTAAAACTGGAGAGGTTACTCAATCTACTGCTTTGACTACTCTGAGTACAAGATAGGGAAAGAAGATATGATTTTAAAAAAGAGAAGGAAAACAAATGCACCCATTTAATACTATCACTTCTAGCATTCTTAAATCAATAGGAGTTGGATTTCATTTAACAAAGAGACTAATTATTCATTCATTCCATCTGCTGAACATCCCAAAGTGAAACATTTTCACAGACTACAAACTTTGGTGTAGAAGTCTGCTGCTAGCAATGAGAACAAGGTAGTAATGCCTCCATGAAACATTAAAAATATTCAGCCCTTCAGGAGAACGTTCTATTAAATCAGCCTACTATAAAGTATGCGCTGAAGTTTTATTCATCTATTTCTCCATGCTCATTGTGGTTGACTGCTAAAAGATCTCCGTCTGTAACTGCACGGCTCTCCGTGACAATCTGAGAAAAATAATATTCTACAGACCCTGTAACAGATTTCTGCATGTCTGTGTTTTGGAGTTGTTTCCTGGGGAACAGTACAGCTCTTCAGTTAGAACAGTGTTTCTCCACCTTGCCAATTGAAGATGTCTGGACTTCAACTCCCAGAATTCCCCAGCCAGCATTCGCTGGCTGGGGAATTCTAGGAGTTGAAGTCCAGACATCTTCAAGTTGACAAGGTGGAGAAACACTGATTTAGAACATCAGAAATAGCAGACAATTTTTCCCTCAGAAGACAGCTTGTCTTTCCCAGCAAGTCATCATCACAGCTACAAGGATGTTCAAAGGATGTTTACATTCTGTAAAAGGGTATATTTTTCACACAGGGTAAATTGACTTGATTTACAACCGAGATGAAAGGAATGGACACTGCAACAAATATCCTGCCATCTTTTACAGAAAATAGGGACATGAGGAGGTTCTTATTGTACTTTTGGAGCAGAACGATGTCTCAGAGTGAGAAACTGTGAAAAACCAGTGGATTGGAAGACTCCGACTTTGCCAGTGTTATGTCAGTCAACCAAGCCTCTGATTAATGGCTTTTGAGCCAATAACATGGTCAGCTACAAACCCAGTTTGTGGTCCCTTCATATCTGCTGGCAAAATCCATTTATAACAGCAGTAACAGCACAAAAACAGCAACAACCCAAAATCCATTATCTTCCTAGCAAACGTTCCTTGTGACTATAGCCATTCGATCTGAGCAGCAAATCTCATAATCTGAATGCTGAAATAGAGAAGTTGAGGGGGGGGGGGGAGAAGTTTCAGATGCAGCACAGAAAATATGTCGGAGGGAAAGAAAGGTAAAAATCACCCACTGACCAGACCAGGGGTCCCCAAACCAGGCAACTTTAAGACTTGTGGACTTCAACTCCCAGAATTCTCCAGCCAGCAAAGTATAGCTGGCTGGAGAATTCCATAGCATAGCTGGCTGGAGAATTCTGGGAGTTGAAGTCCACAAGTCTTAAAGTTGCCAAGTTTGAAGACCTCTGAACTAGACAAATAAAAATAGGCGCAACATATTTGCCCAAACAGGGACTCCTTCAATAAGGACCCCAAAAGTATTTTGCAATACAGACATACAGAGTCCAAATTATACTTTAATCTCATTCTTCTGGCTTTCACTGGTCACAGAACTTTCTCAATCAGCATCTCCTTTTTCTAACAAACATTTCAAAGTAAGTCTTCATTTGTTTTTTGTTTTTGTTTTTTTAAAAATCCCACCACCTCTATGGATTCAGGATAAAAGGCAGGGCTCAATATTTACTTTTGTGAAACGCATCACCTTCCTGAAGGGCTCCCCATGTTCTCTATTCACCGACACACAATAGCAGCAGTCTTTTTTCCAAAAGCCATAGAAATTTGGCATTAGTTTTCTAAGATACACAGAGATAACATCATTCTTCTCAGCATCTGTGAACTGCATACTTAGTGCACAGCAAACAGAAGATGGCCTATATCCCAGCTGCATTCGGTTTCATTATTTTCTAGCGACATGGTTCAGTGGCTAATATACTGGATCTGTGCCCAGGACATTTTTTTTCAATACTCAACTCAGGCAAATACTCAAGGATGGCTTTAGGCAAATCGGTGAGTAAAAGTAATAATGCTACAGGAACCTTGAGGGAAGAGAGGGCAACATGTTTTACATTTTCATACCTTCATCCTAAGCTTTCACGGGATTTTGAGGTCAGCTTATTCACGGACCGTGTACTTTTGTGGTATTTTTGTTGAAAAGTTGAGGGTTATTTGTGGATGGGATTATCTTCAAGTAAAAGGGACGTGGTGGCTCAGTGGCTAAGATGCTGAGCTTGTCGATCAGAAAGGTTGGCAGGTCGGCGGTTCGAATCCATAGCACCACGTAACGGAGTGAGCTCCTGTTACTTGTCCCAGCTTCTGCCAACCTAGCAGTTCGAAAGCATGTAAAAATGCAAGTAGAAAAATAGGGACCCCCTTTGGTGGGAAGGTAACAGTGTTCCCTGTGCCTTCGACATTTAGTCATGCCGGCCATATGACCATGGTGACTATGGAGTCCATGCTGGCTCTTTAATTTTGAAATGGAGATGAGCATCACCCCCTAGAGTTGGGAACAGCCAGCATATATGTGCAAGGGGAATCTTTACCTTTACCTTATCCTCAGTAATGAATATGTTTGTCTATGTGTGTGGTGCCCATCTCTCCACACTGGTTAAGAGCTGCAGTAAAATATTGGGACATCATGTATATAACCATGGAGATTTTCCATAAGATAGTCTGGCCAGGATATCTTTCAGCCATTTTCAGAAGTATTTTTCTATTCGTAAAACCAAAATTTTACTTTAAGTCCCCTTGGATATATTTACTTTTTTTTATTTTTATTTTATTTTCGAATTTATACCCCGCCCTTCTCCTTGTTAGGACTCAGGGCGGCGCACAGGCATTATTAAAAACCATTACAAAACAATATATACTATTAAAAACATATTAAATTAACTTAAAACCCGTGCTAAAAACCCTTTAAAACCCTAAAAAAATAAAATTTATAAATATAGTCAGAAATATGACATATGAGAACTGGATATAGATCCTGTTTCTTGTGTACTATTTTGAAATTTTTATTTTATGGCATCCAGAGTCTGTATTTTGACCAGTACTATGCTCTTTAGGATTAATCCAAAATTGAGACTGTTACTGACTGGAAAAAGTCAGCTGGACTGACAGCTGGAAAAAGTCATTAGTCATTAGTTCCAGAGGTGAGATCTAAAGGAGGAACAATTCCTGTAGACCACATAAACTTGTGCAGGTGGCTTAAGATTTATAAAATAAACTCAGCTAGTTCATCACTGCGTCAATAAACAGCAGATGCTGCATCAGTGTTTTTATTTATTGCTATTCAAAGTATTATTCCAATATTTCATTTTATAACCCCATTGAAAATATTTATTGTGGAATTTATACCCTGTTTATTCAACATGTAATTAGTATAAGCTGCTATCATTTGTAAACAGCTTTCTAAAGAGCATATATCCACTTGGAATTAATGCTGGTAGTTTTTCACTACAACCACAATTAAACCCAAAATTTATGTTGCTAAGAAGATAGTTATTAAGTGAGATTTGCCTCATTTTGCAACCTTTCTTGCCACAGGTGTTACATGAATCACCACAGTTGTTAAGTTAGTAACACATTTGTAAAGTCAATCTGGCTTCCCCATTTTACTTATCAGAAGGTCGCAAAAGTTGATCCCATGACCCTGGGACACTGCAACCGTCATAAATATGAGTCAGTTGCCAAGCATCTGAATTTTCATCATGTGATCATGGGGATGCTGCAATGGTCCTAAGTGTGAAAAACAGACATAAGTCACATTTTTCAGTGCCATTGTAACTTTGAAAAGTCACTAAATAAATGGTTGTACATTGAGAACTATCTGTAAAGGCATAGAATATACAACATTCTGTACTGTTATTTCAGTAGGCAGTAGAACAATAATTTGATCACTATTTTTAAATATAACATGGGTATAACTTTGCATTATTGTTATATTTTCAATATATCAGAAGGATCTTCTTTGAGGATGAGATTCAGAGAGAGCAGATGTTTTTTTTATCTTGATAAATCCCCATAAGTAATAATAATAAAAATACATAATGACAAATTAAAATGGATAACATTCCCCCATTTCCTTAAAAAAAGTTTCCACTTCTATAAATATTTTTTAGCTCCAATGTGGTACTTATAGACTTTTTCTAAAGAAAAGCTTTTGAAATGTTTTCATAACAGCTGCCCATTCTATCTAACATGATTCTTATAGGGCAAGAAAATTGGAAAGGAAGACTGTACTGGCCACAAATTCACTTCTCCCTTAAAGTAAACCAGGTTTTCCTGTACCATTCAGATGTAACTGTGTTCCTTCATTATCCAGGTTCACATTTTGCTACTAATTTATTTAACTGAAGAGCAAAGACAACAATAACATTAGGAAATTAATATGCCGTACTTTTGGAGTATAAGACGCACCGGAGTATAAGACATACCCAGGTTTTGAAGAGGCTTTTTTTTTAAGTAGGTAGGTAGATAGAGGGATAGAGAGAGAGGGAAAGAGAGAGAAATACAGTAGGTAGGTAGGGAGAGAGAGAGAGTAGGTAGGTAAGTAGATAGAGGAAGGGAGGGAGAGAGAGTAGGTAGGTAGGTAGAGGGGGAGTGAGAGAGAGAGAGAAATACAGTAGGTAAGTAGGTAGTCTATACAGCACTTGTCTTTTCCCACAATTGTGAGGCAGCTATAGATGACAACAGTAGTATCTCAGGAAAGGGCCCTGCTGCTTTAAAGAACAGCAAATAGGTGCTACCTTTGGATTTACATGCTCCAAGGCACCTCTTTGGATTTCAATTTGAAACAGGTAACCCATAAACTGAACTTATAATTCAGTCCTTATAGATTTGTGTATTGCAATACAGGTAGTCCTCGACTTACAACAGTTTCTTTAGTGTCTGTTCATAATTACAATATCATTGAAAAAAGTGACATGACCATTTTTCACACTTATGACCGTTGCAGGATTTCTGTGGTCACGTGATCAAAATCCAGATCCTTGGCACCTGGTTCCATATTTATGGCGGTTGCAGTGTCCTGGGGTCATGTGATCCACCTTTTGCGACCTTCTGGCAAGCAAATTCAACGGGGAAGCCAGATTCACTTAACAACTGTGTCACTAATTTAACAACTGCAGTGATTCACCTAACAACCATGGCAAGGAAAGTGGTGGAATGGGGCATAACTCACTTAACAACAGAAATTTTGGGATCAATTGTGGTCGTAGGTTGAAGCATTTTAAGAGCACTCCTAGTGTTTGCAGGAGGTGTATCCTATCTGGTTTCAGGGTCAGCTAAGACATTAGTTTGGTTACATGTTAGTTCACTTTATTGATTTGTTGTTCATAATGCCTGAGCTGACCCTAGAGGTAAATGGGCTATATATCTCTTGCAAACACTATGGAGAAAGCAATAAATCTAGGCTTCTCATCTGCTAATGTGAGAGCCCGATCTCATTTCTATTCACCTTCAATCAATTGCAAACTACACTGGGGAAAAACCACATACATTACAGGGGGGGAAATGAAGATATTTCTTTACAAATTGCAGGAACAGCTTACCTAGGGAATTGATTCAGCTATTGTCCCCTCTGGTAGCACATACTAAATGAAAAGTATAGCAACATGTGGCCACTGTTTGTATTATTCGTATATTCTTCATATTATTCTCTGCTTCGGAGACAAATGGATATCTTCAACAGAGCCTGGAGAAGTATGGCCACCTCCAGATAGGCAGTTTAACTTTTCCCCAGGTGGCACAAAGTCCACCAGTATAATTTGTTCTGTTCCCTGTTGTGCCTTAATCGCAAGGCCAATGAGGGTGATCCTGTCCTCAGTGTGGGGAAAGTTAAGGAAAGCAATAGATGATTTCCTACTAGTAGGAAAAATATTATACGTGCTTGTAGTAATGCCTTGGGATGAACTGGAATGGGTAGGAGGTAAGTTCCAAGAGAAAGCTAAGCTCAGAACTGAAATCCTAAGTATATTCATCTGCCTGAATCTGATTCACAAGAGTAGATGGAGACTTTTCACCTCTCCTGGTCTCCTGGAAAATCGTCACTGACTCAGCGATCAAGACACTGCAGACCTTACCCAACCAGTGGTGGGTTTCAAATTTTTTTAGAACCTCTTATGTAGGTGTGGCCTGCTTTGTGGGAGTGGCTTGTCAGCCATGTGACTGAGTGGGCGTGGTTTGCCAGTCATGTGACTGGGTGGGTGTGGCCAACTGTAAAATGTGGTGAGACTCACTTAACAACGCTGTTGCTTAGCAACCAAAATGTTAGCTCAGAAACTCTGGCATTTGAAGCACGTAAGTCTTAAAGCTGTCAAGTTACAAGACCCTTGCACCCCTAACCCTTTAGAAAAAAACTCCAGGGGTGTTCAAACTTGACAGCTTTAAGACTTCAACTTCCAGAATTCCTCCTCTCGTTCTTCATCTTGATGATGTGCGGACGAGCGGGGAGAGGGAGCTGGAACTGGTTCTAAACGGCACTGTAGATTTGTGGAACCTCTTCTATAGAAGAGATTAGAACTGGCAGGAACCCACCCCTGTACCCAACCCACATATTATCTATGGATTCTCTTACAGATAGTCCTCAATTTATGACCCCTATTGGTTAAAGCACTTTAAAGTATGTAGGACAGTGAGGTCGATTCCCAATAGAGGGTTGAAACCCCATGGAATAACATCTGGTTACTCCTGTCCAATGAGTTTTAATACAGTAGGAAAGAAATGGATATAGTGACTCCTTGGTATCAATGTACAATGTATAGTCTTCGACGTATGACCACAATTGAGCCCAAAATTTATGTTGTTAAGTGAGACATTTGTTAAGTGTTAAGTTAAGCCCCATTTTCTGACCTTTCTTGCTACACCTATTGTGAGTCACTGCAGTTGATAAGTTAGTAACCTGGTTGTCAAGTGAATTTGGATTCCCCATTGACTTTGCTTGTCAGAAGATCACAAAAGGTGATGAAATGGCACAGCAATTGTCATAAATATGAGCCAATTGCCAATTGGCTTTGAATTTTGATCACATGTTCATGGGGATGCTGCAAAGGTTATAACTGTGAAAAACGCTTCAAAGTCACATGCTTCAGTGCTATGGTAACTGTGAACGGTCAATAAACAAGCTGTTGTAAGTTGAGGACTACTTGTATTTATCCTCTCCCATCTTTGTTTCTTGCTCATCCTTATGTCACTTTTTCCCATGCACATGCTCTGCTTTCGCCATGGTTCTTCTTCCTACTTCTTCTTTCTCACACACTTTCCCTGCTTTTTCATTTGCTCTCTCATGCTTTCTCCCTGTCTCTTGTTTGTCTCTATCTCTCTCTGCCCTAAAACTGGTGACTGGGAACTATAAGCCAATGATGGATAGAGGATGACCCTGTTTTTCAGTACCACTTCAGGCTACATGTCAACCAGAACATTTTTTAAAGTATATGTCTAGCTGACTCATGTTAGACTGCTACATCTGTATATATAAGAGTCTGGTTGGATTAATAGCCATCAAAGTCCTTTCCAGACCTACGATTCCATCAATATCTGGCACCTGAACATTCCTGCTTCCCAAGTGAAAACAGCCATGGAAGGAAGTTCCTAGGAACTGGAGGTAAAGGATCTGCTTGTAGCAGCCAAAAGCAGCAAATGAGAGTTGGATCGATTCTAGCTATGGTCAATGCTTCTACGGTAACTGCTGAAGCACCACAAATTGTGCAGCCTGTGTCAGCAGACGATGGAAAACACTTTAACCGTGGATCAGATAACTACAATGTTAGGTGGCCTCAGCTGTGGGCTTTGGATGAGAAGAAGGAACATCATGAGGACATGTTCTTAAAGAATAATTGGCATGGTTCGGGAATATGTGGGTGACCTCTCTCGCTGGCTGTTCTGTTTGCTTACTATTGGAATAGGCATAACCATGGGTGGGTTCCAGCAGAGACTACTGCCGGTTCACTCAGGGACGTACCGCATGCATATGCATGCTTGATGTGCTTGGACTTGAAGTCAACTTGGACTTCAGTAAGGCATTTGACAAGGTAGACCATAACCTACTACTAGATAAAGTAGAAGAATGTGGGTTAGACAGCATCACCACCAGATGGATTCGTAACTGGCTGACCAACCAGTTGTAGTCAATGTGTAGTCCTCAATGGAACTGCATCTACATGGAAGGAAGTATGCAGTGGAGTCCCCCAAGGCTCTGTTTTAGGCCCAGTACTCTTCAACATCTTCATCAATGATTTGGACGAGGGAATAAATGGGGAACTCATCAAATTTGCAGACGACACCAAGCTGGCAGGAATAGCCAACACTCCAGAAGATAGGCTTAAGATACAGAAGGATCTTGACAAACTTGAACATTGGGCACTATCTAATAAAATGAAATTCAATGGCGAAAAGAGTAAGGTTCTACATTTAGGCAACAAAAATGAAATGCACAGGTACACTATAGGTGGTACCTTGCTCAATAGCAGTAACTGTGAAAGGAATCTTGGAGTCCTAGTAGACAACCATTTAAATATGAGCCAGCAGTGTGCAGCAGCTGCCAAAAAAGCCAACACAGTTTTAGGCTGCATAAACAGAGGGATAGAATCAAGATCACGAGAAGTGTTAATACCACTTTATAATGCCTTGGTAAGGCTACACGTGGAATACTGCATTCAGTTTTGGTCACCACGATGTAGAAAAGATGTGGAGACTCTAGAAAGAGTACAGAGAAGAGCAACAAAGATGATTAGGGGACTGGAGACTAAAACATATGAAAAACGGTTGCAGGAACTGAGTATGTCTAGTTTAATAAAAAGGACTAAGGGAGACATGATAGCAGTGTGCCAATATCTCAGAGGTTTCCACAAAGAAGAGGGAATCAAACTATTCTCCAAAGCACCTGAGGGCAGAACAAGAAGCAAAGGGGGGAAACTAATCAAGGAGAGAAGCAACTTAGAACTGAGGAGAAATTTCCTGACAGAACAATTAATCAGTGGAACAGCTTGCCTCCAGAAGTTGTGAATGCCCCAACACTACAAGTCTTCAAGAAGATGTTGGATAGCCATTTGTCTGAAATGGTATAGGGCTTCCTACCTAGGCAGGGAGTTGGACTAGATGATCTCCAAGGTCCCTTCCAACTCTGCTATTGTATTGTATTGTATTGATGTGCGCTGCATGTGCGTGCACAGTACTACTAAAATTGCTCTGTGCATGCGCAGAAGCAAAAAACAAAATGGTGTCACCTATGGGAGACCCAGTTTGGGGCCATGGCAGGCCTGGGTCACTGCCAGTTCCTAGACCGCCAAGCTGCTACCGGTTCGGCCAAACCAGTCCGAACTAGTAGGAACCCACCACTGAGTATAACCAAATAGTTATGAGACATTACAATTAAATGTAAGACTGACCTAAACAACTGCCATGCCTTTCACAAACAATTTTTACATTTCAAAGTTTAATTAGGAGTTGGTGTCTAATTTGAACACATTTGAAAGTTCAAGCTCATCGGAGTTTAAGTCAGCAGCTCAATTTGCTTCTTTACATGTTAGGGTTCAACCCTCAAAAATCTGCAATACAAAGAAAAAAATAAAACCTGCATCCATGCTATAGTTTATTTTTTTCCAGTTCATTTAAAAAGGATACACATCTAAGAGCTGAGAAGTTGCAACAATCCCATGGCAGCAACCATGGGATTAAGAAGAGCTACAAAGTACTCTTCCATATTGTATCCATTTATTAATCAAACTAGCATGCCGCCTGACTTCCATGGATGCTGGGTACCTCATAACAATCAAAGCAAGGCAATTACCACAGAACCAATTAACAGAGGGGAAAACAAGATAAAGAGATGAGAAGGACCACAGCTTGGACAAAGCAAGTCATCCCATCCTCCTTTGTTTTGTGGGTCTCAACCTTCCTAATGCCGCAACCCTTTAATATAGTTCCTCATGTTGTGGTGACCCCCAACCATAAAATTATTTTATGTTTTCCGTATTTGTTTGAAGATATGTGTTTTCCGATGGTCTTAGGCTAGGGGTCTGCAAAGTCGGCTCTTTTAAGACTGGTGGACTTCAACTCCCAGAGTTCCCCAGCCAGCTATGCTGGCTGGGGAACTCTGGGAGTTGAAGTCCACCAGTCTTAAAAGAGCCGACTTTGCAGACCCCTGTCTTAGGCGATCCCTGCGAAAGGGTCCTTCGACCCCCAAAGGGGTCTGGACCCACAGCTTGAGAACTGTGCTATACCATTTATTTTACTCCACAAAGCGGGGGTGGGTGGGAAGTCTGAGTATACACAACACAACAAAGGAAAATCCCAGCAACTTTTTACAAATCTAGAATAATAAAAATAAAAAAATAAAAACTTTCAAGACTGTCTGCCCAACTCTTCAGCCACGAACCCCAGTGTGTTCCGGCATCTCTCTTTCTACACATTCTCACATGAAACGAACAAAAATACAGATGGCTACGGAGATTCTCAGCCATCCAAGTCATGGTTCTCCCAAAGGTCCTTTTTTTTAAAAAGAGGCAACTGGACTTTGTTTTTCTTTGAAGACGTTTTGCTTCTCATCCAAGAGATGAGAAGCATCTCCGGTTGGATGGTGGGGAAACTTCATCCCAGAAGCTCCTTCAACTCTAGGCTGGATGGTGAAGAAACTTCATCCCAGAAGCATCTTTGGATGGTGAAGAAACTTCCCTACCATCCAGCCATCCAGAGTTGACGAAGCTTCTTGGATGAGAAGCAAAATGTCTTTAAAGAAACAACAGAAAGTCCAAGTTGCCTCTTGGAGATCGGGAAGCACCAGGGGGGAAAAATACAGATTTTTCACGGGTGTGAGTGAGGGTTTCCCCACAGAGGGACCCTCGGACTGGTTTCCACGACCAGCCCACCAAGCTCTATAGGGCGGGGGGGGGGGCAGGGAACTCGAAAACCCCACACAGGCAAAAAGGAGATAATGAAGCATGGCTGATTAATTCAGCAACAGGGTCAGGGAGAACATTGGCACTCTCCTCATTCCAACACCATCCATCAAAAACGTGGAGGCAGAGAGGGCAACATAAGTGGTCATTCTCCATGCAAGGTGTAGCATTTCGGAAAGCCTGACAACAACAAATCTGGCCGGCCTAGGAAGGTTAGCAATCCTCAAGAAAAAAAGTAACCCCGCTTATGGATTCTCACGTGAAGCACCTGAAAAATAGCTGAGGGCAGAACAAGAAGCAAAGGATGGAAAAAAATCAAAGAGAGAACCAACCCAGAGCAAAGGAGGAGGAAGAGGAGGAGGAAGTCAACTTATTCTCCAAAGCTCTTGAAGACAGGACAAGAAGCAATGGGCGGAAAGTCATCAAGGAGAGGAGCAACTAATCTAAGGAGAATTTCCCTGACAGTAAGAACAATTCATCAGTGGAACAATTTGCCTCCAATCATTCCAGGAGAGATTGGACAACCTTTTGTCTGGAAATGGTATCAGGCAGGGGAGGAGGGGACCCGCCATCGCCTCCCTCAAATCGCTCTCGTCCGCATCCCCCTCCCCCCCCGGACCGGCTCTTTTCCCCATCGCGCCCAAGCGAAAGCAGCAGCAGCAGCCGCAATCCCAAGCCGGAGCCGGTCAGGGGGACGGAGAAGCCCCCGCTGGGGCTGCTTCTGCTTCTGCCGCTTAGCATTCTGCCGAGCTCCCCCCGCCCTTCCGAGCCATTTTAGGATCCAAGCCTAAGAAAGGCGGAGAGGCTCCTCGGGACCCGCGAAGGGAGTCAAGCAAGCGGCGGCTCCCCAAAAGGCTGCCGAGAGCGGGAAAACTTTCCGCGGAGCTTCCCCTCCCTTCTCCCCTCGGGCCAAGGAAGCCCCGTCGTCCCGTCCCACCCCCGCCCTTTCCCCGGCCGGCCACACCTGCCGGCGCCGCTTGGGCTCTACTTAACCGTCTGTCACGGCCACCTCGGCGCCTCCGTCGTCCCGCGCGCAGAGCTGCAGGCGGAGGGCTCCCTGGGCGGGCTGGGCGACCTGCAGCCCTTCGCGGAGCTGCTCCTCGTTGAGGCGAAGCAGCCGGACGCTGCACTGCAGGAGCTGGCCGGGCGGAGCAGCCATGGATGCCGCCTTGGGGAGCGGGCGGCGGGCGAGGCTGGCGGCCGCGGGCGGCGGCCGACGGAGGCGGCTTCTGGCCGAGGCGCCTGGAGCCGCTGGGCTCGAGCGAGTCGGCCGAGGCTATAGGGCCGGCGAGGGAGTCGGGGAGCGGCGGGTTTTCCTGCCGAACCAGCTCCCCATCGGAGACGCCGCCGCCGCCACCGCCTCCTCCTCGCCCGCTTCGGCATCTGCAGCGTGTCGGGCTCCCTCTCCCGTTTTCCTCCCGCTTCCCGCACTTCCTCCCTGGGAAAAAAAATGTCCCTCCAGCGAAAAAACGATTTGCGCGCTCACAAGACGCCGAGGGGACGTTCCCGGCCAACTGCGGTGCGGTCGCTTGGCGTTGACAAGAGTGACGCCTGCCGGTTGCCTTTGGAACTGAAGACGACAATCACGCCGCTGACACAACCGTGCATAGTGCACACATCAGTCTGTCTTTATCTGTCCATCCGTCCATCCATTATCTATATATCGCCCTGGGTCCCTTTGTGGGGGATAGGTGCGGGATATAAATAAACCATAAACCATATATCCATCCATCTAGCCATCCATCCTCTATCTATACATCTGTCTGTCTGTCTTCCATCTATCTATCCCCCATCTATCCCTATTTATCTATCTATCCATCGACCCACCACTCATCCATCTATTTGCCCACCTGCCCATCAGTCTGTTCATCCGTCCATCCATCTATCCATCCGTCCATCTGTCTGTCTAGCTATCTACTTGCTTTTCTGACTTCCACTAACCTGGAGTAACCTACTAGTGCTGCTGGATTTTTTTCCCCAACCTTCCACCTGCCCTCCAGGGCCTGATGAAAAACATTCCTACTGGCATGTTCTAGAATTGGGAGTGGTATCTTTTATTAAGAAAACCAGTTGGGCAAGACACCTAAAGGCACTAGGGCTGGGAACCAAGAGACTGCATAAGGCCAATCTGAGCCAGCAGAAAGGCAGGTGTGTGCTGATGCTGCATGGGAGGGTATGACTGAGGAGCGCAGCTACTCTTCCACACACACCTTCCTCAGAATGGGCTTTGCCCACTTATCTGCTTGCACACATGTGTACAATCCCCTCCTGCAGCCATAGTTTGCCTGCACTGTGGCCTGTTTTCAGTGATGTGTAATAAGAGAAACATTTGCTTAGCTTGTACCAGATTAGATACGAATTTTACCTAAGGACACCTGGGTGTCCTTTCTGTACCTATCAGAATCAATGCATCAGTTAGAAAAGAAATACTGTAATAAGCTACCTATTTTTGTCTGCTGTTTCAGTATGTGATGTAAACTGGCCTTTTCTGGAAAAAGAAAAAGGGATCAAAAGAGAGAAGAGAGTAGCTGAATAGGAGCTTATTCTTCTCTGACTAAAAACAAAAGAACAGAGAGAAAAGTGTTGGGCTTATATAGGAATATTTACAATAATAAAATAACAGTTAGACGGGACCTTGGAGGTCTTTTAGTCCAACTTTATGCTCAAACATGAGATTCTATACCATTCCAGACAAATGGCTGTTCAATTTCTTCTTAAAATCTTCAGTGATGGAGCACTTACAATTTCTGGAGACCCGCAGTTCCACTGATTAATTGTTCTGTCAGGAAATTTCTCCTTAATTCTAGATTGGACTTATTTTTGATAAATTTCCATCTGTTGCTTCTTATTTTGTCTTCAAGTACTTTGGAGAACAGGTCAACCTCCTCTTCACTGTGACAACATCTCAAATATTGGAAGATTGCTATCATGTCACCCCTGGTTCTTCTCTTTGTTAGACAGACCTTCCCAGTTTCTGCAACCATTCTTCACATGGTTTAGCCTCCAGCCCTCTCATCATCATTCAAATCAGTATTACTTCTACTTGTCCATAGGAATGGTCAGCATCATCAAAACGACAAGCACAAAAGAGTGATTGCCACTCTGATACTTTTGGTGGACATGCAACACATGTGGCATAGATTTTAAAAGGCATGTCCACCATTTTTACAGTGTTGACTAGCTTTTCCCCTCAATGGCATTGGTTCACAGCCACAGCTGGGGTCCTTGCAGGACCAACCTGTAGTACAGTGTTACGATTCATTTACCTTCCCCACTGGTTCGCAAATTTGAGTGTATGTGCCATGTCAGTGCTTGCGCATTATGACAGGCCGGGGGTGCCTCCCGCAGCCACCACTACCGGTTCACCCAAACTGGAGAGAACCGGCTAAATACCATCTCTGCCGTAGTATCTTGGAAACACCTTGCTTGAATTTTAATAATGAAAAGGCTTTTCTGGAGCTTTTGCGAAGCTGTGAAAGAGTTTCTTCCTTCAAAGAAAGAAGCTTCAAAAAAGTCTCTTCTTATCTTTACCCCAAATTGGCTGGGTCATTCTGAGAATTGAAATCCACAAGTCTTAAAGTTGCCAAAGTTGGAAATTCCTGCCTAAACAAAGGCAGTCCCTTTGTTGGAAGACAAAGGGACTGCCCAAGGATAGCCAGAAAGCGAAAGTACTTTCACCTGTAATTAATCTCTTTCAAGGCCATTGTTATCAAAACAGAGAAATGGGAAATAGAGAAAGATTCTTTCGCCAGGAAGAATCAGCAGCAATTTTTCTGGTTGATGGGTTTTAATTCTGTCTCCATTCTTATTTTTTCACATTTTGGCAGCTCTTTCTATAAAGGTGGGGAAGGGAGAGTTTTAAGGGGAGCTGGGATACAAAGTAAATCCATTAGACATAGAGAGGGAAAATATATATTTAATACAAATTACAATTACAAAACAATAAAAAGCCTAAGCAAAATGGTCATATTCTAGAACAGGGGTTCCCAAACTTGGCAACTTTAAGACTTGTGGACTTCAATTCCCAGAATTCTCCAGCCAGCATAGCTGGCTGGAGAATTCTGGGAGTTGAAGTCCACAAGTCTTAAAGTTGCCAAGCTTGGGAACCCCTGTTCTAGAATATGTGAGAATATACATTGTAGAATAGAGTTTAACATCTTGTGAGCAAATGGCTTTTTCTTGTGGCTCATTAACAATATTGTCAGCGCAGATCCTTCACTGTCAAATAGATTTGCCAGCTTCACCTAATGCATTTATCCTACATCAAACCTGTCACCATTTTATTAAGACCCTCAAGCCTATCGCATTCAGGGATCTTATTATTAGAGATGCCTAGAGGGAAGATGGAGGTCTAGAGATGGAGGTCTAGAGATGCCTAGAGGGAAGATGGAGGTCTACCCGATCTGAATCTGACCGGACACAGGTAAGAGCCCATTTACGGACTTACATTGTGGCGCTGAGAGTGGCCAAACGCCATCATTGTGCTACTCTCATAGCATCCGCAGAAAACCGCCCTGCCGCCCTGTTTAGGGTGACCCGCTCCCTACTTCAGCAAAGGGTGCGGGAAGCCCCGTTACAGGGTAGAGCAGAGGAATTTGTGACTTTTCTGCAGGAGAAAACCGCTCAGATACAGAACGGGTTACCCTCCATTGATGGCCCAGTGGGATGCCACGAGACAGATCTTGTTTGGGAGGAGTTTGACTCCGTTACTTCCGATGATATGGACAGGTTACGTGGGCGACTGCGAGCCACCACATGTTTATTGGACCCGTGCCCCTCCTGGCTTGTACTGGCATCCTGGGAGGTGACACGAGGCTGGCTCCAAGAGGTTGTCAACGCATCCTTAAGTGAGGGTTCCTTGCCTGCTTCCCTAAAAGAAGCGATGGTGAGGCCCCTCCTTAAGAAGCCCTCTTTGGATCCAGCTCTTTTAAACAACTACCGTCCAGTCTCCAACCTTCCCTTTGTGGCGAAGGTTGTTGAGAGTGTGGTGGCACAACAGTTTCCCCGTCACCTGGAGGAAGTTGACTATCTAGATCCGCGCCAGTCCGGCTTTCGGCCCGGGCATAGCACCGAGACGGCATTGGTCGCGTTGGTTGATGATCTCTGGAGGGCCAGAGATGGGGGTTGTTCCTCCATCCTGGTCCTATTAGACCTCTCGGCGGCTTTCGATACCATCGACCATGGTATCCTATTGCATCGGCTGGGGGGGTTGGGAGTGGGAGGCACCGTCTTACGATGGTTCTCCTCCTACCTCTCTGGCCGATCGCAATTTGTGTTGGCAGGGGGGCAGAGGTCGACCTCGAGACCACTCACTTGTGGGGTGCCTCAGGGGTCGGTCCTCTCGCCTCTCCTGTTTAACACATACATGAAGCCGCTGGGTGAGATCATCCGTGGTTTTGGGGTAGAATACCATCTATACGCTGATGATACTCAGTTGTATATATCTACCCCAAACCACCCCAACGATGCCGTAGCGGTGATGTGCCAGTGCCTGGAAGCCGTGCGGATCTGGATGGGAAGTAACGGACTTAGGCTCAACCCGACCAAGACCGAGTGGCTGTGGTTTCCGGCTGCCCGATTCAACCAGCTTATCCCATCGCTGGCCATAGGGGGCGAACATCTTGCCCCTGTGGATGGGGCGCGCAATTTGGGTTTCCTCCTGGATTCCCGGCTGTCCATGGAAGATCAAGTGACAGCCGTGGCCAGGAGGGCGTTTTACCAGGTTCGCCTGGTCCGCCAATTGCGCCCCCTATTGGATCGGGACGCCCTGCGCACAGTCACTCATGCGCTCGTGACATCCCGACTGGACTATTGTAACTCTCTCTACATGGGGCTCCCCTTGAGGTGCACCCGGAGACTTCAGCTAGTCCAGAATGCAGCCGCGCGAGCAATTATGGGAACCGCTAGGTTTACCCATGTAACACCGCTCTTGCGCGAGCTGCACTGGCTACCTGTCGTCTTCCGGGTGCGCTTCAAGGTGTTAATTATCATCTTTAAAGCGCTCCATGGCTCGGGACCTAGCTATCTGCGGGATCGGTTCCTGCCTCATACATCCTCGCGGCCGATTCGCTCCCACAGAGAGGGACTTCTCCGGGTGCCGTCCACTAGACACTGTCAGCGGGCGACACCCAGGGGAAGGGCTATCTCTGTGGCGGGCCCGGCCCTCTGGAACGACCTCCCCCCCGATATCAGGACGACCACGGACCTCCGCTCCTTCCGTCTTAAATTAAAGACTCACTTTTTCTGTCTGGCCGGCCTAGGATGAGTCTCTCTGCCTCTGGGGTTTTATGGGGAATTAGTATTATTTAGTTTTAATGGGAATTTTAGCGCAGGTTATATTTAATTTGTTTTTAGAATTGTTGTATGTATTTGGTTTTTATTCTACCTGTGCACCGCCCCGAGTCCCTGTGGGGAGAGGGTGCGGTTTTATAAATTAAAATTATTATTATTATTATTATTATTATTATACTCAAAAGTTCAGAGTTGAAAAATAAAACATGTTCAAAGTAATATCAGAATAAAAACACAAAACAAGAGCGTTGCAATTGGTGATGGGCTCATCTGTGAGCAGTCACGATGTGCCTAATTTCACAGGCAATACAATTTGGCTATGTTCAAGGAAACGAAATCATTCTGCTCAGATAACAGCCGTGTGTTTTAAAAAGTCAGAATTTCCTGGCTATTTGTATTGAGTCAAGAGTTCTAAGCGTTGCACAGTGGTAATTGATGAAGTTAATCAGAAGCGCAATTATTGTTAATTGAAGACTAACAACAATTCCCCAAAACACACATACAGTGTATTTTGAATACTTGCAAGACCGTCTCCTACCGCATACCTCCCACCGACCAGTCTGCTCACACAGAGAGGGTCTCCTCAGGGTCCCGTCAGCTAGCCAATGTTGGCTGGCAACCCCTAGGGGGAGAGCTCTCTGTGGCAGCTCCGGACCTCTGGAATGACCTTCCCCCCGACCTGCGCACAACCATAGACCTGCACTTCTTCTGCCGGGCCCTTAAAACTCATCTATTTCGTGCGAACGGCCTGGCATAGCTTTTAAATTTGTTTTATCAATTGGGTTTTATTAGGGACTTTTTAGCGCAGGTTTTTATTTAATCTGTTTTTATTATATTTATTTTATGTTTTATGTTTTATAATTGCCTGTTCACTGCCCTGAGTCCCGCAAGGGAGATAGGGCGATATATAAATTTAAATAAACGTAAACGTAAACGTAAGTAGGCAAGCTGAGAGGATGTTTGGACAAACACTTTCTGCTTGGGCATTCTTCATTCTTTTTTTTAAATACTATCTCATGGCCAAAAATGTCAGCATTTTTTGGAGTCACCTAGTCATCAAAGTTTGAGCGAAAGAGGTACCAGACAGATATCCTCTTTGCTAGGCTTCATGGCTTGGCCAGAGCAGTGGAGCCTGCTCAAACAGGAGGGGTACAATTTAGGAGGAAACAACAGATTTGTTAAAAAATAAATAATCCACCACAAACATTTCAGATCCGGAAAAATCAAAAGAGAACACGCTATGTTGGTTACCTGCTGCTCCTGGGGGGAAAGACTGGATAGAACAAACTTGAAAAACTAAAACATAAGATAAAGAAATCAGGAATTATTTAATTAATTTTTCTGTTTATTTCTATAATAGAATTGTCTATGAGTTCCTTCCAAACATAGGTACCTTTTACTTTTTTGACAGATAGACAGACAGACAGACAGACAGACAGACAAACAAATAGAACTAGTCATTTTTATTCTCAGATGTATGAATTACCAACATTTTTTTTCATTGTGAACCTCTCTCTGCTTTTTTTACAGCAATATCACTGCCCAGGAGGTGTCACTGTGTAGTTAAAAATGACATTTCCACAGGGTAGGTGGAAAAAAATAAAGAGTAAGAAAGAAGTTTTGTAATTCTGGAATTGTTTAATAAATATTTTTTCCCCAATAGGACCAACGTTATTGAAATATCATTAAGTATACTGGAAAAATTAGAGACTGAAACAATTCTTCTTAGTAGTTAAATAGTTTTTTTATATAAATTATTCTGGATTCTAGTCATTTGTTTGTTTGTTTATATCCCACCTTTATTATTATCGTAATCAAAAAGGCTCAGATTGTAAACATTTCAGAATAGATATTTATATAAATTGCATTTATAATACAGAGGTAACTTACATTTGTAAATGAACATAATAGCTGACTCAGCTATATTAAACAATCAATGCTAGATACAGAATTTGTTTTTTGCCAGCTTAACGGATTCCCTTCCTATGCAATTTCCCATAATCATGAAAGTATTTCAAAATTGTGATTCTTAAAATGTAGAGGGTACGTGATACAGTGTAGAAAGAAAGCAGCAAACAGAAAGTATGATATGCGAGATAACTGAAATGTCTCCTTGCATAATGCAGTATTCATATATGCCCATCAGGATATTATTCCCTTAAGGACAACCCATGTTATATAAAGTACAGAAAATAAGTGAGAAATAGTAGTTCAGCCAAATTGAGGCATGAGATAAGAAAAAGAAAAATACCAACACTATTCACTATACCTCACCACATTTTTCTAATCTTCCTAAATATTCTTGTTTCTATCAGGGGCCATTCTTGTCCATATACTACTTTTAATGCATTGCCTTTGTTCAATTCACAATCTCTTCAGCTCCATTTAACCACAATTTCTTCTCTCCTTCACTCCATTCATTCTTCCTTTAGGTTTTGTGGTTTGATCATTTACTCTTTCTGAACAGACGATCTCTTGTGTTCTTCTTTCATGGTCACTCACTTGTGTATTCAATCCATATTCATTCTTGATCCAACCTCTTCTTGTTTTATCACACATACTTACTCATCTGATTCCCACTCCATTCAATTTACTTTTGTATTTCTCCTGAAGTCTCCAATTCTTATTTCCATATAAGAAAGAGGGATGACACATGCTTACATATACAGCCATTGTGCTTCTTTTAGCAAATGTTCATTTTCAAAAACTGAACTGCTTTAATTAAAAATATTGTGCTTTTGGGTGGTCCAAAGTACTTCTAAATCATAGCCCTAATATATGTAAGAATTGATGAAGTATTCTGGATTCAGCCTTTTATTTTATGCCCTTATTGAACATATGGATAGTCCTTATTAAATGAGACTACTTGCAGTTACAACAATGATAAAAAAGTAATTTTGCAACTAATCCTCAATTTGTGTAACTTTTGTAGGTCTTTAAAGCAAAGGGAAGCTGAAGTAAGATAGGAAGTGCAGTTGTGGTTTCACTTAATGACCAACTTGGCAAATGAGTTGCCTGTGTCAATTGTGGTGGCTTAACATGGTGGACACCTTAACATAGTGAAATCTTCCTAGATTTTGGCACTTTTGTTTTTGCAATAATTGTTCTCTGGAACAGCATCCCATCATAGAGCCTTATGGCCTCCATCCTAGGTTTAAAAACTGTTGAAAATTTGGCTTTGTCCCTAGGACTTAGGATGGAGGGTGAACATTTCTAAAATTTGATGTGCTATTCAGAAAGTTTCTCTTCTGAAAGCACATCATTCTTTCGTTTTATAGTTCTTACTGTTCTTGATGATGTATGCCATCTTATAGAGTTGGGCAGCCTTCTAAATTAGGCAAATAAAATGTATTATAATGATGTTGATGGAGTCACCGAAGCAGTAGGCATGAGCTTAAATGGACTCCAGAGGATGTTGGAGGACAGGAAGGCCTGGAGGAACATTGTCCATGGGGTCGTGATGGATCGGACACAACTTTGCAACTACTGTATTGTTCGGACTGTAAGACACACCAGTGCATAAGATGCACCAAGATTTCGAAGAGGTAAGTAAGAAAAAAAGTTTTTGCCTCCCCTCAGCCCCCCGCAGCACTCTGCAGGCTTCAGTAGGGTTGGGGCAAGGCAAAAACACACCTCCATTTTTGCCTTCCCCCAGCCCTGCTGAAGGCTGCAGAGTGCTGCTGGGGGCTGAGGGAAGGCAAAAAAGCTTCCGTTTTTGTGAAAAACAGCCCGTTTTTCGCAAAAATGGAATACGGGGGTGGGGCTTCAGGAGGCCAAAAATGGCTGTATTCAGTGTATAAGTCGCGCCAACATTTCCATACTCTTTAAGGGGGGGGGAGGTTAGATTTTAGATTTTATTAAACTTATATACCGCAGCCCTCTCCCATAAGGGACTCGGGGCGGTGCACAGGAGAATAAAAATATGGATACAAACATATATACAAGAATAAATACGTCGTAGGTAGTCAATATAAAATCCTATTAAATAAACAATACCCTGTGCTAAAATTAATTTAAAACCCTCTTATTAAAACTTTAAATTAATTTAAAATCAGTCGGTAAAATAGTCTCGGAAATTAGGCCAGGCCAGCTAGATGGAAGAAGTGTGTCTTTAGACGTTGGCGGAAGAGGCAGAGGTCCTTGATAGTCCTGAAATCAGGGGGTAGGTCGTTCCAGACGGCAGGGCCCGCCACAGAGAAGGGCGTTCCCCTGGGCGTCGCCAGTCGGCATTGCCCGGCCGACGGCACCCGGAGAAGACCCTCTCTGTGAGAGCGAATCGGTCTGAGGGATGTATGAGGAAGGAGGCGGTCTCACAAGTAACTAGGACCCATGCCATGGAGCGCTTTAAAGATGGTAATCAACACCTTGAAGCGCACCTGAAAGGCCACAGGCAGCCAGTGCAGCTCACACAGCCCGCGCAAGAGAGGTGTTACGTGGGAATGCCGAGAGGCTCCCAAGATCCCCCGTGCAGCCACATTCTGCACTAGCTGTAGTCTTCGGGTGCACCTCAAGGGGAGCCCCATGTAGAGAGCGTTTCCGTAGTCTAGATGGGATGTCACGAGTGCATGAGTGACTGTGTGAAGGGTGTCCCGGTCTAGTCAGGGGCGCAACTGGCGGACCAGGCGAACCTGGAAAAAAGCCCCCCTGGCCACGGCCGTCACATGGTCGTCCATGGACAGCCGAGAGTCCAGGACGCCGCCTAAGTTGCGAGTTGAGGTGAGTCTTATACTCCAAAAAATACAGTAACAACAACAATCACCTTTAAAGCGCTCCATGGCAAGGGACCTGGTTACTTGCAGGACCGCCTCCTGCTACCAAATACCTCCCACTGACCAGTTCGCTCCCACAGAGAGGGCCTCCTCAGGGTACCGTCAGCCAAGCAATGCCGGCTGGCGACCCCTAAGGGGAGAGCCTTCTCTGTGGCAGCTCCTGCCCTCTGGAATGACCTACCCCGCCCCGACCTACGCACAATCAAGGACCTACGCCTCTTCCGTCAGGTCTTGAAAACCTACTTATTCCGTGCGGCTGGCCTGGCATAGTTTTTAATTGTTTTTACCAGGGGTTTTTATCTGGATTTTAGAACAGGCCACCCATTTAATATATTTTTAAGGTATTTTTAGCGTATTTTAATGTATTTGATGTTTTCTATTGTTGTTTTTATTGTTGCCTGTTCACAGCCCTGAGTCCCGGAAGGGAGAAGGGCGGTATAAAAATCTAATAAATAAATAAATAAATAAACAAACAACACGCTTATTTTCACAAAACTTTGGCGATATTCACTCATTATTTTTCTAATCCATAATAAAAACATTGAATAGACTAGACTAAATTCTTGTCTTATTTAGAGCTCTGGAACTTACCCATGATGTCGACTCCAAATAACAACAGGTCTAATCTAATCAAGAGTAATTGGCTCAAGATCACATGGCTGGCTTTATGTCTAAGGTGAAACTAGGTTTTATGCATTTCCTGGTTTCTAGCATGGCGCCTTAACCTAGGGGTCTGCAAAGTTGGCCCTTTTAAGACTGGTGGACTTCAAATTCCAGAATTCCCTGCCTTAACCGGTCCCCAACATGGCTATCAATAGAGATTTAGCTAGAATTAAATTGCCAAGAGTCTATTATTAACTTAGATTTTAGTGTTAAGTAACTAACCTTAAAAAGTATCATTGAAAGTGAACATAGTTAAATCCAGTCACATTTCAATAATCACCAAGCTATCCATAGCAAGTTCTTCCCTTAATTACTTTTGTGATATTTATGTATATTTATGTAAGTGTTAGAGTGTGAAAATACATGCAATTAACAGTATTAATTACAGGAAGCCGCAACATAACTCCAATAATGTAACAGTGTAATTCTGATAAAAACTATCCAAAAAATCACAAAGAAATGTTAAACTTTCAAATTTGCCAATTTTTGTTTTGTTTGGCTGTTACGGAAAATAGGAAAAAAGGGAAAGGGAAGGAAAAAAATCACTCAAATATGTTACTCAAACATGGTGCTAAACAGTAAATTAAATGAGTTTAGTGATAAGTCAGTTTGACCCAATGCCTTATGGAGAATTAGCAGTTCTCCTTTGGAAGATACAAGCTATTATTTTATTAATTTTAATTTTATTAATTTTAAATGGCTTTAGTAAAAGCATAATGCTATTGTTTTGATTTTAATATGTAATTTAAACTGCAGCAATAGCACTAGCACTTAAGACTTATATATTGCTTCACCACGCTTTACAGCCCTCTCTATGCGGTTTACAGAGTCAGGTTATTGCCCCCAACACTCTGAGTTCTCATTTTATCAACCTCGGAAGGATGGAAGGCTGAGTCAACCTTGAGCTGATGAGAATCGAACTGCCAAACTGCTGGCAGCTGGCAGTCAGCAGAAGTAACCTGCAGTATTGCATTCTAACCACTGCGCCACCACAGCTCCTTAGAAGGGACATTCCAAATCCTCCTAGGAATTAATTGCTCAATTCTTGCTGGTTTATTTTCTTTATCTACAGTGATACTACTATGGTTTCACACAAAATGTCAATAAAGTGAATCCAGACAGATAAATCCTGTTCCCTGATCATATCTCCTTCTGGGAACAGTGAAAAGGGTTCTACCTATATCATAGGTTGACAGCACTATTCTTAGAAAAGAACAGTGATTCTCCTTCAAAGAATACTTCTTGTTCGACTTTTGGTTCCTTGAACCTGGGAATATTAGTAAATGTGAGAATTGATTTGGGCAATATACCTCGCTATATTTCAGTGTATAAACGCACTTGGATTTCCAAATGTTCAATTTGGAAAGAATAAACTTTTAAATATTGTGCATGCTTTATGTGGACTGACGCAAATCATGTCGTGCTGTTAAGTTTAAAATAGCTGCTCTTTTCTTGGAAAACAACTGTGAGAAAATACACCATATATCTGTATCAGAGACTTACACTTTCTTCTGTAATCTATTGTTTAAAAATGGAAACGTTTCAAATATTTTTGTAACAAGAAAACAAATTTATTGATTTTAAAAGACAAGACACAATTTTGTTTTGAAAAACACAAGAAAGCTAGCCTGAGTTCAAGTCTGAAATATTCAGAAAAATCCTACTATCTTTAGTATGTTCCAGTCATTTGTTTAAACAACACACTAAAAGTTAATATATATTTTTATAATTATAAAAGTTCCCCAGTTATTGTACAGTACACAATACAAATTGCCCACAAACTATTATTTAGCTCTTGCCAATTTTGAGAGGACATGATATACTAAAAGATTTAGCATTTTCACAAAAATCACATCAGGAAATACGTATTTACAGAATCAATACATTATACAAAACCCATCACGTTATTCTGTAAAGATGTTTTCTTTAAATAATTAAAAAGTATATTCAACTGTAGTCCAAAAACTGGAAAAGAACATTACATTATCTCACACATACAATCTACAAAAAAGTTGCTTACCTCATTTACATTATATATCCAGTCAATTTAAAAATAAAAAGATCCAATAAGTTCTACTAGTGTTTCCTGCATTTCTGTGCTTGTGGGACTGAAAAGGATAATCTTGCACTTAACAAAATAAATGATGGCAATTAATCCACCCAGGGGAAAAAAGAAGGAAAGTAAATATAAAATAAACACAAAAAAAAGAACTATTAAAGTAAGAGAGCCCTGAGTGATAGTAAGGTTATTGATTGGTAAGAACTAAAATTAACCAATTAAATAGGCACAAACTTCCCAGGTTTTTAGAAAGGCACACAGAAGGTTTTTTTTTTTAGTTTTATACCCTCACTAGTTAATTTTCTAAAAAAAAAATCAGATTGCTAATGGAAAATCTATACTTTTTAAGGTTTAAGGGAGAAGCCTGCTTTCATTCATGTTTTTCATATTCAACGTTGAAAATATTTTTATACTGTTGTTTGAATTTCAGATGTGTACTCCGATCTAGATCTAAATATAAAATGCTCAAGCTACCTGGAGTTTTTACACAGGCAACTTTCACTTCTAGTAAATATATTCCTTCCTATAAAATTAAACATGCATTTCAGTTTCCTGATTTAAAGGTCTAGAACAATTTCTCTCTGCTGTTTTATTATTATTATTATTATTAATACTCTATTAAAGACTATGCAGGGCCCTTTTTGTGGTAAAACAAATTGAGGAGTTGCTATTTAAATAGCACCTATACAGATGCTTTTTTTTGGGGGGGGGGTAACCTGATCATAAACAGGGATTCAATAATTATGCAGAGATGCAGTCCAATTTGGGTCTGTGCATTAATCAAGCAACTAACATTTGCCATGGAGTTTATTCCTGCAAATCATGCTGATCTGTCAATTGAATGGCAAATCACACAATCAGATCTCAGGGGTCTGCAAAGTTGGCTCTTTTAAGACTGGTGGACTTCAACTCCAAGAATTCCCCAGCCAGCTATGCTGGCTGGGGGTTTCTGGGAGTTGAAGTCCACCAGTCTTAAAAGAGCCAACTTTTGCAGACCCCTGAGTCATCTCATCCAGACCCTATTACGGTTAGAACAGATTCATTTCTTCAACTTCAAAATGCTACAGTGAGCACCCTAAATGTTGTGTAATTTGTAATAATCTTCTCCGGATATTTATTTTTTATATACAAAGCTGCTCTAAGTTGAAAGAGGCTACGGGAGTATGCAAGGTTTCTAACCAACCATGTATATTAGTGTGTTTTATGATAAATTATTAATTTAAATGAGCCATCCTTACCAATTTATTACTCAGGGCTTCTAATCTCAACATAATTTAGTAAACAAAAGAAAAAGAAAGCTAAAAAGGCAAATAAAATTGTAGACAAAAATTCTTTAAAAACAAGGTATGTTATTTCTGCCAAAAGACCCTAGGTAGTCACTTTGAAAGTGGCTTCTAACCATTTAGTAAAATTAGTAACGTAAACTTAGTTCTACTGGCACACAGAATCACTAGCAGCAATGATCAATGCATGCAAACTGAGAAGCATTTACAGAAAATCATTAGGAATAAATTCATAAACCCTTTGAGTATTGCATTTATGTTTCATTGTACATTAATTTGAAGAGCTTGAAACAAAAGAAAGGCTTGCTTTTTTAATTTTTTTGTCTTTGCATTGAACTAATGTCCAGTGTCTTTAAAATAAACATAGCGGGAGCATGGATCGTTTACTGATAACTGCTTGGGATCAATGCACTTGAATGCTGTACCATAGCATCTGCATTCTAAACTTACACAACTTGAGACCCACCAAATCTAATGCACAGCTGTGACCTAGGAGCTGCTACTTGTTAATTTACACAACTGGGCAGGCAGCAAAACCAGAAGTTTTGTTCAGCCTGATTTGGGATAGCATATATAACTTGTAGGCAGTGTCTGTCTTGGTTAGCTCCAAATCTGATCTAGAAAATGGTTTGATGTAGGCCTAATTCTTATCATATGTTTTAAAAATCCGCTATATCATTTGTGGCTTATCTCAACCCGAACACTCTCTTAAATCTGGAATTCCATAAAAATACCCTTGTCTATGTTCAATAATAAACTTGGAAGTGGTAGATTATGCTAAAATAAAAGTATGATTCAACAGTTGCACGTGTAGTGGTAACCCTGTCTACGTACACACAAATAGCACGAGAACCTCACTAGAGGTTCTCGTGCTATTTGAAAGGCAAGAGACAACTTGCCTTTCAGCTGCAGAGAGTTTTGCAATGGAGTATCCAATACACTTCCAAGTCTAGACAATTTTGTGACTATGGATGCATACACGTCTTTTAGACTACAGTCCTTGGCAACAGCCAGTGGATGGTGGAGGATAACAATGGTTTAACTCCAAAGTTCAAGTCTTTGACATACAGGTTATATTTACATCTTTCGACACTAACTAAGGATTTCTCAACTACCTGGAAATAATTTTTAAACAAATATTTAATTGTGAAATGTTTTCAAAGCCAACATCTTGGATCAAAAAACCTATAACGGTAGAAATACTTGCTTCTATAGGCAGTACAAATTAGGGGAAGGAATCCTTTGGGCTTCCAGATGTTGCTGCACAACAACTCCCACGCATTGGTCATCCAGGACAATGGTGAGGCATGTCAGATATTGTGGCTCAGCTACCTGTGAACAATCATACGTTCCCTACTACTGGTAAAATGGCAGTGAATACATTAAACTCAGATGCCTACCTCAAAAGTGTTTAATGCTGAGTGTTTGCAAGAAAATCAAAACACGGGAATCCTTAATAGATAATGCCTAGGATGGTTCACATTTACATTCAGATTATACAGGGGGGGAAATATGTTGTTTTATAGAAGGGGAGGTAGTCAGTGGTCTCTGGGTGAAGCACAAATCCTTGGGTTTCTTTGAAAATCAGATCTATATACTGAATCTGTTCTGGGGAGCGGGCATTGTGCACTCATATGATCTCAAGACTCTAGAGATTCACATCAATTATATTTACTTACAATGCTCAAAGGGTTAATTCAAGGCATTACCATCAAAAGAATGTTCTAATACTAGAACTAAGCTCTGAATTTATGCTTCTGTTCCAGTTTTTTTTTTAAGTCACTAAACAAATAACCTAGCAACAATACTAGAATTCCTTTTCCTTTAAACCAGGGGTCTCCAACCTTTGCAACTTTAAGTCTGAAGGACTTCAGCTCCCAAACTTCTCCAGCCAGCAGAGCTGGCTGGAGAAGTCTGGGAGCTGAAGTCCTTCAGACTTAAAGTTGCAAAGGTTGGAGACCCCTGCTTTAAACCATATACACAGAGACTGACCTGTAATGCAAGAATGAGGGCCCAGTTTTCAGAAACTGGTACTGCTTTCACAAATCAGCATTAAGTGTTCTCAAAGTGTTATATAGTGTTATTTGGCCTGTCAAATCTATGAAATGATTTAATATTTTGCTGAGAAATCATTTGAAAAAAGTGTTTCTAATGCTTGTGAATACCTCGTTTTTAAATTAAAGAAATTATATGTAGACCTACACATCCTCAGTACTGTTTCAATTGCTATCATCCATTGTGAACCAAATGTGGTAACATTGCACAGCAGTACTGTAGATTTTTTTTTTGAATGGATAAACGATTTCTAAAGTAGTGTTACAATTACATGTCATAATACAAAAAATAAGTACAAAGGAAAAAAAATGCAGGAGAGGACGAAAACAGATTAAGGTGACAGCACCAAAGATTTTGCATTCCTGAAGAGATTATGAAAACTGGGCCCCGTTTCTGAATACAATTTTTCAATAGAATCATCAGTATTGATCACTGCATTACTTGTTCAAGAGCCAAAAAGTCTTAATTAATTTTAAAAAAACAGTATTTAAAACAACTTTTTAAAACTAATTGTTCTCAAATGTTATTAGTTCATTTTCTTTCAATATTCCCCAAAGTGCTTCAATTAAGCTATTCCTCAATATATATATATATATTTTGATGAGTACATACTCCTTGATTATTAAGATCATACTGGATTCATGGCATAATGTGAAACCATTTACGGAACCTTCAGTGAAAAATATCTGGCATGGCATATCAGGTACAAAGAAGCTGCAACAAGAAGAAAAATTGGGGGAAGTCCTGGTATTTGTACAGAACACTAGGGCATTTGCATGGGACTATCTGAATCCCAGCCCTCATACATTTCATTTTGAAAAATGTATATAACATATAGGCACAAGTAGTACAGTGTCAGAATGCTATCTAAAGTGAGCCGGTTTATACTGAAGAGCTTCTGAAGATAATGCAAGTCAGTTGGCCATTTGATTTATAATTCCTACTAGACAAAAAATATTTAAAAAATTATTCAGGGATAAAGACGCACATGAACAATGATTATTCTGATTCATGATTAACAGAAGCTCTTCTAATGTTTTTTGTTATCTGTGTTGCTGACTTATTGGAGCATTTCGGAATATATTCTGGACACTGACAGGTTGTGAAGTTTCATTGTTTGTATGGTCCACAGCAGACCAGAATTCCAGGATATGATGTTAGATAACAATAAATATCAATCTTTTTGGCACATTGAATACAGTGATCAACTGGAAGGGGAGACGTCTGGAAAATCTATCACAAAAATTTACAGCCCTGTCTCTCTCAGAAAAGTAAATTTGCATCATTTTCATTTTTCTGCATGAACAAAATCCAGTATTCAGGACAAAAGAAGACAGTGATACAGAAACACAAGTTTGTCATCCAGGAAGGATAGTACCAGTAAATAAATCATATTTAACATAGAACTTTAATAGACTCTCAAAAAAGATGCTGAAAAGTGTTTCTTTGTTTCTACATTTAATTTTACTGTATTTAAGTGTAAACATTTCATAATGCACAATGAGAGGGAGGAACTATCACAGCTTAGTTTTTTTTAAAAAATTGGTGAGGGGTGTAGGTGTGATAGATTTTGATGGGGGAAAAATAAGAACATATTCCAATAGCAGAAAGAACAAAATTATAATGAAATATATCAGCATGTTTAACCAAATGGCAGGTATTACTAGGCACAATACCTAGTTCGGCCCAATTTTGCAATTCTAAGCAATTCTTAAAGCTTAGTTTTGAAGTAGAAAGAGTCAAATAAAAAAAAAGAGTAAATATTTAGGTATTCTTGATATATGTAAAATCAAGGATGCAACCTGTATACTAAAAATATACCCAAAATTCCACCTGCTGTTCAAGCATTTGGTGATAATCTTGAAAATTGTCTTTCAAACAAACAATAAACAAGACGCTAGTATTTTATATAGGTCTTGCTATAAAACCTGTAAATCTTCTTTGTGCTTTCCTTCATTTTTGGTTTGTTTTGGTCAAACTAAGGAAATTCACATGTCTTTTGAACCAATAAAATGTGTAATGCATTCTAACTAGAACAGCTTCATGAGAATAAAAGGGAAACAACACATACTATGAATGAACCATTAAATAAAATAGCAGACTGACACCCCCCTCACCATATGCACTATTGAAACTATACGCTGCTTTTTTAAAAACGTTGCTTACGTTACTTTTTGAAATTAAAAGTAGATAAGGGTTTAGAAATATATATATATGCATATATATTTATATATAAGTATATAAATTCTTGTCTGGGAATTAGCTAATCTATTCTGTTGACCTTTGACACTGTTAAAGCTAGTTTGTTTTCCACCGTTTTCCCCCAATCCCACCCCACCCCAGAAAATCTGATTAGTAATAAAGTGAAGTTCAGCTATAAATAAGAAAGAAAAAGGCTGTCACTCTAAGAGGGATAGTATATCTAATTTTCTTTTTTAAAAAAATCTTGATATCTGAAGTATGTAACCTGCCCTTACTGTTTAGGGAATCTGAAGGAAAGAGGGGAAGAAAGAAGAAAGAAAGAAGACAGGCACACTTTGTTGAATCAATGTAAGAGTTATTAACAAGAAAATCTTAGCTTCAGTTCTGTTTAAGGCACCATGTAATAGCCGAGGTACAATGATCCCTGATGTACATTCTTAAATGGCAATGGTCCATCTAGCCACCTATTCAAATTCTACGCAATTGGGAAATAAGTACAAGTGACATGTGCCAGTTTCACTGCCTTTAAAACATTTTATATAAAATGAAATCCACTTAAGAACCAGGAATTATTCTGAGCAAAATTACAATGCAGGTTGCTACATTCCTTGCATCCTATAAACTATCTTTAACAAGAGCAGCAGGTTGAACTATCATGAGGAAAAGGACATAGAATTAAAAAGTCATCTGAAAGGAATGGTTTCCTGCATGTCCAGTTCAGCATAAGTAGCACATACACTTAAAGAAGGAATCAAGATGCTTCTTTTAAAAAAACTTCAGTAGCCAACGTCCCTACTGAAGAGCATAAAGCATCTGGGTAGTGGTCCCATATGTATATGAGGTGCAGAACCCAGCAAATGCTTCTGTAACATGACCTCCACTCGTTCAAAGATGGTCACGTTCTCACTGGAAATCAAAGATGCCTTAATTCGAATCTTGTAAAACTCTAATTAAAACGAATGGAGGTTTGCACAGAGTCAGTTTTTGGGCAGAATGTACCTGAAATCAGTAGTCTTATGAGAGAGGAGCTAGTATCCCAAAATTTGAAACTGATTTAAGGAAGCTTGAATTGTCCATAATGGTGTCATCTGTACCTTTATTAAGTACACATTACCATGTGCTATCAGAGCTCTCATTTATCCTGCAAACAGTGAGAATCACTCTTCCTCTGAGAAAGAAGACAATCTATGTTCTCTAGAATTATAATAAATCTTCCAATATATCTGTTGAGCACTCTGAAATGTATCAAAATAGTTATTTTCCAGTTTTCTCCAACGAAAGCTGCCTTTTAATAATAATTCTAACGCAGCTGCTATCAAACAAGCGTACCTCCAGTGTAAATCAAAGAGGAAAATTCTTGATATTTCAGAGTGCAATTAATTAAAAACCCTATTTATACGAAATCACCATGACTAACAGTTAACATTAAAATATTTTGTAAAAACTATGAAAAAAAATTAAATTACTTTTAATTATAAAGAGGACAAAAAACATTAACATTAATCTTCGCAAAAATGCTTCTTGACTTTTGAAACTAAGAATTTTTTTTTTATATTAAGCGGCCAGTGTAAAATGATTGTATTTACCTTCCCCACCCCACCCCAAATCTGACCAAATACATAGACCCATTCCATTTCACAACTCCAGCAAAAGTACAGATAAAATTTGACAATAGTCGACTTTCAGAAATCTGTTTTTTGTTTTTGTTTTTGCATCCCTTCCATCCCCTATGATATGCCCAACATCAAGAGGGCTAATACAATCTGAAAAAAGAACTTTAAATATTTGTTAGACCGCAGTATACGTATTTCCAGTCGCACTACACTGTCTGATCGTTTGAGTAGCTGTGACAATGTGCTCATTGTGAAGAGGGTTCAAAAGGTTCTGCTGTACTCCAGTCTCGAGTACCGGCTGCAGGCAGCCCACCTGAAAGGCCTGGCTAATTTCAGTCTTCTCTCGCTTGGCTTGAGGCTCTCCAGAGTCATCCAGCTCTTCATCTATTTCACTTTCAACTTCGCTGCCTTCATCTGCACAAATAAAATCACCATGAATCCTGCAATCTGAAAGAGCCATGTTACAATCAGCTAGAAAGGATTAACAACTCTAGCAAAGTGTCAAGTTACTGGAAATCTGTGTCCAGATCCAATCCTAGGTAAATTACGTATGAGAACTCCAACTTTCTCCTTATTAATTAGTCAGTCTTTGTATTTGTAGGTGAATGCTTATTCCCCGGCAGCATCTTAAGTTCCCATCTTTATATCTAGTATGGGAGCTGCAAGTAAAGGAATCATCCCCTTTCTGGGACCAGAAATCACATCTCGTGTATGTGGAAATGAATCATTATGAGCAAAATATTTTTTACCATATTTTGTAACTACTTCAGTGGAGATTGTTATCTTACTTCCATAATGGATCATAGGACTTGAACCAGTGCACAAGTTCAATATTGTACAGGTGGTCCTCATTTAATGACCATTTAGTCTCAACATACAATGGCACTGAACGAGTGGTAATTACAATTGGACCTTGTACTTATGGCCGCCACAGCATCCCCACAGTCACAAGATTGTGATTTTCAACTTTCCGTGCTGGCTCCTCGCAAGCAAAGTTAATGGGAAAGTTGGCAGGGAGTCAGAAGTCATGGTCACGTGAAGGCCTTGCTCAACAACAGCAATCAGGACCATCATCACTAAGTAATATGAACACATGTCTCAAAGGTGCTTTTTCAAAAGGCAACTGGACTTTGTTTGTCCTTGAAGTGTCTTCAGTTCAGTTCTTCAGAACTGAAGAAGCATCTTGAATAAAAAGCAAAACGTCTTTAAGGAAAAAACAAAGTGATGGATTCAGAAACCAGTCATAGCAGGGTTCATCCCAAATATCTGTCTGCCTGCGCAGAGTTTATTGCTTTATATACAGTTTTAACAAGCAAAGCAAAGAGTATATAGCAACAGCATTGCTGTATTTTCCTTGTCAATCTTTAAGAACATCCCAGTCAGGGTAGAGTCTCACATATCTTCATAGTTACTGGTGGTGCCTGGTGCTGCTAATTAGGTGAGCTCATAGACATTTGAGGTAAACAGTTACTGAGTCATGGCAGTGTGCTGCACATGGCCTGTACGTAACCTTTATATTATCTCTATCTCTACAACAAAGTCCGCTTGCCTTTTGAAAAAGCACCTTTGGGACAACCATGACCTGGATGACTGAAAAGCTCCGATCACCTGGCTTTTTTTCACTTCAAACCACACTGCTAACAATGGAGTTTCCAGTCTCAATTAGTGTTGCTAAGTGCCAACTACCACTATCATACCAAATTCAGCTGAAATTTGTTCATGCTGTGAATAAATTAAATTGATATTATGTTTCATTGAGTGAAAGAACCTTTGTATAAGATGCTCTTCCTCAGAATCCCGCTGATTGGATTCACGCAAATCATGCAAATCATAATGTGACTAGACTGTGGGTTAGTATGTTATATGGTGACCCTCATCAATTGCAGTTTACTTAATAAAACATAGTTCAACTTTAGTGATCACTGTAGTTCACTAGACCTTTTAAAAAGATCTCCAAACTTTCAAAGTAAGCTTTCAGATTAAGTAGAAATGCAAAAGAATGAATAAGTGAAGAAAACAAGGAGTGGCATACAAATCAAGTAAACAAATACATTTATAATTTCCTAATCAAGTTGAAGATCTGTAGTATGTGTATACTAACCTTTGTCCATGTTCCCAGGAGACGCAGCATTTAAATCACCAAACTGTGGAAGAAAATCAAAATAGCAACTTTTAATACAATACATTACACTAGCATTTTCCGTATCAGTTAAATCCTCTGTGAAATCTAATCATAACCATGTTTCCCAAGAAATATGACTATTTTTTATTCACAAATGGAACAATCCTTCAGATTATGCCATTTCGCAGTGAGGGGGTGGCGCAGAGGGGGGTGTTTATGACAATTTGCTGCATCCAACTTGCCATGGCCACCTCACCACTGCCAACTAGCTACAGCCAACTTATGTAAGCCAACTAATCATGGCCTAACTCGCCATGGCCAACTCACTGCTGTGGCACAAGACTTACACTAATATCAAAAGAAATGATGGAATAGAGTAATTAAAGAAAGGATGCTAAAATAGGGACAAAATGAATATAAATGATACAAAATAAAACATTTTTATTTATTTATTTTAAATAATTACATAAATTGCCCCATGACAAGTTGGCCATGGCGAATTGTCCCATGATGAGTTGATCGCAGCGAGTTCCTTCCAGGATGGTTCAGGGATTTCTGGAAGTGAATCCTTCAAATGAAAAATGGTTTAGAAACTTTTTCTTCACCACAGACCTCCTCTTTAAATATCTTTTATGGACCCTTTTATTATATAAAAGGGTCCATAAAAGGGCCCATACCTTTTATTATATATATATTTCAACACATACCACAAAGCCTTCTATTCTAAAATTAAATATATACCTTATTTTGGAATGACAAAAAGTTAAATAGTGAACAAAATACTAAAAGGAACTAGATGCATTGCCTAATACCTTGCTAATAAAATTAAATAATGCTTGTTGCCTACTTGTGAATTTATTTTCATAATGCATACTCTTCATTTTAACCCAGAAAGCAAGGCTAATGAAGTATATGAAGAAAGGATATTTGCACATTCTTAATGTCTGTGGAATATTAAACATAGTCAACTGTGTTGATGCTTCATATATAAGATATATTATTACTTTGTACTCTAAAAGGAACCATCACCTTTTCCCAAGTTCTCTTGAAACAAGTTTATGTTGTAACAAAAATAAAAAACCTAAACATCATCTTCAATTAAAAAATGACTATTAGGTGACAGATTTTTTTTTTACTAGGGATGAACACATTATTATTTGTTGTTTATTTCTATGGATACAAGAAAATATGTTTAATTATTTTTTTTACTCTCTTTTGAGTGTCAAACTGCTGGTAAAAAAAACAAGGAGAAAAGTTTGAATATTTGGCAATTCAGGAAGGTTAAAATTTAAAAAGAAGGATCATAGATTTCAGAAATGAGCATAAGATTGTAGAAATTTACACAGGATCTGAAAGGTAACTGCAAAATACTTGACCCAGTATTTAGTGTGAATAAATATAATCAAAATGTACAAACAAAAGAAAATGAATTTCTGTATGAGCTTTGTATAGATTCAGCTTAACTGAAACTTGATGACATCCATTATATCTAAATCTCAGATGAAAGGAATTTAATTATAACTGATCCACATTTACCTCCTAGAAAACACGATTACTTAAGTATAATGTAATGAGATAATTACTCCTTTTTGATGTGAAATTATGGCAAAGGATTCCAACTGTAGACTGACCTCTCCCATGACTGCAATAGGTGTCTCTCCTGTGGCTTGAGCAACCCGATGTTCAACTAAGTAAAACATATATTCATCATATAACAGACGGATCAGATGAAAAGAACCAAAGCTAGCAGCACTGCGCAGAGTTAAATCTCGAATCACCATTGAGCTATA